>OY728158.1:1773907129-1775152727 GCA_963277665.1 Viscum album
TCACCAATTTACACCAACAAAATTGGAGAACTAAAAGGACACACATGCAATGATTAAAAATGATACATATATATAGAATACTGATAACTTCTATCGTATAAGAACTCCATTAATGGTACATTCTCATCCCATGATCCAAAAAAATCACTATAGAATCCATAATAATGACATTAAGTATTTGTACCCTCCTTTTGAAATTTCAGCTGCATGAGGATATAATTTTTTACTCATCATCAACTGAGTCCCTAGGTCTTGATGCAAGGATTTCAGTTAATGTGATATAAACCACAGATAATGATATGATACTATATCATGTGGTATAATTTTAAATATAAACATTTCTCATGTATATATTTTTGACAGGTCCTCCATAGTATAATATTAAATATTTGGGATGAAATGGGTTGAATTTGTGTAATGATCCTATTCAAACCATATAGAATCATGTTTACAAAATATTCTTGGTAGATCATTCAAGAAATCAAAATGAATATTCTCATATTTACAATCATGAATCAGCCTACAATACAACATACCTACAAGTTATTGGTTCAATACCACAACCTACTTAAATGTTATGCATCTCTTAAAAACTCATCAACTTTATTTTCATGCCAACAAACCAAAACATTGCATTCAATTTGTTATACATCTTTCGTATTCTTGGGTGAATATCTTTACTCATAAGACGTTAATCATAAAGATGTTGTTCTTAAAAATCAAAATTTATTACCATGTGATCTCAAAATAAAAACATACCCTTAATCAAGAATCCATCCCTAAATGGTCTCGCCACCATTGAGTTTTGATTTCATAGCGAGACATTCAAAATTATATGTGTGTTCCTCTTTAAACTAGTTATCCAAATCTAGAATAAAAAATAAAAAAACCACAAAACTAACTCGGTCATAAATATGCATGTTCTTTTCAGCTATCAATGAAGCCTATATCCAAAAAATCTAAAGACTCCTTCACTAGATGATAAGACAACTTCCTACTTAATTCATCCTCCATTGAATTTCTATAACCCGGTGTATACATAGATTCAAATTCAAACATTTAGATATATTATATCCATATTTATTTCTCTTAGGTTCAAATCTATTTGTTAAAAAATTTGTTTAAAGCTGTTATGATAATTAAATAGCATAAGGTTCTCACCATAGAGGCAATCATTCCATGTATTCAATTCATGGACTACATTAGCTAATTAAAAATCATTTTTTTGGGTTTTTATTCTCACCCAAAAGAAACATAGGTGAGACATAAGAACCAAAATGATCACCCTGAAAGAGAAAACATCACAACAATTATCGAGATGCAAAATTTACACAACATAACCCAATACCGATTCCATAAAAAGCAGGAATGATGCTGATGTAAGGGGAACTCTAAGATCTTTGAACGGCTTATGAAAAATAATATTTCCATTGGAATGGAACATTTTTTCTAATCAAATATTTCATTTTTATTATTTTATTGAATATTAAAGAAAAAATTTTGATAATAATTTTCCAGACTAGGAAAACTACATATCTAACAATCATTTATGGGCGGTCTCTAAGAGTTCACAACCTATTTCCTTTCTGGATCCATAGAAACACCATTTGAAAGAGAACATGGTCAAGGAAACCTTCCTTTTATTTCAAAAAATAAAACTATGAAAACTTCTTATCAAAATAGAAACCCTGAAAGATAACTAGCACTATCACCAAGTGATTCTAATTCTCATCTATTTTCCTTGAATACACAAATATGTCATCCTAAACACCACCAGACAAAAAATGTAGTTATATATAAAATATTTAAATCATCATTTACATAAAGAGAGATAGTGAATTTGTAATAATGAAAAGCATAGCCAAATAATAATAATGTCCACATATATATCTGAAAGTGGTTTTTGGTATATCCTTATTGTAGACACACGACTGGTGATATCCTGATCACAAGTCTATCATTGAGAACCATTGGGATCCCAACAATTGATCAGAAATATCATTAACAAATGGAAGAAGATACCTATTCATTATCTAATCATGGTTTATACTATGATAGTCCACTCAAAAGCAGATAGTTACATCAATATATTTGTCAATCAATGTCGGTACATCCCTTAGAGATGAACAAGGATGAATAATCCATTGGATTTATAGCTCTTCCCATTAGTCATTCAATTCTCATAATTCTATTTGTTCCATATTAAAATATGAATTTGATATAGTACTAGAACCTATAAATAGATTAGTCATCAAATCAACTTCTCCTGTGGGTTAAAAACTATAAAATCATTGGATAAAAACTTCTTAAAAACCGATTGACCTATTCGAAAAACTACTTTTCTAGATATATTCCACTAATTCCATGGTCAAAAAAGCTTTTATGAGATTCTTCCAAATACCGGAGAGAAAAATCATCCTACACCTTCCTTTACATTTCTATATCCTCTACAGAGATGGACGATTCCATCATCATTCATAAAACTAACCCTTCTACTATAACATCTTGCGTTATCTTTGAACATTTTCAACCAATCCATAAAAAATATTGTGTCATATAAATCCATATAAATAATAGAAAAATACCATATAAACTAACCTCTAAAAATTAGTATAGAACATTATATTCACATAGAGTCTCTAAATTCTCATTTTAAAAGAGGAGTTACATGTTTCAAAATAGAATGTATCATCTCAAAATGTAAACCTAGAAGATCAATAACATGAGGCTCAATAAAATAATGGGATTCAATCTTATAAAAAAATATTACATAATATAGAATTGAAATTAATCATTCCTCTCTCCATCGATGTCCAATATTGTTAATCTAAAACCACTTACTCTTCTCCATAAAATTTCATACTCAAGGTAAAAAATATTTTTAATAAATCTTTGAGATTTACCTTGTTCATGATCCATATTATTCCAAGAATAAACATGGCTATCTTGGTTCTTCTAATGATATTTATTATTCTACCCGCATCCCATCAAAGAATATGATGTCTTTAAAACATGAGATGTGTCTTGACCTCCTAACCTTAGAGATGTGTTATAATAGTGATCATGAATCCTCATATTTTTTCAATTATGTCATGCTCTATATGGATTCATACAATCTTGTTTCATGTGATCAGAAGAACCACATTGAAAATATATAGGCTTCTACTTAGGTTTAGGAGGAAGGTTCACCGATTCATCCATCTGATTCAAATTCAAACCATTGCCTTGGAAATAGGTGTCCCTATTATATAGTTTCCTATAATTATAGTTCCAACTATTTCAAAATGTTATCAACATGGTTCCTACACCCATTATTTCTAAGATGTCTCTTTATTCCATCATTACACTATTTATAATCTCCTTAAAATTATTTATACATAGAACGCAAATATTTATAAGATTCATACCCTCAAACCTAATTACAAAATATGTGACTTAAAAATTAAACTTTTAGCAACAACTGGTGGAAAAAAGATTAATTAATGAATTTATTCATGTACTTTTTAATGTGAGGTTCTCTTAATTCAATCTACAACAGTGTCCCATTATATTAATACTAAATTATATTAATAATAAATGTGTGAGGATGTAATTTTTCATTGAATAATTCTTTAAAGGACTCTCATTCAATGCTATGGTATAATTTCTCTAGAACTAATAAAACCAACAATTGGAATTCTTAAAGCTCCAAAATTTACGTTTCAATCATGATTTTCACCTCTACTGGTGTTCTAAGGAACTAAAAAATTTGATTCATACAATTCAGTCAGACCACTACCTGCTATGGTTCCAAAAAAACCTATTATATAGTTGGATTCATATTCTAAAACTGAATAGAATGATCTAATTATCTTGGTTCATCCATTGCGTTCCCCCTATTCAGGGCTTGAAAATCTTGGAAAATAATTTGAACTGGTGGTTTGTTCACCTGTTTCTCAAGTTCAACAACATTCTCAAAATCTTATTCTGATTAGATTATATATTACCTTGTGGGATCCATTTTCTATAACCCAAAAAAATGACATTTAGTATCGCTCTCTTGAAACATAATTCTTATCAATTTCAAATTTACCATATTGAAAAAAATCACAATATTGCTTTCCAATATCTAAATTTTTCTTTTCTACTTTAAAACCTTTTAAAAAAATCCATGATTAATTTGATAACTGCACCAATTACCAAATACAACTACAATACCTTTTAAATATATCACTTTTGATAACAATTTTTTAACATTTAAAAAATCAAATCTTTTTCATGAAATGATAATTTATTAAACAAAATTAATTATGAAATCCTAGGGGGGATTCATTTATATATATTCATGTCATTATCTTCTCATCAACTAAACCCTAGGAGATGAGGTTATAACTTCTAGAAGTGTTTTAATACAATTATATGCCCATCTCTTTATTACCATAGGGATCATCATAAATAGGCCAGTTATGCATTTTTTATACTCGGGGAGGGGTCAATGAGCACCCTTGGGTGTGCGACTTGTCCTTCATGCCATGAGCCGTCGAAGGACATGTCTGGTGACATTGAAAACCAACTCTAGACATTTCCATCAAAGTGTGATGATCCATCAGGTCCTTGGGCATTGTCATTTCGGACGTCGTCCAAGACTTGGGGCTTTACCCATCGGAGGTAGGGCACTTGAAAATATATATTTCATGTCCTTAGGTTCCTACTGTGGGTTACCTATCCAACTCATGGACTAAAAGAAGAATATTTTATAACCCTTTGATAGAACAGAACAATATAATTTATCCCAAAATGATTGATGGACTGGAAAAAAATGATACATTTTTTAAGATACCTACCCTCCTCATTAGCTTTAGAATGTGACCAAACGGTACTAGTCCTTAGTGTAAATCTCTAAGAAACCAAATTCTAGAAACAAATTCCAAAGGCTTCATAAAAGTTGGGGGATTATTTCCCTTTTGAGAATAGAAGGTCAAAACCAAGAATACCATAATGAAACAACCACTATACAATGACTAATAATAGTTAAATACTACACAATATAATAATAAAAGAATTTAATACTAAAATAAAACCACAAAATGTATCATTGTAAAAGCGTATGAAAAATCTAACAAAATTAAAAGACTACATAGACATAAACTCCACAGGTCCCCATATTCCCCAAAATCCAACACCACAAGACACACCAAATTTATAATGATGTATCAGTAATTAAATGAGTCACTTAACCTTTACATGTGTCCTAGAACACAATATCTAAAAGTGAACCAGGTTTCCCATGTCGGTGTTGCATATAAAATTCAATAGCTTTCCCACAAATGACTTCCCTACTTGTACCACTAGGATAGAACATGTAATTACATTTATATAAAATATTATATATATATAAATTCAATAGAAATTAATATAAAAAAAGCATTACAAACTAAAAACTATTTTATAAACATAAACAATTTTCCATTGAATGAAACCAAAAAAGTTATTCAATCCATTTCTCAATGTCATTGGGTGTAAAACATTAGTTCCCATATATCCACACCTCCACACAATAATGTAACCACCCCTACTTTATAATCATTTGTGGTGATTCATACTATCACCAATATGTCATTTGGTGAGTCGTTTTTAAGGGGGATAGTTCAAAAACTTATTTATCACACATTTCTCAGGCGAATCATTTTACCCTTATCCTTCCCACACACAAATAAACACCCTGAAATCATTATTTCCAAATCCATGACAAACATTTGTGCTAAAACAACTATGTAAAAAATTTCTTTTACTGGAAAAACATTCCCACCATTTTTCCTTGAATGAAAAGAAATTAAAATAAATATTTTAAAATAATATACACAATTTAACTTTTACAAAGTATCCAATTACAAAACCTTCACCAACCATCACTAATTTGGGTTTCCAAAAATCATTTCACATCTTGCTTAATATTTCAACCAAGTAATTCAGTCAATTTTCAATCAAGCCATCATGTTCTAACAAGATGTTTTGAGATTGAAAAATCATACCTTGTAAACATAGGTGGAAACAATGAACAAAAAATAATTCTTCAACAAACAGGGTTTAAACCCCAAAAACCCATCATAGATCTTGTTTTTGATCTACCAAACAATCATATCACTCAATTATTAGAATAAAAAACATATTTATATACCAAAATAATTGATATATAAGAATAAAATATATTGAGGAAGAAGAAACTAAGTAAAACACACCCAAAAATGAAAACATACAATGGAATTTGGGCATCCAAGGCAAAAATAATCAACAAATAATTTCCATCAAGTCATGTGGAAGGGTATCTATAGCCTTCAGTGGGATAGTAAATCATATAATGTCCTAGATAGTGAAAAACCCAATAATGTCAAAACTCAAATTAAATCCAAAATATTTGGATATTATTTTAAAAGGTTGATGGTTAGGGTAAAAATTTAGGAGAATCAAGAGAATCCATGTGTCATACACTTCATCCAAACACCATCACATGGTTGGATAAACCATTCAACAACCATGAAAACCTCATCTATTCCAATTTTCTCAATTTATCTAGGTTTGTTGAATGGTTTATTAAAACTATGCATCTAACCAAACATCTATTAATAGTAAAATGTCTTCATATTCGTGGTTTCTTGGAGGTATTACACGGTCCCAAATAACCCACATAAACTATTAAACTATACAAAATCTCCAAAAACATTTCAAAACTCTTCCAGACATTCAAAAACATTACCAATTTATCATATATAATTAAAGTACACAAATAAATAGTTAATTACACGAAACAAGGAGTTCTAAAAATAAGAAGAGGATGGATGATTCCACTAATATTATATCTTTTAGCCTTTACAAGTATTAAAAATTAATCATCTTGATACATAGCCCACAACTACCTGGTGTATGTTTTCAATATGAAAATGTACCATATAATCCATATAGGACTTTGTTCTACTAGGGTTTGAGAGAAATTTAGCCAAGGGTGGCATACCAAAATTCCATTTTAGCTTATTAATAGATGTAACATATATTATCATTCCAAATTTTGACATTCCATCATTAAATGGAAATTATTCATGTTACCCTCATTTATATCTTTAATATTCTTCTAAAAATTATCATCATCATGTTGAGGCATTTTTATATTTTCTAATAAAGATTGGTTTTCAATGTTTTGGAAAATGAGTGATTTCCCCCATCATTTAAAATTTAAACATACATTTTCAAAAGATCAATTATCATAAGATCCCACATAATCCCCATTTGGGAGAAAAATCATTTACCGTTTCTACTCAATTTATCAGCTACCTTATTTGTTTCCATAGATGATAGTGTATTGAGAAATCATATTTTTTAGGAAGGTCAAGCCACCACTATTTCCTCATGATTATATCTTTATATGGAAAGATGTATTATAGGATTTTATATTTTGTGTATATCTTGAACCATTCACCATAGAGATAACATATCAATATATTCAATGAAACTATTAAATCACCCAACTCCAGATCATAGGCTTGAAATTTATGTTCATTAGTAGTCATCTTCCATGAGGAATATACAATGAAATTATCATTTTTCACAACCACACAACAAAATACGTTCTTATATACATAATTATATATTATAACTCATAATTTTTCACTGGTAAAGTCAAAATTAGTGCATTGAAAAATCTCCTCTTCAATTCATTATAACATTCTTCATATTCCCTTTTCAAAATTTAAATAACCAATTTATGGGTATAATTGATTACATATTTATCGAATTGAGAAAAATTCTGAACAAATTGCTGATAATAACCAGCAAAAAATGAAACTACATACCTATGTTAGGTTTGTTTGTATAGGTCATTCCATGATATCCTTTTTCTCTGTGATATGAACTGAGATTCCATCCTTTGATAGAATATAGAAATGAAAATACACTTATTGAATACATAAATAACACTTAATAAATATTCCATATATCTATATTCCTCTAAGAGTCTTAGGGGGAATTAATGATTCCCACAGTCCTCATAGATTTTAGAATACAGAAATATATAGTCCATGAATACCACAAAAAACAAACCTACTACATAAATAATCAATGAATTAGATCTATTAATTTACAAGGGGTATTATTCAATCTATATGAAATTAATATAATCTCATAATTTCCATAACTAATTACAAATGCATTATTCTGAGTGTATTCTATATTTACAATTAATTATTGACACACATTTTGAAGGAAAATATTTAAAAAATATTGATCTTCAAGATGATATTTGATTAACTCATCAATATAAGGAAGAGAATAATTTTTCTTTATGATAATGGAATATATTTCACAATAGAAAATGTAAAATCTAATTAAACTATATACTTCCTAACAAAGATAACAGGGGATACCCATGGTGAGACACTAGGGAATATATATTAATTATCATACAACTCTTCTATTTTTTTCATCAACTCTACTGACTCAACTATAGTATCTACATTGAGGGAGTTTGATATTGGTCCTGGATCAGGGACTAAATAAAAAAAACACGACTTCAAAAACTGGTGTACATCCTAGTAATTCCTCAGGAAATACCACAATGTATTATTATTCAATATTTACATCCATAATTTGAAGATCAGATTCTCGAGTAATGGATTTTGTATCATATTGTTACCAAATAATCTCATTCAAAAGAGATAATAGTGGTGGATCAGAGCATGAATCAAATTATAATGTTTATACTCTAAAGACAAGAAATTATAAATCCACATCCTGAAGCTGAATTTCCATCCCCATGTAATAAATGTTTGAATCATATTTTAAAATATCACTACATAAAATGGATTATATCAAGGTCACCATTTCGTAAAATAATAATTTTAGGAAATAAATCAGTTTTATGTGTTACAATGGGGACTTCTTGAAACAACTTCATTGTAGTGAGGTTTTTAGTGATAACTCTTTTATTAATCTAAAAATGAATCGTATTTTTTTCATGGAATATAGGGTGATATATAAATTTATTGCAGGTCGCATAATAAAAATATATATTAGAAACATTTTAACATAAGATTAGTGTACCTTACACCACATTATTAGGAACTTCCACTATCGTGGTAGTGATTATATAGGCTTTTCACTATCGACATGGTCTCTCATACAGTGGATTCACTTGGTTCATAGAGAATTTTTTTCATAGTTTAGTGTCTCGCAATACTAGAAACACTGAATTTCATTGATTTCCTTTTCCCATTTCATTATTTCTTTTCATGAACATTATATCTCTATAAACATAATATCCCTATATCCACTAATCATCCAAATAAATTGACTATTGGCCACACCTATAATTACCTTTTTTCAGAATCTTCTGTTTATACAAAATTGTTTCCATTATTTTCGAAAACATATGGGCATGGTCTGATTTTTATATGGCATATAAATTGTTTCCTAAAACCACATATACAAGTCCTACATATACCTATTATTCTGGTAAACTGTGGCTATAGGTTTCCTTCACAAGCAAGGGAAAAACGTTCCATGAGAAGGTTATAGGAAAAATATATTACTATTTTTTGTTTCCTATTACAACATATTGATAATATAAATATATAAAATATATATATATCAAAACATTTATATAGATAATTAGTTGGGTTCATGGCTTTAGATAGTGGAAGTCTTGTGTTCAAACATTCATGGTACATTTTTGGAAGAATCGAATAAAAGGTTATTTCCACGATGGGAAACTCATATGGCTATTTTTATGGTTCTAAAATCACATAAATTAGGGTATTATCTTGTTTTCAAACTATATATATTTGTCTCTTTAGAAAGTAGAAATTGTGGCTATTTCCCTTTAAACAATTGTTTTCTTTCAAGCCATATTACCACACCAATATCATCCAAACCCATCTTGAATTTGGCTATTATCTATAGAGATGGATTTTACCTCTCTGTGAATAGTTTTTTAATATATATATTAGAGGATTTTGTATTTGTTTAAAAAATATTTCAAAAAACTCATAGTCCCTTCAAACATTTCCCTAGGTGATTTTTCCCCAATTTTGATAAGGTTTAAATTTTTATATTATCATTTTAATCTTGGACTCATTTCAATTTTAATTGATTTTGATGACCTATTATTCTATTTATTTCAATTGAATATATAAGATCTACTGAATTCATTCCATTTTTTGATGGAATATAAAACAATATCATCATACGAAGATAAAGTATGATAGAAGAGTACCCTTCCAAGGATTGTCTTCCTCACTATAAATTAATGGTCCATATTGCACTCCATGTTGTTTATCTAATACATATCACACCTATCCAACATATTAAATGTTCCCTCAGGGTCAGAAAAACACTCTTCATTCTATTTATTTTATATGAGGAAAATTATCTTCATTTTTATATGTTTCTCCTGAGGGAAATTTTTATTAAAAAATGTATGCTTAAAAACATTCCATTCGCCAAGTACTATTTCAAATTCCTCTCTATTATTATAGACTAATGACCATCATTGATTAGCAACATCTGTGAGATTATATAGCAAAAGTAGAACCATTTTCATTTCATTTCATCCCATGCCAATAAATATATTCTCTAGATACATAATGATTTTATGGATAATATTGTATTATTATTACACTAATATTATGGGGGATTATGTCGCATGAAGATATCCAACATAAAAGAATAATTATTTAGAGTAGGTTTCTCCATTCAATAAAGGTTATTTTTTATAACCTAATTTAGATTCCCTAATATAAAAATCATTTTTTCAGTTCCAATACCAGAAAATTTGAATTCATCGAAAACTAAATCTCTTTATCGTCTATGATTATTTATAACATTCTTCGTTCCGGACACCTTTTCTAAACAATGTCATTAATTAAATTAGCTCAATTTTTTTGAATTTTAATAAATAATGTATAATTAAAAGAAATTTATAACGCATAACATAAATTAAAATTTTTTTCATTTTTAATTCCATTATAATATACTTGGTTCCATTGGATTTTTTTTTCAAATTCCAAATAATTTCTTATGAAGAAAATGAAAAAAACTAAAGGATATTACTAAGGAGTGTCAAAACAGGTGATCAGTAAGGCCCAATTTAATTGACCAAGTTGTGATAGGGGGAATCCCAATGTTCCCTTTTTTGAGTTATTACCCCTAGTAATATTAATGTGATAACCATTTCAAATTTTAGTAATAATAGTTTGGATTATTTCAATTAAAAATCAAATAATATATTACCAAAACATCATGTTGTTCCTGAAGACTTATCGTCAAAGAATATTATAGGTTTTTGTTAAAAAAATATATTTTCCCTTAATCTTGTCACCAAGGTTTCTACTAAACCTATACATTATACCAACTATAGAAACACTCACTCTAGTATGCTAGATCTAATAGCTACCAAATTACATTATCATAGATTCAAAGAGTTGAAATCCCAATGGGCCGATGAGAATTAAAATTTGGATAACCAAATGCATAAATGATACCAATTTTATATTAGGAATAGAAAATAAAATATAACTCTTATCATAATAAAATAAACATCATCCATGAAAACTCTTAAATATTGTATCTTCTTATCTTGGGGAATTGAAATAAAAAACGGTGATCTCCAATGCTCAGTAAAGGTTATGTAGAATAGAAGCTATGATGAATCAATAAAGAATAAAAAATATGGAGTGGTAAATAAAAATAATTAAATTCAATTATTTTATTATATATCATAATTAGACATGTAATATTAAATATGGAAATTTAAATGAATGAACAGAAATTCCATTTAATCAACAAAATGATAGTTAAATGCATCCAGAGAAAATATCACTGTGAAAATATTAAGGACAATAATAATTAATAAAATCTTAATGAATTAAATGCATTAATATTTGAATTCATGATCTATGGAATAATTAAACCTCTAACATAAATTCATCTAACATGATTTTTTAATACTATAGGTAGAATCCAATTTCTTTTGGCCTAGGGATATGTCTCAAAAGACTTGTTGATGGCTCAAGTGGATCTGTAATTCTAGGCACCACCCATTACTACAAGTGAAAATCATTCCTAAAATGTAGTATAATAATTTTAATTCATGTATAATATTCCTTATCAAAAAGTATCTACATTGTGTACAAAACATGTATTTATCAATATTTCCACAATTTATCTAATATCATTCAATATAAACACTATATGTATGAATAGTATACAGTTTAGAAAATATTCAAATACATGATTAAAAGAATTTATATAAACTATAATTGAAACATTTAACATCATGAATAAATAGGTATTCATGTTAAATTCATCAACGATTAGTATATAAAGAACATGGAAGTGAATATGTGCATATTAATAAACATTTCTCAATGAAATGAAAATTATAAGAAAATCATGTACAATGATCATAGAATTTATGTGGAAATTAATCAATGAATTGATTTTGTGTATCAAATGTAAATTAAAAAATGAAAATTGTACATATGAAACATGATAATAAAAAGTTATTGTACACATAATACTAGAATATCAATAATAATAAAGAAGTATTATAACCCTACGAAATGATATTGAGTTATGAATCTTCTTATAACATGGTAACATTAATGTCAAATCCCCTTAGAATAAATAATTAATATTAAAACATAAAATCACATGAATTATTAAATGTTGAAAATATTACATGTATAATGGTAGTATGTAAAGAATAAAAAGGAAATTAGGTGAAAAATAATAGAATATGCCTAAATAAATGGAAATTGAGATGAAGTCCATTATCTCATTCTTTTCTATAGGTAAATATATGTTATGATCCTGTATAAATATTTTAAGAATTTTATTAATTAATAACATAACCATATTCATACTTAAAATTTATACATGATTCTCTTAATACATTTTAACAACCATTTTTTTATTGCATCTCATTTGTTTCACTGTTTTAGGTGTTAATTGCCTTGTTTTTTCATGAGTGTTTTGTCATGAAAGATACAATTCCTATTAATAGGATAAATATCCATGTTTTAATGATTTATATCAATTTTATAAATATTATATTTTGTAATTAGATACATTTTAAAATCATTCATTAATGTAGGGTATGTAAAATTAATCGTATCACTTTGTGGAGATGTTATGTAGTATATACACATTAGCAAAAATATCATTCCTTTAATGAGTGAAAGGGTCAGGAATTACGAGATAGAATTATTTCATAAAATCTATATGATATTATATATATATAAATTTTATTCATCAATAATATTCCAATCAAATTTTATGTAAAACCTATTTGAAAAACAAATCAAACCGCTTCATGAGGCAGTAGTCCGCTACTCACTCGAGTGACCTTATCACATTTTAAATGGAATGGAACATAAAAAGATATATATGATATTTAAATTAAACATGTTTAATAATATCATAAATATCATATAGATTTTTTAAATCACGATTTCTTAATAAACGTGAATGATGTATATTTAAAATGAATTTAGTCGGTTTGCAAGAAAGTAGTTATCCTTACACATGATCGACAATTTCATATCCCAATAGATGTAAGAGGAGATGGACAAAGGATATGAAATTAATGTAATAACATGTCATGAAATGGTAAATACTAGTATCTTTATTCTTCCAGTATTAAATATCATGTGATGGAGGTGTAAGAAAAAAATAAAATACAAATGCCCATTTCGGATTATTACGTCTTCTTCAGACGACCTCCTTAGATTTACACCAAAACCCATCTACGATGTATTTGTTTTTATCAAAATAAGGAATATAGTATGAATATATGGTATTAAGGAAGTGAAATAGGTTGGTTTTGGTTGACCTAAATGGATTTGGATTTGTGAAGATGTTAGGAGAGGGTTTAGCCTTTTATAATTGGAAGAGGGGATACACATGGAATTTTTGAAATGAAGAAATTAAAACCTGGTTTTTATTGGTCCAAAAAAATAAAACATGGTATAGTTGTTACCCTTAAAGGTGATAAGGTCTAAAATTATGTTTAAAATATTAGATAATTTAAATTATGAATATTATAATAAAGGAATATATTTTTCCAAATTACGTTCATAAAATCGTATTAATCCTATTTAAATGGTATTTTTAAATAAAAATATGTTTTTTTACCATTCATATAAAAACAAAAATGTTAATAAAAATACCAAAATTTCATCCTAATATAATTTAACTATGATTATCTATATAATTATGAAAAAATTTTGAAATATATTTTCTAAATGTTTCGAAAAGTAACACTATAATAAGTGTGCAAGATTAAATGAGACTTTATTATTTGATAAAATATAGTTTTCTAGAATGAATTTATCTTATAGTGAAATGATATGTATTTTTATTTCTAAAAAATTCATAATTAAATAATAAAAATATTTTTTATAAATTTATTAAGCCTTATTTATAACCTCCAATTTAACGGATTTTTTATAATGGTCATGTTTAAATAATATTTTAATATAGTATCTAGTTTTGTTTATACTCAGTGCTGTTTTTATTAGAAAATATCAAATATATTGAATTTAATAAAAAATAAAGAAATATTAAGGTATCTGGGTGTTATTTTTTGAAGATAAAAATTCACAAACTGATGTAGATATATATCAAATAGCTAGAAAATTCACACTTTTTTATTTTAACCTTTTCATATCATGTCATACTTCTTGTGTATCATGTCTAAAATAGATATATCCTTGTATATAAATAACAGGAACCTATTTATATTGGTAACATAATAAAAAAAAAATAAAAAATAATTATCTTAAACAACAAAATGAATACTATGGAAAACTAAATTGTTTGTCTAAATCTATTTGGCATCATACTTGGGGAGAAAATTCTAAAAGGCTTATATATTTACTCTGAGTGTGTGAATATCTATAACAGACATTCTATTTTCTAAAAATTGAAACATTATTTAATTAAATAACATTACAAAAACAAAAATTGAAATGTCTATAAGTTTATTGTCTTTGGGAATTATGTACATTGAATTATATCTTTAAACATGAATTACAACAAGTTGAATGAAACCAAATTATCATTCTTGAGCTTAAAATTGCATTAGATAAAATGGGAAAATGCATAAGAAACGGGTGAGACATAAATCCATGTAAGGGATTAAACATGTCATAAAATGAATATAATGACACACGTTAGACAAGGAATATCAATTTGGAATAAATGAATATTATTAAAAGGCATGATATAACATGATAATCCAATCATAGGAAATATATAAATAACATATAACACTGTATCATAAGTCAAAGATAGACCTAAAACACATCATGGTGGATAATGTCCCTCAACTGAATAAAGTTCACCCCTGTACCAACATGAAGTATCAGGATACTAAACAATACCCAATGCATTCGAGTGCTATATAATTACAGGCACACCCATCACATTTATTTCATTCACATGCTTAAGTGTGCCACCTAGAACCTAGAACATGGAATCATTCATCATCTTAATTTATTCTATGATCAAGGAGTATGGAATAAATACTTGTAAGTCCAAAATTAAATGGTACATGTGTATAAAAATGGAAAAATTGATAGGAAACTAGCATGGTTTCCACTACACAATTGGTTTGGCATGGAAATTCATGGTGAACATGAGGTAGTATAACAACATCGCATAAAAATTCCTAAAATGGTATAATAAGAGAAAAATGGGTCTATCATAATTTAATAAATAACTGGATAGTAATATAAATATTTAAGGAAATGGGCAAATATATCTAAATAGAAAAATCTGGAATATGATAAAAAATTATCTTGAATAAAAATTTAAAGGAAATGACGCAAACGAAATTTCAGCATGGTACCCAATGTACGTGGGAGAGATTAATTAGAGCAAAATCAGTCTCTAATCATTTATACGCAATATTTTTAGTATGTTGGAGCTGAAAAAACATGCCCCATCAATAGAATATGAAAATAATAGTTCATATCAAGATATAGAAACTTGTATAAAGAAGCGAAAGGAAAGAACCCTTATTTTAGTGTGTGACACCAAAAGCATGAAAAGGGGGTTCATGGGAGATTGGGTCACCTTGGGAGGATTATAGATAGAGGCGATAAGAGAATTCACATTATATATGAATTTTTATTCATGGGAATTGGGATATTGGGTGGGTTTATATATGAAATGAGAGGTAAATTCCATAATATTTCACCAACATATGTTTTGGACTCTATATAATAAAAAAATAACAACAAAAAACCATCCAATGGTAATTCTAACGGTGTTTCAAATATGAGGAGGTTTAATTTTTTTTAGTAAATGGTCATAACATTTTTAAAATATTACCCTTTATTATGTGTAGGTGATTCACAATTTTAAACAAATCAATTTAAAATGAAAAAATATATGACATATTTTGGAGGAATCATAAAGAAATAATAAAATTAATAAATTAAACATAAAATGACATTATATTTAGGGTAAAACATATATTTTTCTTAGGATACCCATTATATTATTTATTACATCACTTTTAGTTCTTTATGATGTCATAAAACACCTTATATTTAAATAGTATGTAATTTTTAACTAAATATTCAAGTGTCTCAGAAAATAATGAAAAAATAACCAATGGATAATTATGAAATTATGATGAAAAAATAAAATTTATTTTTTCATAATAATTTCATAAATTTGTGAATTTTCTATTTAAAAAACAATCAACATTTATTGAAAAATGATGGGTTAAATTTTTTTTTGAACCCTTATAAAAAATACATTTGACATTATAAAAATAATATGAAAATTTATAATTAATAAAAAATATTTAACAATAAAATATTATTACAATATTTTTCATTTCAAAAATCCATTAATTTATCGAAATAAATCCATTAATTTAATTTGAATATTATCTAAAAATACAATTTCTGTTTAATTGAATCAAAAATAAAAATTATTATATAGTTAAAATTCAAATTGAGAATAAGTACAATATTATATAGTATATATACATATTCATATAATTACAATCTTGATAAATATCTTTTTATTACACTCTTGTACACCCTAATAGTATGGTTTGCGATAGTACGACTTTCATGGGTTCGTTCGGCTTATATAGTTTGTGTCGTGACCTTGATGAGCTTGAAATATTACCATAAAATATATCTATCATTATTAAGTAGTTGGATCTCATATTGGTCTAGATTTAGGGAAAATACCAAAGATTTATCTACCTTAGAAGCTCTGATAAATGTGCTTCATAGGTTAGGATTCTACTGGTTGTGGGCATCACTTCCTTTATCTTAGTCAATTGGATTTTTTAAAATCCCTATATTTATTCTAATCATGTGAACAATGTTTCTTGACTATATTATAAATAGTAAAGATTTCAAATTGTATTTTGAATCCAATTAGGTATAATAAAATAAAACAATTGAATTTTTTTCCTATATCCATATTAAATCATAAGGGAATTTTATATATAACAGTTCGGTTGTTACAGTCATCCTATATTAAGAAATTTCACCCTCAGATTTTTCATTTCACACCCCATAAATTAGATGAGGGTAATTTTTCATTGTGACCTTATATTTTTCCCTCATTGATTCTCAATTATTATTCTTTTTCCATAGAATGTTGACAAGGTTCATTGTCTTATTTTGTAGAACATTGTCTCTCTGATCAAAGATCTTCACCGGTTTCTCCTCATACGAAAGATAATTCTACATTGGTACCACATCAGGATTGGGTATATATTAGGGGTTAGTAATGTACTTCCACAAAATTGATACATTGAATACATCATGGACATGAGATAGATTAATAGGGGCTACATGTTTATAGGACCTCGCTCTGATGTGATCTAGGATATCATAGGGGTTGATGTATCGTGGACTAAGGATTCCCTTCATCATGAATATCATCAGTTTATTCTATGTGTATATGAGGAGGAATATTATTTCTCCGACATCAAACTATAGGTCTCGTTTATGATTATATGTACATCTCTTTTCTTGACTCTGAGCGATCATAATGTACCGCTGAATGGTCTTAACATTTTCCGCTGTTTCATATACCTTTTATGGATGTAGCAGTTTTCTTTCCCCAAAATCATCCCATAATGATCGTTCCCTACATATCTTCCAATAATGGTTTTCGAAATGATTCATTTGCATGATTGGGTGTAAAATATTGTTGCAAGAGGACTCTACCAAAATATTATGTTGATCCCATCCTCCAAAAAAGTTCATTGAGGATTCTCTCAACATTTCCTCAAGGGTCTAGATAGTTCCCTTTTATTATCCATCATTTTTAGGGTGGTAAGACATTATGAAGTTCAAATCAGTGTTTAGAGAATTATGATGACTTTATGGAACATGGAGGTGATACTTGGGTATCAATTGATAATAATCAAAAGTGGTAATCCATGTATCCAGATAAATTACATGATGTATATCCATACAGGTCAATCTAGTGATAATTTCTCTCATATTGAAATTAAGTGTTATGTATTTATAAGATGATACAACAAAACCCATATAGAAGTATTCCCTCTTGATATATATAAAAGACCAGTGATATATTTCATCCTAATGTTTTCCAATTTCCTTGTAGGTGTGGGTAATGTTTGTATAACCCCGTTAGATTTTTCCCTTTCATATTTCACTCACTCACATATATGATATATTGATGTATTTTTTATGATATCTTTCATAATATAGTCCTACCAATAATGTTCATGGATACCTCGATATATCTTCATGCTTCTTGGGTTGATGGAAATGGTTACGCTTTATGCATCATCCAACTACTCCTTTTTTAAATCAGTATTTCATGGTACACATTGTCTTCACCCAAATCATGAAACACCTACTTCATTATCATTCAACTCCAAGGATTTAATTTTCCTTATAGATTACAATTTCTCTTTAATTCCCAAATCAACTCTTTGAGAATCCTTAACCTCTCTAGAAGAGACAATTGAGGAATAATTTTGAAAGGATTGATGATGATTCATCTATTATGATTCTTTTATCCATAATTTCCAAATCTATGAATATTAGATACCTCTAAATCCCAATAAATGAGAGAATTTATAGATACTTTCAAAATAGAGTGTATGCCACTTTATTTTCATTCCCAGTTTGGTAGTGTATTTAGCAGTCATATTCTTTGATCCGCTCTAACCATATTTATTGGCATATATTAATCTCTTTTTTGGGAATATATACGCGGGACTTTTATGATCCATATAAATTTAACACTTAAACTTAAATATATAACACCACAAAATTTTAAAAACTATGATAATAGTACCCACTCCAGATAATGAATTGGGTTGATCTATTCAAGAAAATTCGACTACCTTGAAGCATAATATATGAACTTGTCATATTGTATCAATAAAAAACCTAGTTTGTTCTTCAAAGTATCACTAAATACCACGAAAATAGATCCACTTATGATTATTGTGAGGACATGAACAATGATAATCCTCCTTTCATACTCCATGAATCAATCTTAAAATTCATCATTACAAAAAAAGATTAATCACTTACAAGTTTTTTGTAAATAGGGTTTGACAACCATGATAAATTTTTCATAGATCGAAAATAATATGTAGCTAACCCAAGGAAACTATAGACATTTTTCATAGATATTGTCCCCATCCATCCTTAAATTGGTTCAGTATGTGAAGGGTCCACATATATCTCATTTTAATGATATTGCTCAAAAATGATACTTCCTTCAACTAGAATTTAATCTTTCTATACATGGAATAACATTCTCCTTTCACAAGGTCTTTATCAGAGTACTTAAATGCACTACATGATCCATACTATATTTTCATATATTAGAGTATCACCTATAAATACTATAAAATATTTGTTGACGTAATCTCTAAAGATTCTATTCATCATGTTCATTAATATTTTTTTGTATTAGTTTTCCTAAACGGAATTAGTATGAATTCATAGTGCCTTTAGCTTGTGACAAAAAAGGTCTTGGGGATATCCTAATTCTTCACCCAAACTTAGTAATATCCCAATCATAAATCTACCTTGGAAAATTATTTTACTCTAAGTAACTGATCGAACATGTCATCAATCCATGGAATATGACACTTCTTATTTATAGAGATTTTTTTGAGTTCATTATAATCAACGAAAAGGTGAATTGTCCCATCTTTCATCTTAATGAAGAGGACCTATTAACCCCATTTTGAATAACTTGGGAATATGAAACCTTTATCTAGATTATCCGTTATTTTTTCCATTAACTCATAATGTTCCACTTCAACCATTCGATATGGAGTCTTGGATATTATTAACTCCCTAGGTTTTAGCTCGTTTGAAAATTCAACCAATCAGCTAGAAGGATGTCCAAACAATTCTTTGGGAAGCATGTCAGTGTATTCCTTCATAATAGGGATGTATTTCAGGATGACCATTTCCTTAGACTCAATCATTTGAGCAAGATGTTTTTTCTCAAAGGCTAATAATATCCATTATTGAGATGAAGGTTATAAATAATACTCATCCTCTTTCAAGAACTTGTACAGAGTCAGGGGCAATTCACAATACAAATAAAAATTTATATCCCATTCAAATTAATGATGGATCTATATAGAGAAAGCCGATACATGCCCATAATTGAATCAAATTCCACTAAATGAGTATGAAAAGTTTCACCAGGATTTTCATATCAATAATTATGATGTTGTTTGAGTTAAATTTTTGGGACTCAATAATTTTCCCATTTTCCAACAACACTGATAACCCCTCGTCCACAATTTTTCGTGCTGTTTGAATATTTCTACTAAAAAATGTTGTTTTGGTGTAATGTTTATGATACGAATAAAAAAGTATGATCTCTAATCAAGAATTAATAACTATATTACCTTTCATGAATTCATTATTAGGATTCACTTCTGTGGTAGTGATGGAAAAATATCACCCTCGCATCCTTGGATGTTTTTTGTTTTCTCTAAAATTTTCCTTAGTGTATTTTTTTTTCAAAATTAAAAATTTACTTTTAGTAGTATCAATGAACAATATGCTAAGGATTTACTTGAGAATTCCTTTCCTCTATCATAGTGGTGGGTTTTTCTAATCGGCAATCACTAGATACGTTCCCTTCCTTCCCGAACATAAAGTATTTCCTCATCCCCTTGAAGATATTTTTAGGGTGCTTCATTCCACACCATGGGTAAGTGAGGTGTAAAAATTTATTTTCACAATTAGATATCTTTACTGGACCACCAGAATAGATCTCAACTTTCCACGTCATATCTTTATGACACCATTGTGTTTTTGTATTCTACATTTTGACTACGAGGGAATATTAGACTACTTCTTCATAGATATCAATGTCCCATATCACTAGGGATTTCGGTAGGATTGGTTTTATCCCCCCAAATAAGAAGTAATCCATGATATCAGTGGTAATAACAAATCTGAAGGAATAATGTGAAAGACTTGGGATGTTTTCCTCATATGTACTGATAGATTCATCATCATTTCATTTGAGGGATAGGAAATCCATTTCAATTTAATGTCCGATTGTACGGTGAAAAAAATTATTTATTCTTTTTTCAGATAGCCTTTCATCACATCGTATCGATCACTTTCTTCATATTTTTTATTTTTTATCAATTTACACCATTGATCAGCTTCACCCTCTTTATGATAAATATTCAAAAGAACATTATCTTTTTCATAACATTAAAGGATGGAGTAGAACATTTCACTGAAGTTGATCCGGTGTTATTTGATTAAGGTATTAGAATGCCTACTAAATGTAGGAGGACTTTGACACATGAAACTCACTATTGTATCTTGTTCTCTATGGGGGGGGGTTGGATGCTCCTCATGATTCATGATTATATTCAGAACCTGAGTCATCTAAGTGGGTATTGTCATTAAGTGTGTGATTCCTTCTCCTATCTTGTTGGGTGTCTGCTTGGTGTAATCACCACTTTTACCTTCATGATGATTGTTTAACTGATTCCTCATACATCCCACAATTAGGTATAATAAAAGGAAAATTTGAGATGAGTATTTTACAACTGTTAAACACACAGAGGATAATTCAATGATATAAAATGGTTTAAATATAAATTACATATATTTCCTTAATGTAAGAATTTCTTGGATTCAATTTATGTAATCCATGATCTATTTCCTTAAATGAACCCTTATGAGAAATTCTTTTCTCCATTAATCATGGTTGGTAATGAGAATATGAATTCAAAAAAGAAATTTCTCTAGGTTTTTTAAACTAGGGGTATAGTAAGGCTAATTTTCATGTATCATGTTACACTAAGTCAGGCTCGGGACACCTTGTTTAAGTTGTTACTCTTAGGTACATATCTTCCAAAACCACATCAACTTGAAGTATCCAAAAATATATGTATTTTTTTTATAAACCTCATAATCTATACTCACAATAATTTATGTATTAATTCATATACTTAGTCTTATCCATAAGTATTTAGTTAGAGTTTTATAATCCAATTCAAAACAATAACTAATCATTTACTTTGATAGTGATTATAAAAACTCGTATTTTTTATTAAAAATTATAAAATTATTTAATTACATAAAATTAAAAATAATACAATAAAAAATATACATAGGTCTATTTTCTTTTTGAATTATGTATATTTAATTACAACATTAAACATTATTTACAATATCCCTATGTAAAACTTGTTTAACATGAATGAGCTTGAAATGGCATTGGATAACCAGGAGAAATAAATAGGAAAGGGGTTATCTATAATGGAATGTAAGTGAATAAACATTGAATAAAATGATGATAATAATACATTATAGACATTTCATATCAATGAGGCATAAAGTATCATGACTAATAAGTCCAGATATAGTATGATAATCTTATTCTGGGAAATGTTGAAACAACTTTAAACACAGCAACATTGTTAAATGCTATACCACGATGACTTGATAGTCGAAAAATTACCATAAAGTAAAATGGAACATTCTTATCTCAACATTACTTATCATGATACAAAACATTTGACAATGCATTATAACATTATATAATTTCATATGCACCCATCATATTAATTTTATTCTCATGCTTAAGTGTGCCACATAGTAAAAAACAAGGATTAATTCATTATAATAATTTATTCCATCATCAAGGAGTGATTAATTCATATATTTAAGTACCTAATAAAATGGTATAAGTTCATAAAGGTGAACTCCATTGATTGTAAATGGTCACGATATTCTCTAGAGAATTGGGTTGGCACCGAAAATCACGGTGAAAATTTGACAGCATAACAGTGCCACATGTAAATTAATATGATCGGTTTAAGAGAGGTAAATTGATCTCTAAATATTTATAAATGAATTTTAATATAATATGAACATGTATGGACATGTAAAAACATTTATAATAGTAAAAATAATTCATTGGAATGTAAATAGCCATTACTAAAAAGAGAAATGAGAGGATTCTTATGAAATTTCATCATAGTACGGGTGAACATGAGAGTGATTCAAGAGAGAGAATGGGGTATATAATCAATTAGAAACAATAACAGAAGTATGTGGGAGGATAAAAACATACACAATTATTATTAACTAAAAATAATAGTCCTAACTAGATATATAAACTTGGATAATGATGAGAAAGGAAAGAACCCACACTTGAGTGTTTGACACAAAGTGCTTAAAAATGAGAATTTTTGGATCTTGGGTCCCCTTGGAAGAATTATAAAGATATTAGGAATGATTAAATATGCTTGTGAAAGATTTTTAGATAAGATAAGTGAGAGATTGGGTGGTTTTATAGTGGAAATTAGAGGGTAATTCTTTGATATTTGACAGACATTGGGTTCAGACAATTTATAATAAAATATTCAAAACCACAAACATTCCCATGGGTTTTGCCATAATTTTTTCCAATATGTGGAGGTTTTCATAATTTTATTATGAAAATGTTTAATGAATTAAAATATTACCCTTGCTTATGTGGATGTGATACACTCTTTGAATGAAATTAATAAAAAATTATAAGATATATTATATCCATTGGATGATTCGTAAAAGAAATATAAATTTACTCTAATAAACATAAAATTATATTATATTATTGGGAAAACATAAATTTCTCCTAGGATACCCATTATAGTATTTATTAAATCATGTTTTGTCATTATGATGTCACCAAAAGTATCATATATATATATATATGTGGTATTTAATTTTCACTTGTAAATCAAACTATCTTAGAAAATTATAAAAAACTCACCATTGAATAATTTAAAAATTCTGATTCGAAGAAAATATTTATTCTACATAAATAATATTTCAAATATTTCTATTTTCACTTTAAAAATAATATTCAAAATTAAATTAACTATGATTGGTTTTGACAATAATAATTTTTGAACCCCTGTAATACGTATATTTCACTTCATAAAAATTATATATCCATTTAAAATTAATAATACCAATTCAAAAATATTTTTTTTTGAATGAGTTTTCTATAAAAATGCATTAATTCATCAAAATAAACCCCTTAATGGAATTTGAATATCATTTGAAAATACAATTTCTGTTTAATTGAATCAAAATAAAAATTAATTATAAAGTAAAAAAATGAAACTAAATTCATTATTCTATAAAATTTATATTTCAATATTATTTAGGTCTTGATACATATCATTTTATTACACTTGTATACACACTAAGAGTAAGGTGGGTGATAGTAAGATTATCATGGGGTCGTTCATCAAAAACTTTTTGGACCATGATCTCAAAGATCTTGGAAATTTCTTATAACCAGTTATTATCATGGTTATGTTGTTGGATCTCATAATAGTCTTCGTCAAGGAAAACTCTTAGATATGATATCTCCCTTGGAAGCTCTGATGAATTGGATTCATATGGCACAATTCTATAATTTGGGGCAATCATTTCCAATGTCTGAGTCAATAGGATTTGCTAAAATCCATATTATTATACTAATCATGTGATAACTATTTTAGGGCTATGATATAAAAGTCAAATATTATTATTGTTATTTTAATACAATTTGATATAATAAAACAAAACAAGTGAATTATTATTATAACCATATTAAATCAAAAGGAATTTAATTTATAATAGTTTTGGGTCCATATAATCTCCTTAAAAATAAGAATGGAAATATAGTCCCTAATCCTAATGAATTGACATAATACAAAATTATCTAACGAGCTTTCATTACTAATATACATATATTGTATGTTCTATTTGATAAATATACCATTCCACTTGTCCCACTTTTAAATATTAATGTGATCCCAATTATGGTGAACAAATCACTCAAGGGGTACTATGACTTTTTAGGAGTAACTAAACAAGGGGATCCCCTCTCCATACACATTTTTATTATTATTTAATTTTAGTTAAAATAATTCCATATTAGATTTGTTTAATCTAAATAAATTTTTCTCTTCATAATTTATAGGAATTTGAGGAAACCCCAATATATTTTAATGTTAATGATAATATATATTTTTCTGAAGGAAATTGTTAATATGTTATCAAATTTTAAAGGATATTAATTCATTATAGAGAATTTATTTACAAATATATTTACTTGACTAAGTTATATATGTTCTTTGTAAATGTTTTTATAATGATTAGGAATAATCATATAACTATTTATATAAAAATCAATCAAGTAACTATACCTTTTATTAATAAAATACAATTTGTTCTGTAATAGGGATAAATAATGAATTATTAATAGTGTCACATCTAAAATCATCACACAACGAGGATTATTGAAATGAATGAATCTCTATCAAGAAAGAAATTTTTCCCCTATAGTTTTTTACCTAACATTTATGTTTTTCTATGTTTTCCGCATATTTAAATATCCATGTAACATTAGAAATGTTTTAGAAGGAGTGATAAAACATATTATATAGACATGATCAAATAATTAAGATAATTTTGGTAATATGTCTTGGAATAATATCACCAATCCATAAGACCATTTTCCCAAGGTATTAAATGTTTCATATTGATTAATGATTCTATGATTTCTACTATTATATATAATATGATTAATAAAAAATTGAAATAAGATGTATGTTTAAATGTTTTATTTATTCATATAATCATGAAAGGTAACACTTTTTTCTAGGGAACATTCATTTGGTGGTAATTCAATATGAATAAGATAAAATTTCAATTATCACACAATGACTACCTTAAAGGCACTCAAAAAAATATTTTAGAATGTGAGGTGGATATATATTTTTATTTATATTATTTTCTAGTTTTTTTATGTGAAAAATATATTTCTATATAATATGATAAAATTCGATGTGAGTAATTAGATTCATATATCGTATTTAGGTTTCTGAAGAAATATGGGACTTCAGACTCATGGTTTATGATCTTAAAATCTAACTGCTTTCTCATATTTGTAGTTTTTCTAAAAATCAATATTATCAGTACTCATGTCATGTGTTGGAAATTCCCCCAAAGTGGATTGGTTCCCAAATGTTACATTTAATTTTAATATGTTATATGATACTAAATTTGAGAATCCTACACTATTATGTTCCAATTTTTGGAAAACATAATGCAATAGGTATCTGTATTTCCAATACCTATGCTTTCCACATGCTGAGTTATGAAATAAGTTACTATAAATTTTTTTAAATTACTATTTTTAAATCCATTTTGATGTTTTTATGTGATAGTTCCCACATAATGAATCATTTGTTTCCTATCTAACCAACTTTAGAAATCGAATCTTCTGACATAACCTTAGCTAGTATAGATGAATAAATATTGTAGAAGTAGTTTTAGATTTATTACAATATTTCCCCTCATCCCAGAACTTCTTAATATATAAAAGGAAATACAAAAAATATAAGGTTTTCTTGGGGATTATTATTAATGATGTGATATATGTAGGGAAGGACGACAACGAACTCATGAGTAATGAAATTTATGACATGATCACTAGGAAAAATACTAGTGTCTCTTGGAGACAACAGATTGCATCTTGATTTTCTCACTTTACATATATACAACCATTATCCAACTAGCTCAATGTTAAATGTGACGATGTAGATCTATATATACTAGTTCATTATGGATGTTGTGGAATTTTCTATAACTATTTAGGTTCCAATAAATTCCTTTCACTCAGGTTGTGACTCTATAATTTATTATTAATATTATAGATCATTCAAAGTGGAACAATAAGAGAAATCATTAGATCAAGAGATAATATAATAGCATTATATATGACATTAAGGTGTAGACCATCATTTTATCATGGTCAGTCATAATAGAATGGATTAATTTTTTACATTCATTGGAGTGAAAGAATTTTATAATACCACATATGTATAGAGAGGGTAATATGGTTGGTAATTGATACATGAAGATGAAATTATGATAAAATACATTTTTTAATTCACATCCATTCAATTGAAATTGAAATTTATATATAACTATGAGATTAAATTTGAGGTATACTTATGTATTCATTAGTTTCAATTGATTCGATTTTCTACTTTTTTACTTAATTTTATTGGTATAGTTCTATGGACCAGATGCATGAGATGTTTTTAATTAGTATCATTATTATCAAGGAATGAGTAGATGTATTTATAGATTTAAATTAATGATTCTAAAATTAATTTTTATAAAAAAATTAATGACTAGTTGATTAATATATATTTTTAATAGTATGTATTTAAATTATTTTCATGTCCAAAAGGGGATATTTATCAAAGAAAATATTTTATTGGTTTTTTATTTTTCTCATACCAAAATAAATTTATAACATTATGATGCTGAACGTAAGATAATTATTTAATTTATTAAATTTTTTTGACGCTTATTTAATTAGTTATTTATGTTAAATAATATCAAGAACAATTAATTTTTTAAAATTCAACAACTACAAGATCATTTTTTAATGTATTATTTGTTCCATTTAAATTAATATTTTCCAATCATAAAAATTGATTTATAATTAATTATTTAACATAAAAAATCAAAAGATTAAAATTTAAAATAATGGGAAACCATATATTTTTATTAGAATAATTAATTACATGGTGGAATAATTAAAATTTTAAATTAAGAAAAAAAGTGTATAAATGGAAACAATTAAATGACATTTATTTTTGATAATTAATATGACATTTTTCAGTTATTAAATAGAATTTTTTATTATTGGATTAAAAGATATATTTCTCTACCATATCTTCTCACATAACATACCAAACTATGATTTTATTCCATATTATCCATTCACCTAATATAGATTTATAATTAAATGATCCTTATCTTCACCTATTAAAGGTGATATTATGTAACATTATCAATTAGAAAATATCATGCATCCATAAATATTTTCCATATCTCAACTTCTATTTGGAATTTTGTTAGTTTATGGTTTGTAGAAGGAATCCTAAATCATTTATTCTAATGTATTCCCTCTCAATAATGAGATAAATAATCAAAATAACTACAGCAACATCAACTTTACATATTTCTTTCTCATATCAATAATTTTTATATATCATTCTCCACTATAATAATGTTATTTTAAAAATAATTATATTACTAATGAAATTATATAACTAATATATAAATCTATATTCTTACTCATTTACTATTATAACATGTTTCTATTTGGGATGGTTTAACCTCCCACTAGAATGATATTATTCTAACATCATCATTCTAAACATTGGTATAAATATGTGAATAATTTTTTATTTTTTTCTAATAAGTATGTGATATTAAAAAATTAATGTAATTAAAGATGATTTTAGACGATATATCTTGTATATAACACTTTTATAGATTTATGATAATGAAACACCTTGCATGTGATGATTAAGGGACTATGAATCTTTTATTTGATACGTTTTGACAATGAATATTTTAACTTCTTCATCTAATCAACAATTGAAGTTTATATATATGGATAATTTCTAAATAATTGTCAACGTTAATAATATAGTTGTTAAATGAATATATAAGACTATTTAAGTTATAATAGAATATTTGGAAGAGTATTGTAGTTAAATTAATTTGTATTAAGTGGTTGATAAGGGAGTGTGATTTCATAAACAATTCAACTAGAGAAAAAAATTTATAATATTTGGTTAATGTATGAAATATATTGTGAGAGAATAATACCATTGGGGATATAATGAATGACTATAGAAAAATTTGAATTACCCTTGTCATATAAGACACCATGTGTTAGAATTTTTTTGAGTTATCACATGGATTTATAATTTTAGCATTCAGAATCATATGGTAATCAGACATTATGAGTTCTAGTATTAAACATTTCACTCATTGTGAATACCTTTGAGTTTTCATTCCAGTACTTCATGATGAATAATACAAATTTCCTAGGGGAGAACATATGAAATTTATTAGTAGTATGAATCATTTTTTTTTTCATTATGCATGATTAAGATAACATGTAAAACTTTTAAATTGTTATTAGATTTCCTGGTAGCTGATTTTTTTAGAGTTCTAAAAATATAATATAATAATGATTAAATAATTGAAATGAATCATTATACTTTTTCTATTTATAAATGAAATAATATTAGAACCTATATTTATGATTCAAAAGGATAAATCAATATCAAACAAAAGTTGATGTTGATTGGGGATTGAGTGTTTTATAAAACAAAATCCATGATGATATCTATAGATCCATATTATACCATATTCCCTAATTCTTATAAGGGGGAAATTCAAAACTAAACTATCCTATAGGTATTTTATAATTATAATCTGTAATATTAAATATAACATGAGGGAATACATTTGAAATATTGAGTCATTTAAATGATAATGACGATTAAGAATAAAATAGTTTGAATAATAATCCAATCATGAATTCATTCATATATTTAATGTAAATGTCAATATATTTTTATGATTTATGGAATTTATAATATTTCAAATTGGAAAATATTATTTGCGTAATTTCTTATAAATATATATTTTCAAAAATATGGAATGTGTGCTCAACTATTTATTAAACTCATGAATATAGTGTATGAATTTTGAGAAACTATGTGTTTTGTACTTCACTGTTTCAACACGAAAAGAGGAATATAATGTTTCAATATATCTAATGAGTAATAAACCTATGTGGATGAGTATTTTATTTTTTAGGTGAACCAAATACATTATAGATATTAAAATATGATCATAAAATATGACCATATTCTATAAAAGACCAAGATTCACAATACATTAATATTAAAAGTAGATAATATTAATCATGTCTATTCAGGGACTGATATCATAAATATTTGTCTAAAAATAATCATTTAGTGAAAGGGGATCTTTCTTTGTTGTATAAAATAATTTAAGGAAGAGGTTTTTTTATAGTGGGAATCTAAAATCTAGATCATTATAGGATTATGTGTTGATAAGACTATTATGATACTTGGTTCTATGTACCAGTTAATATAATTGTTTAATATTTTTTTGTTGTTAAAAAAATTTCATGGAATTGAGTCGGTTATTATATAGAATCACTATGAACCCTATGCATTTTTCTTCCTTATGGTGACTTAAGATAAACATACATATATAATACTTCATTTCACATGATTATCAATTTCATATTATAATTAATAATACCATAAAATCTAAATGTCTATCTTCATTGGATATTATCGATATCATTATATAATTCTTCCGTGTCTTCAACATATCCCATAAATTAATTTACATATTCTATTCATTACACAGAATATAATATAAAAAATTATTCTTTATCAATGAAAGATAACATAAGAAAGGGATAGATTCGATTCTTAGAATGGAAAATGGTCAACATGTCACAATGTTGTAATGTAATAATAATATAATAAAACATGGTTATGATAAAATTGTCTAATTAGTTCAAAAGTAAGAAATATGCGATATCCATAAGCATGAAATATTGACATATAACCCCAACTGATTGAATATATATTGTGGAATAAGAAAACAGATATGTGAGGCTATAATCAAAATATATTTTGATTATCCTAGGCATATAACAGTGATATATGAAATAAAATAAGACTTGAAATCATAACATAGTTGAATATACATCCCTACTTTATTCCCTTAATGTTTTTGGAATCATGACTTGGTTCCCATTGTGTATTAGGAATCACAACCAAATTCCTAAAATATATTAGACACCACAACCTATTTCTAAAATTATATCACTCTTCATCTATCATTTCTAATTATTACCAAATGTGATATAAATAATTACCTAATAAATTATAAGTATATATGGTCACACCTGTGATATATTAATAAACCCAAAATGTAAGCTACCCAACATAAATTAATCTTTCACAATTCACTCTATCTTGATTAACAAGTGAAAGTAAATAAGTGTCATGAAAAATATACATAATATATAAGCATGAAACATCTAAATTATTAAAGGATATGATATCATTAGATAATAATTCATATTATTCTTCATGAAAAATTAAATTATACTGACATAGATGGAATATAATTTTATAAAAGAATAAAAAACTACATTAAGAATGAAGAAGAAACACTCTTTACATTTTTGGAGTGTTTTGTGAAATATTTTTATAACCAAAGTTTATATATTTATCATTTTCAAAATTATAAAATAGTGGTTAAATTTATGAAAAACCAATTGAGGAATCGGGTAGTTATTATAGAATAGATGATATTAAAAATATGTATTTATTTACTTTAAATAAGTCATTGTTGGTGGATAATGACGGTACTGAAAATGTTCATCATAGATTCATTTAATAAAACTATAATTCATCTTGAAAAATACCTTAATAAATCCTAGAATTATATGTAAGATAATAATTTAAAAAAATAAGAATATATAAGTGGAGAAAAATAACATTTGTTACAGAAAAAAATAATGTGGGTTTGTTTCTCTCACAAGCATCACCTCAAGAAACCTATGTAATAACAGGGAATGGAAATGGAATGATAACATGTAAAAATCATAATAAATCATAGGGTATAAATATAAATATGGTTTTAGAGTGAAATACCACACAATTTAATAATATGGTAATTTAGTCATATCAATCTCAAATTCGAAAAGAGAATGTAATGAAAAACCCACACTACATTCATAATTATTCAGTCAAAGGAAATTTAAGCTAATAAAATGATAAATTTACCCATATAATAGAAACTTCGTGAATTGATATTTCAAAATTTATTAATTGTGTAATTGATAAACCATATAATGGAATATATCCTTTGCAACATGAAACCTTCCTTAAGAAATTTATTTTGAGTCAAAGAATAACCTATCATTTTAACTCATGACTTAAATAACTCTATGTTTCCACATATTTATTTCAAATAACATTCTTTTTAACCTATTTTAAATTCTTTTTAAAAACTATAAAATCATCCATTATTTAACTTTACTCATTCAATATAGATGAATTTTTTAATTTCTCTTTATATTTAACATTGGAAAATGGAAATTCCAATTGATTGTCCCATGTTTTATATTGGAGACATGGAATCCAATTATTTGGAATTAAATCAATCATAAAAATATCATAAATGATGCATAGATAATTGATCATCTATAATTTATTCCTACTCATGTTCATTTTATAGAAAAAATAGGCATGGTTTGAGGGAATACATCTGTGATTCTAAAAATTTATAGATAAAGATAATTTACAACATAATTACCATAAATGGACTCATCATATAAGAACCACATAAAGGATATATATTACTTCTTAATATCATATATATTCAAAATATATATTTTAGATCTATCTATCTTAGTAATTATAGAAAAATTTAATATACCAATCCGGGAGGCAATAGTTCGCACGTGCACAAAATTGATGTTTTTATTTTACAACATATGTCATGATTAATGTAGATCATAATTTATATTAATATATTATTTAGTATTTTAATAATATCATATTTAATAATTAATTTTATTCATATAACTATTCATGAATCTCAGTGGTGATAAAAGATGTATTTTTTTCATGTTGGAGGTAGTCTATATGTATACACTTAGGATATTTTCATATTTAAACTGATAATATTAATTATAAAATTTATATTTGTGAATGTTAAAATCATAATAACTTCATAATACCCTATATATCCCATGGGAAACCAAGATACAATTCACTCTATGTTCACCTCAATTCCTTCAACATCATTCAAAAAATTGGAATATCAGTGATGAAAATGAAAAATTTATAAGAAAATGATAATAATAAAAATATAAATACATATATTGGCTTGAAATAAAAGAAATTATAATTCATATATATATATTTAATACATTTAACCCTTTATAAAGTAATTTTGAATCTATATTATTATATAGAAATTTTTTTCATTTTTCATATATGTTTATGATTTATTAGTTCAAAATTGAAATATAAAAGTGGATAGCTAAGAACACAATATATGGAAAATAGAAACATAATTTAAATATATTATATAATACAAATGGCTTATGTGAGCCTATTTTACATACTAAACGGAATCTAAAAATATGATTTTATATAAATTAGATCATATATTTTAATGAAGGGGATAATAAGAATTTGAAAATATTACAAAATAAAAAATATAATATCTAATTATGTTATTTTTTTTATTATAAGACTAATCTTAATATAAAAAAGTTGTTAGATAAATGGATAGTTGGAAATAAGTTTTTTAATAATTGGAAATGGAAATGAAGAAAAATTAATTAGCATAAGATAATATATTTTTTACATATAAGGGACATGTAATCTACTGAAATATTAAACCATTCAACATAACATTGTATTATATTGAATAATAACGATCAAATTAAATAAAAAATTATACAGGTTGGAATTTAATAATTTTACTTGTGAGAATAAAATAATGGAATGTATATGAATTTAATAGATGTATATATAATATAATATTGATCTATTTAGAATAAGTACATCAGTAAAAGTAATTAGACAATCAAAATGATTTACTTCATCCAATGATTATATTTGTTGGTTTCTGAAGAAATGAAATTGAGATCAATTTGAATTACAAGTGGTTTTGAAAATGAATAAATCTATATAAATTGGAGTAAAATAATAAAATTATTATGATACAACATGATAAATAGATAAGTGTAAAATATTTAAAATATATTTTATATAAGATTAAATTATGTCCAAAATTGAATAATGTGTTATATTTGAATTTACAGTGAAAAATACTTGTGAGATTATAAAACCATCCCACTAAATTTTTTATTTTAAATTTCACCACCATGAAAACTAGAGTAATTCCTAACAATGATAAAATGAGTTCTCTTTTTACTATGTCTAATAAATGATGGTAATAAATAACTAAAATAATTTCTAAATAGTATTTTTATTGAAATAAATTATCTATGATTTTTCTATTACATAATAAGACATCTAATCAAACCAACCAACCACAAATGAAGTAAAAGATGTTAAAATATTATATGGGTAAAGAAAGATCCTTATTCCATAAAATGGAAAATATTTATCATAGAGACAACAAAATGTTAGGCTTACATTTAGATTTAGAGTCAAATATATATAATTATACAATACTTTCAAAGTAATACCGCCAACCCAAAAATAGTATATGAGTTTTACTACTTTCCTAAAAATATCATACACCTTATTTCCACTTCATTCCATACATGATTTTATGTTATTTTATCTTATTATATTTTATTATAGTAAAATTTTAATTTCATGAAAATATAATTATTATTATTCTTCCACTATAAAACCATCACCATAACAGTCAACATCACCACCCTTCCTTAATTTTTTATCACCCTAGTGGCCCCTTGTTGGGATAAGATTTTGGGCGTAGGAAGAACATCATAAATAATTAATTCTTAAAATGATCATTCATATATTTTAATTCAAATTATAGGGTTTAAATAATAAATAATATTATCATATTACTATATAGTTAATGTGTATACCATTATAATAGTATGAAATCACGATTCATGTTGTTAAACATTACATAATGAGGTCATTACAGAAGGATGATATAAAAAATATAAATATGAATCCCATGGAGACAATAATTTGGGGAAAATAAATACCATGGATAAGTGAATGATAATGAAATATACATGTGATAAGTGATGAAATCAGTATAATGTGATGATTCATAATCTTAAAAAATTCAATATTTAATGCATAAAATGAAATAAAATGTTACAAATTACTCTTAAAAATATATAATAATATACTTATCTATATAAATTTAATTAGATTGAATTCATAGTTTGGAAAACTTGAAACACAATGTTTAAAAGACCTTTAAATCATCTATGATGAAGTCACTGAGAAATATAACCATGAATCATATGTGAAATGGAAAACTAATATAAAATAATTAATCTATATTTGAGATAATTAATGAATTATCAAACACTAGAAATATATATCAATATGACATGATCTAGTCAACATAGACCCGATGTGAGAATCATACATGTATAAATAACCATGGATAGATTCATGAATGATATAAATTAGAAGAAAATAGTTCAAACGTGGATGAAATGGAGGGATGTGAGCAAGATGTATATAGAGCGGGATAAAATTATTGATGGAAATTATGTTTTGGGGAACAAGAGGTGGGAAATGAGGGAGAGTTAGTTATAAGTTAATATAGAGTGGTGAGTTCAGGAGGGAGACGTATGATGAGGTGGAGGTGGAGTGGGGAGTTGGGTAGGGTGAGGTGTATGGAGGTTAAGTTAATGGTAGATTGGGGAGTTAGGAAGGTTATAGAGGCTGGAGGAAGAGGCAGTGGTGGGGTGGATAGGGGTGTCGAGGAGGGATAGGGGGAATAAATGATTGGGATATAGAGTTAAAGTCCATAGTGGGGTGGGGATGAGAGTCGGGGTGGGTGAAATATAAGGAGGTGAGGGATCTATTGGAAGAGGTGGCGAGGTGAGTTAGACAGGGATTTGGAGGAGAAAGAGTTAAAGGTTGTGACTCAGAGAGGTGTTAGTGATGTAGAGGGACATTAATAAATATGTATATATGTATAGGGGACTTAGAGAATTAGATAGAGTTGATTTTTTAAGGTTATATATGGGTGGATGAAGATGTGGAGGTGGAGGCGGAGGAGGAAAGGGGAGTATCATAAGGAATGGTAGAAAATGTGGAAATAATAATACAAAATAGTGATAATGTGAGGGTGGGGGTGGGGATTGAGGAAAGATGAAAACATGATCATAAATAATTTTCACTATGAAGGAGACACATTTTTTCAAGAATAATATTGTAATTATAATAGATATCATATATTTTCATTAAATAAATTTGTGATCTATGGAATATATGATTGTGATAAAAAACTTAATACACCTTTTATATAGGAAAATATCCATATATAACATGAGAAACATTTTAATTATTAAAATGTTGTGGAGGAAGGTAATAAATTAATATTTCATCCTCATAATGTATTTTTCTTATATATATATGATATTTATGTAATTATATTGGCATGTGGAAAATATATTGTGAGGGGGAAGAAGAATAAATAATTGAATAAATAATATATTCTTTAATCACTGAATAAAGTAATTTAAAAATTTTATTACACCTTTGGTTTCTTTTTTTTTATAATAAAATGACATGTAATATGTGTATTGTGGTGTTTGGATGGAAATGGGGTAGATTTTGGTTAAATCAAGAGGCTTACTGTGTGAGGAGAAGTGGGGTGGTAAAGGGATTTTTTTTATAAGTGAGATGAGTGGAATTTTTGTAATAAGATGTCGACTACGAATAGAAAATAGATCCAAAAGTCGAAAATAATATACATGGAATAATAAAGATTTTACATACCCCTTTTATGTACAAACAAGTGATTATTTTTGAGATTTTTTAGACCGTTCCGATTAATGTATTTTTTCGCACAAAATATTTTATCGTAGTAACTCATTTGTAATCCAGAAAAACTTATTTTTATGACAAAAAAATAAAAAAAATTCTATAAAATTAGGATAATATAATATAAAATATGAAACAATTTCCTAAAAATAAATTTCTAAAAGCTATAAAATATAATTTGTAAATATTATATAAATTACATATGAAAACAGTTTTTGAAAATGTATAACACCTTTTCCAAAGCGCCACACATGCATATCAAATTAAATATTGTTTTATTTAAATGTAAAAATTAACATATTAACCACAATTCAATTTAGTAAATATTATTAAATGTTTTTTGTCATACCTATCTTATATTTATTATTTAAATGTTTCCATATTTTAGAAATTGACACTTATTATAATTCACCTTGAAAAAAAATAATTTAAAAAGGAAAAAATTTCAATCTTAAAATTTATCTTCATAAATAAAATAATAAACAAAATTTTCAAAATTTTAAATTCCAAAAATACTGAAATAAAATAATTATAATAGATGTGTAAAATCTATTGAAAATTAGTTTTTATAGGAAAATAAAATTTTCATATATTAATAGTTCTTATTTTTATTTTTTATAAATTACTAATACAATTTTGTATACTCTACTAATAAAATAAATAATTTAATTTATCATAATTTAATAATAACATATTTTTTAAACATTTAAATATACAATGCATAAAAATAACTGTTATAGAAAAATACATCTTCAAGCATAAATTGATTTTATTTCTATTACTTTATAATTGATTGAAATTGGATGAATGTTTTCTCATTTTCTCAAATATATTATAAAAATATTTCATAAAAATATTTCTTTATTAGTGGTTTGTTTTTGTAGTATTTAACTATAGAACAACTTTAGAAAACTATTCCCATTAAAAAGTTACCCTTTTATTTAATGATATTATAAAAAAATAAATGAAAATTAATTATTCAAATAAAAATTATATTAAAAAAAAATTAATTTAAAATGTTTAAATTAATATTACTAAATCGATATTTAATAATATAAGAATTAGGTGATCAAATTATTGTCATAAAAATGGTTTTAATTAAATTTTATTGTTTATTGCGATATTTATTATTCCTAAAATATTTTCCATAGATCTATTTCTAAAAATACACTACATTAGCGCACTTGCTTGATTGATTTATCTCTAATGGATAGATATCCAATGACAATTTTCCCTACACTATATTTCTACTAACCATATTTTCAATGGTTAGATTTCATTCTAATATAAAATCTTACTAAAACCATTCAATACATTCCCATATTTTATGTCACACTTCTCAATCCTTTTTAGGATAATTCTATATAGTTTATTTATGTTCATTAACCATCACTATTTACATATACTAAATGTGATTTTGAAGGTAATAAATGATTTAGAACATATTTTATATATTAAGATATTATTAATTTATATTTATTTTCCCAATACATTTGTACAGTTTTGATTGATGTAAAAATCCTTGGTATTTAATATATTATTTGTTTACATTCTTTCTATGGTATTATACCAATATAGTGTATTCTGGTTCATTTTATATAAATGGTTCATGTCATGAAATATATTAACAAAATTATTATTTGAAATTTAATTCGAAATAAATTAAAATTTTGTAAAATTGTACACGTCATAAATAAATTTAGTCATCCAATCATTAAATATCAGTTACTTATAAAAATAGATAAGGGTATCTAAGAGATATAAATGACTCATGATTTAATTTATAATGATATATCAACCATAATTTATTATATAACAAAGGTGAATAAATATTTTCCCCCACAATTGGAATTTACCCAATATTGAATTCATATACAATCATTTGATGTAAATACACCTTAGGGGTGGTGTCTAAAAACCCATATATTGGAATTAGGTTTTATAGATATTTCACCGTAGGCCTTTCACTAATAAATGATTATAGGATGATTTGAAATATGCAATTTTATATCCAAATTATTTGTTATTAATAAATATAGTAATGTTGTGATAAATTTTCGACTTTCAAAATCAAACTAAATTCATATAAATAAATAATAATATGACTTGAAAAAATAATCTTTCCTAGTACTACAACCAGGGATGCATTGATCAGACAGATAAAAAGTTTCTTTGATAAGTAAATTTCAAACAATTGATGCTGGTGTTTAATAATATTAAAAAATCAATGACATAATAGATTGAATATAACTAAAATACATGAATAAATCCATAATTCTAGAGTAGACAATATGTGTACATTAATTTTTATGATCGAGTTTAGGGTTAGTCATTGCATGGTTTCATGATTTTTTCCTTAGTCTTCATTTTTTTTATTGTCTATTATCCACATTAACCCTTGTTATAGGGAGTAATCTTTAAAATGTCCCAATATATTTTTAATTTGAATCATTAATTTTTTATACTAATGGATGTAAATTATTTTTATTCATAATGTTAAATAAAATTTTCATTTTTACACAATAGTTGGATTCAATATTTCCTCCAGTAATATATGAAAATATCTTCCATTTATCATAACATGTGTCCCTTGTGCTTATCCCTGAATTGTTGATATGGATAGAATTGAATCATCTTTTCTCCATGATATTTGAAACTTAATTTATTATAAAACATAATTTTCCCTATTTTTTGGGTTTTGAATTTTAACTACATTAAAATGATAACCATTACATATGATAGCTAGCTAGGCATAACCATAATATTTATCCATGTATCTTGTATATTTTTTGGTTTATCATTGGGAAAATCATTTCATTTTCCATAAAATAAATTAGTAATTCAAATCCCCCTTTATCTTTCCATAACATTTACATGGAAATTTTTATGACAATAATTAAATTTAATGAGTTATATAAGGAATGCTTTTGAACTTTTAGGAAGCAACACATAAATTAAATTCTAAACTAATCATAAGAATTTCTAAATTTTAAAATACATTATCCCAATTCATATTCTTATTAGTTTATATATCCTTTGTTATTATATAATTTATAAATAAATTATATTAAAATTCATTAAAATGATTCTTAATGATCATGTGAATTAACCCATGAATATCCCCTAAGACGGTCAAACCATTTGTATAACTAGGACTACTTTTTATAAACTGAGTAATAGTTTAATTAATATCCAACAAACCATTTTCAGAGATATTACTCCTAGTAATATTTTTAGCAGTTCATATATCAACATGATTTTATCTTGAGTGGGATTTAATTTCCATGAGACTAAACACTATTATCTTCCCTATATTTTATGTTGTTTTCCTACATGTATTCATTTTTAATTTTCTCTATTCAGAATTCATAAAATAGAAAACATGATCCTGAAAATAAATATTCTCTTTCTTGATAAATAAACATAATTTCACATGATTATTCGCAACATAACATAATTAATCAAACTAAAGAACCCTGCTAAATTTCTTCTTTTGATTAACCTAATAATCATATTATTCTATAACATATTCAACATATCAAATAAAACAAATTTACATTATATCCCTCAAGAACATCATATATCAAAATCTTATTCATATACAAGGTATAAACACATGAACAAGTGAGATAAAATGTTCTTTAAGGGAAAACATTCAGTATTCCATAAGGTTCTTTGCCACTAGGGATGATAAATAGTACTGCTATCCCCATTCATTCTTCCAACTATAATCCTATTTTGGACAAAAAATCTATTCTTAAGCAGGTCTATAAATCCACTGACCATACTGATTCTAATTCAATGTTGGGAGATATTAAAGAGCAACCCTTGACTACCCCACATATGTTACAGGCCTCGACTTCAAGCCCTTAAGGTGATGTTGACTCACATCTTATTCCTAGTGAATGTGCTACTAACACATCTTTGGTTTCCCCTTTTCCTAAATAGGTGACGAAAGGTTTCACTAATCAAGCCACTTCTTCTAGAATAAAAACCAAATCAAAGACCTCTGGAAGCAAAAAGAAATGGGACAACCCCCTCCCCCCAAAAAATAGTTCCAAATGAATTTATTTTTATGGAATTGTCAGGGAATTGTGAACCCTAATACCTTTAATGTCTTAAAGAGAATTATTAGCACTCATAGTCCTATTGTTTTTGCTATTGCTGAACCAAAAATTATTTATAATTTTAGAATCCTTCATCTATGTTCATTAGGTTATTCCTTTCTAGGAGCTTGTAATAATGGTAAAACGATTGAAACTCTCTGGATGTTTGCTCATTATTCCATGAAAAATCTGAATATTCATTATATTATGAATCAATGATTTACTTGTGATTTCACAATTGAGAATATTTATATTTTTACTACTTTTTTATGTGAATAATAGATATCAATATAGGAGGCCCCTTCAGAATGAGCTCAATAATCATAGTAGCACTACTCAAAATCCTTGGTTTATTGTTGGGGACTTCAATTCCATTTTATCCCCAAGTTAAAAAATGGGCCCTCCTCACTTCACTAATTCCTCTTGTTAATTCGAAAAAAATATTGAAACAAATAATATTGTTGAGGTAAATTTAAATGGTCCCAAATTTACCTAGTATAGACATCATTATAATAGAGTAGTGGCTAGTAAGCTTGACAGGGCTTTCACTAATAGTCAATCCCTTGATAAATAGGATAACATTTCTTGAATCACCCTTCTCAAAGATTATTCTGATCACCACCCTATATTGGTTAATTTTTCACTTAATCTCATCAAACCTAAGAGTCTATTCAGATTTAATGCTTCCTGTTCCTCTGATCTTGACTATGTGAATATTATCAAGAAATCCAATGCTAATATGTGTTAACATAGGGACTCATTTTCATGTACTTTAAAATTGATAAATCCTAAGAAAGTCCTCAAGAATTGGTGTAAAACTAAATTAAAAGAAATATACAATTATATTACCCTTCTGGATAATGATCTCATGAAAATACACAATTATAATACCTCCTCTAACTTTACTAACAACTCCCAGCATGAAATCAACGTTTCTTCTATGCTGGACACGTTACATACCTTTAAGGATAACATCAAAAAAATATTAAAACCAAGAGTCTCAATGATGTGGATAGGAAAACAATGTTCTAAAACCCACTTCACAGATTTAAAAAAGATTATATGCCTATTTCTAATCATAGTGATGAGTGGAATCTTATCAACACTGATGAAGGTATTGAAAAATTTATGATCTCCAATTGTTGTAATATATTCAATGGTCCTAGAATTGAGAAAGATCTTGTCCCTGATGTCATTTAAGCTGTAGTGTCTGGAGACGACAACTATTTGATTAATATAATTCCTTTGGATCAGGAAAATAAAGACACTGTCATTAGCCTCAATAAAAATAGTTCTCGTGGAACTGATGGTTTTAATAATGGATTTTACCAAAATCATTGGGATATCATTCATGTCGGCGTTTGTCGCATGGTAAAAACATTCTTTTCTAAAGGCATTCTTCCTTATGGATTAAACTCCCAATGTTATACCCTTAATCCCAAAATGGATAATGCAGATGAAATACATTTTTTCAGACCCATTTCACACATAAATCCACCTTTTAAAATTATCACTAAATAACTTTCTATTCAAATATCTTCCATCTATAATAGAAATGTTTCTTGGAATCAATTTGGTTTTATGAAAGGAAGATCTATACAATACATAATTTTCCTTGCCTCTGAATCCACCAATTTTGTAACCTAGAAAAATAGTGGTGGGAAATGTTCTATTAAACATGAAATTAAAAAGGCCTTGATACCATAAATTGGAACATTATTTTTAAGGTCCTTATGCACTTCAGTTTCAACAATACCTTAATCGACAGAATTAAAACTCCTTTTAACTCAACCCATATTTCCATTAATATAAATGATTCTCTTAGAGGTTATTTAAAATTTTCTATGGGGTTTAGGAATGGAGACCCTCTCTCTTCTATCCTCTTGACTTTTAATGAAGTCTATTTAAGTAGAATACTCACTCAGTCTATGGAAAATGGTATGATTGAACCGATCCCTGCCTTGAGGATATTTAATGCCCCCTCACATATTCTTTATGATAATGGCATTATTTTGTTTCAACAAGGGGACTAATGAAATATTAATAATCTTAAATCCATTATCGCTCACTATGAAATGGTTTCTGGTCTTCATGTTAGTTGGAATAAATCTTTTATTTTATTTACGAAAGGATACTCCCTAACAGGAAATGCAACAATATATGTGCTTTAAGAATTAAGGAGGGTTATCTAACCTTCACTTATCTGGGTGTCCATATATTTTAGTGTAGACCGTAATCTACCTATTTTTCACCCATCATAGACCAAACCCTTCTTACAACTCTCATCTTGGAAAGGTAAAACCTCTCCATGGTAAGAAGTATTTTCCGTGTTAAATCCACTATTGTCTCCAAATTTGTCTATTACATGATGATTTATAAATGGTTGGAAGGTCTCTGGAAACACATTAATGTTTCCAGTAAAATATTTTTCTAGACCGGGAATACACTTGAGAGAAAACTGGTTACTGTTCCTTGGTCTACTATTTGCAATCCTATTGAAAAAGGAGGCATTGACAGTAAAAATATTAATAATTTTAATGAAGCCCGTCATGCTATGCTCACATGGAACCTCATTCACAATAATTCTTCTTCCAGGGACATTATTAGGACTCTCTTCCTCAATAAATTAAGGAATAGAAATTTCAGTTATTTTACCTCCTCAATAAAGCCATCCATTTTGAATACTTTGATCTCTATTATGAAAAATTCCAAATGGATGGCTAGCGAAGACTCTATTTTAATTTTTTTTCTAGATAATCGGACCAGTACACCCCTTATCTCCTGGGTGACTAACACTCAAATTTCTGAGCATACTAATGATACCATCAAGGGAATCTTAAAAATGAATAACCCTTTATTACCTGATAAAGTAAAGCATGTTGTGGACAGATATCCTTTAACTATTACTGATGATCTTATAATTTGATAACATGCTCATAATGGTATGCTTTGTTCAAAAAGCTACTATAACAATTTAATAAAAAAATGCTGATAGTAATGTATACTGGCTAAAACACATAATAAAGCTTGGTTAAGTCCGACAAGACTCACTATCATTTGGCATATTGCTCATGGTAGGCGTTCCACTAATATCTGTTTACAATATTTCAGGATTAATCCATATTCCAAATGTCGTATGTGTAATCAGCATCGAGAAGAAATTAATCACCTCTTCTATTATTGTGATACAGAAACCTCCTTTTGGAATTATATTCTAGATATTTTTTAGTGCGGATGGTTGCCTTGTATATCTATAACCTCTCAGTTGCAGCGATGTGTGGATTTATATGACTCCCACAAAATCAAGAATCATTTTATTTTAGCTGCTGCGGATCTTAAAAATGTGATCTCCTATGGTAGAAATGACTATGTTTATAAAAATAACTCATTCAAGGTTAATGCATGTAAAATAAGAATTCTCATTGCTATCTAGGAGGCTTCCTTGATTTAGAAAGATCATTACAGTAACTCAGTTAGAGATCATGGGATTCTTAGGAGCATAAGTGTTTATGGGAGGTACCCTCTCCCTAAATACACCATGGAAGTCTTTTAGCAAGCTCCACCTCTAGGTTGTATTAACATCAACATTGATGATGCTTCTAAAGGTAACCCAGGCACTGCTGGCTGTGGTGCCATACTAAGAAACCACCTCGACCAGGTTCTTGGATGCTTCTATGGATCATGTAGCTTCACCTCCTCCCTAGAAGCTGAGATGATGAGTGTGATTCATGCTACTTAATTATACAAGATGCACAATTGAAACAAAATTTGGATCGATAGCGGATAAACTACTATTGTCCAATACATTTTGAATGGTGAAGTTCACATAGCATGGACTCTTACTCCTCACTGGATGAACGGTTTTCAATCTCTATTGGAAGTCAACTTCATTATCACCCATACCTACAGGGATGCTAACAAGCTTGCTGATGGACATGCCAACATGGGAGTTAATCACGAGGTCTCCTGGAGGGATGACCTTCCTCCTGAGTTACTCCCTCTTTATTTCAGGGATGTTCAAAAAATTCCTTACATCAGACTCATGTAATCATTTCTTGTTCTTTTTTTAATAAATTTTGTGTTTTGGTCTTTTACGAGAACACCACCCCATTTAAAACAATATCTACCACTTTAGAGTATGTTTTTTTATTCCTCTTATGGATTAATTATATGATGTAGAATGAATATTGATTATGGAATTATTTTAGTTAATTTTTATTATCATTAAAAAATAGAACATTGAGATAAAATACATATCAATAAGTATAACAAATAATCCTATAAACCCAAATAGTCGATCAAATTCCACGATGTGAGAAAATAGATACATGAGGTAGTAAACAAGATCCATGGGGCATATAATTGGAATATAACAAAAGATTTTGAATTACATAATTATTTTAATCACTGAATACGAAATTTCTAATCACTCCATGTGTCTATGAGAGGTCCATGCATCATAACCCTTTCCTCGTAGTGAATATGGTATCACAACTTTTTTATCATAGTGAAAAAATTCTCACAAACAATTTATTATATTGGTTCAAGAATAATTACTCATTTTCAATTATTATTTCATCAGACCTATATATTTATCCAAGGTCTTCAAAAGATATATATGAACTATCTTTCTTATATAGATATATCATACACATATGGATTATTAGAACATCTAAATATTCATAATTCATAATATGTGGATTAAACCATGAAAATAAATTGGTTTTTTGAAATGAATCAATAACAAATAGTCGTAATTAATATATTGATAAAAATGGATTCTTTTACTGAATAATAATCCTAATTAAAGTATAAGGAGATTAATTTATTTTTAATTGACGAAAAAATATTTATAAGATCCTATAATATTACAATGAAAATAAGATGTTACACTCTGTATATTTTTATATTGTATTTGAAATTTTTTTCCAAGTAAATGTGATATAAATATATATCGTAAAAAATTATATATTTTTATGTAACATTCATAGATGAGAGATATAATGGAGGATTTAAAATTCATAAGTAATGAAAATATTTTAAAAAATATTCCTTATATATTTGGTAAATTTTTAATATTTCGAAAAAAGAAAAACACTAGAAACATTAAAAATTATTCTTTTGCTAAAGAAAATAATACAAAATTTAAAAATGAATTAATAAATCATGGAAATAGAGATATTATTTCCTAGAAAACTAAATAAACAATATCTGCATTGATGAAATATAATTCCTAGTTAAAAAGATGAGTTATGTTCAGTTTCAATTAAGAGCATAAATTTGAATTAATTATGAATCGATGGAGAATGTACAATGATGTATAAATATTAATCCGCATGGAAAAAATATTGAAAAAAATATATGTGGTTTATGAGTGGATTTTAAACAATTTATAGGCACTATAATTTTTCAATATCAATATTATATTCATAATTAGAATGAATGAAATCCATTATCAGTTTTGTAATAATTGATTTAAATGATATTAAAATCTAGAAGAATTTTCTATCCTATAAACACAATGAATTTCATGACTTTTTATTTCAAATTACATTCAATTTGTATAAGTCCACCATATAAGAGAAAAAATGGTGGAAATTATAAAACATATGTTACCAAACTAAAATTGAGAAAAAGAAAGAACCACTTTTTAACATTGAAAATACATGAATTATCTTTAATATCATATAAATAAATATAAGTATAACAATATCCTATTTTAAGGAATTGATAATATCAATATCCATTTATAATCATTAATTATAATCATTCTGTATATATTCATTTGTTATTTATGGTTTATATTCATCATTAGATGTTGGTAGTTTATATTTTTTCAAATGTGTTTCATTACAGAGACATAAAAACCCTTTCATTAATCCAAATTTCTTTCATCCTAGATTATTGAAGATCTTTATATAAATTATTTTTAATGATTTATTCTTCCTTGAGCTCATTTGATGTAAAATATTTCAATGGATTGAGATAATGCGATCTATAATGAACTTATTTCTAGTAATTTATCAATATTAATGGATTACATTATAATTATCATTTTTGTTATAAAATTTTTTAAACGGTATTCATGATATATATTACTGCATAATAGCACATATATATATATATATATATATATATTCATTAAATATATTTTCTAACCATACATGTATATTGGTGATGAAAAATAAATTATATCATTCCGGGTGGTGGTTGTCCACACATAGGAAAATGTCAAATTTTCCTTTTCCAGAGAATGAAATTACTAATATTATCCCTTATTTGTATTTATATAAAATTGATATTTTCATAAGTATCACATTTATTTATTTTTATATTATTACATCCATCTATTTTTTTGTTTCTTATAAGATAATTACATTATATTTTGATTCAATAGTATGCTCCTATATAAGAACATCATTTTCATTTTACAACAGGCAGTACTATTAATTGAATGAAAAAAATTTCAATATATAATTTTAATTGTTTCATGAATAATATATTTATTACTTCAATACATTATTATTATCCATTATTTAACATAATGATGAAAAAATATGTCATTCCTGTATGAGGAGTCTCCTCATAACAATATCTAAAATTTCTTTCACAGAATGGTTGATAAGAAGGAAGAAAATGAAAATTCAATGACAAATTTCATTTTAATAAATTTATTATAATTACCGAATTATTTTAGAATGTGTATAATAGATTTGTAGGAAATTTAAGAATAAATATTGAAATTATAAATTTTTACCTAAATCCACCAAAAAACTCATTTGTTGTTTGGATTGAGATTTTAAACGGAGATTTCATAATCTAATAAGTAATATAGTACATGGATAAGAGATTTGGATTGGTATTTGTGAACTTTTTGGTAAATAAATGGATTATGGTGTTAGAATAAGTAGGGTGGTGAAGGGATTTTATATAAAAGGTGAGGTCCACATTTTTATAACAATAGGTCCATTATCCATTATATGTGGCTCTAAATGATGAAAATAATTGTGAGAGTGTGTAGTCTTGTCGATCGTTCTCTCATACACACACATAATTGATAATATTTATTTTTTTGGAAAATTTAAAAATAATTTTTCTTTTTACCAAAATTTTATTTACCTAGGCACCACATTTTTTTACATCACTAACATATTTCTAAAAATAGAAAAAAACATTAGTTTATTATAATCTACTCACTAGTTAATTAAAAATATAAAAATAATTTAATTTCTAATAGGTATAGGTGATAAAAACAAATTTTAAAATAATAAATGTTTAAAATAAATAATATTTGTAATAAATAATGGTCATATTCTGAAATATCAGAAAAAGGGTCATACTTAAATGAAAATATATTTTTAATGCATTTTTTTATTAGATGTAGTTTTTATTAGTAAAAGGATTTAAAAATTTATCAAACCATGGTTATCTCTTAAATGTATCATATGATTCATGATATTTTTAATAGACAAGTCTTTGATCAAATCGATGAAAATATATCTTTTGTTAAATCCCTAATTTTTTTCTGTTATAATATCTTTAAAATAAGACTAACAATTAAATTTTCATTCAAATTCAAAATATTAAAAGTATTTTACTTTTAAATAAAAAAATAGAGTATAATGAAAATATTTCCCTATAGAAAATAATTTTTTCAAATATTAATTTTTTTATTTGTTCCAACAAATTACAAGTTAAATTAGTTTTAATATATTATTCATATATAAAATTTATTTTATTATAATTTAAACATAATATCCTTTGTTTCATAAGATAAATATTAATTTACCATAAACGTAAATTTTTTAGAGATATTTATTTTCTTGTATAAAATGATTTCATTCATACTATAATCAAAATGATAAAAATTAACGAAATGATAATTTTTTCTCATATTTTTTAATAAATATAATTTAAATCATATTTATTTGTGATTAATTTAATTAAGATAAATTTTCCCAACACAAGTAGAAAAAATTTCTTTTAAACATATACATTTAAATAAATTATTGAATTCAAAATAATATTAAAATCCATTATTTATATTACAATCATTAAATTATATCATTTTATGATATTAAAACACTTTATTGTATTTTATTATATCATTAATTAATAATAATATTTTTCATGGAATATATTTTTTCTTATAAATAATTTTATATAATTTTTAATTTTATTTATTTCATTATTTATTATTCAAAAAATATTTTCTTAAAAAACTATTGTTAAAAATAATACACATCTTTATTATACCTATTAGATACAAGTATTTTCAAAAGCCATATATCCAGTGAAATTATTTCCAACTATAATATTTATAATGTCAATATCTATATGAGTTATATTTCAATTCTATATATTGCCATACTAAAATAATTAATTCCATTATCAAATCTTTTGTCACACATTTTATTCATTATTTAAGACAATACATTAAAATTTCATTATATCCATTCTCATTGATTTTTTTGCAGTATTAATGGTGATTATTAAAGGTGATGATGATATAGTGGATCTCTTAGTTTTAATGACATTATTTATTTCAATTTATTCTCACTTTTTAATTTATTCACTTTTAATGGATTTAAGAAACAAGGATTTTTAATTCATAGTTTAAAAAAATTATATAGTTTTATCTGAATAAAATGTATTTTAGTTAATTGAGTTATGTTTTTATTGCGAAATAATAAATTAAACACCATTTTTTATTTCAAGTAAAACTCATATATAATATCAAGTTGTTACATTATTTATATTATTTAAATTCTATGTGTGGTTGAGAGATTATATTGATTTTAGAGAGACTATAAGAATTACATAAGGTTTTTAAAAAAAATAATATATAAAATATAACCATTGAATTTGATACCTCTACTCTCTATGGTCAATTTGGATTGTGGCATCGAAAGTTGTATTAGAGTGAAGCTAGGTTCACTGTGAGGGTCAACATGATTTTAAAGTATAGGGAATAATATTTTTGTGTACACTAAATGCATTCCTTTGTTCAAGCGATGTAACTATAATTGTTAGATTATTTTGATGCTCTCAAACCTCTTCACTGTTGCCCAAGAAGTTAGAGATAATGATGTAATTGGTTTTCCATAAATTCATAAGAAATTCCATTTACATTTCACGGAAAACATAATTTTATTAGTTTATGGATAAGATAATAATTATAACATGATATCGTAAATATTTATATAAATATATATTGGATATCCAAACAGATATTTAAATTTGGGATGCATTTATAAATTGTTATAAAGGAAATATAAATATCATATATGTCGAACAAAAAATATGGTGGATAATATTTATGTTAATTATAAATATTGTTGGTATATATAATGAAAATTAATTTAAAAATATCAATGATATTGTGATTAAAATCATAGGGTTTTGTTTGAAGATAAATCATTCATGAATTGGTAAAAGTATTATGAGAAATGTTCCTGAAAAAATTGATTCCAATATTTCAAACATGGATTGTTGGTCATATTTTTTATTGGATGAGCTACATAACATTATCATAACAAATGATTTTATAAATTATCAAAAAAATAAATGTGTGGAACAGGATTATGTAGCATATTTGTAAATGAGAAAACTAAAAATGAAGGAAGATTAAGTTACAAAATTATGTATCTCTGATGATAAGAAGGAAGAAGAAATCAAAATATTTATTACATTTATAATAATTAAATTCAAGAAGAAAACGTTTAATGTTAGGTGAATGAAAAATACAAGGAGGTAAAACTATAATATAATTTGTTATTATACTAAAGAGATAACAAGAAATAATTTTGAGGAATCTCAATCAGATAAGGTGAATGTGAAAATTTTAAAATATAAAAATGGTAAAAAAAAATACATATTTAAGAAGAATGGAATAGATTTTAATAATCAAGAATGTAAAATCTAACTAATCGACAAACTAATCCGATGATTAAGTCAATTAATGTTCTCATTCTGAGAAAGTATGTGACTGATCATGTAATGATGGTATTAAATAAATGATGATGTTGAAATAATGTAAAACACATGTTAGAGTTTTTTCAATATTAGATTATATAACTCAAGAAGAATATTATAATGATGATAAATAAAAGGAGTAACATTGTTGATTACAAGGATTAATTGTTAAAAAAATATCATAGTAGTAGTTTTTAAAATAAGAATCACAAAATAAGAGAAGCTGATTGTTAGAGGATATTATTAGATGTTATAAGAAAAATATATGGAAAATAAAAAGAGTTATATGATGCATAATAAATTTTCCAAGGATTTAAAAATTCATTTATTTATATTAGAAAAAACACTCTAATGACTACTGCGGTTAAAGATAAATCTTGTCTAATAGGATAAAAGATAGGTTTTACAATAAAAGTTTTATTATAGGACAATATTTCAATAAATATACTTGTGATTACAAGAAGTAACTGTGTTAAAATGATTTATAAATATATTCATCCTATAATAATTAATGAGATGAAATAATACAAATAAAAATAAAGGATGTATATTTTATTATGAGAAGATCACTATGGAAATGTCAATAATGGTTTAAGGTAATAAATCCATAGTTATTTTATTAACAATTATATTAAAAATGGAATATCAATGTTCGTAGGATTGTTCTACTATTTTGGATGCTCTATATGGATAGGATAAAAATTAATGTGTGATATTTCAATTATATAGAATATTCACGAACCAAGGGATATATATGATGAGAAAAGTGGTTGGGGGGGTAATTCCTAGTAAAAGAATGTTGGGACTAGAGATTCATCACATATTTTCAAAAAAAATGATATGGTTTTCTAGTGAAATTTTCTAGTAGATCTGTGGAAGGGGGTGTAATATTTATGTTATTAATTTCAGATAAACATAAATAAATAGTACTCTCCTGTGAATACATGCAGGGATGTAAATTAATGTTTATTTTTTAATATACGAATATTATTTTGAGAATTTGTGAAGAAAAAATGAATTTAAATCTAAAAGTAATTATAAATTAGAGGATAATTATATTGTAATATAAGTGATTAAAAATTGAGACACCATTATAAAAAAAGAATAAATTAAAGGAATTTATAATTTTTGAGGATGGGAATATCGAATCAATTTCAACTAATTTAACAAAATCATTGTCTCACACAGTGAAACATTGGGGGAGATAACATATATAAAAAACATTGGTGGTAAAAATAAATATGATAAATTTGCAGATGAATAATCTTTATATAGAAATAAAAAAAAGTTAGTCGGTAATTGAATCATAATTTTTTATGTTTATATTTGTAGAATTTTTTCAGTAAGTATAAGTTGTACATCCAATACAAAATTATTCATACAATAATCTATGAGCATAAAAATGTTCCATAAGATGCATTCTATACATGTAATATGAATTAATAAGATGAATATATAGTAATGATGTCAATTAACAAGATGAAATTATACGAATAGACAATCCCAAAATTTTCTTGCAAATAAATCTTATGGTTGATTGATATCAATTTAAAATAATGTTCCATGATATGAATAATTAATCAGTTTCATTTGTGTCTATTTCAGCTATTCGCAACGAAACCTAGAAATGAAACTAATAATTTCATAAATACTAGAGTAAACATATTCATAAAGTTTAACATACCTAGACAGAATGACCCATCATAGAGGATCCTTATACAAATAAAAGGAACAATTTATTGTTATTAAACTAGAAAATCCATAATTGGTTTGATCACTACTATAACAATGAAATTCGTTTTTCCACAACTTTTCAAAATCCTTTACTATCAAACTAAATAGAACTACATAATAAAGGTGTCCTCAATGATAAAAAATGGGCATTTTCATACCATATGGTAGGATACAACCAGTTTTATTGACCTCTAGTTGCCTCCTTAGATAATCATTCATGATGAATGAGTAGAAGAGAATCGTAGGAATCCCAGATGAAATTGAGAATCTAGCACTTATCGTTCTTAAATTTAGCTAAATATTGAAGGGTTTTCCTTGACCTAATTCGCGATTTCATGTGTCTAATCCAGTTTAAAAATTAGATAAACTGTTTGCAACACTATCCAAATAACCCAGAACAATAATAGATAATGGAAAAATTGTAGGGATTTGATCCACATAAACATGAATTCTTCAATCTTTAATGGTGTATATGGATTCTTTAATGGGATTTTATTATTATTTAGTTTTCATCCATGAAATGAACTTTGCATGGATCCATCAAACTGGTATCACCTATTAGAATCAAATTGGAAACCTCATAATGTTTCATTGATAGAATTCTATGAATAAGTAAATATATTAAAATGATATCTAAAATGGAAATTTTTTGCATACTATTAAAAAGTCATATAAAAACACATATTAATTGTATGATGCCTAAAAATAATAATATGTTATACATTTGATTAGTAAATTAATTTCATGTGAATAAAACCATTCAATAGATGGTAAGAAATACATGAAAATGTAAACCAATTACAACAAATAGAGTCTATACCATTCATGTTATACAAATACCTTTTTTCATATTTTAATGGACAATGAAAGGAATTACATTAATTGTGTCATCTATAAGACAACTATTTTTCTAGCCTATGGAAGGATGATACAATAAAAAAATATAGAAAACCCCCAAAGAATCTATTTTTAATAGTAGTTGAATTAGTTACCTTTCATTGCAAATGGAATCATAAAATAGAGGATTTGAAATAATGAAAAAATTAAAAAAATTAATAAAGAAGCCTTAGTTTCTGAAAATAAGGTTGACTTATATAACAAGAAAATATATTTTAAATATTATTTGGTGAAACATATGGTTGTGTAACCTTAAAATTGAAATATAATGTATTGTTTAAAAAAATGGATAAGGTGATAAAGATACATGAATCAAATAAAACATTTTAAATTTCATCAGGAACTATTTTAATGTTCATGTTCCGTTGAATCATAATAGAGATCTTGAATAACATCACATTTGAAAAATAAATATTCAAATAATTAAACAAAAACACTGAGATACACATCAAAAGTGGGGGTAGGGATAAAGGTAACATGAAATTTTGGATAAAAATGATGTATAATAAACAAACATATAAGGAAATGACATACAATATTTAATTTTCATACAATTTATCCACCACAAAATAATATTGTCAGTATTCAACTATTATCAGTATTTGATGTTCAAAAAAGCAAGAAAATGAAATATGACCATAAAAATTGAATGCGAAAATATTCATGACATCTTCAATTTAACACATGAGACCTAATAATGTGAGAAAAAAATGTTAAAAATAATAGTAGTCACAAATACAATATATATAACGTATTCAAATTTAAAAAATTACACTAAAACCTAATTCTAAAGAGGAAGAAATAGTAGTGAGAAAATTACAGAAAATAATATTTTGAAAATATTTGAAAAATTATATGATAATAAAAAATTATAGGGATATAAAATTTGATAGAAAATTGTGTATCATGAACTAGTTATAATGTATATTTATTGCAACTATCAGAGGTGAGGATGGAGAAATCAATTAGCACTGGTAAAAAGAGAATGGTGGCTAATAGAGTAGAATAATGTTGTCAATGGTTAGACCACAATCATATTAAAGTTATAATCGTGATAAAAAATTTTATTTTTAAGATATATACTTTACCAAAAGTACATTAAATAATAATTTCCAAAAAGATGCAATAATAGAGAGAAAATTATTCTAAAAAATTTGAAAAAAATATTACGAAATCATTAACATGAGAAATAATACAGATTAATAATATTATATAAAACATATTTTGATGAAAAAAACAATAGTAAATGAATCATTTAGATAATGTGAATTGAAATAATATTGAGAAACAATTACAGTGAATTTTTGTTATATTTCATTTAAAAAATTGATATTGTTATAAAGAAACCAGAATGAATGAATTGAGCGACAATTATAAATATTTAAAAATGAATATAAAACAAAAATACCCTTAAATTGGTGGCACACTTCACCATTTTTCATTGATGTTCTATACAATGCAGCTCCCATAGAAATATATACAATAGTATTTAATATATATCAAATAGAAAAATGAAAGAGTAAGTAGAAAGTATTAATAAAGAGTATAATAGGGGAAAACAATATTACTGCAAAATGATCACTGAGTAGGTACTCGGTATAAGGGATATCCCAATGGAATAGATCTGATGTTGGCTACTACAATTTCAAATATGTAAAAATGCATATAAACCTAAAATAACCTTCATTTGGTGGTGCACATCTCCAATTTGCATTGTTGTTCTGGACAATGCATCTCTCATAGAAATAGTTGTAATTTTAGTGTATATATATAAACTAAAAAAGTAAATATTAAGTGGAAATTAGTAATAGAATGTAGAATATGGTAAAATAATATTTCTAAAAATTATCATTGATTAGGTACTCAGTATACTGGATCTCCCATAGGAACAGATGTAATGCTGGTTACTACAACTCAACAGGAAAGTTTAGTATGTCCTCCCTAAAAATAGTGACAACCATGACCACCAGTGGAATATAAAACATTATAATAACAGTGTGGATACCTATTAAGGGTTCTGAGTAGTTCAAGGTTTACATCTTCATTCAGGGCTCTGATCATTGAAGGAATTACCTCAATCATGGCTCCTATCAGTGTGATTTTATGGAAATCATTCAGCTCTTCCTTCATTCTACAATAACCACAAAAATTATTCAAGATCAATAAAATCGAATCCAAATAGTTACATTGAATTATAGTTTTTTAATTAATCCTTAACTACTCATCATTCAAAAAAAATGTTAAAACGCATGAAAAAAAATAATTAAATGAAAAACAATTCCTGGGATGAAGGAAATATATTGAAGGCTGAAATAAAATTACAATCTTTTGGTGGTTAGAGAAATAAAAATTAAGGGTTAACAATGGAGAAGGACATGGTAGAGTAGGTGTATGAAGCAAATGTATTTTAGGTGGAGGTGCCGGTGGAAGACCAGTCAGAGGCGGACCAGTCATAGGCGGATTAGACAGATGCAAAGGTTCCCTGGATTTAGACATGCCATAAGAGGACCACTCGTTGTTGGAGACTTTGAATGTGAAGGTTTTGGATGTGGAGTCAGAAAAATAGTTAGCATAGAACATGGTTTGATACATGAACACTAAGTATATCAGATGATCTCAAGTTGGACGAGCTAATGGAAGAGCTTCTAGTTGTAGAGAATGCATACGCGGAGGATTAGAAGGTGGAGCACATGGAGGTAGGGGCGCAATAGGATAGAATTTTTGTGAAGTGTAGAAGGAGAGGGGATTCATGGAGGGGATATGGAACCCAAGGATAACCGATAAATATCATGATTAAGGGTGATATTTCATAAGTTTTTTTAGGGTTTTCATGGAAGAAGAAATGTTTTCAGTTTACATGGAACACTATAGAGGTGGCATATCTATCTGGAGGTACCTTGTGTTGGTATATATTGAATACTTCAAAATTTTATAAACTAGAACGATGATGATAAAATAATATGTATGATTTTATACTTTTTTAGGACAATGATTGAATGAAGATAAATGGTCTTGCAAGCTATGTATTCCATGAATGTTAGTATTAGAGTATGGCCAGAACAATTGAAAATGGAGAGGAATATGGAGAAAGTATAGATAAATTATATTATGAAAAAATATAAATGATTTAGTTACACTCGAATATTTTGATATTCATAAAAATATCCCATAATTGTTCACCCATAGAATAAAATTAAACTACAATAAAGGTCTAGATTGAATGGGAATTCCATGAAGGATTGTGTTAAAATTTAACAGACTAGGAAGAATAGATGAGGAAGTAGAGCATATAATTTTGAAAATAATATTCCTCGGTTACTAATGTTGAGAATATACCTCCACAAGGAGAAAATTAAATATGGAAAAGTATAATCATAAAACCAATGAATGTCTTTAACAAATAATTTTAGACATTTAATAAAGAGATTTAAGAGAAAGATATGTATTAGTTGAGTGGAAACAATCATCCTTACTTTAAATACGAATTAACTATGGTATCCCATCTTATTCTGTAAAACCATTGATTATTTAGGCTAGAATGAACATAAATAATGGATAATACTAATGATATCACTATTGGATAATAAAAAAAAGATCATCATCCAAGAGTATTCTGACTATGGTAATGATGTAGAGTTTACTATTTCCTTTGTGTTGGATAAAAAATGAGATTAATATATCATGTAGTACATATATATTTTTTATTGAACATAATAAATCAATATTTTATGTAATAAGAATACTACCTTTCTCTTTATTCTAAATAAAAAACAATTTTAAAAAAATGGGGGAACATTTTCTTTTAAATTGGGGGACTTTTTATGTCTCTCATATGAGGTATTTTATGTACATTATTTTTTTATTAAATGTGACACCATTTAATATAAATCTTTTAGATATATCCCTCAATATTATTTTTTGAATTAATACCATATAGATAATTGTTTATGGGAAACAATGATTACATTTTAAAAAAACCCTTTTATTCTACAATGGTTTATCAGTTTCAGACTAAATATTTTCAAACTAACACATCAATATTTATAAAACCATGTTGTATCATTCTATGAAAAAGTATTAAGATCTGAAAAATGGTGAATAAAATGGTTTCAAAGGATCTAATATGATATGAAAATTACGATCTATTAGTTTTTAATTTCATTCCAATAATAATGAAAAAAATTAAAATAAATATAGGGGATGTGAAAGGAGTATCATTAATAAATAAATAGTTGGAGATTTAAGTTCCCAAATGAATAATTTTTTAATTATTTTCAATAATGTAGTAACATGTAATAGAAAATGTATTCCCATACGATATTTGGAGATGAAACTTGAATTTTTATATTAGAAAATTATATATAATGTATGATGTTTCATGTGATTATTGAATATCTATGATTCATGATAATAGAAATTAATGGTGATGATTTTTTTAAAATAATTATAGATGATATATGTATACATTTACTAGTGATATTAGAATTAGATTCCATGATATATTAGGGATATATTTTTTCTATCACGAAGTGTATACTTGTTATATGATAATTTTTTGTTGATGTTTATAGTTTATTTTATTTTTTATATCATTGAAATCTTCATAGTATTTCGTAAGACATTGGCTATGGAGTCTAAATTTATATAATGATTGTGCATGTAATTCATTTTTTGAGAGACTGAATGACTTTTGTTTTCATACTATTTATGGATCCATGAAAACCCAAAAGAATTGGAGCATGTAAGACTCTGTGTAATACTTTGTTTCAAGTTGGAATAATGTTTATTGAAGATATAAAGAATAATTTTGTGGGTACTTCATTTGTGAAGATCGACATAAGTGTTTGAATTGGCCATGTATAACCTGGAGTTACAACATGAGACTCCAAAAAATGTTTCATCTAAATACCATAGGGTTTATTATATGACTACGATAAAGAATATATGAATTCAATTTAGAACAAATGGATACGAAAAATTCATAAGTTATAAAAAGTGACATGTTATTTGAACATAGACAAATGTTATAGATTTCATGAATTCAAACAATTTAATTATTGGAAATTTAATTCTTATAATTAACATTCCCAATTTCTAAAGGAAATAATATCACTAATTATATAATTTATTGAGGATGAATCTAAAAAAATCCAAAGGTGATTATAATTCATGATGTAGTGTATACTGAAGATAAGTCTTTACTAAAATCTACAATTCCAAGTCATTATACATGTCCACAAACATATGTGGGGGGAAATTATAAACAAAACTATTCTATATATGATTTGCAATTGACGGATATGATATTTTAATTACCATAAGTGGATGGTAATCTCGAATAGTATGGGATTTAAATGATTCCACTTTATGATTTAGAAAATATTTCTAATGAGTATTTAATCTGTATTCTATTGTTCTGTTTGGAATTTAATATTATTTTCTACTGAGATTTATGAGTTTTAAAAAATGAAATTTTTATAAAATATTATTGAAAATATTTTTTTATTATACATATGAATTAATGAATATGGATTTTTTGCTGTAATATTGATAGAGATAATGAATCAAATATGATAATTCTAACAAAAAATATTTTTGTTCTCACTATGTTACACATTAAGGATGGGAATGGATACAAAATTCCTCAAATAATTAAGAGGCATTTGTTCCTGGGTTCTTTATTTGTTGAGAAAACTAGTACATATACATATCTTATATTTTTATCCAACATAATTTCTATATTCTAAGGTATACATGGATATGTAAACCCGATGTATATATAAGGACTCTAGATTGATCTAGTCTGTTCGTGATGGAATGTCATCATAATGTGGCACAAAATTATCCTATAGAAATAGGAGATTTTTATTTAATTATTAATATTTTTTATTAGATAGTGATTTCATTCTATGAGACATAAAATGGTGGAAAACATTTGAATATGTAGTGATAACAATATGAAAAATTCGTTTTTAAATCCAATTTATGATATAGTGGAGTAATCCAAGAATGGGGGGACCAAGTAAATATAAAAGGGATATAATATTTTTTATTAGCCTCCTAAATACATTATGATTATATTTATTATTGTTATTCTATATATGATTTCAGGTATTAAAAATATATTTAGTATATCAAGACCATAAAAATTTTAGGAGCTAGAGTTTAAAAGGAATAAATCACAAATGAAGACTAGTGATTCACCCCCCCTCTTAGTAGTCAGTCTGACCTTGGGTAGCATAATATTGAATAAGTATTACGATATTATTACTAAAAACATGATTGATTTATGATTAACTTATGTAATTATAATGGATATTTATTGGTTATGAAAAAAATTAATAATCACAATTAGATAATTCATTTTTTTGAAAAATTGCATTAAAATATGTTCATCATCAATTAAGTTTTCTTGATTTATACATATAAAATCCTCCATATAAAAGAAGAAATAAATAAATAAATAGAAAAAATTGATTCTAATAACTTGATTATTTTTTGAATGAGAACATGGTGTAAAATTACAATGATCAATATCACAATTACAAAAGAAAAAAAAAATAATCACTATTACCACCACCTAATGATGAAAATAAAAAATATCAACTAATATATATATATATGTTGAATAACTATAGTTGAAAAATATTTATGATAATATTTACTATTAAGGTTATGATTTTTTTGATTTAGATGGTCATGTTAATTATAAATTAAGTTAATTAACTTCACTAGAAATTAGGAGTATAGATTGTATTTATCCTTACAATATTACATTTAATTCATGATCATTTATGACCAAGAATAATTATGTAAAAAATTGGATGTTAATTCTCTCTAAAACCTTCTATCTTTTTTTATCAATGTGTTACGCTTGGGTTTTATATTTACACTTATCGTTTCACTTTTCTTTGGATCATACTTTACGTGGACTAATTCTTATAAGAATAATTGATTTTAAATATTTTTATCAGAAAGCGATATTTATATTTCAATCCATTTTTCGAGAATTGTTTTTGGATTTAATGATCTCTAGTGATATTATTTTTGGGGGCTTATATAATGAAATAGAAATTCACTGGAAAGGAATATTTTTTAAAAACATTTTATATGATCATCTTCTTCTAACATTAAGCATATTTACAATGGCGTGAAATGAAACTCTTTATAAAGATTCTCTATATAAACTCATTTTACTATTATCTTATTTATTATTCATTAATAAATTAAAACTACATTTTTTAATTTTTTCGAAATAAATATAAATTTAAAATTATATAGAATTGTTTTTATTTAGATTAAATGGTAATAGAAATTTTAATTTTTTTATTATTTATCAAAGAATATCAAAATAACCTTGAATGGATTTTTCATTTATTTAAAAATTCTTTAATATTACAGATGATTTAATATAAATATACACTAAATATGTGATATATATTCTTTCTCTAGATATCTTTTAATTATTACTAATAAATTTTTTCCTGAAGAACATTTCCATTCAATGGGTAAATTAGGATGTGATGGAATTAATGTATTTTTATAACAGTGTGACATTCATAAGAAGGTTTTTTTAATTTTAGATGGGTGGGACTAGATTTTTATATACCTCTAATACATTAGGTAAGTAGTGATATTATGAGATTAATATGAATTGGGATTAAACCCAATAACTGAAGGTACTTTTTCCCCTATGTGATTACTATCCCAAAAATTATATAACTCTTTTATACATTACAGAAAGGCTTGTCTCTTATTAGAAGGAAATTATGGATTATGGGGAGAAAGTTTATCCAATGCGGGACTCTGTCAATTTTATGAATAATATGTTGCTTATGAACCTTGACATAAGAAATTGTTTCTTATTACTATGTATGTTCCATATTATTTTAAAATATTTTCCGTCCACCCTTATGTTTTCATGGATCATGATTATTGATGCATGTTTCAAGACTATTATTATGGATGTGTTATGTTTCATAAAAATATATATTCCAAGACTCATGACTTATTATAATTTCATTATTATTAATAAGTAATTTTTTTATTATCAATACATGTGGATTATGTTCTCATAACAAAAAGATTCTCTCATGATCAATAATGATATTTGATTTTTTATCTCATGTATAATCGTAAAAAGAATTTGATTTTTCCTTCCCTTATGTTTTCTATTTCTCAAGTTATTAGGTAGAATAATATTTTTGATATGTATAAAGTGTATCATGTTAGAATAGAATATGTGGGGTATATTTCATATGTTTTGAAATAAAATTTTTATTTGTCTAATCCCTTGATATAGTAAAACAATATGTTCTGGGGTGTATTTTTTATAATAATTTATGAATATTTAACTAAAAGGATAAAATCTTACCATATGTTTCCCTTGGGTATCCTTAATTACTATCATAGTGGGGTAAAGTAAATTTTTTATATTAGGATTTTAAGAATAGGAAGATAGAACCTAAAAAATCCTATATTGAATGAAATGTGATGTAGAATGAACAGAAAATGTTATAGGGTGAAATTAATTTAATATAATTCCAGATATGTTATAAATAATTTTATTCTTTTAATATTATTTTTTAATACTCATAATAACCCATTTGGTTTTAGTTAGTGGCATGAACAATCAGAATGGTGTTGAAAAAGATTTCTTCTGCAATGGAATAATTTCATAGATGAGTTACACACCATGATGAGATTTAGAGTGGGAAATATTATGGTCCTTAAAAACAAACAATATGATTATAACAATGATAAAACGAATCTAGACTAACTAGATAACACACCAAGGAAGTAACAGATCCTTATTGGGTCCTTTTTTAGGAAACACCCAAAATATGATAATGGGTTTTAAAAAAAACATGATTCATTGAAATGTATGAATAAAATATAAGATATATTTTTTCATTTATGCTTAGCCCATGAAAATTATATTTTTTATTTTAATTTTTTAGATAGCGAGGATGGTAAATTTTTAACACTCATTAAGAATATATGTAAGATAAGATAACAAACTCCATGGATTTGGAAGAGTTTGAGATAAAATTATTTAATAAATACAATCCAAAAATTATTCATTATATAATATAGAGGGAAGTTATAGCATTGAAAAAAATGAGAATATATCCATTTCCACCAATGAAGAAAATTGTTATATTATCAGTGATACAAAATAAATCTTGAACATTTATTTATTTTTATTACAAAAAAACCTCAGAATAGTGTTATTTATAAGCCATATAAATATACATGAAGTTATATTTTTATCTTTATAAAGGTAGAAATGTGTAGTAGGGAATATTATTATATTGGTAGTAATAAAATATTAAAGATAAATACAATGTTTTTAAGAAAAAATGAGAAACACCATAAAATATATTTAAGTATTCTTCCTACATATCAATAACCTTGAAAGAATCGAGGAGGATATTGAATTAATGGGATATATAAATTCTTTAAGTGTCAAAGATAAAACTATTAATAACATCAAGGATGAAGAAATATTAATATGATAATTAATGAAATAGAATAAAGTAATTATATGATTAATTCCCCACCCAAACCTTTGTGCACCATTCTATGGGTTAATTGAGATAATAAAAATAATGACCCCCAAATCTATTGGATAAAGGAACAAACTCATAATCAAAAATACTGTAGAGTGTTATGAACTAAAGTGGTGGATGGTAACATTATCACCCAATTTACAACATGAAATATATTAACAGAATTATGGTCTACCAATAACTTCAAAACTTGTAGTTTTTCTAATATCATCAAATCACCACCCTAGAAAATATATATTGAATTATTTATGTAAACTTGTAGTAGTATAATGATTTCATCACAAGTGTATTACTCCACTCTAGTAGATTTTTTTCAGAATATACATTCTAAAAATATGATTTCAAATTTTTTTTTAGGAATTTGTTTTATCATGGTCATGCATTATATCTATCAACATAGAACACATATTACTTCTCATTAAAAGTGATGTTACATTTCATGTCCTATGTAAACCTATGATTATATATCAATGTGTGACTAATCATGAACTAATTTTAGAGGCTAAATCAATTTTATAGTTCTTAATACTATATAAAAATAGTTAGATTTCTCAAATGGTTAGGGATAAACATAACACGGTTCTTATTCAAATTTTTAATGAATACATGGGTGTCATCCATAAATATTTTTCTCATATTTCCTAAAATAATGAGATGAATTTCTATATATAACTCACACTTCTATTATTTGTATATCAATTTCCTCATATAGAATATCCATAATTTAATCAGAGGGCTAGGAGATCCATAAATATGGTAATTTGAATAAGGTATTTATAAGATTAATTACATCACCTTAGGAAATAAAAATACTATATATTTAGAATAAAAATGGATCATAGTCAATGTACATGGATTATAAAGAACATAAATAAAGAATCTTGAAGAACATGTATAGTATACATCATACATATGATTTTAGACCATATTCTATAGTTTTAATTATTATCAAATATTTTCCATTGAATGTGACATCATCAATTAATAGAAAAACTATGGATGTTTCCAGGATATATCATCAAAGAAGATATGGTTATAATGAATTTATTTTAGATCCACTAAGCAATAAAAATAAAAATTTCATTTTCATGGGTAGTAAAAATAGAGACAATATAATTGAACATAAATAATTTATTATATCTTTTATATATGATATAATAATATACTACAAGTGTAAGGAAGAGAATGATGAATATTTTTGAATTATACTAGGGATCTTGAGAAAGGAATGATTTTGTGCTAAATATAACATGTTTCAATTATTTCTATAAAAAGTATTAGAAATAGGGCATGTAAACACAAGTGAGGGTATATATGAATCCATTAATGAAATAACTGATTGAATAATGGAATAAAATAATCACTATAAAATGGATCCATTGTTTTCATAAATAAGAATGTTAGTTTTAATTCCTTCTCAAAAATATTTTTGTACTTTAAAATAAACTACATTACTCTGAATGTTTTTCATGTTCTAGTAGAAAATGATTATTAAGAATTTTTGAAAGATCATAAGATATTGTTATCATATGATTTATAGTCAAGTTTACTTATTGGGGGAAGGGTTTTTATTATTAAGTGAAACATAAATGAAGTTCTTGTGATATGTCCTTATATACAATGAGAAAGTGGTTACTTATTCCTCATATCAATTAAATATTAACAAGAAAATAACCCAAAGCATATATTGGATATAAAAGTGGTAATATTACTACATATGATATAGATATACTATATCACTGGTGGAAAATTGGAAACATATTATAATCATAATATATTAATTTTTTTATAATCAAATAATGAACTGAACGTTCCCAAAAAATGACATGGTTGATGTTTATCATGTACATAGATAACTCAATATATTTTCACCATTTGAAGTTATAAAATTTGTATTGTGTTGGATCTATAAATATGATACAGCCATATCAACGATGAGTATATAAATAGAAAAAATAATCATTGAAATATAAACTATGGACATTGAGTTTCGGATGGAATTGATGAAATTTTCTCTTGCCAAAATTACTACACACCTATCTATCCATTGAATGATAATTGAAGAAAATAAGTATGATATGTAGCTACAAAAGATGATAAGAAACATTTTAGAGTTAAAAATTGAAATGATAATATTATATGTTTCAACAAAAGAAAATTTAAGAAATATCTATTATATTAATCAAATACATCATCATTCCCTATTCGTCCTAGAAGAAAAAGTTTATATAAATATATTAGGATTGTTTCTGGTCAGACAACACTTTATGAGAGATGGTGGAGTACATATTTTGATCCATATTATTCTAATAAGTAGTGGATAAACCTAAAAAATCAACGAGGATGACACAACCCTTATCTATAATAATATGAAAATTTTTAGAGACACTACATTTATTTAATTATAGTAATTCCTAAGAAACCTAAAGGTTAATTCTATTTTTGATATAGTATATCACCAAATAAATTTATTGAATTTAATTTCTTTTTTTGAATATATCTCACTTGATCAATTTAAAATTATATACATAATGGATGTTCTAAGGATTTATGAAGCACCACAATTAATTTTACATTATTTATATATGAAGTTTTCCTAAAATATTATTATGATGCTTACAATAAGCATGGGATTCATGAATGTGTTTTAAAACAATATATGATTGTCAGATTTATAGTCATTCTTAAATGTATATTTGAACTCTATATTATATTATATGATCTTTTTAATAGATTTCAAATGAGTTTTTTATGAACACTATACCATGGTAGACTCTGTGAATAAAAAAGTTTTCAATTCTAGAATTTAAGTGGAACCATATGTGGATTGAACGAGAAGAGAAGAATAAATATATAATATTTGGATGAAGTAGAAATATGTCACGGGGTTTGATTATATCTTTATCATTTGATAATTGATAAAATTCCAGGATCCATTTATTTAATAAAAAATGATTAAATTTCTTAGAAGATATATGAAAATAATTTGATATGAGATTTGATGATAGATATTAGAGAGAAGTTACTCCATTAAATATCAAGAAGGAAAAGGATTATGAGATTCCTCAAGAAAGAAATGTTGATCCCTATATAAATTTACCCCTCTGAAATACATAATCATGTCCCGAATATATCATATCAACTTAATCACCCATAAAAACATTCTGAAGTTAATGATGTTTTCCATGGATCAACATTTAGTTAGTATATTCAAAATCATTTCCATGTTAAGAATTGATATATATATATATATTTAACCGTTGGATCATGGAATTTCATATAAGGAACTATTAGTATAAAGTCATTGAATGAAGAGTTAATATAGTATGAAAAAAAATTAAACCCACATGGTAAATAATATATAAAGAAATCATATGTTTTCATAAGAAATGTGTGATCGTAAATAATTAATGAGCTAGAAGTATAGTTATTTTCCTTCAATAGAGTAATGAAATTTCAAGAGTGAGATTACATTATGATTTGTAAAATGCAAGAATTCATGATTTTATAATTTATTTTTGTTAAATAAATATTGGGTGGTAGATATTATATCACACCATGCATCGAAGTACAAGGAGCCTAAATATGTTTAATGTGATAAAATATTACAATGAATGAACAAAAATTATATATTAGGGGAATAATGTATGAATCAAATAAATTAAGAGTACAGGAGGAATAAAACCATTTGAATCTAAGAATTCAAGGAACAAAAGATATTTATCAACATGGTTTTCCTTATATATCATAACCTATATTAGATCTATATAAGAAATGTATTGAATTAGAAATATAATAGACATGTTGAGAGGGATGTAAATTAATATGCTAAATGGCTCTGTAAATTAATGTAAGACTATATATAAGATTAAAATATGACTGGTGAATATATTAGGATTTGAAATATTGTGGTTGGATATTTGGTAATTATGTTAGGGTATTTAAATTAGGTATATTTAGGATATGAAATTTTCATAAAACATTTTCAATAATAAAATTCAAATTTTTTGATTAGATCGTGAATGATGTTAATTTGAGCCAAGCATTCAATATTGTTATGTTACATTATTTTAGATTAATATTTTACACATATCAAAAAAAATATCCCCACAAACTATAATGTTTTATATTATAATGATACTTGCTATATAATCATCATATTCATGAATGATCATCAACCCCTCTAATGTAGTTCTTTTTAAATAGTAAACTTATTAGAAATAAACTATATAAAACCATTATTTTTAACTTCAGGAAAGGAAAAATAAGAGAATGGGAGATTGAATTATCATTATGGGTAATCACTAGTGATGTAAATAAATGATCAGACGTGGGAAAAGGATAATTATATTTGATACCAAGATATTTCAATCTAACACTATCTTTGATAAGATTCAATACACAGAACACTGAACATCATCTATTTTAAGATATTATAATTTAAATATGATTTTTACAACATAGAAATTGAATTATAAGATATGAATTGAAGGAAATGAATTATTAAATCTATAAATAAATTATATAAAATAAATATTGACATGTTATTATGAAATAAGAATTCAATAGTTAATGAATCCATTTTTTGCTTCAAAAGTAAATTTTTAGAAAAAATTGATTAATTGTTTGTTTGTGAGAAAATATTATAATAAAATTTTCCCATTTTTTAAATATTAATTTTTTAAAGGATTTTATTTTCAAAAATAATATCAAAATAATATTAAGTTGATATTTTTTGATTTATCTGAAATGTTTTATTTTTTATTGAACAATTAAAAAAATAAAGATTTTATAGAAAACTATCATTTATTTTAATATATCTAAAATGTATCCATTTTTTTATTTTATTTGAAATTTCAATTAGTTTATTTTCATAAAAAAATATCGCAATTAATGTTAATGGAATGTAGATTTTTCTAATCACTTTTAGAAGAACATTTCTATAATTAGAACTTTATTTTTCTGGAAAACTTGTTTTCATCATGTTTTTATGGATTATATTAAGATTAATTGATGAAACACATATATATATATATATGATATTTCATAATTTGAATTTAAAATTTGGGATCATAAATTCAAAATTTGTTAAATATTCCAAAATAAATAGTAAACATTATGACCAATAACTATGGTTAATATTTATATACTTAGTAAGGGTAAATCAGGAAATATATATTTAATATAACGTGTTATATTATCAAAAGACTATATAAAACATCTGTTATATCTTTTCTATGAGTTTATTTAGACCATTCATGTAATATATTATATAATGAGGTAAATTGATTTATTTTAATTTCATAAGGGCCCTAATATTATTTTCTGTAATGAATAAATCTAAAATTGTCGCTATTTTTTTTAAAAATTTAATATTTTTTGTTAGGATGATGGAAGGTTATATTTTGAAATAAATAAAAAATATGAATTATTGAAGAACTTTTTTGTCATAATTGTCTGTTTTTATTTTTTAGTGACTAATATTTACATTATATACTTAGATAATCCTAACATAGTGTTTTTTAAAGGAGTAAAAAATGAAGTAAATAATTTTAAAAACATAAAAAGAAATAATTTTTCATAAATATATGATTATATATTAATTATGTAAAAAATTATTTTCTTGGATTGTTTTATAATTTCATATTCTAGTTACATTTTATTGTTTTTATTTTTTTAATTAATCTTTGTGAAATATCTTGAAATGAAAATCTTTGTATTTATTTTACATATTATTTTATTAAATGATTCAAAATTTATTATAATATTAATATTTTACTTGTTAGATTAATATGGTCTATAATATTAACAATTACACATTTATGTGTCACATTATCTTTCAATGTATTTTTATTGACCCCAAAATAGTAAAAACCATATTATCAGAATAATCGTTAAAAGGGTTATCATTAGGATAAAACTAAGATATATGGGATAAAGAATCACCTTAACCTTAATGTTAATATTTTATGATGTTATTTGTGACATAAATGCATTCTATATCCAAAATATATCATTTTTATACACTATAACTTGATAAATATATTTTATTAATTTATTACATTATTTAATTCCATGAGCGCTCCTCTCATCTCTTATATAATGTCACCACCTCCACTCATGTACTCACATGTCTTGAGCCACATAACTGAATATAAACCAAAAAATTATTACTAAATTCATTATAAATATTATATGTACATTTTTATTCTCTAAATACAATCCCTATCATGCTTAAGAAGATATCCAAATTATGTTCTTTATATTACAGGTAAACATCATAACAATATGTTTTCATTTTATGTATTATTTCACCTAATTAAATTAGATAAAAAATATTAAAATATAAAAAAATTATAATATATTTTATACAAAGATGTTTTATTATTTCAAGGATAACCCTATTCTTCTACTTATTCACTCAAACAAGCAACAGACACAGCGTTTGTGTATACGTTAGGACAAACACCTTCACAATGTAATGTGTATTGTTTTCATAATATAGTAACCTAGATGGTAATAATGGTGTATTTAATGTATATATATGATATTAATTCCACAATTATTGTTCTTAAAAGATAATATATCATATATTTATTTACCTTTCATTACACTAAAAAATAATAACATTGTTCGTGTGTATATGTTGATTACCACCTCCATGAAGTGATGTGTTTTTTCATGTATGAAATTGATGTATCATTATAAAAACATATATCATTTATAAAATTAAAAATTATTTCATGATGAATGTTTGGAGATATTGGAACAATAACTCCCTTTATGATGATCATCCAAACAAATTCATTTGGAAATTATGAACAAAAAGTCCCCAGAACACGCAACGTGGACATAGAATTGAAATTAATGAAATATGTGTTTGAAATAAAATATGTAAATGACTTATTGTAAAATTAATAAACTTTTAAAAGGTTCATAACTATGTAAATTATTTATATCTATTTTATTATACATTAAGTTATAGCTTGTACACGGTTTGTTTAAACTCATTTCAATGAGATTTAAACCTAATTTTCATTTATTAGGTTATAATAATCTTCATTGACTATATTGTCAAAGGATTATGAGTGATATGATCTATTATTATATTTGATTATTGTTAGAATATTTTTGTTTTGTTTTCAAATTAGAAAACACAATCACATAAAATATAAATTCTTAACACAATGATATTATGTTTTTAAGGATTATTCACCTCAATTTAATTTTTTGGGACCTGTCTCAGATTATGAACCCACGTCCTTTAATAAGGTGTTTGTTATATAAATTGAGTTTTTATATTATAAATGAATATTTCATAATTATATTAAATGTTACTTGGATTATCTCGGTTTAAGTATATATTGATCCTAATATGATTAAAGTGGAAAGGGTTTTCGTGGTCTCAACTTCCATTCATTGAGACAGAACTCTTTTTAGGATCCATCTTTTATATTATACGGTTTACACATAACCCCATTGAAATAGATTTATATAAATTTTCATTAATTTTTTTTGAATCATGTTATGTTATATCATTCAAAGGATTTTTAATTCATTCATTAGAAAAATATCATGGAATTCTTGACTCAATAGTCATTTTCTATAAAACTGTTTTATTAAAAAAAATATAATCATTTATATATTGTGTTTAATGACTCTTAAAATAGAATATCATTATATATTTTGAACTCACGTTATTTTTTGTTTATATTTATATTCTTTATATGATGTTATTTTTTCTAAATAAATACCCTAAATGTGTTTTATTTAAAAATGACTCCTTAATGGTTTAAAATAACTGTATCAAAATTTTTCCCCTATGATAGTTATATTATACCAATAATGTCAGTCTATAAACATAAATTATTTCAAAATTTTAATTTCCTTGATCTCTAAATATATTTTAAAAAAATGGAAATGATTTTTTTAATTATATGCATTCAGGTAACATTGGACTTCTATTACACAGTTGGTAATATAATTTTAATTTTTTAATTTTATGAAATGATTAGGTTTTATCACCACCATATCTATTTTTTCACACCTTTTATATTTTACATGATTATTTAAAAATGAAATACTTTTATTAAAATATTTTCTATTTTAAATTTAAATTAGATGAATATGAAGGGTTATTTTACATATTTTAATGGATAAATATTAAATTTTACTTTTAAATTTATCTTCATCTAAGTCATTGTCCACTATCGATTACAATGCTTTACTGGGGATATAATCTTATAAAACCATTAAATTATTTTATAGGAATTTTATACTGTAATGATTTATTGATATATTCCAAAATCATATTTCTTTCTCAAATCGAAATCATTCTATGAATTTTTTGATCAAAATAAAGTACCCTTATGTTTATTTTTAGGATACTGTACTCGGTTATTTTTTATAAAACCATCATTTTGGAGTGATACAAAAAAATTATTTTTCAGTATGTGATGGGTGGGTCTGTTATATCCCTCTAATTCATTAGGTATTGAGATGGTGTTAACTTTGTGGAAGTTAACCCCGTTATGAATTAGAGTTCTATCAATCATAAGAAATGAAGAATATAATTGATTATAAGTTACTTCGGAGTGAAAATAATTTTTAATTGTTATAGGGTACTCTAAATATACATTGTAATTATTTAGTTTGGTTAATCCATGTTTAATTTTTAATGTTCCAAAAATACCTACATTTTTTTCAATTCTTGATATGAGTTCAAATAAATCCATTTATGATGGATTATTTTAACATGAATAATGATTTTTTACATTCATTGATTTTTTATTATGTTCAATATTTATTACATGTGTCATTATTTATGACCCATGTTTTGCTGGGATTGAATTATATTATATTATTCTCCTACATATTGATTTTTTTCATCATAACTTTAAGCTCATCTTATTCCCACTAATGAAATTCCAATTTTAATGCATATTTTACCCTTACTAATAATTTCACCTCACCCTTGTTATGCTATTCATTTCAATTTTTTTTCGTGAATTATATCATATTAAATTTTTCTATAATGGTTTCATGTGCAAAGAATTGCATGTGAGATATGTAATAGATATTTTAAAATATAAAATCCCTGGTATAGTAGGGAAAAATGATCACATGAAGGAAAAGTTATTTTTATTTAATAATTTGTACTAATTATATAAGACTCTAAACTAAAAATACCCTCATGTATATTAATGATTCAATATTATATTTTCTAATTTTTTATGTTTTTATTAGAATACTTCTAGTAAAATTATCATTATAATGTCGAGAAATTTAACGTTATGTTTTGAAAACCAGATCTTGGAGTTTAGGATTGAGACAATTAATGTTGATATCAGATCAAGGACTAGTTGACTATATATTTTTAGATGTTTTCCATTAAGTTTAACAAAAGAGTATTTGATAACATCATTGATTTTTATGTTTAATGTTGATCAAATGATCAATATCCCAGGAAATCCTTTGGAGGAATAATGTGATGTTTTTTGAAATTTATTGAAGATGCTATGAGATATGTTTTATGGGGTAGAGGTAAATGAAACACATATGTATAAAATGTGATTTAATATGAATGAAAAGTTTATAATAACACCCATACCATTTTCAGGGTGAAATATTAATACTCTGAGGTATCCTTTGAAGAAAAAATATTCATTAATTTTGATTTTATTAAGTATAATTGATATAAAGGGTTTATTATTAGTTAAATGATCTAATTTAATCCTCACATATTTTTATTGATATATTGGATATTAATTTATTATATCTTCCAATAAAAGTTTATTTTGTTATTATATTACCATGTAATAACTATTTTTTGTTTTTTTAATTGTGGGAGTAATTGTTTTTCATCCTTTCACATATCATAGTATAAAAAAATTTGATTATATTCCTAATATATTTTATATACTAATATTTATCATTTTGAGAAAATGATGAGATTAATGTGGAGAAATATTAAAAAACACAACAAAAGGATGATATTACAAATTAGGATTTTATGAAAACCACATATTCACATTTTTTGATCCTTAGTAAATATGGTAAAGGAATTTATAAAATCTGGGAAATTTTTGTTGAAATAAAAAGGTTACCTTATTACCATCATTTATAGAGAGTGATGGTATCCTAAATCAATGAATAATTTATGTATTTGTGTTCATTAAGTTTCTCATGACCATTCTCTTTATTACTCTATAATAATCACTTTATTTTATTATATCTTCTTAATATAAAAAAAATTAACTTCCCATTAATGATTTTCCTATTTGTAAACTAAGATATGTGTTATTTTAGGTATCCTTTATGTTTATCATTTCCTCAATTCAAAAGGATCTTTTATTAACCCATTTTTATAGTTTGGGCTATAATAAAAGGTATTTTAAAATGTTTAACCCTTATTTAAAATGATTGAGATCCAATTTCCAGGATGAAATTTATTGATGCGGGATAGAATGTTATACTCTGATATTTAAAAGAACTATTTTCTCAATAGCATACATGTCACACAACAATATTCTTTAATGACATGGAAATAATATTATTTAAAAATGACAATTATAACATAGTAATTTATTTTGATTATATGAATACAGGTAACCATATTATGAAATATATATAATTTTCTAAACTATTAAAAATTTATTTATTAATTCTTAAAAAATAACCTCTCATTTTTTTTGAAAATTCATTTTGTGCTCCAAAAGTTTTTTTTATTCAAAAAGGATTCATTTTTTAATATAAATTATTTTAATTAATTTATGAATCACATATAAATTTTAATTTATAAAAATTATACTATTCTTTTGATCATCATATAAAAATATCATTAAGGTTAATTTTTTTATTTTTTAAAAAACAATAATATTTCAATTAATAGTAATAATAATACAGATGTTTTATAAAAGTGTCATTTTTTTAATTATTTACACTGTTAATTTATTAAAAAAAAATTAAATATTTTTTGTTTTTTTTTGTAAAATGTAACGAATTTATTTTTATTTTAATCAATTTAATTCTTCATTATGTAATAAAATCATTTATATACTGAAAAATTTATTTTTCTAGAAAGTGGTTTAAAATCCTCTTACATGGTTCTATATTAAAATTAGTTTGTTCCACTCATAAGGATTTAATTTGGTAAAATTTATAAAATATTTTGAATTGGAATTTTTAAATTTTTAAAAGAGGTTTAATTTTTCACATAATGAATTGTAACTGTGGAAATTATTTTCCACCATGGTAACGTTAACTCGAGAAATTGTGGTTATAAATAATTTTATATTGCATAAATAATCTATAAAAATCCATTATTATATAAATTTTCGGCTTTTATATTGAACATACTAAACCAACATTTTAATATATTACATCTTTGTGTCGTTTTTGTCTTAATAATTTAATATTTTTTTTCAGTAAATAGTAAATCCAAATATGTAAATATCATTTTTTTATGAACTATAATATTTTTTAATATGGATAAAAGGTGTTATGTTTCTTGATAAAGGTTTATCAATTATTTAAAATAGTTTTAATCGTTTTAATTTTTTTCTAATTTCTTGTGATATAATATTTATCAGAAATTTTTAGACAATTCTGATACAAGTCTTCTTTATGGAGAAGAAATATAAAGTCAATGGTTTTAAAAACATAAAGTGTAATATTTTTATGGGCATGTAATGATGTTTAAATATATACTTATAAAAATAAAATTTACTGTTAATTTTTAAAATTTTAAAATTTAACTAAGTTATTATATATTACATTTTAATATAAATTGTAGGAATAGTCTTGAAAATGACTTTTATGGTATTTTATGTTAAATAATATTTTATTGGATAATTTCACATTTATAAAAATGTTTTATTTGTGAAATTTTATTATATAAGGATCTATTTTATAAAACCATCAATTTATAGGTGTATTATCTTTTTATGATAGCTTTCAAAGACCAAAAGAGTAAAAATCATTATTCTCACAATATTTGTAAAAAGGTTGAAATAGAGGTCCCACTAAGAGAATAGGGATGAATATCAACTAAACATGTGTCATTTTTTATTTTAAGAAGTTTTTTGAACTTAGGATTATTATTGATTATAAATTTATCATTTTTCATTGTCATGATAATGAAGAGTAATATATACTAATCTATTACTTCATGTAATCCCATGGGTGGCTCGCTCAACTCTTATATCATGTCACTAACTCTCTTCATTTCATCATAGTTGTTGATAAAATTATCTATACAAAAAAATTAATAAAAAAATATTATTAACTTTAATACATACATTATAGAGGTGTTTTCATCTTAAAAGTCCTTAATGCGGGTCATTAAGGAGAGGTCCAAAAGTGTCTCTTCAAGGTGGAGGTAATCATCTTAACAGAGTGCCTTAAATTTAGTTTTTTTCATATATCCTTGACTTATAAACTAAAAACTAGACTAAATTATTATTACTAGATTATATATTATGATATTTTATATGGTTAATTAAATTAATTTTTCTATATATTTATTACATTAAATCGAGAATACAAACACCATTTTTTTGTATGTGTGGACTATCACATCCATGAAATGGTTGGTTCTATTTTCAATCACAACCTATCAAGGATATCAATAATGATGGATTTGATGTATATATATGATATTAATCACATAATTATTCTTATTTAATGGATATTTTTATTTATTTCATTACCATTTTATCTATTGGAAAAGAATAATTTCAGTCATGCATATATGTGGATTACCACCTCCGAAAAGTGATTCAATTGATTTTTCATTTACAACATCAATTAATTTATCCAAAACGATATTCAATTAATAAAATTATAATTATTATCTTATTATTAATTCAGATACTTTGTACTAAACTACACCTTTCATCACGATAAACATATGAAAACCATTTCAAAACAATGAACATATTGTTATCAAAACACCTGAAGCATATTTAACATATTAAGTAGTTAAATATATAATTTATTTAAATAAAATAAATAGTTTAATGAGAAATTAATAATCCTAAACAATGTTATCATATATTTAAAATTTTAATATGTTCTTATTATAATGGATTTAACAGATACATATATAAATCATGGAATTACGAAAAGACTATTCTGAAATAAATTCTCATTTATTGGGTTATGATTATACATAATTGATGATATTAATGCATGAAAATGTATTAAATTACATCTGATTATATTAAACTATATATCCATTTACATTATGTATTTTCAAAAATATCCAATATAATCAAATTAATACTTGAATTATAACTTTAGTGATATGATATTTGTAAGGAATATTTGTGTCAGTATTGTTTCACTGAGACATGTCTCTTATTACACACCTACACCCTTTTATAGGGTTTTTATGTTTCTTATATTAATCTATATAAAGAATTAAACTTTGATATTAATATTTAATTTTTTAGGTTCTATATTTCATTAGATATTGATTCAAATATTATTAAAATTGGAATAAATTTCATCGTTTTAATTTCAATTATTTGATAGTTCATTTTTTTCATTATGTCTAGTTTTATATGATGTAATTATTTTCCCTTGTAATATTTTTCAAAAATTAATTTATGTAATTTATAGGTTTAATAGAATCATTTTACCTTCCTTCAATCAATTGAATTTTCAATCAAGCATAACCCATGTAACATGGGTTTCTAATTTCTGACATCCTTCATTGATACATGTTCGGAATTATTAGAATATATTAATTTTTTGGTGTATATATTTAATCCTAAAATATAATAATAAATATTTTAAAATCATGGTATTGTTCATCCATTTTTGTGTTATTTCATTGAATATTTTTTGGTTTTAAATTATATTAAATATTTTTTCATTTAGATCCTTTCTCTAATGGATCTAAAGAAGATTACCAAGACCCATCCACATGTTGTATCTATTTTTTAGAGTTTTTAATTGTATAAAAAATATATCATTAAAATATTTTATATTTATTAAAATATAACCATGTTCAAATTGGTTTTAAATGATATGTTTAAAAAAGTCTTGAATGGTAAACATTGAGTCTATTTTAAAAATATTTGAAGAGAATAATTATTTTTAACATTTATGACATCATATATTTTACAAATTCCATAACTATACATTAAATTGAAGTCTAATTTTCATGTTTCTACGATTTTTTTAAATTTATATTATTTTACTTTTTTAATTTTTAGTTTCTTATGCTACCAAAATTAACTTGTATTATCACCTATTTTCCCAGTATCATTTTAATGGCTCTTGAAAGGAATATTAACCTATTTCAACATAACTTAATTGATTATATAAATTACAAAGTATATAATGTTAATATTACATTCAATTATTTTTATAGAATGGTTTATAATGATTTTTTAGTGTATTGTAGGAAAAATCATTTCTTTTTTATGAGAAAATCAACCTATTATAGTTTTGATGAAATAAAAGATTCCCTGTGTTTTTTTAGGTTATGGTTCATGGATAGTATTGATCAAAGATGTTTTAGGGGGTTAAATTGAATAGTTAAAGGAATTTTTCGCATGTGAGAATAGTGAGACTATTAAATGCTTCCTTATCATTGGAAAATTATTTTTAGGTAATTGGATGTAATTCATTCCCAATTGATTACGAAGTTATATTATTCCAATGAGATTATAGAGTTAAATAAATAAACGTTACTCCAAAGAGAAGATAGAGTTTACTGGTAAATGGTTACTCTTCATAGATATGGTAATCACCCATTTAGTTGAATCAACTATGAGTGTTTGATATTCCAAGATACCAATAATATATCTAAATGTATTCTATGTGTTCTAATGTATTCATTTATGAAGTATTATTTTCAAATGGATCATGATTTTCTACTTATATTAATATTGTCATATATTAAATATTTATTCCATAAACCATGAATTATTATCTATAGTTTGATTAATATTAATTCTATTGTGTTATGATCGTGCACAATATTTTGTCATTGTACCTATAGTATCATCCAATTCTCACTGATGTAATTAAATTATAAGTTCATATGACTACCCTTATTGATTGAATGATATCACCCTTTTTATGTTTTTCATTTCCTTGTGTTCTAAATAATGATATTTAATGAGTGACATATAGAAAGGATTCATGTGACAATAATATTATTGGGGATATTGATGAGATCTTTTGAAATAATAAATGATGCATATAATACAAAAAGGTATCAACTAAATGCATGGTTATTTTTATATATCTGTTTGATAGAATTTAAAAAATATATAATCCTAAATTAAATTTAGTTATATATGTGATCAGATATTTTTATTGATGGTTCATGTTTTTCATGCTAAAAATATTCCATTTATATTGGTACCAAACCAAGAAATATATTGATTCAATTTTTTCACAAGATCCATGGATGTGGTTCAATGGATGTTATAGTATATGGTTTTGAGAATTTCATCATAAATTAAAAAAATATTACCCATTAAATCAATATAAATTAATCATAAATGATGGGATAATGGTTTTTCATAACAACAAACATAAATTATAATTGTGTGTAATCACCTATAATCAGGGCGGAGTCATGTTAAGCTATAATATTCATAAAAAAATCAGTTTTAGTGTAAATATAATATTATAACATCATTTCCATAGACATGGATTACCAGCAAGACTATCATAGTGATTTTTGTTCAATAATTACTCTATCATTTCCCTAGTCAATGTTTACTAAGATGACTTTCATATTTTCCATAGCTACTTACTTAATTGTTTTAACCCTAAATTATAATCCTTTTTATCTTATAAGATATCCATATTTTTCCATTTAATTGGAGTTATATTTGTCATTGGTCATACCAATCACACAATTAAAACAATGCATATTTTTTTAATAAGATCAAGAAATAATCATCGTATAATCATATAATAACATGTATAAGGGAAATTGGGTACATTAATATTATTTCATTTTACCATTTCATAAGCTATTGTAAATCAATGAGTTTCATTAATATTTCTTTATAACATAATTAACACATGGGAATGAGATTTATTTTATATAATCATACTTTAATCGTCAAATTCATAATACATTTAGAAAATTTAATTGTTTGGAATCATATGATCAGATCCCCAGTGAAGCATTACAATCCTTATATAATTTTGACATAGATGAAAAATATCATTAAAAGATCATCTGATCCTTCATTTGAAAATATTGGAAAATATATTATTTATAACATTTTAAATAAACATTTATAGTATAATAAGTGAATTATTTCATTTTATAATTAAAATGGACACTATTAAAATAATATTAAATTAAAAGAAAGGTCCGGATGTCATGGAATTTCGTTTTTACCTTATATATTTAAAGATAACCTTAATTTAACACTTTTCTAAAATATAAAAATTGTACTTTTTAATAAACATTAAATAAACATTATATCATTTAAAATAAATTTATATATAATGAAATGAAAAAATAATACTTTAAAATATTTAATTCATAGCTAAAAACACCCATAATATATTTTTAAGTGTATGGAAATGGAATAAAAATATAATCGACCAAAACTGAAATAAGGTGGAATTTTCTAGGTTATAATTTTCATCATAATTTTAAGAACATAAGATTGTAATATTTTAGAAATAAATAAAAATTCCAAGAATAACCAAAAAAAGAAGAAGATATATGTTCTGTAAAGTATACGATCTATATAACATCCTAGAATAAAAAGTGCGCATAAATAACTCAAAATAAAAGGGAATCATAACATAATACCATAAATAAAGTCCGGTAATTCTTTATACCCATTAAGATAATATATTTAATCAATAAATATATATAATTACTATTATACTTAACTAAAATTTTGTTGAGTCATAAGATATACTAATTAATTTTTTATTTCCTTTGTTATGAAATTCACAAAATCTCTTATATAATTGATTACAAAAAATTTATGACCTATGTGCTGTTGAATGTTTTTAGAGAAAACACAAGATTTTATAGTACATAGAATAAAATTTAAATAATTATGAATATAAAAAAATATTCATTCATTACGGTTATCTAATTGGGTATGGATTTGATAAACATATGATTTAACCATATAATAATAGATTTATGACTTTCTATATTGTCTTTAGTACTAAAAATGTCATAACGAGTAGACTGATACTGATACCGATTAAAAATAAAATAATATGCCCAAAAATTATCATAATTTATATTTTAAGTAATTACATTGTACTGAAATAAGAATAGTATCGTATTTATAAAACTTATATTTAATGTAAAGAAAACCATTTACATTATGATGGTATAAATCAATTTTATGACATAAATTCAGTTACCATATATATTTTGAATTGATAGGTTGCAATTTATTTTATGAAAATTAGAGAAATATGACCATTGGGAGAAACTTTTGTTGTTGGTAAAAATGAAAATAAATACTCCGTCATTTTAATAGTTTTAAGTGGTTGATTACATTTTATCAATTTATTTTTTTTAATCAAAAAATTTTTAACAACTTGTTATTAGTCTTGAGTAATTATTTAAAGATATATTTTCTAATAAAACCACACCAGGTTGTCTCCTTATGATCATTTTTGTAATTGTTACCTCCAACTGATGGTTGTGATTACGATCGAGGGCTTCTGATGCTAGGAATATGGAAAAACTGATATTATAATCAACTGATTGCGGTGATAAAAAGACAAAGACAATTCATCAGATTAATTAATTCAGGGACTAGGAAGATAAAGCTGATATTCATATTGAGGTATCTAATTTCCAAAAAAAATACATAACTTCAATAAATTTTAAAACAATATATTCTTTTATCCAATATTTTTGGATACCTTAATCTTTATGTTAAATGATATTTGTTCTATTTAAATAAAAATAATTCATTCTTACTTCATTACTATTGTATTAATTTTTTCTATCAATTTTGTTTTTCCCCTATGCTTATTTAATTTAGTTTTATATTAATGTTGTCAAATACTATAAAATACAATCTAAATTATTATTAAGATCTACCATGAATCCAAGACACTCAAATATAATCATAAATACTTGGATTATGTTACTTATACTCTGATATTTTTTGGATCCCCCTTATTATGATACATTAATATTTGGACTGAGTTAAAAGTTAAATTTTAAATGAATTTTCAAAAGGAGGTATGTGAATTTTTATATTTTAATCTCTATTAAACTAATGTTTTTATAACTAAAATTCTCCCACTATTTTTATTAATCCATTAAGAACATATTATTTAGATCCTAATATTAATATATCTATTATTCATATCAATCAATGGGTATTAGTAAAGGTTTCCTTTACTCGTATACTTTATTAACTTTTTTCCTTACTTTTAAAAGTATGTTATGTTTTTCTATAAACATTTTATTTATTAAATTTTACTACACTAACATTTTCTGTGAAAAATATAGTTTTTCTATTAAGATGATAAGTTTAATATCGAATCAATTGATTATCTCAATCCAAACTAACCATTGATCCTTGATAGTGTTGATAATCAAAATTGATGAGACATAAAGAAAAATTTTGTTATTAGAACTATTGTTGATAACTTTATGATGATAATTGGAAATTATAATATACAATATAATGATTTTACATCAATTAAAAATCTTGAAAATAAATAGAATCAACTAAAATACATAGTAAGGAATACATTATTATTCTCCTTGTCCAGAGGCATATTTAGTAAAATATCATCATGTGAAGCTACAAATATTATCCTCAAAAGTAATAAGGATACACACTTTGTTACATTGATACTTGTAGAGACAATAAAAGATATATTAATAGATAACCATAAATCGTTGAATTTTATACCAGGTGAATCTGATGCATAGATGAATCAGAGGACTATAACTATTATTAATTGTTTACAATATATTAGATAGAAATGATTAGATGGTAAAATTCTTGTAGAAAAGATAATTTATATCATTCCAAATGATATGTTAATCTAAGATGACCATTGTGGATGAGAATTTAAATCTAAATAATATTACTCTTGATGATATTATTGGAACCCTTATTTAATATGGGGGAATATAAAAAAAGATTATAAGAAAAAAAGGAAAATGGGGGAGGTGTTTTTGTTACTACTGCCTTAACTCTGAAAACTCAATCTGCTTATAATGTTATTAAACCCTCATAAATGAAGAAAAATATTATTCAATAAGATTCAGGTATATCTGATAATTATGATAATGATTTGGATAAAAATCCTAAAATATTGAACATGTTTGTTGTTAATGATTATTTTAAATATCATTATAAAAAAAATATTGAGAGAGATGAAAAAAGGATGAATTCACATGATATTAATGTATGATAGATGGACATATCCAAACAAATTTTCTAAAGATAACGAAGGAACATGTATAAGATAAAATTCTAATCTGATTCAGAGAAAAGATTGTTTACGTAGACAAGAAATAAATTCATTAATGATAATGATTCTTGGGGGGGATGTGAAGGAGGTTCCTTAGAGAAATATTCTAATAATAAGATTTCCAGACAGAAGAAAACTGATAAACATTCCAGAGTACATAATGAAAAAGATTTTTTAATGGATATGGTTTAGACTGATGAGAATCCTAATTATCTGTCTCTTAATGAAGATTATGTTGATGACAAGGATTCAAAGGAATAATCCTCCTCAACAGAAGATAATTATTTCCCTTCCAATGATAAGGTATCATGTTTTTAAATGTTGATAGAAAATGAGAGATGAAATTTTTATAAAAATCAATAAAAAACAAATTCATGGATATGTTTTTAAAAAAATGGAATATAAGATCTATCTTGTGATCTTGATAATAAAGTTTTCAAAAAGAAACTATTTATGAAGATTTGTGAAAATTTATTTCTGGGGAAAATGTTTATGAAAACAAACAGACATATAAATCTAATATGTATCATAAAACTAAAATAGTAATTAAAATAAAATCTGAAATATCTTATTTGCATAAGCATTTATCAAAATTTACTAATAAAAAAGAATCATTAGTTGAAATTTATAATAAAATACATCCTCATGGAACTAGATTAGGAATATGTTATACTTATAAGAAACTCATTTTTAGATAGAATTACATTATTCCTAGATATGATAAATTTTACAATATATTTTAATGTGGTGTACATTGGAAAACGAATTGTTCTCTAAATAATATTCAATCACTAGGTTTTAAAAAATATATTTTTTTTAAAAAAAATTATTCCAATTTTTTTTATAAAACAATAAAACTCAAGAAATATTGGGAAATGTATGTATAATTGAATTTTTTTATCTAAATAAAGAAGGTACCAATAAAATAAATTTTTGGAATGTTTATAGTGGGTGTTCTGGACATATGAATATAAAAAAATATTTCTTCAAAAATATTATCACAATGAAGGGTGGAAAAGTTACCATAATAGATAATTATCAAGGATAGATTATCTGTATGGTTAACATATTTCCTCTAGGTAAAGTTATCATTTCAAAAGCATTATTTGTTAATGGTGTTTAGAAAAAACTTATAATCATTAGTCAATTATATGATGTAGGTACCATTCTAATTTTAGAAATTATAAATTTAATGTACAAAAATTCACTGATGAATTTATTCATTGTTACAATCGGATAAAGAATGTCAAAAATCATAACATAGAATATATTATGATCTAAGACATAACTTGTCTTATAGTAGTGAAAGATAAATAATGGTTATGTCATATAAGATTAATACAATTTAACCTTATAAACTAATGTATGTTAACTAAAAAAATAATTTTAAATTTTTTAGTAGATATAAAGTTTGATTCATTAAAATTATGTGACACATTACAATATGGTACGAAACATAATTCTAGTTTTAAATATATTAGTGAATTATCATCTATTAATGTTTTATAGTTAGTGAAGATGGACTTATTTGGTCCTATAAAATATGGGTTTAATGGGGTAAAATACTATATATATTCTTTAATTGATTATTATATTTTATAAACATGGGTCTATTTTATTGAAAAATAAAATGATTCCTTTTTTAGTTTTAAAAAATTAGAAGAAAAAGATAAAAATGAGAAAAACCATCCCTTGGGAACTATTAATAGTTATACTGGTGGAAAATTTGTAAATTATTATTTTGAAACATTTTGTTATAATAAATGTATAGAACATAACATTTCTTGTCCTAGAACTCCTATGGAAATTATTGTTGTTGAAAGTAGAAATTATATTCTTTAAGAGAGAACGAGAACCATGTTGAGTGAATATTCAATTTCAAATAATTTTTAGGATAAAGTGGTTAGTATTACCTACTATACTATAAATTGAGTATTAATTAAAACTTTTCATAATAAATCACTTAATGAGTTATGTACTAGTCAAAATACCCAAATATATTTCTTTAAGTTATTTTTTATGCAAAGTATTCATCTAGAATAATAAAGATAACATACATAGATATTCACCCAAATATAATGAAGGTATATTTTTAGATTATTCCACCACTTCTAATGCATATAGAGTTTTCAATAAAAATTCATGCACTACTAAAAAATAGTAGAAGATAAATTCTATGAAACTTATCCCTTTGTTTTTAATCAATCTCATCCTACATCCTCCATGAATTGTATTTAAAAAATTGATTTCCAACCATTTTTAGAAAATTAATTTAATAAGTAAAATCCCAAGGTTATATTTTCTGAAGTATTTACAAATGATTTTTGGAGGATAAGTTCTTTAAGAATTGAAATTGAGCTTATGTACCATCCCAATTTGAACCTAAGTATCCTGATGAGGATTTAGGTAATCAATATTATATTAAGTAAATGGAGAATGAGCTCAATGAATTTGAAGAAAAAATGTCTAGACAATAGTTGACAAACCAAAAGAAACTTCTATAATAGATTTTAAATTGGGGTTTAGAATTAAATATGATGAAAATGGAATAACTATTATAAAAAACAATATTTCTTGCAAAGGGTTATAACCAACAAGAATAAATAGACCATGAATAAACTAAATGCCCCGATATCTAGATAAGTTGATATTCTTATTCTTCTAGCCTTAAGAAGATTTTATAATTTAAAAATTCTTCAAATGAATAAGATGTTTTATTTTATTAACATATAAGTTTAGGAGGAATTATCTATTACACAACCCCTTAAATTTGAAAATAAAAAACATCTTAAATATGTTTCAAACTTACCAATGATTTATATGGACTTAAAAATCCCCTATATCCTAGTATAATATATTTACACAATATTTAATACAAACATATGTTGTTAATGGTGTAGTTGATCCAAATGTGTTCATAAAATAAATTTACAAAAATATTATTATTGATCGAATAAATTGGGATGACATTATATCTGAATCATCTCAAAAATATTAAATATATTGTTTTAATGATATTATGAAATATGAGTTTGAGATGAGTGTGGTGGAGGAGTGAACATATTTTCATATATTTCAAATTTCTCAAAAACTAAAAGGTATATATATATCTCAATATATGTATAAAAAATAAATTATTTAAATGTTTCGATACTCAGCTACTAAAAGTATAAGTACTATCATTGGTACATAAAATACATTTGAAGTTGATGATGCTCAGAAACCAATGGATCAAAAAAATTAGATGTATGATAAGAAGTTTACTAAACTTAATTACTATTCGACCATGATATTTATTTTTTTATTATTTTTTACAAGATATCAAGCTACAATAAATTAATTCTATCTAAAATCATTAAAATTAATTTTTTGTTATGTTAATTGATATTTAGAATTTGGACTCTTTTTTTCTACTGAAAACTTTTTTGAACTAATATTTTTTTCCAGATGTAGAAAATGGTTGTTTTATAATCGAATGGAAAATCACATATGGGACATTTCATTTTTAGGAAACACATTAGTTTATTGGTCATTTATAAAACAATAATTAGTAGCTCTTTCCACTAATAAATTTAAATATGTGGCAGCTCGGAGTTTTTGTGCTCTTATATTGTGGATACAACACACTCTAACTAACTTTTTCATGATTTTCACTAAAAATAAAATACTATTTGATAATACTAATTCCATTTATTTATGTAATAACCCATTACATCACCCATATGCAAAAATCATTTTTATTAATAATCATTATCACAGGGATCCCACAATTAAATGAGAAAGCATTTTACAATTCATTGGCACCCAATAACAACATACTGATATTTTTAACAAACATTTTCCTTCATATATATTATGATATGTTAAATAGTACATAGGAAGGATTAATTTAAATCAAATCATTCACATATCCTATATTTTTCCAATCTCCTTACATTATTTCAGTCCTTTTCCAATGGAATGTACATATGATTGATGTTTTTAAAAATGCAATACTTTTTCAAAACAATTATCAAGAAAAAATTATCATAATTAGTATATTGGATTCTTGTTTCTTTATAAAATTTTCTAGGTCATAATTCTTAATCAATTTCGGGCACCATAATTTTATAACTTTTTTAGACACGAATTAATAAAAAAACACTTCATATTATAAAAACATTTTTAATCAGTTTTGATAATTCTTTTTTATAGAAAATAATATTCAATGTTTTAATTTAAATGTTTTATACTATTATGTTTTAAAACATTCCAATAAAAAAATTCATTAAGAACGGCGTTATCATTAATAAAAATTCTTCCATATATGAAAGGTATTCTTCTTATATTTTAAATTTGTTCACTACTTCATTAAAACTTTTTATCATTGATAATGTAATATATTTCATTTTTAAAAAATCTATGTTTTTTTTATTTCAAAAAAATTATATAGTTTTAATTAGATAAATCCTAAAATACCGCAACTGTTCAAACATTTATTAAATCATTCTTTATATTATTCTAAAAATTTAGATCATAATAGATTTGATATAACTCATTGTATTCATTTTGGAAAATAAACTTAGTCAATTTTTTCCTATATAATGGGGACCCCATGTCCCACATCATTTGTTCAAATGTTTCTATAATGAGATTCTTCTACCTTCAAGTCATTTCGTCTGAAAATTTTCATCATGTCAGAATCAACACTTTCTTCACAATCTATGTTTATCAGTGATAATGTTTTCAAAGAAGGGTTCATACTCAGAGAAAATTTAGTTGATAAATATTTTTTCTGAAAATTTTTATTCTATATTGAAGATATTTATTAAATATCATTTGTGATAATCCCTATGTGTATGAATGTCTGAGGAGGATCATGACTTGATTTATTAGGATCTTGTTTGATAATTTTATAGTTCATTTGTGTTTTTAAATTTAGAATAAAGAAAAATTTCATTTTGGATATATATAATAGAGAATCATATTTCTTATTGAAAATTATCTAATTTTGTTGGAGTTCCATCATATGGAGAATCTTACTTCCCTTCTAATTTTTTTTATAATTTTCTTGGTTCTTTTGACAAGAATTAATCATAATAATAATTATTAGACCATTATGAAATGGTTAGGAATGTTGCTCTCCTAAAAATGGATAATAGAGTTATCACTCTTTGGATAAAAGTGTTATTAATACTAATAAAAGGATATTGAGACACCTTGAATGTATTAGTTTTTTTTCTTTTTTAGTCAATATGATTATAATTGATTATATGGGAATCATTTGTCTTACAATCGGTATTTTGAGGAGTATATCTATTGAGTCAAGATTATTTTTTCAAGATGTAATAACCCAAATTCTTATTTAGGTAATGGATTTTATCATTATTAATAACATTTCATAGCTCAATAAAATAAAAATTATTTTTATTAGTGATAATACCATGATGTTTAGGATATTTAATTTTTCTTATATTACCATGTTATTTAATGAGAATGTATCATATGTCGGACCTTCTAGATGAAATTACTAGGGTGATAAAAAAATTAAAAAGAATCTAGTATTGGTTAAAAGATAAAATAAAAGGAAGTCCAAGTCTCCACAACTTAATAATGAAATCAATCTAAACAGAATCATGGATGATGTTAAATATGAGTGGATTAGAAATAAGTTCAAGAGAAAAAAAGGATATATAGTTATAATCATGGATCCAATGGAGGCCTTAGCTTTAATAATTCATGGTACTTATTTTTTTCTATAAGATTAAAATAAAAATAAGTAGAGGAATGGACATTCTGAATTCCAATTATGTGGTATATTTTTAAAAATAATAGAATGTTTGTAGAAAATATTATTTCAATTCCTCAGGCAGATAAAAAACTAGGACACTTGGTTAATGTTTCAAGAAACAACAGTTATAGATGATGACTTTTCTTTGACAAACACTAAAGGAAAGGATATTTTATTTAATATTGTATAATTTAATGTAAATGAAAACACATCAGAATTAGTACCACCAGGTAAATGTGATTCAATAACACATAATAAGTTACATTAAAAATTATTTAATGTAATGGATGAAAATGCAGCAAGAATTGATTTTTTATCCATTACATGAGAAATTAATGAAGAATGAAGTGAATAAAAAGAATTTTTTTCATGAATAAATAGAAAAAGAATAATAGGAACCAGATAAAAATAAAGAATATGAGAATGAAGAGGATGAATAAGAGGATGAATTTGAACATCACATTAATGATAAAATTCAATATGAACATTATTCATTAGTAATGTAATTCTCATCAGCATAACCCTCCAAGACTGATAAGGGAAGTGAAGCTAAATGTTTTGATGAATCCCTTGAATTTTCATCAATGAAATCTAAGTCCACATCTAAATAAAATCTAGATCTAATTTCTATTACTAAAGGTAATACATGTTACAATGATGATGATAATGGATTTGAATCATCGGATGGAAAAGATGTTGGGTATAATGTTTATAAATCAGTATCAAATAACGATGATGAAAGGAATGAAATAGATGTTAACATCAGGTCTATTCATCATCAATTCCCTAATTTCATGAAAGTAAAATAGTATTCTTTAAATTGTATAACTACTCCAGTATTTGATAATATTATTTGAGGTTTGAATGGATTTTAATGGAACAATTCAACATTTCCCAAGACATGAAGTAATAGGTGAAATGATTCCCAAGTTTATTGATCAGAAATAAGATTCATCGAAGTCATTAATAGAAAGAGTAATTCAGTTTGGGGAATATTTAAAAATATCACAAGAATGTAATTTAACCCATGTAAATGCATAAAATATAGTGCTAAAGTGGTCTCATAAGAACTATTTCTATATAAAGATACATGATGCTTGTTTTAATGAAATATAGAATATTATAAATGAAACCTTAGATGCTTTCATCCCGTTATCTAATAATATGATTACAAGGGTAAAATTCATTGAGCAATTTAGAGATACAACTGATAATATGACCAAGGAGGGGAAAAAGATAAATTTATTGATGAAATATTTTCATTTTTTGTTATTATGCATCAAATATTAAATAGATTAAATCTTCAGTTTAAAATCCTAGAATGAAGAATTTTCTAGAAAGATCATGTTTCAACAAGAAATTCATCAGTTTCAGAAAGAGAAGATTCTTATTCATGAAGAATATATTGAAATTCTCATTCTAGATAGATATGATTTTGGGAAGATAAAATACATTGTGAAACCCCTTATGAATATAGACTAATTTGATCTGGAGATCTTATTGTATTTTAATAAATTTATTAAATATTATCGATGGATTTCTTGTTTTATCCAAATATATTTTTTGAATATTTTCACAATTCTTATTGTTTTAATATTTTTTGTTAATTTTTTTGTCTTATTAGTTAGTTCATTATTCTATTGTGACTTATTTTCTTTCTACACCTTATTAAGAAAATCTAAACATTTCCTATTTAGTTTTAAATCTAAAAGGGGGGAAATTATTCAAAGGGGATGATGAAATTATTAGAAGAGAAATCATATAGAAAGAGGGATATATTATTTAATAAAAAGAATATATTTTATTAAAGGGGATAAATGATCCTTATGGGGGGTTTATATCGTAAGGGTGAGTCAGTCTTATTCATCATCATATTCAGATGTGTTTAAGGTTTAGGAAGTGATACTAATGAATGATTAATTGTAAATATGAAAAACCAAAATGTTAATTGATTATAATTTTTTGAATGTTTATTTTCATTTCTGTTTTGGTTTTGTGCATTACGAAAAGGTGGATATTTTTTAGTCAAAAGTTACTCTTAAGAACTTTCCATTCCTTTAGCTTTCAAAATCAAAAAATCAATCTTATATACCTAATTTATAAATTTTTTTCTTATATGTGTTTTAAAATGTTTTTGTAGAAAACATAATCTTTTACCGTATATAGAAGAAGTTTTAATGAATTATGAATATAAACTAATATTCAATCATTTAAATTGTTATAATTGTTATGGATCCAATAAACATCATATTCATCCTTATCAAAGTAGATGTAAGACTTGTTATCTATTATTGTTTACCAAAAAAATCATAACCATCGAACAAAAACCAGTACCAATGAAAATCAAACTAATAATCCGAAAATTTATCAAAATGATAATGGTAATGATGTTAATAAAAATGAACTGATTTTATTATCGTATTCGGAATACATAATTCTGATGCATGGAATTTCTCTTCATAGTGATGTTGAAAATTAATTTTATATTGATATTTCAATTACAATGGAGTGTTTGGAGTGCTATGTGTCCAATTTGTTTAAAACGACTCAAAGAAATATGACTATTGAGGGGAAATATGACCATTGGGAATATTTCCTATAAATAACTAATCGTTTGAAGTGTTTTTTAGTGGTTTATTACATTTTCTATTTCTATTTTTATATATCTTGAAAATCATGTACATATTTTTATTAGTCATGTGTATTTATCTAGAGAGAATCATTATAAGGAAAAATTATAGGGTTTTATCCTTATGATCATTTTTGTGATTGTTACATGTATCTGATTGTTCTTATTATGATTGATGGATTTCAAGGATAGGAAAATAGAGAAACCAATAATTTGATCGATGGGTTGCATGGAAAGTAACATAGAACCAATCAATCAGATCAAGGTATTCCATGTATGATAATATGGTTATGATATTCATATTGAGGGTTTCAATGCTAAGTAAGGACAGATTGTAATGCCCAGACCCCAGTTACTCGGGGTCGATGCATTATTACATATTAAAATGAAAAACTACAACAACATAGACTCCATAGGCCACACTAATATCCCATAGACAATCCTTACAGGTATGTTATAATATTGTTTTTTGCATCCTAAGAAAAATAAAACATAGAAAGGGGTGATGTCAGATGTGCAATAAGGATAACAATATAGCGAAAGCGTTCATAAACAAGCATAAACATTAAGGAAATGTATAAGACTAAAAAAGCATTTTAAACATGAACATCAGAATAATATGGGAAATATAAAATAAAAAATGACATTTATTTATTCACATGGATATTCTACATGTCAAATAATCACATGAAATATCAATGGCCACTTTCATAACAGTGGGATGAATAATGCTAGACTGCATAACCACATAGTCAAGGCCTTGTGCCAAGACTAAAAATAAGATTTTTTCAATGCCATTTGAAAAGACACTGGTATGTCTCATGAGACATACCAATGCATTGAGGAGCTATAGCAGGCTCCACACGTCACTTAAAAAGTCTAATTCATTCCTAATATGAAAATATTTAAACATAACATAAAGATTCGTATTAAAAATTGCCAAAAAAATGTCAATACATTATCCATAAACCATGAATGGTATAAAATAATACATCCATAGTCAAACATATCACAAAAACCTAAATATAATATGGATAATTTGTATCATGATAAATCAACCCCAATCATGAATAATATCTAGTAAATGATGTTGACAAAGGTGAAAATGAACAGTAAAATGCTTCGAGAGAAATATCCCAATTTGTGAAATCATTTAAATGTCACACATTTATAAAGGTATTAATTTAAAAGATGTTTCTGAATAAATGTTTCCCAAACCACTTTGAATCTTTTGAAAATAATTATCATTTCAAAACATTAATGTCCATATAAATTAATCCATAAAATCATTTTGAAAATATGGATATTAATTAAAAGTATTTTGAAAGATAAATCTCTAAAACATATAAAATAATGATCTAGGTAAATAAAACCCCCCATAAAACCTTAAAATATTTCTTTTGAAAACATTTTTATGAAATATTGGTATCGATGATAAATATGTCCTAGTAAATACATACACATAAACTATATCGGATAATAATGATATTGGGGAAATAACATGTACCTTGTATTTTCCCTTGGTCGAGGGTAGGTTAACCTCCGGTATAATGGTGAAATCATTGTATTAAATTATACATGAACCATATTCATTAATATGAAATCATATATGATCTTCTAATATTTCTTTTTAAATGATATTTGAGTAGTATCATCATTTTGGGTGATAACTGATTCGTTTTACATTATAAGATTTGTTATATAAGTAATGTTTATTATGGATAGGATGTATCTTATTAACATTAAGATTTATATTATGTTTTTAAAAATTATTTTTTTCGACAAATGAAAATTATTCCTGAATTGATATGATGGGGAATGAATTTCATCGCGTTCGTGGAGACGGTAATCTGTACGTACGCACGAGTGACAATGTCATTTTTTTGATATTAAAATTGTACATAATGGGATTTTATATCATATATTCATAATAATTATCACGTTATATTTATTATTTAAATAATTTATAATCATTATTATACCCATCCAAATAATGATGTTTTTGAATAACAAACTACAACACGATGTGGAGACGGTAATCCATATGTACGCATGCATGGTGACTTTTTCATCTATAGGATGGATAGAAAAATGAATATGGTTGTTCCATTTTTATAATAAAATAAAATTATATAGAATAGACTGAATTAATTAGTTCTGAATGGAAACAAAAAATAAAGAGGAAGTTGAAGAAGAAAAGATCTTGAAAGATGTGATGAAATATTTACCTCTTCTTTGGGTTCTTCGTTTTGATTTTATCAAAATGGCTCCATAGGATGGCTTTATAACTAAAGTAAATCCTCTATGATGAATAAATTATAGTTGAGAGGGTATTAGGGTAGGGGTTGGCCGAGCCAAATGGATTTGAAGGTGTGAATTTGAGTGCAGGTGAAGTGCCCTTTTATAAGGGGGGTGAGGGGAACCTTAGGAAATGATTGAAATATTATATTATAAGTAACTCATTTTCGGTTTTTAATTTCTCCGAAATGATTAATTTCTAGGTTAAGGTGTGGATGGATCAAAAACCATTCAAAGAATATATTTTATACTGTTTTGGGTTAATATATTAACCTTCTCTTTTAGATTTAACTCTCAGTTAAATAGTTTTACATTTACCATGTCTCTTTGTATTTTTAAATGATATAGTTAATAAACATACCATACACTTCCAATCAAACATCAAGTGATTCATTAATGACATATATAATATTACTTAAGCCCTTTTTCTGAACCTTATATTTTTAGGAATAGAATATTGATTAATAATATAATATTTGTTTTAAAAGCCCTTTTATAACAATTTTGACACTATTTGGTATTTTGTTTTTGTTAAATTCATAAAAACATTATTACTTCGAAAAAAATTCATTTTATCAACCCTAACATGTAATATTAACCTAAAAATTATTTTAATTCATTAAAAGTCTCAAATTAGATTTATTTGTATATTTATAATAATAATTATTTTAATCATTCATTAAAAAGGTAATTACTACATCATCATTGTGCCATAAGTAAATTTAATTATTTAATATATAAGAATTATAAATAACATTTCAATATGTAGGAAATCTGTTTATTTATATAATTAATATTTATAGTCGAATTTTACTTATTTATAACCATATATTAAAAAATATTAGTTATTAAACTTTGATTTTAACTCTTTTAAATTTTCTTTAAATAAATAAAAATAAATGTCCTAATCTAATCCAAGTGGATAAAAGAGGATAATATGTTATTACTAATGTTTTTTTGTTCAAATTATACTTATCCAATAGAATTAGGACATGTTTTAGGTTAATTATGATATCATTTTTACCATTAATTAACCTATTTACTTTTAACTCTGGTAAATTAAGGTCAAAAGTTACTATTCAAAATAAATTATTTTCATCTTATTGAACCAAAGTTTACTTAATGATATTAACCCTGTCTTTTGTATTGATGAATTTCAATTCAAAGAATTGGTAAAATTATGTTTTATAAAAATTTGGAAATGCTCTTCGGTGGTGGGTAAAATACGGTAAAAAGTTTGATAAAACATTATGTATCTAAAATTAATATAAAATGACTCCAATGAATTAAGATGAACATATATAGGTATTATGTATCTATTTTTACCTAAAATAAATTTATTTAAAATATTAAATTATTTAAATATGATGTCGGTTTAAACCAATAACGTAGTGTTTTTCCACTATTCATCAAAAATTGAATGTTTTGAGAAAAATACCAAAAATTTACCCTAAGATAATTTTGATATTCTGAATCCAAAAATGAAGTCTATTTTGAAAGATAAAATGTATAAAATTTCTAAAAGTGGGTATTACTTTTCATAAGAGCTGCTTTGATTGGTTGTGGTGTACTTGAACTCTATGTTCTGTACAACAAAAGATATTGTAATATTCAGAGGGAAACACACCGTGGAATCTTGGGGTGTTAAAAAGATGTATTTGTAAGTATAAAACACATGATACTATTTTCAAAATATTGTGGCTACAATATTCTTATGGTTAAAAGATATATTTTCATTTTTAATAGTTTTAAGTTATTATTACTTGGTTTAAAATGTATTAATTTGTCTTAAAGGTTATTTTTTCTACTATTATTATTTATATTAGTTTTATCATAACAATTTCAAATATGATAAAATACATTCTGACTTATTAATTAGATCAACTGGTAATCTAAAGACTCTAAATTAATCATAACTATTTTTATTATGATCTATACACAATGTTATTATCAAAAAACATAATTATTATACATTAATATTTTAACTAAGGGAAAAGGTTTTATCTAATATAATTTTATTAAATAGTTATGTGAATTATTTTAGTTTAATCTCCATTAAACTAATGTTTTTATAACTATAATTCAACCACTATTGTAAATAATCCATCAAGAATATATTATATTGATCCAAATATCAATATATGTAATATTTATATCCAAAAAATATTATATATCATAGTATGGGTAACTATTTTTAATTCCTAATTATCCTCTTAAAAATAATTCTTATTTAAAAAGGACATTCATGTGAAAATTCTCCATTTTTTTCAATTTATTTTTATGGATCTAGTCATAAAACCTTTTTCATGGACTAATAACCTAAATAATATTAACAATAAAATATATATTATATTTATTCAATAAATAACATTTCATATTAGTTTGTATATATACGTGATGAGAAATGAATTACATCACATCACATGGACAATTGTCCATACATACGCATGAGTGATGTTTCAACATACGATAGATAGAAATGATTAAAAGTCAATATTAATTTACTATTAAATTTTTTTTGATATATCCTCAGTATAATATATATTCATTAAATATATCATTATTTCCAACTAATCTATATGAAAAAAAATAAATTACCCCCTTCATGGAGGTGGTAATCCCCATGTATGCAAGAGTGGCGTTATCAGTTATCAACGGTTTAGAAGGTATGTGGGTATATCGGAAATTATAATTTGAGATTATTTATTATTTAGTAAATATAACATATAAACACAATATCATTCTAAATAACCACAAGTTAATGGTTGTGATTAAAAATGAAATACATCTCTTCCCAAGGTAGTAGTACGCACATATGCATGAATAATGCTTTTGATTCCCATTGGATGTGGAAGGATATGAATAATGGTTTTCCCATATACATAATAAAATTGGAAAATAATATATATTTATATATAATTATATCATAATAGATAGAATAAAAATGAATTAGGTATAAGATATAATGAAATGAAAACACATGGTTAAGACCAATACCACTTCTTGGGGCCACCTCCATTTTCATACACATGAAACCTTCAACAGCTCATATTTTGATCCATAAAATACCACTAGGTCATGATTATGTGTGTTAGGAAGTGTTTTTATAAGATATTTGTCATTTTAAGGGTATTGACATGTGATAAAGAGAGGATATGTGGTGTACATTTATAAAGGAGGGAGAGGGCACACTTGAAATTCAAGAGAACGTAAAAATATATTAATTTCATAATCAATAAAAATGGATACCAAATTAATCATATCTGAAGATTAAATGATATAGGGTCTAAATTTTAATAGAGAATAAGAATATATCTACCCAATATTGATATACCTAGATATTACATCTTTTAAGATGAATATAAATTATAATACAAAAACACATATCTAAGGATCATAATGGTATATTCCCTTTCGAAACATGAAAACATAAGAAACTCATTCATGATTGATCTACATAGTATTCCACATAGTTCCACATAAATTGAACCCTTATTATATCTATCACACTTAAAACCTATGATCGTAACATGAGGAAAATAAACATGTGAAAGGGTGAGCTCAGATGCTCAGTATTGGTAGAAAAGTGAAATATGTCAAAAGTAACATGATCATAAGGGTTTGAGAACATGATAATGACATATGAAAACCATAAAATTCATATCAAAAATTAAACTCTTCACTTGTTAAATAAAAAAATTTCATTAATAAGACTAAAAACATATAAAAATCAAAGAACATGATCGGTTAAAGCATAAAATTGACATAAGACATGGAGTTGTGGCATACACCTAAGCATAGGAAATCATTTACACTATAGTAAATGATAATTTTTAAGGCTATCATAGTTGTATGGGTTCCCTCTCTAAATCATCATAGTTGTCATGGTTCACTACCAAGACTATCATATTGGAAAAACTCCCTTATGGAATTGGTTAACCCCCAATTCTAGTCATATATGTATCATGATATATTAGTCATTAGAAAATTTATTGGATGGGGATATAGGTCCAAAAAATCACACAATGAAAATCATATAAAAGTGTGTGAAACGATCCAAAAAACCATCATCTATGAAACCAATAAAATAAATTGGTTTTATAAAACATTCATTATATCATAACGCACTGAAAAAATGGAATTATAAAATTTATCCTCGAAAAATAACTCATGGTAATGAAATTTGTTTCATAAACAAATTATCATATTAGATGTAAGGAATTTAGAAAATGAATAAAAATAGTATAATTGAATTATATCCCAATTAAATATTAAGCATCATAAATGAATGTAATCATTGGAGGAAAATGATTTTGAAATATCACTTTGGTAATTTCTTTGGGCTAATAGAGTATCCACATTGAAAAAAAAAATTTAAAAATATAATATTTTCTAAATACTTTTCACTATAAATTATAGTGGAAACTTGTAATTGAAGCATTAAAAATGATTTAAAACATTTATTAGTGAAAATAACTATTAAACTAAACAGAATATTTAAAACATAAATGTTATCAAAATCATTTTTTCAAAACATCATATGAATATTATAAAATTTGATTTGAGATATTGGGTGTTCACAATGGTTAAAAATTATTTTATTGTTGTTAACGTTAAAACAATTATTTATTTATAATTTTTTGTTAAAGAAAAATAGAATATGTTTGGAAAAAGGAATTGAATTTACATATAAAGGATTTTTTAATGTTAAACATGAATAAAAATGACTTTCAAAAATTCTTTTTAGTATGTGGAAATATTGTTCTAAAACCTTTTTGAAAACATGGATATAGAAGTTAAATTGTTATTTAGAAAATAATTAAATGAAGATTTTTTTTATTAAAAACAATATTCTAGTTTAATTAATACTTTTAGAGGGTAATATTAAATAAAAAATATATACCCTCTTTAAATAACCACAAGAGAACAAAATGAATGTCTTTATTGAGATAAAGGTTATATGATTTCATTATTTCAAGAATATCCATAAATAATATTGATAGATAAAGAGATCATAACATAAAATCCATTCAACTTTGTTAAATTTTCACTACAAGGACCACAAATGAAAAAAATTAAATGAAAATAATAATATAATAAGATAAAATAAATTCATGCTTTTAAATTAAAATGTTTCTAAATATACACCTCATAAAAGATGATGGGTGTACTACTTAATTCATGTCCCAAAACAATTGAGACAGAAATAACTTACCACATTGAAAACCATAGAATCATAATGAAATTAAGGTATAACATTGAATGAAACATTAAATTTATTAAATATAGTTATATTGATGATATGTCATGGCATGTACATATAATATACACCACACAATATAAACATGTGGTGAATTCAATATATGTCTCAAAGAAATAAAATACAGACTAGAAATCCTTTAGCATAATTAACAACATCATTTTTACCTATTCGATCCACATGTATAAAAAATATAGGTATTCATACATCAATTATAGATCCATATTTAAGGATATCATCATATATGATTTACATATGTCTTTGTTTTAATAGTTTGTGGACAATTTCATAAAATCATGTTTCAGGTAATAACTGCATTGTTTTATTTTTTTTGTTTTGTTTCGTAATTTTCAGTCATCTCACATTGATCATGGTTCCATAATATCTATAATGTTAAAATATATATATTTATCATATATATCAACTTTATATGTATTTAGAGTAAAAAAAGTTAAAGATATAAACTGAGATACACTGTTCTTTTATATGGTAGGTCATACATACACATGAATGTTATTTCCATTTTATCGATGGATGAAATGAAATAAATTGAAATAATATATAAAAATAAAATTATAATTATTAGTACATATATATAACATTCATTTTTAATATTATTCTATATTACCTTCTATGTAATGTGTTTGTGAAAAAGTGGAACACATCTCTACACGAGGTGGTAGACAGTCGCACACACGAGAGACATTATCGTACCATGACAGAATATAAATTAAGAATGCATATGAAATATGTTAGCTAAAAAATTAAAATTCTATTAAAAATATACAATACATTCATTTATTATATCCCAATAACAATCGATGTAATATAGAATTGAAAAATACAACACATCGATTCATGAACCTGTACTCTTCTGTACACATGATCGATAGTTTCATTTCCAATTAGATGGAATATGTGGTGTATATAGGTTATGGGGTTAAAATAATAACATATTAGTACATATAACATAAATAGTTGTTATATTGTCATATATTAATAATAATATAAGGATTTAAAGGACTAATTAATTTGAATATTATTGTTTACAGACTATACCACTTATTTGGAGAACCTCTTTAGGATTACACATAAAACCATAATTAGTGGGATTTTTAATCAAAATAAGTCCTACATGAAGTGGATAGTAATTGTTTAATTATATTAGAGAAGTTATTTTAATATAAAATTATTTTTGTTGAGTGATTTGGATATGAGAGAGGGTGTATTTTTATAAGCGGTAGTGAGGACACAAATCTAATTTTTAAAAATAATAAAGTGTTCCCACATTTTAAACTTGGAAAAATTATAAAAATTGTTCTCTGTGAAATATTTGAGGTTATAATATACTCATATGGATTTAAAATATGGGTTGGGAAATTATATAGTTCAATTTATCCCTTATCTCTTCAGGTGAAACACTAGTAAACCCATTTTATCGTTAACTATGGTAAATAATTTTGAGTGTTTTAATAATTCATTATGGTAAAAATTTATGGTTAACTTATTAGATGATATTATCTAGAAAGATAAAAATATAGAATCCATCTTTTTAAATTCATACTAATAGATTTTGAAATTTTTATTTTAAAATTATTCCAAAACATGAGTTGAAAAAAAAATAGTTTTCTAAATTTAAATTCTTTAAATGATCAACATGTTTTGAAATAAAAATAAAATAATTAATTGATTAAGATCAACTAAATTTTATTAATAAATATAAAATATACCCAATTTTTCTTTTAAGATGATATCAAAATGAAATGTTGCTTTTATGTTCATAGAATGAAAATAAAAATTTTTAGATAAACAATTATTTTTAACGATTCACTAAAAGAAATTATATTTTCGTTATATTTTAATATATATTAGTCCATGATAATTTTGATATCATAATTAAATATTTTTTTAATTTTTTTTAAAATATTTCTTAAATTTTCAAAACTAATTTTAATAATATGACTTCAAAATGTGACAACATATTTTCATAAAAAAGGAATGTTTTGAAGAGTAACATCGGATTAGTTCTTATCTCATGTACATAAAACAAAGAAATTTAATTTTAAACCATTCATTAAATATATAATATAAAAAATATATTAAATCTATTCGAAAAATTTTTTTATTTAAATTTATTGAGTAAAAATATATTTTTCTTTATAAAAATAGTTGTTCATAAAATGATTTCCTTTTATTTGAAAAAGTTTTAATTTTCATATCTAATTTATTGGTCACCAAATATTTGATTTCATATATATGTGTAAACCATATTTATCATAAAAATTTTAATTGAAAACAGACCCACCATTAAAATGGATAATAGGTTACTATCAAACCATATAATAATATTTTATTAGTATGCCACATTTCGTTAAAAGTCATTATTCTATGTTGGAGATGATATAAATGAAATTAATTTTAATCTGAAAAAAACTCATAACATATAAGAGTGTAATATTATACTGGATAAAAATTAATTTCACTCTCAAATTTATATCACATTCCTAATATAATGTAATGATACTTTGATTTTATTAGAACCTCAGGTCCTTATGTAACCTCTTCGAGTTGGTTGTTTTTTGATAAAATATTTACAAGGTGAGTAGTCTTGTATCATGTAACATTCTCTCTATGATATGAAATCCCCATAATTTGATACACATAATAAATATCTTTCACCATATTTATGACATTTTATTTTATTACATGTGATGAATAGGTTATGTACTTCCCATAGTGGAACAGATGGAACACATTGTGAACTTGAGAGTGATTTGTGGGTGTGAAAAATGATAAGATACCATCTTGATACATTCAATAATTTCAAAGGGACTGATAAAAATAGGGATTATATTTTTCTTACTTTCATACATGTAATAATTTATGGAAAAACATTGTCACATACTTCATATTTTATATCATGTCAAAAATTATTAGCCTAACTTTTCAATGAACATTGTGATGCCCTTATGGGCTACATAATGGCTCTGCGCATGTACCCCATTTCTTCAACTATTATTGGTAAAAATATATTTCATTATCCAAACTCATTCAAGATTTTTGGATATTTAAACTTATCTTCTTAAAAGTCTCCATAAAGATCAATATGAGTGATTTTGTTGAAAGCTATTATTGAAAGAAAACTCAGAGAGGGGAAGTTAGTGATCCAAACTACCATTTAAATCTATAAAAAAACAATTCCAAAATATATTATTGGGTGGGGATTGACCTCTCATTACGTGCTTAGATATGAGGATGATATGTATTGTTGAACCACAACTATGTATCAAGAGTTTTTGGAATAAATCATAAGAACATCATGGTAACCCCACATCCTAATCAGATAAAATGGAATGTGGTACTCCATACAACCTTCCCAAAAAAAATTATATTTGGGAATGATGAGTCAAAGAGATATATTCTCTGATAGTGATGATGTTTTATGAATTTTTATAGGTTTAGACTACAACCAATATATAATTATGCCTTTTTCATGTTTTTAGGAGTCTGATTATAATATGCAATGTTATATTTTTCCATTTCCATTATGGTATGGATAATGTTTGGATAATTACCATAAAAATCTATCTCATAGATAGAAGATTATAATAAAATAAACACCAATACTCAAAAATAGAAATATCACCCTTCCTATTATCCCACCAAAAGAACAATTTTACATATTCTAGTGTTATGAACTATACCATTGTTGTCTTTTAGTTGTGAGTTCAATCCTCACATCATTTTCAGATGTGAAATGTTGTAACCTATCTTTCATTCTGTCTTTTTCCCAAAACTATATTAATATAATTTTAATGTTTCAATAATCCATATCAACCAAAACATCAAATATATGATAAACCCTAAATCTTACCAACACCTTTAGTCTTATATTTGAAATTAAATGGAATTAATCCAAAATATACTTTTCTATAAAACTAATAAAAAACTAAAGGTAATTATTACAATAATTGTCTCCCAAAATATACTTAATGATGATAAAGACACATAAAAAACATCAATTAGATGTCTATGACTTTTAAGCATGGATAATCCTTAAACACATAGTCCCATGATTCTATCTAGAACACATTTATTAATTTTACATTAGGACAGATATGCTTAAAACATACAGTATCATTAGATGTTTCATTATTCATATGAACAAATATTTATTGGAAGTTTACCTAAAATAAATAAATAAATAATTAATTAATTAATAAGCCATTTATTCTTTAAATAATAACATACCTTATATAAATACATCTCTATTAGAATATTGGATTCATCCACGCACCGATAGATTATCTAATGAGGCTTCATTATTCCATAATTCATGTAGAGACAGAAAATAAATTATCATAATCAAATAAAATTTCAATAGCATAAGAGTAATAATATTTTCATTGGGCTCACTCATACAAAATAAAATAAGAAATTACCAAAGAGTAAACAATTAGTGTCTCATAATATTCATCATTCAATTTATCTATTAAGATTACCTAATATTTCCATTTCTCATTTGTCTTTATATATTTTTGTTGATTATTATCTTCATTATCCATTGGATTAGGGAATAGATCCAAATAATTCTCAAACTCCTTGAACATGAAGCAAAAGGGTTTGGGTGGTTCATTCTACTGTGGTTTTTATCTGTTTCCATTATTAGAAAAATTACTCATATAATGTTGATATTAGACTACGTAATGGCCATCATTTACACAATTTAAACATTAACCAGCCCCATTAAGATAAATTATTATAAATTTCCTACAAAACATTGATCGTGAAGGAAATATCATATTCTTCTCTTCCTGGTTCAATGTGTTTCCCTTAAACCCCATTATTATTTTATTATCATAAAGATTATATTTATTGGTACCTAAAACATCATTTTTACACCTTGAAATAACATTGAAATTTTTATTTATAGAAACTAAATTCATATATGTATAATCATATTAATTGGATTGTTTTTCATCCACTAAAGAATCGATCAATATTACATTCATGTTGGATGACAATTCTTGTAGCGTACCTCTACTATATTATAAAAATTTCTCCATACATACCGACAGATTCCTCATTCATAGAATTTAGCGCATGGAAGTCCTTATCAATTTTTATATGAGGAGTAAGAGGAAGAAATATATTTATTAATAAGCTCTTAAATTCATTCCACTCCATGTAGTAAATTTAATTTTATTACCTCATATTCTTGTTGAGTGTCCACTATTGATATATTTCTCCTTCCAATTGATAAAGAGTAATGATAAAAATTTTGTTGTCTGAATCATAGAGAATGTAAAATATATTTTCAACGGTACAAATACATTACTAAAAACGATATGATAAGTGTAAACACTAAAATATCATGTGAATTTTATCATGATGGACTCAAAATAATATTGTTACTCCCTTAGTTATTTAAAATTTCAGTAAAATACATATCTTTAAAAATTATATATTGTTATTAATGAGATAATTCATTCCATTTCTCAGAATATTTGGTTAAGCAGGAGTACATTAATTTCATTATCTTTTTTATTTTGCATTAATAGAGTTCCCTCACGATCAAGATATTGACTAAAACCAATGTCACAGTGTTCGTAACAATGCTAATTATGAGAGACCACATAATTCTGAAGAACCAGTTATAATATGTCATAATTATAATATCATACTTACAACATATTGAACATTTTGATAAACCTTCTTAATTGATTGTCATTATTTAAGTACATCATGGTGGTTTATAAATATTTTTATAATTTCCATAAATAATTCCCATGTAGTTTCAAACTATTGGCACATTAAGGCATATATCTATGTACCAGGTAACGGTTGAGTCACACCTATGATACCTTTTTATAGTTACTATCCATTGGAACACCTATGGAAAAACATAATCTAGTTTTAGTATCTAAACATTGATGTATATATAGTAAACCGCTCACTCTATCAATCACCAATAATCCCTAATAATAATATATATAATGATTTATTATATACGTTATCTGAAGACATATAAAAATCTCATAGAGTCTCTCTCAACATAATTTCAAATGATTATCTAAACGTATTATGTAATACCAAATATAGCGATCCATTATTTATATACCAAGATATAATATTTTTCAAGATGAATTTTCATTATACTAAACAGACACACTCGTGAGAATCATAAATTTATAGTGCCTTTGGAAACATATAAACATAAGGAACATGCTCATTAGAGTTCTACATTACCACAATATAAAATTTTCATAACAAGAACCATTATTATATATATCACCTATAATACCTATCAGCATATCTTGGGTCAAAAAAGCATAAAATAGGGTGATCTTATATGCATAGTAAGTGTACAAAATGGAAATAACAAAACATAACATGAGCATAAATTGATGACAACATGATAATAAAATATGAAAACTGTACCCTACATATCAAAGATCAAAATATGGAGTCATGGAACAAGTATTGAAATTTTATAATACATGAATCATAAATAAATCAATGATCATGAGAAATGAAAGAATAAAATTATCTTAATATATGTCAATGTTGCATATAAACAATCATATAAATATTTTATATAGTCGTCATTGATCATTTCTAAGGTTATTATTTCGGAAAAATTTCACTCTCTAATCCTTCTAAGTACTCAGTGTTTACTACTAAGACCATCATAGTTGAAAATGTCCCTTATTAAAATGTGTTCACTCCCCATTCTTGTAACACCCCGACCCTAGTTACCCAGATTCGGTGCATTATTACATAACATTGGAATGATCACAAGAAAGATCAAATCTCGAAAGACCGATTGGTTTAGTATCCTTGGAAACACTAGATATATTCATAAGTCTTACATTACATCATAAAATGAAAAACTACTACAACAACATATTGTATCCATAAACCACACTCATATCCCCACATAATATCCCTGCAGGTCATTCATAATTTACTTCTTCACTTCCTGGGAAAAATAAAACATAGAAAAGGGGTGAGCTCAAATTCCCAGTAAGGATAAAAATATAGCGGAACATTCAAAATAAGCATAAACATCTAAGGCAATGCATTACAAAAACAAAAGCCTTTTAAACTTGAACTTCAACATAGTATAGTAAAAGTAAAATGAAATAATGCCATTTACTTTTTCACATGGATATTCTACTAATCGAATAATCACATGCAATATCAATGACCACTTTCATAATGTTGGAATGCATAATGCCAGACTATCATAACCACATAGCCAAGGCCTCGTGCCAAGACTACAAATAAGATTTTGTCAAGGCCTTGTGCCAAGACACTATTTTGTCTCATGAGACCTATCGATGCATCGAGGAGCTATAGCGGCCTCCACCCGTCACATATTAAGTCCAATGCATTCCCATATGAAAAGGTTTAAACATAACATAAACATTCGTATTAAAACTAGCATACGAAATGTCAATAATTTCACCACAAACTATGAATGGTATAAAAATAGCACATCCACAGTCAAACATATCACAAAACCTTCAATACAATATAGAAGTTTTGTATCATAATAAATCAACTTCAAATAAGCGTAAAATCCATCAAAGGATGTTGACATAGATGAAATCCAAACACTTTTTAGAGAAATATCTCTTTCTATTTTTGAAATCATTTAAGATCCGTATAAAATAAAACATTTTCATGAAAATATTCTATTAATCTTGTAAGAAAAGCTTTGAAGATTTCATAACGGCAGAAAATAACCGCACCCGCCGTATAAGTTAAAAAAAACATTCTTACCTTAATTTTGTCGAAAAGGTTTAAAAGGACATTGTTTTGAAAACGACGGAAATATTCCTCTTATAAAAATTCATACAAGGGTATAAATGACTTTAACCCATATTCATGTAAATAATAAAAATGTTTTGAAATACATTTTGAAGAAACATGGATGTGGATGATAAAGAGATCCCAGTAGATTATAACATATAAACAACCTCAGATAATGAAGAGATTGTGAAATAACCCTTACCTTGTACTTTTCTTTGGTTGGGGTAGGTTAACCTCCTGTATAATGGTGAAATAATTGTTATTAAATTATACAAGAATCATATACATTAATATGATATCATATATGATCTTTTAATATTGATTTGATAATAATATCTTAGTATTATCATTGTTTCAGGTGTTAACTTACTTGTTTTCTTTTATATGTTTTGTTACGTAAGACATGATTGTAAAGGATAGGTTTTATATTATTCATATCCAGAATGATATCATGTCCTTAAACATCATTTTTTAAATCATCAAATGATAATTATATTTGAATGGATACGATGGAGAATGAATCTCATCGCGTTCGTGGAGACGGTAGTCCGTACGTACGCACGAGCGACAATATCATTCTTTTGATATTAAAATAATATATAAATTGATGGTATATCATATATACTGAATAACTAACATGTTATATTGATTATTTACATGAGTTACACATCATTATTATACCCATCCAAATAATATTATATTGAATAACAATTACACCACGACGTGGAGACGGTAAGCCGTACGTACGCACGTATAGTGACATGTTATTCAAAGGGTGGATAGAATACTGAATATGGTTGTACCATATTTATAATAACATCACAGTATATATATTATACTGGAGTTATTATTTTATAATGGTAACAACAAAGGAAGAAGAAGTGGAAGAAGTAATGAACTTGGAAAAAGGGTGGTGAAATCATTACCTCTTCTTCGGGTTCTTCCTTTTGATTTGATCAAAAGGGCTCCTTAGGTTGGATTTATGATCAACCTAAGTCCTCTAGGTTGTAGTGAGGAAATTTCGGAGAGTATTTGGACAGAGTTTGGCCGAACCAAAAGGCTTTGAAGGTGTGAAGAAATGAGAAGGAGGAGTGCCCTTTTATAAGAGGGGTGAGGGGCACCTTTGGAAAAGCTAGAGATATTAGTTTATAATAAATTCATATTCGGTTTATAATGGATCCAAAGATGATTATTTAAATGTTATGGTGGGTATAGGTGGAAAAAAACTCAACCAATAGAATTTAGACAGGTTTGGGTACTTATATTAACCTTATCTTTAAGTATTAACTCTAAGTTAATTAGTTTCACTTTTACAATGTCTCTTTATATTTTTATATAATATGGTTAATAAACACACTATATACATCCAAGAGACCCCCAAGTGGTCCATTTATGATGAAACTATCATGATATAAGTCTCGCGGCCAAAAATTTGATTTTTTAGGAATTTAATATCAATTATAATATTTGTTTTAAGAACTCTTTTGTGTCAATTTTGACACTATTCAATAGTTGATTTTTTTGAAACTCATAACAGATTGATTACTTCGAAAAACGTAAATTACATCAATCCTAATATATCATATTATCCTATAAAATTAGTTTAATTAATTAAAAGTTTCATATTATATTTATTTGGGTATTTATAATATCAATTAATTTAATTTTTCACTATTTTAGTAATTACTACATCATCATTGTGTCATAAATAAAATAAATTATTTAATTTCTAAAAATTATAAATATAATATAATTATGTAGGAAATCTTTTTATATTTCTAATTAATATTTATAATCTAAAATCCAACATATATAACCCTATATAATAATTGTTTTTCTAAAAGATATATGCTTGTGTCATTTTTGTATTCATTTTTACTTAATTAAAATAAAGTGTCCCTATCACCTACTAGTGGCACCATGGGGTCCCCAAATCGACCCAAAGATGCCTATGGTCGAACATGTATCAACCAATAAGGCTAGGACACGTTTTAGTGTAATTTATTATTATTATAATATTATTTTTTAACCCTTATTTACCAGATTTACCCTTAACCATGGTAAATAAAATATTTACCACAATAATTATTCAAAATGTCTAAAAATAAATGTTACCTATTTACACAATTTGGACATAATAATTCCAAATATCGAATCCATTTTTCTAAATTCAAAACACATAAGTGGCAGAAATTAATTTAAAATTAATTCCCGCTGTCAAAACAAAAAGCGTGTTTTTAAGAGATAATAACTAACAAAAGACTGACACTTGTTTATGTTCGGTTTAATTGTAAAATTATGTCCAATGACCATCATTATATTAAATGGTAAAAATATATTTTAAATATACTTCAAAACCACTCAAATTCATAATTTATCACTATTAATTATTTTGATTAAAAAAGTTGTTTTTAATTAAAATTTAGTAATTTTCACTATTCATCAAAATATGAAAGTTATCCGAAACGTACCAAAATTTCACCTTAGGCTAAATTCGATATTCCAAATCCAGAAATGAAGTACATTTTAAAATATAAAATATATATAATTTCGAAAAGTAGGTATTACTATTCATAACAGCTAGTTTGATTAGTTATGGTGTGTTAGAACTCGGTGTTACGTACAACACACGCTATCACATTATTCAAAGAGAAGCGTACCGTAGAAGCTTGGGGTGTTACATTCTCCCCTCCTTCAAATAATTTCATCCTCGAAATTTCTAGAATACTACCGCATGAAAAGACTCGGGTGGTTCTTCATCATAAGTTCCTCGGGATCCCATGTTGCCTCTTCCATCTTATGGTTTCTCCACAAAACTTTTACCTGACGCGTCGTAAGGTTTATCAGTACTTGTTCTCTCGTATCAAGAATCCTGACGGGCTCTTCACAATAGGAAAGATCGGGTTCCAGTTCTAATTCCTCATAGGTGAGTACATGCGTTGGGTCAGGCATGTATTTCCTCAACAGAGATATGTGGAACACATCGTGAACATTGGAGAGACTTGGTGGCATTGCCAATCCGTAAACCACAACCCTAATTCGTTCTAGAATTTCGAAAGGTCCGATGTACCTGGGACATCAATTTACCTTTCTTACCAAAACGTATGACTCCCTTCCATGGTGATACCTTCAGGAAAACATGATCACCGACTTGAAATTCCAAATCCTTCCTTCGATTATCGGCATAGCTCTTCTGCCTACTTTGAGCTGCTTTGATGTGATTTTGGATTACCTTCACCTTTTCCACCATTTCCTCCACCAGTTCTGGGCCTACATGTTTTCTTTCAACAACGTCATCCCAACAGGTTGGTGTACGAAATCTCTTTCCATATAACGCTTCATATGGTGCCATCTGAATACTCGAATGGAAGCTATTGTTATAGGAAAATTCTACCAGTGGTAAATATTGATCCCACATACCCTGAAAGACAAGTGAGCAAGATCTCAACATGTCTTCTAAGGTCTGAATAGTCCGTTCTGATTGTCCGTCTGTCTGAGGGTGGTAAGCAGTGCTCAAATGAAGTTCAGTATCAAGGGATTTCTGAAGACTTTTCCAAAATCTTGAAGTAAAACGAGGATCACAATCAGAAACAATCAATAGGGGCACTCCATGAAGTCTCACAACATCATTAATATATAGTCTTTCTAGACGTTCCAAGGGTAGATCTTCTCTTATAGCACGAAAATGTGCTGAATTGGTAAGATGATCAACAATAACCCATATTGCATCGTTCCTTCTAGGAGTCTTTGGTAGCCCCATGACAATGTCCATCGTAATATTGTCCCATTTCCACTCCGGTATGGGAAGAGGTTGCATGACTCCTCCAGGCTGTTGCCTTCCAGCTTTCACTTGTTGGAAAACCATAAATCTTGACACAAAATCAGCAATCTCCCACTTCATGTTGTCCCACCAAAAATGTTCCTTCAAATCTCTATACATTTTGGTGCTCCCAGGGTGTATAGAGAAATTGTAACTATAAGCATCATCCAACAATTCACTTTTTAGATCAGGTATATCGGGAACACAAAGTCTCTTCCCCAATTTCAAAATTCCATCTTCATACACAAAGTCTCTCAATCTCCCATCATTCACAGCTTTAATCTTCTTTTGAAATTCTTCATCATCGGTCTGAGAACTCTTAATCCTTTATAGTAAAGATGGTTTGGCAACCATTTGAAAAAGCATTGATGTTTCACCTTACCTGGTTATTCCCATGTCCATCTTCACTAGATCCATGAAAATTGGATCCCTTTCAATTCTCATATTTTTCAAAACTCCATGATCTTTTCTACTCAAAGCATCTGCCACCTTGTTTGCTTTCCCCGGGTGGTAGTGTATCGTGCAATCATAATCCTTGAGTAATTCAAGCCATCTCCTTTGTCTCATGTTGAGTTCTTTTTGTGAGAAAATATACTTCAAACTCTTGTGATCAGTATAAACGTCACATTTTTCACCATAGAGGTAGTACCTCTATATCTTCAATGAAAAGATCACAGCTGCTAACTTGAGATCATGAGTAGGATAGTTTTGTTCATTAATTTTCAACTGTCGTGATGCATAGGCAATAACTCTATCATTCTGCATAAAGACACAACCAAGTCCTTTCTTTGATGCATCACTATAAATAACGAACCCATCATTCCCCGATGGTAGAGTCAATATAGTAGCATTGACTAATCTTCTATTCAGTTCTTCAAAACATTCTTCACACTCTTTTGTCCAAACAAATTTAACCCCTTTACGTGTGAGCTTCGTTAATGGGTTAGCCAATCGGGCAAAATTCTGGACGAAACGTCAATAATAACCTGCCAAATCAATAAAACTACGTACCTCAGTTATACTCGTAGATGCTGGCCATTCTTGGATTGCCTTGGTCTTAGAAGGATCAACAGAGATTCCATCTTTAGAGACAATATGGACAAGAAACGAAATCTCCTGATGCCAGAATTCACACTTGCTAAACTTTCCTTATAATTCATGCCTCCTCAGAGTCTTCAAGATAATGCGCAAGTGATTTTCATGATCTTCGTAGGTTTTGGAGTATACCAAGATATCATCAATAAATACCACCACAAATTCAACGAGATACTCCTTGAAAACTCTATTCATCAGATCCATGAATACAGAGGGTGCATTAGTCAATCCAAACGGCATTACAGTAAACTCGTAATGCTCGTACCTGGTTCGAAATGCTGTCTTCGGAATGTCTTCCTTCTTCACACACAACTGATGGTATCCAGATCGAAGGTCAATCTTTGAAAAGTATTGAGCTCCATGCAGTTGGTCAAATAAATCATCAATGCGTGGTAGGGGATACTTGTTCTTTATTGTTATAGCATTGATCTCCCGGTAGTCGATACATAACCTCATAGATCCATCTTTCTTTTTAACAAAAAGAACAGGGGCTCCCCATGGAGAAACACTAGGGAGAATAAATCCTTTATTACTCAATTCCTCTAGTTGTTTCTATAGTTCGACTAACTCTACAGTGGCCATTCTATAAGGGGTCTTCGATATAGGCCTTGATCCAGGAATTAAATCAATGGAAAACTCATCTTCTCGTTCTGGAGGATGTCCAGGTAAATCTTCCGGAAATACATCTACAAATTCTTTCACAACAGGTACATCCTCTATTTGAGCATTCTTTTCCTCACCGACAATTATTTCATTCTCTTCCTCCCCAATAATTGGATTATGTTGAGCTATTGGGGGTGGATCTAAATAAGAATTAGGTGGTGACGATTCTGCTCTAAAGATAAGGTGTTCCTTATCATTATCATCAAGAATCTTAACCTTTTTATTCTTACATTAAATCATCGCATCATAGTCCGAAATCCAGTCCATACCGAGGATTATATCAAACTCAATCATAGGTATGACGACGAGATCAGCAGATAAAGAGCATTTATGTGCTCTAATGGGGACTGATTCACAAAACTTTGTTGCAATGATACTTCCCTTAGGAGTTTTAACTGACAATTCCATTATTAAATCAAATTGGAAATATCTAATTTTCTTAGAAAACTGGGAAGATATGAAACAATGCGATGATCCAGAGTCAAATAATGCATTTGCTAAACTTGAGGAAACCATTAAATTACCTGCCACCACGTCTTTCGGAGCTTCTACCTCAGTAGTAGTGATAGCATAAGCCTGGCCTTGATCCCTTGGCCTTTTCTGAGGTAAGTTCTCCTGACGCTTAGGACATTCATTTGCATAATGCCCCATCTCCCTGCAATTATAGCACTGAACATTGGTAGCTTCCTTCTTCCCTTTGCAATCACGAGCATGGTGGCATTTTTCACCACATTTGTAACAGACGCACATTCCCTTCAAGCAAGTACCAGGGTGTTTCTTCCCACATTTTCCACAAGATGGATATTCAACCTTTCCCTTCTTCCCCTTATTTCCATTCCCAGATTGATCAGCAGGCCTCTTCTTCTCTTTCTTTTCTTTAAAGTCATAAGACTTAGAGAATTCCTTTTCGGTCTTGATAGCACATGAGACAATGTCTTCGTATGACGAAAAGGATTGTGAGACTAATGCTCGACGAAGAAATGGTTTTAACCCATCAAAGAAACGGTCAATCTTACTTCTTGGGTTACGTATATAATCTCCAGCATACCTTTCTAACCTTGTAAAGTTAGCCTCATACTTTGTGACATTCTCATCCTCCTTTTGTCTCAGACTCAGAAATTGCCTTTCCATATCTGCTCGATGGTCGCGAGGAAAGTATTTTTCTAAAAACAGATCATTGAACTCCCTCCATTCCATATTTGATACTTCATCATCTTCCTTCATGTTTTGAATCAATGACCACCATTGATCAGCATCTCCAGTGAGGCGGTAAACTGCCATGATAACTTTTTCCCTTTCACTGCTCCCCAAAGCCTGAAATCTTTTCTCTAGGAAATTTATCCATTGCTCCGCTACTAAGGGATTTGTACTCCCATTGAACGTTTGTGGTTGTTGCCTCATGAATCGATCTAACATTGATCCTCCACGTTGTGGATCAGGGTGCTCCATACGGGTAAGGTTATTATTCATAACCTGAGTAAGTTATCCCAGTATGGTGATTAGCTGATCGGCACCAGTTGCATCACCAGCTCCACTATAATTATCTTCAGCAGGAGGGAAATCCCTACATGGAGTGCGTGTATTGATACGGTTTCCATTTCTTCCACTAGGCGCCATTTCTAAACAATTTCATAAACTAGATCAGTTTATGAATCAAAATACATAATCCCATACTTATAAAACACTTGACATAAATTGAACTATTCATGGATATAATCCATAATCATAAAAATGTTTTCTTTGAGGAAGTATATACTCATAAACCCTTCATAATTATATTTAATGAAAATGAGAGTGATCCTAAGCATATCCCCCGGGAGTGTCGTAACCAAGAGTGCAGCAAGGCCCGTTGTCGTGTACCAGTTCTCGTTCGAGTCTAGCTCAAAGCGGTGTTTTCGGGTTTTACCCCTAGGTACATCTGTGCCAGAGCCGCCTCTACCTGCTCGTATCCAGACAGGGATATATTGCTCGGAAAACTCACAAAATCAAACAATAACAAAATTGTAGTAAGTTCTTCTATACTAATCCTCAAAGTTCATCTTAGGTCTACATGCTCTAATCGGAGTTTATCTAAATCTAGCTTCCAAGGTTTGTACTAAACTTCCTCTGATACGAACTGTAACGCCCCGACCCTAGTTACCCAGAGTCGGTTCATTATTACATAACATTGTCATGATCACAAGAAAGATCAAATCTTGAAAGACTGATTGGTTTAGTAGCCTTGGAAACACTAGATATATTCATAAGTCTTACATTACATCATAAAATGAAAAACTACTACAACAACATATTGTCTCCATAAACCACACTCATATCCCCACATAATATCCATGCATGTCATTCATAATTTACTTCTTCACTTCCTGGGAAAAATAAAACATAGAAAAGGGGTGAGCTCAAATGCCCAGTAAGGATAACAATATAGCGGGACATTCAAAATAAGCATAAACATTTAAGGCAATGCATTACTAAAACAAAAGCCTTTTAAACTTGAACTTCAACATAGTATGGCAAAAGTAAAATGAAATAATGCCATTTACTTTTTCACATGGATATTCTACTAATAGAATAATCACATGCAATATCAATGACCACTTTCATAATGTTGGAATGCATAATGCCAGACTATCATAACCACATAGCCAAGGCCTCGTGCCAAGGCTACAAATAAGATTTTGTGAAGGCCTTGTACCAAGACACTAGTTTGTCTCATGAGACCTACCGATGCATTGAGGAGCTATAGCGGGCTCCACCCTTCACATATTAAGTCCAATGCATTCCCATATGAAAAGGTTTAAACATAACATAAACATTCGTTTGAAAACTAGCATACGAAATGTCAATAATTTCACCATAAACTATGAATGGTATAAAAATAGCACATCCACAGTCAAACATATCACAAAACCATTCAATACAATATAGAAGTTTTGTATCATAATAAATCAACTTCAAATAAGCGTAAAATCCATCAAAGGATGTTGACATAGATGAAATCAAAACACTTTTTAGAGAAATATCTCTTTCTATTTTTGAAATCATTTAAGAAGAATATAAAATAAAACATTTTCTTGAAAATATTCTTATAATCTTGTAAGGAAAACTTTGAAGATTTCATAACGGCGGAAAATAACCGCACCCGCCGTATAAGTTAAAAAAAACCTTCTTACCTTAATTCTGTCGAAAAGGTTAAAAAGGACCTTGTTTTGAAAACGACGGAAAGATTCCTCCAATAAAAAGTCAAACAAGGGTATAAATGACTTTAACCCATATTCTTGTAAATAATAAAAATGTTTTGAAATACATTTTGAAGAAACATGGATGTGGATGATAAAGAGATCCCAGTAGATTATTACATATAAACAACCTCGGATAATAAAGAGATTGTGAAATAACCCTTACCTTGTACTTTTCCTTGGTTGGGGTAGGTTAACCTCCTATATAATGGTGAAATAATTGTTATTAAATTATAAAAGAATCATATACATTAATATGATATCATATATGATCTTTTAATATTAATTTGAAAATAATATCTTAGTATTATCATTGTTTCGGGTGTTAACTTACTTGTTTTCTTTTATATGTTTTGTTACGTAAGACATGTTTGTAAAGGATAGGTTATATATTATTAATATCCAGAATGATATCAAGTCCTTAAACATCATTTTTTAAATCATCAAATGATAATTATACTTGAATGGATATGATGGAGAATGAATCTCATCGCGTTCGTGGAGACGGTAGTCCGTACGTACGCACGAGCGACAATATCATTCTTTTGATATTAAAATAATATATAAATGGATGGTATATCATATATACGGAATCATTAAAATGTTATATTTATTATTTACATGAGTTACACATCATTATTATACCCATCCAAATAATATTATATTGAATAACAATTACACCACGACGTGGAGACGGTAAGCCGTACGTACGCACGTATGGTGACATGTCATTCAAAGGGTAGATAGAATACTGAATATGGTTGTACCATATTTATAATAACATCACAGTATATATATGATACTGGAGTTATTATTTTAGAATGGTAACAACAAAGGAAGAAGAAGTGGAAGAAGTAATGAACTTGGAAAAAGGGTGGTGAAATCATTACCTCTTCTTCGGGTTCTTCCTTTTGATTTGATCAAAAGGGATACTTAGGTTGGCTTTCTGATCAAACTAAGGCATCCAGGTTGTAGTGAGGGAAGTTGGGAGAGTATTTAGGTAGATTTTGGCCGAACCAAATGGCTTTGAAGGTGTGAAGAAATGAGAAGGAGGAGTGCCCTTTTATAAGAGGGGTGAGGGGCACCTTTGGAAAAACTAGAGATATTAGCTTATAATAAATTCATATTCGGTTTCTAATGGCTCAAAAGTTGATTATTTAACTTTTAAGGTGGGGATAGGTCGCAAACAACTCAAAAAATAGAATTTAGACAGGTTTGGGTACTTATATTAACTTTATCATTAAGTATTAACTCTAAGTTAATTAGTTTCACTTTTACAATGTCTCTTTGTATTTTTATATAATATGGTTAATAAACTTACTATTTACATCCATGCGACCCCCAAGTGGTCCATTAATGATGAAAATATCATGATATAAGTCGCTTGGCCGAAAAACAGATTTTTAGGAATTTAATATCAATTAATAATATAATATTTGTTTAAGAACTCTTTTATGTCAATTTTGACACTATTCAATAGTTGATTTTTTTGAAACTCATAACAGATTGATTACTTCGAAAAAAGTATATTAAATCAATCCTAATATATCATATTATCCTAGAAAATTAGTTTAATTCATTAAAAGTTTCATATTATATTTATTTGGGTATTTATAATATCAATTAATTTAATTCTTCACTATTTTAGTAATTACTGCATCATCATTGAGTCCTAAATAAAATAAATTATTTAATGTCTAAAAATTATAAATAGAATATAATTATGTAGGAAATATTTTTATCTTTCTAATGAATATTTATAATCTAAAATCCAACATATATAACCCTATGTAATAATTGTTTTTCTAAAAGATATATGCTTGTGTCATTTTTGTATTCATTTTAACTTAATTAAAATAAAGTGTCCCTATCACCTACAAGTGGCACCATGGGGTCCCCAAATCGACCCAAAGATGCCTATGGTCGAACATGTATCAACAAATAAGGGTAGGACACGTTTTAGGGTAATTTTGTATTATTATAATATTATTTTTTAACCCTTATTTACCAGATTTACCTTTAACCATGGTAAATAAAATATTTACCACAGTAAATATTCAAAATGTCTAAAAATAAAAGTTACCTATTTACACAATTTGGAAATCCTGATTCCAAATATGGAATCCATTTTTCTAAATTCAAAACACATAACTGGCAGAAATTAATTTAAAATTAATTCCCGCTGTCAAAACAAAAAGCGTGTTTTTAAGAGATAATAACTATCAAAAGATTGACACTTGTTTATATTCGGTTTAATTGTAAAATTATGTCCAATGACCAACATTATATTAAACGGTAAAAATATATTCTAAATATACTTCAAAACCACTCAAATTCATAATTTATCACTATTAATTATTTTGATTAAAAAAGTTGTTTTTAATTAAAATTTAGTAATTTTCACTATTTATCAAAATATGAAAGTTATCCGAAAAGTACCAAAATTTCACCTTAGGCTAAATTCGATATTCCGAATCCAAAAATGAAGTACATTTTAAAATATTAAATATATTTAATTTCGAAAAGTAGGTATTACTATTCATAACGGCTAGTTTGATTGGTTATGGTGTGTTAGAACTCGGTGTTGCGTACAACACACGCTATCACATTATTCAAAGAGAAGCGTACCGTAGAAGCTTGGGGTGTTAAAATTCTAGTCATCTTTATCTCATGAGATATCAACATTTAACAAATGTATTGTAGAGAGAGATATATACAACAGATTAAATAACGAAATTCATATATAAGTGTTTCAAAAATAATAAAACATTCCTAGTCATTAAACCCATGAAAATGAATTGGGTTTATAATAAAACTAAATCATATCAAAACATAAGAAAATAAATTTGTTTCCTAAATAAAATCACCATATAATAACTATGGAAAAGAATTTTGTTTGAAAAAAAATATTCATCATAAATATAAACCATCCTGAAAAAGAAAAAATATATAATCATTAAAATATATCTTTAGTAAATTTTACATAATTCCAAATCAATTCATGTTCAATGTAAAATGATTTTGTGAAATAACACATAATGTTTCATGAGTTAAATTACAATTCTAATTTGACAAACACGTCCTAAATTTTTTTTCCATTTTCAAAATTATTTTCATGAAAAAAAATTTGAAAATTATAAAAGCATAAATGAAAATCATTTATAAAATTTTATGAGGAAAAAAACAATAATTTGAAAATCACTTTTCAAAACATAAAATCTTTCCAAATTATTTTTCATTAAACATATCAATGGAAATTAAAAAAGAAGATTTATAATACTGGGAGGTCATTATAGTTGGAAATTCCAATCAGGATTTCCATGTTAAAATAATAATCAATTATCATTTTTTATAAAACAAAATGGGCACTTTTTTAGAAATGACATGAATGTTTCTATTAAAATATTTTGTAAGTGGAAAAACATTGTTGAAAATATCTTTAAAAAATTATTTTGATAATGCTTCAGTAAATAATGTAGCACTAGATTCTTATAGCTAATGGTTAAATTATTATATAAGAATACGATAAAAGGAATCACAACCCAGGGGTCTAAATAGGTTAGTATTTTTGGAAATGTAGATTCATTATTAAAATTAAAAAAATGGAATAACTAAAATAAAAATAATTTTTCCCTAATTATTTCTTTATTTATCATATAGTATCCTATTATAAAAATCAAAAAAATTACCTGGTATCCTTGATAAAATAAAAAATATGAAATTGGTGAGATCTGATGATTATTAATTTTAATCATGTAGTAGAAGCTATGCTGAATAAATTAAGATATGGAATATCCCATGAAAATTAAGTGAAAAAAATTAAATTATTAAATAAACTAATATTAATTTTAATGAAATAAATGATTACTAAATATATCAATATACATAGTCACATATGTTTTGAAACATATCCCTGAATGATCTAACTAACCAAATAATCAGATGGAAATAAATGATATCAAAATGAGGGTGTATTTAATTCTATACATATGAACAATACATTCAGGACCATTCACAAAATAGTTTAAATCTATGTGTAGAAACCTTTATAAATTGGAGATATTATTTTTCTCATGAGACCTAATGACACATCAAGGGGCTATCTATAACAGGCCATCACCCAACAGTTACCAAGTGCAATTAATTTCTCATAAAAATGTGGGGAAACATATCCAATTTGTACATTCTTATAGAAAAACTAAAATAAAATAATGTTGATACATACGCCAATCTAATAAACATAATCATAAATCATCCAATATGATATGGTGAATGTTGATAAAATTGTACATCTCCAGCCAAACTAATCATTAATCATAAATATAATTAATAATAATGACATAAATATAAGATATCCATAGTGGATCACAAGTAAAATAATGTTTTTATGTAATTATTGAATAGAAATATCATAATAATGACATTAAGAAAATCATGCGGGAAGAACCATTTATCATTGATTATAACCTTTTAAAATAAAAAGTTCAAAAAACATATAAATATTTTTTATTGATGATACATGTTTTCTAAAAAAAATTATCAAAATTTATAACTCTTTAAAAATTATTTATCGAATTAAATTTTTATTCTTTTTAACTTAATTAAAATTGAATGGATTCATTATGTCATATTCAAAATAGGGCCCAATTTGATTTTATAGAAAATGAGAAAGTAATCATATTTTCAAGTGCTCGTCATGAAAACAAATTACCACCATTTTGAAAACTCAAATTTTAAAGATATTTTATATGTTAGAAGGTTTATTTTTAAAGTTAAATATTTTTAATTTTTAATTTTTATAAAGATAATTCTCAGAGTGTAGATTTTATCTCCATTAATATTGTTTTTAATGGGATTTTTATTGTATATATTTTCATCAAATATATCATCCCTTTATTTTTATTATGATACATCAATGTTATATTATAGTGATATTATTATTATTATTTAAAAAGATGTTTTATGACCTTTTTGTCTGAATATGCATAGTTTTTTACCTGTCAAAATATTATTTTGGATGGTTTATGATTATGTTTATTTGATTGTGTTATGTAATAAAATTTCATATGTTATTTATTTTCAAAAAATATTTTATGTTTATTATATTTTCACCATTTTATAAGATGATTGAATTGGAGATAGTATGTGATTGGTGGGGACCAATTATATATATCCCCTCATTATATTGAAATTTTTTATGAGAAAAACTGGTTGGCCAAATTAGATGGGTTTCTACCTATATTTTTTAACTAACTTGTCAAAGGTATTGAAAAATTAAAATGTCGAACATTATGCATTCCCTTATTATGTGATCAGTTATTATTATTTGTGTTGTTACTCGATTATCATGAATATCCAATTATTTGATTCAAAGCCATGTGTAATAACCCAAAGCTCAGTAGTTCTATGTCATTTTCTCCTTCATTAAATTGGAATATAATATAAGGAATCATATCTTGATTGACCTTATAGTTTTTATCCTTGGTAAGCGCAATACATACATGATTCCCATATTACACAGGAATATAAAAATTAAAAAACTATCTTTCTACAATATCCTTATTATATCTATAATATCTTTGTATATTATTCAAGGTACAATTAAAAGAAATATCAAAAAAAAATGGGTGAGCCTAAATTCTAGTAAGTGTTATTTAAAGTAGATGGTATCATTAGTAAATAATGAATAGTCAATATGAAATACTAAATCTGTAAAGGTAAATATCTAAATGCTCGTTAAATTTAATTAATAACACAAATAACACGATAAAATATGTAATAATAAACATTTTAAGTAAAATAAACAAACACACATCCCATTCCAAATACATCACTATCATGAATAAATAAAGAATAATCAATATAGAAATTCAAATAACAGAACACACATTCCTTTTAAATAACTTGACTATCATTAATTGACTAGAAACAATAAATATGACATGTTAAATAACTAAAAATAATTTTCATTTAATCAAATACTATTATTTACAAATTTAATAAATAACATTATTGAGAAGACACGATGGATAATAATAATTGAATTTTTAATGAAGTAAATTATTAATGATATCATTTCATGATTGATGAATCATTATACCTACACTAGATAGACCATTCAAAACACATTTTAAAACTATGAATAAAACCCCATTTAATGATAGATTATTTACTTTACTCATGATACTATTGATGTGTTTATGGTCAATATAATTTTTTCCCTCTCCCGTAACATTAGGTCGAAATAAATCCATATTTGTGGAATAAATGATTTAAAAGATGAAAAATGTACCTTACCATCAAATATTTGTATTAAGTAATGAATGTTGATTTATCAATAATTTTCTAGATAAAAAATGACTTTAAATAATTAACTCTAAATGTATAAATGACATTTGGTTTATGTTATAAACATATACATAGTGAGTAACATAGATATTGTAGGGAAATTTAATTTCCAATGATCAGAGAAAACTGAATTTTTCATTATAAAGTTAATGACTACAGAATGAATTATGAAATGGAAAATTAATACATTATCCATCAAAATTATCTTAATAATAAACAAAATTAATATGTGTGGGAATAAAAAAACACATACCTAGTGTAACATAATAAAAATATAGGGTTTTTCAATAATGGATAAAAATATCATAAAAGACAGTTGAAAACATTCTTAAGGAGATTATAGTTTTCAATTTGAAAATATTTTTTTGATACTAAATGTTCACAAAATATTATGAAAATAAATTTTTGGCAGATAAACATTGAACATTTAATGGAAAATTTCAAACATTGAGTTTCCATCATGGAAAAGGTTTTTACATGTAAGTCATGTTAGTATAAAGATTCCATTTTCATTTTAGGTATATGAAAAATAAACATTGTCTTCAAATGGAAATGAAGTTTCATTTTATTTTTTAGAGCATTCTATAATGGGTAAAAATATCTTTTATAAATCATTTGGATAATTTTGAAATTTTTTTGGAAACATTTTTAGAAAAAAAATTGTATTGAATAAAAATAATTATAGAACAGTGGGAGAAATGAAGCCTAATCATATTTAAAATATTTTCTCAGCCATTTTATGTACAAAATAGTGGATGAACTGTTGAACTATATATGAAAGTCATGAATAATTGGGGAGAATAAAATTAATTTTGGTTATTAGACAATGACCAAAAAAATTCCTTAAATAAAAATTCAATCATAAAGAGTCTTGATTAAATTGAGATTGTGAAATAAACGCTTACAATATTTATAATTATGAATTGAGAATTATCTAACGAATCAATTGTCCGTATCAAATATAAATACAGATTAAAAAATATTAAATACAATAAAAAATATTTCAAATTAAATAAACACATAATCATATAATGTCAATAAAAATAAATTAGTAATATAACCCAATGAAAATAAATTGAGTTATGAAATTATTTTACACTCATGAATTTTCAAGTCCAATAAAAGTGAATTAATTAAATAAAATTTAAAATAAAATAATATGAATTATTATTGAGTCATTATATTACTTGTCAATGATTAAGTATATTTACCATATAAAACAAACTAGTTGCCTAAAATTACAATATTCCTCAATAAAGGGAAATTGAGATGACGTCCCTTACTTCATGATTTATTTTAGTTGAATTAGATTGAAAATTATTTATCATGGGTTTTATAATGTTATTAATTTTTTTAGGAACCCAATTATTATATATAATATCATATATAATCATATTAAAAAATTATACAATATATTTTAGAATAATATTTTTTTATTTTTATTGTTTTCTGAGTTAACTTCCCCTTTTTTCATGCTCCTTTTATCATGAATGTTATAGTATTTGTTTATATTTGCAATGTCTCAGCCTTTTCCAAAAGTACACACCATTATATTTTTTGTATAAATTCCTTTTAATGTCCCTTATTTGGATTCCAAATAAGTCAAAGGATGTCAATGTGATGTTTGGGGCACGTTTGAAGTGTGGAGCGCCAAAATGGGTGAGAATTGGCAATGGCACACGACTTGTCTGCAATCGTGACATGATAGGTCTAGATTTTTTCCCATGGACATCCATTTTTTATATAATTAATTATAGGTTTAAAACTATATATATAAATTTTATTCTATTTCCTCGATTTTGTTCTCAATTACATGGTTGTTTACATTATCTTGTGATGATATCTGCTCATTAAATATGTTTCCACAATTTGATACAAATAATTTACTATTTTGTGTACATTGATCTATGAGGTAATAGTGTCCCCAAGGATATACACTAGACCCTCTCTATAATACAGAATAATCTAGAGTTCAGGGAGACATGCTTTATGTCTTGTGGCTATTGTCTTGGGATACCATTGATTGGTACATCTGACAGGATTCCACTAAGTTGTATCAGAACACCTTTTCCCTTTATCTTAAATTTTGGGTTTTTTAAGAGATTATGACATAGGGATTTGGAACTTACAATATTCTTGGAGGTAGCTATCACATGTATAGGGGAATCCCAAAATGTATGGATTTGTAAATTTTGGTTATTGATTATGTTATTTATAGTTGACATCACTTCCCTATTGGGTGACATAATTTCAATGTGATGTAATTAATGTTGATATGATTGTAATGGTGGGTTTTATTACATGAAACCAATGAAATGATTTCATTGCATTATGTGAATCATAATAAGAACTACATGAATTTAAATGTTTGATATTATTCCATGCCCTATATACATTTTAGTGTGCATTTCCTGTTTTCATGTGACTGTTGTTATGACTTGTTCTTTTGAGCCCTGTATCACATGTTTTTCTTTATTTATTAAATGTTACTAATGTAACATATTTGGATATGTAATTTTTTGGATTAATTGGATGCCATTTTTAACTCATAATGTGTATTTACACCTAGTAAATGTAACGATGATCCACCTAATTCATCCAAATTGATGTTGTATTAAAACGTTAGATGAATCATAGTAAACACCACCTTTTAAAATGAAATGGAATAATTATTATGGATATTATGAGACCTTTAACTTTCCTTGGAAATCAGGTTAGTCCACGTCTATTGTGATCCTTGTATGACCTTTTACATATTATCTAGACCAGAATATATGATCAGGCTGTCAGTTATTTTATGTTCTAACATGATCATTATACAATCCATTAATATATATTTCCTTATTTTCTTTCCTTATCTACATAATCATCCTATTATAAATCATTCCCAAGGAGTGCTTTATGTAATTTTAGATCTATTCCACTATGATGTCCTTATTTAGTATACCCAGAGAGTAGTGGTGAGAATACTCTGGTGGTGGTGGTCCATGACCCACCCTTGATACCTCTGGGAGTTCCACATGATGAAACTGTTTCTGATCTTCCACAGGGCATTGATACATAGTTCATGAATAGATTCTCAAGGTTTATGCAGTCTGTTCAGGGGTCTCCTTGGTCTACCCTGACTATTTTAGAGATTTCATGGGACCTTCAATAGCATCATCCTCCCGCCTTCCTAGGGAACATAAGGTCTATTTATATAAATTCATTATTCTATGTTATGGTTTCCATATTTTACCATCTTGAGATGACTCCATAGTGGAGGGTCACACTTTCTACCAAAATTCTTCGTGACTCTGCCATTCATTGGTGGGATGTAATTTTTCCATAAGAGATCTCCCAATATATAAAATAATAATTCTTCTAGAAGGATTTCATTAATCAATTATTTCCACATACCATGATAGATGGTCAGTCCTGGGAGTTCATGGTTCTTTAGATGGGATCCATGAGTGTTCTTGAGTATTCTACTAACTTCATTGAGCTCTAGTGCTTCACTCCATCTCTTATGGGTGATGAATTGACTACTACAAGAAATTTTGAGAATGTTCCTTGGTATGATTTAAAATCAAACATGACCTTCTTCTATTTGACTGTTGTTCTTGATATATGAATAAATTCCAAATTACTGAATGAAATCATAGAGAAGTTGGTCCTATGAGTTAGGGAGGTTATGTTTTGAAACAGGGTGATAGTTATTTTGGAAGTATAATGTACCGATTCAATGGTTCTAAATGGGGTGTTTTATGCCCAGATACACATAAAAACCACTCATATTTATTTTATCATTGTGTGAATCTAGATCACAAGAAACCTCAGTGCACAAGGAACTCGGATAAATGTGGATCTTCTAGAAGGATGGGTCATCTTCTGCAATTCTATAGTTAATTTCCTTCAGTATCCAATGCAATAAAATCTATAACAGAACCTATATCAAGTTCAGGGTTTGTGACACCATGGTAGGAAGGTATTAAGTATACATTGGATGATCTAGAAAAGGTAGTAATTGTCATTTCTAAAACACCCAGGGGACAGATCTTTAGATTTAGTATAGTGGATCTTCTTAGGCGAGTTACGTAGTATCTTAGGGTCAAATTTCACGCCATATGTATATTTTTCATCAAAAACCATAGGATATATATCTTGTGAAATCTAAATTTTGAGTTACTATTCTAGAGTCATCTACTCTAGTTTCTTCCAATTTTGAAATGATTTTATCAAACTCTTTCATTTATTCTATCTATGTGGAAAGACCTAATTTGGTTATTGAGCAGCTCTATGGAATCATGTATTTTAATACTCTATTAGGGATAGATATAGAGGGAATTCACTAGTGTTAATAGTTTTTCCTTAAGATATTTGGGTTTTGTTTCTTCTGGTGTTTCTTCACCCTCGATATAGATCGTTTCGATTTCATTCTAAGTACGGATGAGCATGTTCCTCACAATGCCCATGTAAATTTCTATCACCAAAGGGTGTGATTCAAATCACTTGGTAGAAATAGGTATATCCATAAGGGGTAATGGGATATCATTGAAGGTTGATCTGGACCCAAGAGAGCTGGACATAGTAGAGTTACCACTCAGTTAGAATGTCCCGTTTTGAGTAATCAAGGAACGAAGTTTGTAGAATTACCACTAGTTGTGGATCAGTTTATGAAAATCATCGCTAAAAATTTATCTATCATACCTCCTAAGAGATAGTTTGATTTCACCATTGGTATTGTTCCAGATGTAGAACTACTTTCCATTATTCAGTATAGTATGGTACCAATAGGGCTCCAATAACTCAAAAAACAACTTTGAGATCTTGAGCCTTATGGGTTTATATGACCCATCAAATCAACATGGGGTCACCTATACTATTATCCAAGAAATATGATGGTACCTAGAGATTCTTATGAATTGTATATGATTTAATCAACATACAATAAAGAACAGTTATACAGTGCCTTATATAGAAGACATGTTTGACCAGACTTAATGAGAAACTATTTTCTCCAACATCAATTTGAGGTTGGGCTACCATCGTATTTGTGTGAGACCATCACATATAAAATTTATAGTATTCTAGATCATTAATGTCTTATATGAGTACTTGGTAATTCTATTCTATTTGAATAATTCATTGACATCCTTTATGGAATTTAAGAATTGAGTTTCATACCCGTATATTGATTCATTTATGGCGTTTTCCCCAAAAGAAATCCGAGTGTACTATCAAAAAAGGCATGATCATTCAACACATCCTGAGATCATGCTTAGTAAATTGAGATAGAACAATATATCTTAAATGCTCAATAAATTCCACTTATGGATTAGTAATGTTCACTTATTGGGTTGTATCTTATCAGAGGCATGCATATCTGTTGACCAATATAAGGTGAGCACCATGGTTTTCTGGGAGTAGCACAAGAATGTTATTGATATAAATGACATATCTGGTCTTTATAGATATTAAATGATATTTATCCAAGACTAATCCCACTTATTAGTTCCACATGTGATACTGACTAAGATGGGTGTATAGTTTATATGGTATGATTCTTGTGAGAAGGATTGTATGGGGTTAAAGGGAAGACTCAATTCAGATCCAATTATAATTATTCTAAATCCAAGATGTAGCTATAAAATATAGTTTCATTACCTAGGGATAGATATATGTGCATATCAAATACAAGGTGATTGAGTTGTACCATATGGATATCGCCATCAGAGGCCTACTAAGAGGTACTTACTATGCACGACCATTAGTTCACATCCATGGATCATGCTCTGTGCTATTGGAAGCACTCTCTATTGTGAGATATTTCATTGTTTACACTAATAAAAAAAGGATTAAAATAAATCTCCACATAGTGATACTTGAATATGAGGAAGCATATGTGGGTGGAAATCCTATAGTACTTTGACATTGAGATTTGATACACATAGGGTATTGGGAAGGTAATGAATGATGCTTTGATCTTGAAAACTCATATGTAACCATCAAGGTTTCTTGTGGTGAGTGGAAGATGTTGGATACTTTTTTGAGTTGCAACTCGAGTATTATGAATAACACAAGATACATGACATAGTATTTATAACAATGATATCCTCTCTTCTAAAATAGGTCTGAATGAATTAGTAATCATATTTTATGGGCCATGAACTGAGGGAGAGTATCACATGAGAGAAAAAACTGCCTATTTTGGTTATTTATGTTAGTGAGACCCCGCTCTACAATGGGTGAGTTTTGGGGTCCTTTTGATATACGGGAAGAGATGATGATGGTATACCATTCCATAGTTTGGATAGTTCATCAACGGATTACCAAGATGTATCATGATATACAATATTAGTATGGGTGTCTAGGTATGAAGAGGCAGATAGATGGTTTATTCTTATGGTACTCCACCTTCCAGTAGGAGAACCTGGAATATAAGTGACCTACTGAACTTCTATAGCCACAATCTATTATTGGGAAGAAATGGAATGACATCACTATAGAATTATTGATTTCCTTTCAGAGACATCCTCAATGCTATGATACAGTATGGGTGATGGAAAATAAGTTGACCAATGTCACAAACATACTACACAATTTAGAAATGCAACATATTGCGGATTTAGTAAGGTAATACATATGGGAGATAGTGAAACATCATAGAATACCTCATTATATAGTTTCATAATGAGATGACTAGTACACATAACAATTAATGGTATGTTTATAGAAGGAATCGGGTTCACATGTTCTCTTGAGTACTACATAACACCCTATTATTGATGGGAATTTCCTGTGGACTATAAGGGTATTAGAGGATGGAATTATATGTTGTATCATTGATTTTGGTGATTTTTGGGAAAATCATATTCCCCTGGTTGAGTGTTCCTACAATATCATTTTTCATGAAACAATTCATATGGATCTATATGAGGCTCTCTACAGTTGAACAAGTCGTTCAGATTTTTGAAGGCTTGAGTTAGGTGTGGAAGTTCTAAAATATTATCTATATGTTCAAAAGACATTAGAAAGAGTCCATTTGATAAAAATTGTATGGATATAGATCCTCCAAGGAATTAGTCTTATACTAATTATATCCTCAGATCCCTGGATTTTGAAATTGGACATCAGGTCCATCTATGAACATCCCTTCGGTTGTGTCATACATGAATTAAGAAACATGGGAAGTTAATACCAAGATATGTTGTGATTTTCAAGATAGTGAATCAAATTTAGGATGGTAGGATTAGTTTATATAAATATAGAGGTACCAATACATGCATGATTTCTACCATGTGATTCATCTTATTCAGTATCATCTAGAACAATCTCATTTGTTTGATCCTATGTATATCGATCTGGAGGATGATGCATCCTTTAAGGAGAATCTAACTCACATCGTCAATCTTAGCACACATGTTTTTCAATGAATGTTAGTTCCATTATTATGGGTGTTATAGATGAATAGAACTATTAAAAATGAGGCATTTGAGAGAGTTTCTGATGTACGTGTGCATTTTTTAGAAATCTTTTTTAATGAATTGGTACCACCCTTGGAAGGGAAACTCGTGGCTGAGTTGTTTTCACGAGGGGAGGTATTACATCCCAACAATATCCGAAGTTATATCCCATTAATTTTTTTGAATAAATTCTATTAAAAGGACCTAATATTTATGAAAAGAGGTTAAAGGACATATTGTGTGAATTTATGGCTCATTTGAATCCTAGAGGATTGAAAAGTGGGAAACCCCATTACAACACAATGTTTGGCTGCAATCGTGAAATCTAGGGTGCACAACTGTGCGAGTACTATAGTTTTTGGGATGGTGGAATCTTCAGTGATTTTTTAATGGTTATTCAAACCATGTTCCTAACTATGTGATGTTCCCTAGTGAATAATTACCTTTCGTAGGGTTGGCTGAAAATTTTGCGAAACCATGTAGCCAAAACATGCGTTGTGTTAAATTTGGGTGAATTTACCTTCTTCCCTTATTTAATTTATAAATTATTTTATTCCATTCCTCCGACCATTCCAATGGGTTCACTTATTCCACTAGGTGATTGAGATCCACTCCTTACCACCAAGGGGTTTTCAGGTTTCTCCATCCATTATTCACCATGTTCTTCATCATGGGATTCTACAGAGACATCTCAATATGCTCTACCTTTCCCAACCCATTATTCAATAGTTTTCCCACTATCCATTGAACAGGTTTGGTGAAACTGATCATTTCCCTATTTTCTAGGTTTTGTTTATTCCATTTATTTCTTCCATTTTAGTTTGATTCAAGGCATTATATCTGATGAGTGTAGTGAAACAACGTCGAGGTGGGGTGCCTATGATGTTTCATACTCATTTCGTGGTTTTTTAGACATCACGTCATTATGCTTCTCACCAGAGCCTAGAGGATATTCCAAATTCATGAATATTAAATTAATTTTAATGAATTTTCATGCTCATAGTGACACTAGTAGGTTGATAAACCCATTAATGGGTGATCTTCCTGCCTTTGGCCACCCCTTTCGGTGTTCCATCCTATGTGGACTAAGTTTTCTTTTGCTGTGGGTGGGGTTTGGCATTGGGTTAATGATTTAAATTGATAAGTAGATTTATGTTAAGTGGTAATCCATTTGGTAGGGCCAAATAATGATTATAATTAATTGATCCTTGTGTGATTCCATATGCCATTGGCAATTTTTAAGTAACATTTTGAATTTCACATGCCCTATATAAAATTTCTCATGAAACTATTTAAATGCTTACTTTATTCCATTTCATTCTTTCACACTATGAAAAGTTATTTTTTTCTCTATGACTCTTCATGTTCGTAATTTCTTATGGATTCTAATATTGATATTATTCTATATTTCATGCCTCTCTTAGTGATTATGAATTTAACCTTCTTCTCTATTGGAAAGGGATGTTATGCTTGGTTAATATTGATAGCATGAGATTTAGGAATATCCTTGATAACATGTGATTAATGAAATTCCAATGGCAGGTTCCATTGCATGTATATCATTCCCTATGCATGTTCTTAATGCCTTATTCCATTTTTATTAGGATCAAGATACATGGTTAGATTTTAGGTTTTGTTTATGATATGTTTATTTGAGGGAATGATATTACATAAATTATATTCCATGATAAATGAATTTCATTATATGAATCACATGATATTGGATCAGAGAGAACATAAGTTCCAAATTATGGACTCACGGAAGGCGTCTCCATTCTCAGTTTGTTACTACTGGATGTGTCGAGAGAAATTATTTTTCTTGTATGGTACGGGCTTTCCAGATAGTTTCTAATACTCTTGAGTGGTAAAATTTCTATAGGGGAGAAAATATGGAAAGATCCATTAGAGAAATCGATATTCCATTACATTGGTGATACATGGTCCCCTATGTGAAATACATAGTACAAACACAGAGTCATCATGCCTCGATCGATATAAGGGACACCATATGGGTTTCCTTGGATGCACATGTGGGTATAAGGTTATATTTGATGTTCTCATAGGGACCCATGGGATTATATTACTTCACCTTGGATATGATCAGGCCTCCACCATTGTGTTTTGAGAGATTAATTGATTATTTACCAAAATTAGATGTGCCTATTATTATTATTATGAATTTGGTTATGCACATGTGATGCTTCTTCCCTGTTTTACTAGCTTAATAAAACGATGACATGTGAAATAGACCTGAAGCTAAAGAATGATCATAGGGGTATGAATTTCTATGATTCCCATGTTCACTATTGATATTTATATATATATTATTCTTCCATAGGTACCTGTTATCATAGTTCTTGCATATGTCGAAAAAGGTGGTATGGGACGTGTGACTATTCTGGGACCAAAATAATTTTGGTTACTATTTTATTTCATTATTTTTCTAATTCCATTATATCTGGAATATTTTCTATATTTAAAGAATGTAATGGAAAGTTATATACACTGTGGGTGATGCCCTACTGAGAATTGTTCACATGTATGAATTAAGGAAAGTGTGTTGCTTCTAATTCATGATTTCCTTACTATTTATGATTTAGAATGGGGGTAGAGGACTGGTGATATGTTTGAGGTATTGTGTATTAGATTTGAGATTTTTTAGTATTATATAACATGCAGTATATGATTGTAACCCTATTTTCCTAAATATTTTTTTTTATTGACTCATTACATGCCATGTTTATCATTTTTCTATTTTTATTATTCTACTTCTGCTAGTTATGTGTTACAATTACATAGTTGTTTACCTTATCTTCCGGTGGTGTATCATTTTTAAATATGATTCTATTATTTATTACCAATTTTGTATGAAAATTAATACAGTTATATTTGAGTTCATATTTTCCCCATAAACACATCCTTGGCCCTTGCAGCTAGTTTTCATTATTTTGTGCTTGGGGAGATACGCTTGATGTCCTATGGAAACCGTCTCATGTCACTATTTTGTGGAAATCAGGATGGGATATTGAAATATTATTAATATATATTTTATTACCCAATTATATTAATTTTATTTATACAATATTTACTGTGATTAGAAGTTTTCATAACCATTTATGAATGTTGGACATAGAAAATTAATCTCATATATTCTTGGAGATGGTATATAGTATGTGTGAACCAATTAATATATTATTCACTTAATGAGTGAAAGGTTAAGGAAGTGGGAGACATATTAATTTTCTAGAAATAATATAATCTCATATTTATAAATCATATTCAATATTTTTCATCTTAAAACATTCAATTTAATGACTATGTGAAAAAACATATCAGATTGCTACATGAGGGGTAGTGTGTGGTAGACACAAGGGACATTATAATATTTCGAATAGAATGAAACATAAAATGGTATATGTAATATTAAAATTATTTAAGTATAATAATATCACATATATCATATAATTTTTTGAAATGCATTTGTATATCCATCTTTATAAGGAGGTGATGGAAAACGAGTTACCTTAGTTCACGAGGATGTAGCCCAATGAATACATGATCGAATGATTAAATTCCCATTTGACGAAATATTCAATGGATATAGGTCATGAGTAAAATATTATATAAATCTTCAAATATTGAATATAATTATGTTATTTTATGAAAATGTGTTTTTATGATTTTAGGTCCATGTAAGTGGAAACAAAATAAAAAATATCATTTTATAATGACAAAACATCTTCGGACAACACAATGAGGATTTAAACAAAATAATAATTAGGACAAAATTTTGATCAAATAAGGGGCTCTGGGTTGTTAGTTATGGATTATGGAATTTGTATTTGTATGTACTGGCTAACAAAATGGGTTTGTAATAGTGAATAGTGGAGGATATGGGATGTCCTTTTATAAGTTGGGGAGATGAAACACATGGAATATTTCAAAAGATTCAATTAAAAGTTCATATTTATCATGTAAAAATCGTTTACATTGGGTCTCTCCTTACAAAAATTAGTGATGAGGTATAAATACTTCTATCTAATTAGTTTTGGACTTTTCTTAAGGTCATTATAACAATTTTTTAGGTTAACCCCCTCTAATTCAGTTTTTAACTGAAGAACAATAATTAATATTTACAATTAATATTCATTAGGGTCAAAAAGTATATTTAAATTATTAGATAATATAAATTTTTATGATTCATAATATGCATTGTACTTTTATAAATATAATTAATCAGTGTGGAAAAATAAAAATTAAATTTATACATTCTGATATAGAGAAGGAGCGGGTTTAAAAAGAGTAAATTATTATACATACAAATGATTTAATATACAAATATAATATGAAATAGATTCAAATGAAATTAATTAAATAAAATGAACTAATTTTACAATAAAATCAGTTAATAATATAATTCATCATGTAAATTATATAAGGGAAATTAATTATTTTAATGAAAATTATTTTATTCACTAATCAGAAAAAAATGAAACATTTCAGATAAATCCAAAAAATTCAGCCTAATCTAAATTTTATATTCAACTATTATAAATGATGTTCATTTCTTAAATTAAATTACACAAATTTGGTAAAAATTAATAATAATTTATTTTCTCAAATCATGACTAATAAATATTTTATAGAAATGATGTTTTTCATAAAATATATCTTTTTCGTTTAAAATATAATTATTTTATATATAATCTAAACATAAACACCATTTTCAAAAAAAAATTAATAATATTCAATCTATATAATTTAAGATGTTTGTAACATACTTTTACCTTGATCGGGTAATATTTATCCTCTCTCTTAGACCCTTTTTATATAGAGTTTTAGATAATGAGTTCTGGGTTTTCTATAGACTATAAGAGATTTACATGCCTCGTAACTAGGTCACACTACAGGTAATGGTTTTTGGGTTCATTCCATGAGAAGGATTCGTGTTTTGAAATGATATATGACCTGATAAGTTTTTAAAAATCACGAGTTAACTAATGATAGGATTTTAATCTGTGAGGACTTCTTTTTAAGTATATTTGGAAATCATGGAATATATGATGTCTAAAGGAATTAAACATCTTGTAATTCTGAGAGGTGTGTTTTTTGGGGATTATATAGGATTTGAGTGTTTATTCATCTATTGGATCTCCATTTCTCTTGACCAATGGTTCCTCTTTGTTGTCTTTGAGAGACTTCATTCCTTCCAAATCGATTCGTTCAACATTTGACATTCATTTTAGATGTGGTGCATCTATCTGAGTGAGTGAACCTTTTTTCTTATTCATTTACTGTTATTTTGATAGCACCCTTGTATGGACTCAATGGATTCTAAAGTCTTAAGTATATTTTCATCTAGTATTCATTGTGATCGATTGTGGGATCTCATTATAAAGGCTATTCTTTAATTGGTTGTGGTGAAGACGGGGTGTTTTCTTGAGGTATGTGTTGTTTCTTCTCCTCTACCTTCCGTATTTCTCAATTTAATATATCTTGATGTGTGGATTAGATTATAGTTATTCCATTATCATTATTGTTTTTTTGTTGAACTTATTGTGGGATTGTGATACTCGAGTGTTGATTTAGGTGGTTATGTCACTATCCTATGTTTGATAAGAATCTTGATTTCAATTTTATAAATTGATATATAAATAAATTGGTATGAAATCGGTATGATTGTTTGTGTGTGCTGAAAAGGTATTTTGATGAAAATTGTGGTTTCCATGGTTTTTTAGAAATGGAAATAAAAGGTGTATTTTCAAAACATTTATTGATTTTTAAAATGATCACATGGGTTACCTTGGGTACATAGTTGAATGGTTTAACGTGATGACATCATCAATTTTTATGCTTTTTATGAGGTTTTCTCATGGGGATTTGCTATATTTCATAGGCCCATCGTTGTAAGGGAATTATATTGACATTGTTAGGGGGTTTCATCATGTTGTATTCCACCTCTACTGAGGATGGTATTCTAGGAAACAAATTGTTCACATGATGGATTATGGAATGTAGTCTACTAGAATAACATATTCTATTCCTCAGTTTTGTTAAACCTGTGCTACTACTATTGTTTTGTATTTCCTATATTTTTTCTATTTTATCCTGGATATGTATTTTGATTCTTTTGAATGATGATATAGAAAATATTCATCTAAATTGATATACATTCATTTTTTTAGAAATGAGAAATATGTAGATGATTTGCATGTTTTATATAAAGATGATTTACTTCTTTTCATTCAATTTTTTATTTGAAATATGCATACTAGATTTTTTAAACAATGAATTGTTATTTCAAATCTCATTGGGATCCTATTGAGCATGTTAGTTCACACCCTGCACACCCTTTCTTCATGGTGTATACCTTTTTTATGTCATTCAATGCATTGATAGGAAAGGTGAAATAGTGTGGAAAGGAGGCTTAATGTCAGATCAGTTACAGTGGTAGTGGTGAGATGGTGGGAGTTCATCAACTCTATCACATGGAGTAGAAATTTGGTTTTGGTACATCGTTGATGGACTTGACACATTGAGACATTGGTTACATTTAATGTTATTTTTCATTCACTATCTTCTTACAGTTATGAAATATATTAATTATCATTCCATTTTTCATTCATTCTCTGTGTGAATATATTTCATGTTGTTTCATTTTTGACGAAATCCATTCCTTTGGATCGTTGTTTGATGCGGTGTTCCGGTCTTCGTCACATGGGGATCAGGAATGCCCTTCATTTATTTGAAGGAATATGTGATGTTATAGGATTTAGGATACCTTTGTTAGGTTACTTACAATTTATTATCAAAGTTATTTTTTACCCATGAGTTTTTGTTGGGATGTCTATTAGACTGGATATAGAATTGTCAGAATATGAGGGGTTTGTTGGGATAAGTTCCTAGCAAGAAGTTATCGTGATGAGACTCAAGTTATGTTTGGATATTGGGATATGTTTATCTAGTGTTGTATTTCATTTTTAATCTCAATTTATTCTTATGGGTTTTCTATTTTTAAACTAACATTTACTCTTTTGTATGATTTTTTCCTTCTATTTTGGGGTGTAGTAGTATGCCTCTAGGATGTCTTCCTTGAGTTACTCAGGAGGGTACAACAGATTCCCATCAAGGGAATCTTTATGTAGAGCAGAGTCTCGTCAAGGCTATTGTATGGGAAAAGCATTTTGTTTATTAGAATGTACCATGATTTTAGAATGTAGTCGTTGAGGTATGAACATGATTTGTTAGAGAGATAGATCGATCCCAATAATTCTGGTATGAGAAGCCACCATCCATTGAAGGAACTAATGATCCTAAAGAGGTGAAGGACTAGATGTACATGATCGATCAAAAATTTTACTTTTAGGTGACACCAATAAATATAAAAGTGAAGTGTGTAGAATTCAGGATAACGTGTTCCGGTATGAAATGATGGGATTCGATATTCTGGGAAGATAGAAACGTGTAATTGAATTAGATGGGTTTCTGAACCGTCTTCTATGAATACTTTTTTCCTATAGTCACTGATGCTCGCAAATTATATAGAGTGATTATCATTGTATTTGGGAGAACATTCAGTGTATGTGTACACAAATTAGTTTGATGAGGATGTCTGTTTTTCTCTAGACGTTGTAAAAAAATTCTATGTGACGGTTTAGAATTTCCTTTAGGTTTTGCGACTAGATATTAAATTTCATGTATTTCTGTTAAATATTTATACCTATGTAGACATGGTAGATAAATATATTATGGAATGGATGAATATGTTAGGAATGGTTGTATTATCCACCTCTTATAATCCATAAAATGGATCCATCATTGGAACACATTGGAAGAAAGAGAAGTGGCAGGATTATCAAAAGAGTGGTGGAGCTGGGTCTCAGCGGAGAGCCTCCTCCACACCATCATCTACATCTATCAATCTACATATGACTTTAAATCAGTCCATCAATGTTTGAAAAAAAGACACTCTTTTACAATTCCCATGAATATGTTCAAAATATGTGGACAAATTTGTCACATATAATGCTTCTGTTAGGATACAAATACGCCTTGTTATGATTAGGGTCCATTGTCTACAATGCTACTGCATGGTAGTAATATGAATTAAGGACTAATGGGATCCAACCAAAGGAATAAAGAATAAATTAATTTCATTTAATAGATAATCTTCATGTGGAGGATAATGCAGGTCCAACAATAGTGATATATAATATCTTTTTCATCTTGCATTGTGATTTATTTCTTTTGTATTAGTTTCTACCACTCAATTTTGTCTTCATTTTTAGATTTTATTGAAATTAAAAAGAAACATATTTAAATTTTAATGGAGTGGGTTACACCTCTTGGTAAGATGAAATAGTAGGGTTTTTAGTATCCTTATTATTCATTAATGATAGCTGATACAGTGTCGGTATGTGATTTTCTCATTCTTGATTTGGATCTGTTTGACTTCTTCATTGGTATGGATTGGTTTGTTACTCATTGATCTAAGGTTGATTATTATCTTCGGAATGATTCATTTATTTCTTCCAATGGGATCTATTGTAAGCTTCATGGGGAGTGGGACCTGAGTTTTGGTTATGCAAGACCTTCCCACCCCATGCTCTATAGATTTCGTTTCTATTTCTGTGATTGAGGGCGTTGAAATTTCATATATTTTTCTCTCACTATTGTCGTTTCGAGCTTTTTTGACATTTTCCCAAACTAATTCTCCACTCTTCCAATAAATAGAGAGGTATAGATAATGATTGACTTGTTTCTAGTTGAAAAACAAATATTGATACCTTCTTATCGTATAGAACTACTGAAACTAAAAGATATTAGGATACATTTAGATAACCTATAGGAAAAGGGTTTCATTCACCCTAGTGTTTCTCCTACTAAATCGATGGATCTCTTTTGAGAAGAAGGAAGATGGTTTAATTATATTTTGTATGGAATACCTATAGTTGAACCGTTTAATAGTTATGAACATGAATCATTCACCTCATGTGGATGATTTGTGGTTTTTCAAACGGGGGAAATTTGTTTTCAACGATTGATCTTCACCCTATTTATCATTTGCTAAGATTCTGGGTATATGATATACCGAATAAATCATTCAAGAGAAGTTATATCCATTATAAATATCATGTTATGTATTTTGGTCTTACTAACACTCCATTATTTTTTATGTATTTTATGAATTATATATTTCATCAATATCATGATAAATGTTTGGTAGTTTTTAAGGATGAGATCATGATTTATTTGAAATATGAGCATGTGCATGAGCACTATATTATTTAGGATTTGGAAATTCAGATAAGACACCATCTATAAAGAATGATTTATAAATTTATTTTATGGATTAATGAAGTGATGTTCTTAGGGAACATAATTTTTTAACCTATATTATCAGTTTATCCTCAAAAGGTAAAGGATGTATTTTCATTGAAAGAAATATAGAATGTCTTTGAGATATAGAACTTCCTTGGTATTTATTGATTCTACCAATTGGTTTTTAGGTATTTATCTAGGATGGAATCACCTTGGACTACTCTTACAATAAAATGGTGATATTCACGTGGGATGTGAACTGTCAGTGATATTTAGTTGAACTCAAATGACTTCATCGAGGAGCTCCTATTGTGATCTTACCTAATCATGGTAAGTGGTACATATTGTTTTATGAATCATGTGGTGTTGTTTTCAAATGTGTTATTATATAGGATTTCTATATGGTATCTTACAACTCTATCGTAATTCTGCCTCATGAGAAGAATTAATTGACTCGCGATTTATAGCTTATCGTAGATATTCATGCGATAATATGCTGGAAGCACTATATTTTGGGGGATATATTCTTAGTATTTTCTAATCATAAGAGATTTATTTATATATTTTAATAGAAATACATGATTCTTAGACATAGAAGATGTATAGAATACCTTCATACATTTGACATTGATATCACCTACACCCCGGGGAAGGGGAATATCCTTCTAGACAATCTTAGCAAGAATGTATCATTTTAGTCTATTCTTGAATTGAAGGAGGGTTAGAACGTTATGGGGATTTACACTTAGTTGAATATTTATTTTCATCAATATGTTTCTGGTATGGTTATGACTAGTGATCAGTTACCATAATCTCTCATGGAGTTTATTTTGCAGTTTCATTAGTAAGATTATGAGTATAGTGGAATTGAAGAATTCCTTTGTGGTAGGCAGACCATTTCTGGTTGGTCTATCACTTCATATGTTAATCTCCACTTTGGGATGTATGTTGTCATCCCAATGTCCAATAGGGATTTATTCTTCTTTAATTTTCATACCTCTTCAGGGGACAATCATTAAGTACCTATGAAGATGTATTATGACATGAGACGACAATTCCTGTGGATGGGTATGAAGTGTGACATTGTGGATTATGTGTCCCACTATTATATGAACCAATAGATAAAAAAAGAGCTATTGGGACCCTATTTTTTTCTTCAGCCTCTTCCAATAATATTTTCCAAATGGGTTGAGGTATCCATGTATTTTATTTGTTTGATTAAAGCGGACAACTCGTGGGAGAAATGAAATCTGGGTAGTTGTTGATCGGTTGATCAAGTATGCTCATTTCATTCTGATCAAGGATACAACTAAAGATGATCATTTGGGTAACATGTGCATGAATGTTATTGTGAGGTTTCATGGGAGTCTTTATGACATTTTTTTAAGGGAACTTGGGATTAAATTAATGCTCTCGGGGATCCTCCAAGATGTGATTGGATGTCTAGTCTAGTTGAGTTCATGTTTCCATCCAAATATAGACTAGCAGATGGAGCATGTGATTCATATCCTATTTAATATTCTTCATGCCTATGTCATGGTTTTTGGTGGATCATGGGATAGCCATCTAGGACGGGTTAATTTTTATTTCCAAAATAATTATAAATTTTCAACCAGAACGGATAAATTTGAGGCATTTTATGGTTTCCCATGCTTATCAAATATTTTTTGGACTGAGGTTAGAGAATTTTCTTTAGTTAGACGAAGACAGTTCTATGAGACATCAGTTATATTTAAGACATACATAGATGTTTGGTTAATATTTAGATTCAATATAAATTGTACGCACATCCATGTCAAGATTTTTCTATTGGTGAATGGGTTTTCATAAAAATATCTCTATGGTTTTTTCACTCTAGGGTTGTAAACAATTTAAAGATGGATTAGAGATACATTGGAACATATTAGTTCATGAATAGTCTTGGTATGGTTTTTTATCAGTTATCATTTTTGGTTTAGTTGTAAGTATTTATGATTTTTTTACTATGTTTCTCAGCTCACTAATTGTCAACTTGATTCAGATAACATTTTTAGTTTGGATGTAATTGGTTTAGAGATAGAAGTTGATGTTTTGGAGAAAGTGGTAGAGATAGCTGACTCTAATGTTATATTCATATATATGAAGTTGATTATGTTGTTAGAGTGTTACAGAAACATGAATCAGATTATCTTGACACATGGGAACCTGAGTCATTGATGAGGGAGGAATGGCCTAATCTTCTTCCAATGGTTACATCCTCAACATGAGTCCCGGGGAAGGAAATTATTTGTGGTGGGGAGTTTGTAACATCCCATTACCAGGATTGGGTGTATTTATTACTCTCCATGAGTTCTCATTAGTAATGGAGTTGTAGATGTTGATTTCTAGATTTTATGTAGGCTATATTATATTTACACCGCATGTAACTAGGATACACAATGTGTAATGGTTGCTGGGTGCCTTTAATTTGAGGGATTCACACTGTGAAATATAACATAATGTGATGAGATATTAAACATCATGAAATAATTACAGATTTTATTTTTGTCCATGATGACCAATTTTTGACCTATTTTGACATCATGGATTTCATGATGTGTAAATGAATAACAATTCCTATAATTACCAATAATGGTTTTTAGGGTGCCTTATTGGATTTGAGGGGCCAATCAGATACCTGTTTTAATTTTCTCATGACCAAGGGTCCCTCTACTATGATTTTGGGAGACTCTGTTACATCTAGAATGATATATTTAGCATATGATCATCATTACAGTTATGGTACATTTCTCTTGGTGAGTGACATTTATAATTTTTCATTTCTATTGATCACCGTAGATCCCATGGGTTGTGATATAATACTCATTGTTCTAAAATGGTGTTTCTTCTTTTCTTCTTCCAAATCAATTGTGTGAGCTCATTTTGAAGGTCATTCCTTTGCTATATGTGGTGCAGTGTGTGTTAGTTCTTGATGTATGTGGTGTTTCCTCTTCTCCAATGACCTTACTTCCCAATTGAATCAATATTGAGGTGTATATTGGATTATACGGTACACATTGTTTTTTTTGTTTTGGTTATTGGTAGATCCTGTTGCCGATGTGTGCGACCCAATTTTCGAGGTAGGTGGTTCCGTCACTAGATAATGTTTAGATAATCCATCTTCTTCCATTTTTATAAATCGATTTATAATTAAATTTTTATTAAATGGGAAGGATTTTTTGGGTACATTGAAAATGGATTTTGAAGAAAAGTGTTATTTTCGTAGTAATTGATATATGTAAAGAAAATGGTTACTTTCAAAACATTGAATGATTTGTGAAACAAGCCTGGGTTACCTTGGTTACTTAGGTGGATGGTTAATCTTGATGCCATCATCCATTATTGTGATTATCATGAGGTTTTATCTTGGGTATTTTCTCTTTTTCCTAGTCATGTTGTTCTAGGGGGAGTGATATTGACATTAGTGGTGGGGTTTCTCATGGGTATTTGTTCTATTTCTCAAGACAACTGTTCTATGGGACTAATATTGATAATGTTAGTTGTCTTTTTCATGGAGGTTTCCTCTTCTTCCTTCTCCTGTGTTTTTGGAACTGTATTGTGTATTTTATTGATTCTTTTATAAGTAGTCCAGTGGACTAACATATAGTATTCCATTCTGTTGTGATACCTATGATGTTATGTTTGACTCGTACTTCTTATCTTTGTGTTATGATATCTTTGATATGCATGTTTATTATTGAGAAAGATGATATATAAAATTTTATTTAAAAATGATATACCTTATTTGTTTTTATAAATTATATATAGGGAAATGTTTTGTCACGAACCAAATATGGTCACCTTCAAAACTAGCACCTGGAATAGATCGTGGAAGGACTTGAAGGGATTTCATGATCCCCATGGATTGGAAGAAGTTCCCGGGTATCATATATGAGTTTTTGGGAATGATATACCCTATTTCATAAACATAAGATAACCAAATACAATAAAAAAATTGGATCTGAAATTTGACCACAAACAAGCCATTAATAAAATTCAGAATTGGAAAACAATGTTTATTGAAATCCCAAAGACTAAAACAAAAGAATAATTCCAAAATAGACATCCAAAGAACCACCTAAAGGCAAGGCATAAACACCTTCAAGAAATATCCACAATACTACAGCACAAAGGACCGCTAAAAACATGGACCACCAATTCAAAGAGCTTTACCCAAACCTGCAACAAACATTACCATGTCTATTTACTCCCAAAATTGTATATAGGGTATGAGACGAAGCCCAGTTGGATTCCACCAGAATGATATTCCATGTGATAATCATTTTAAGGAAAAAAGAATACTTGTTTTGTAAATAAGAAATGCTACTAAAAATGTATCCGAAATGTAACTTCAAATAAAACCAGTTTTCAATTGGGCTATTTTAATTAATAAACACTTTTAAATATATTGAACAAGAAACAAATTTTTTCCATCCCAACACACAGTATCTCGATGATGAGCATAAAATATCCAATGATTACTGTAAATGTTAACACCCCAAGGAACAATCTCACTGTGGGTCCCCGGTACCTCGTATCTCGGTGAATGTAACCATACAAATATTTGTTCCCATGCACACGAGCTACTAGTAGGTATAATACCCATATCCTGGTGGTCCCCCAACATCATCATCAACAATGTTTTTTTAGTGTTGTAATCATCAAACATTCTACGTGATGTCGGGGCCAAACCCCACAGGATCACTATCATACTAGTACACTCCCACCCACCTAGTTACCCGAGATTTCCCTCTTGTGATAAAAGAAGTTACAAAATCCATGAAATACAATTTAAAGATTAAAATAACATTTAAATATCACACACACACCAAAAAACCCACACAGATGTTACATAATGTAATTTTTCTTTCCAAATCATTTTGAAACCATACCCATATAAAAATAGCTTAGAACACGTTTCAGGTCTCTTTCACACTTCAATAAATACATTACACAATTTTTCAAAAAAAATCAATGTTAGTACACATCACATAACAACCCGTTCACATTGAAATAGACCATTTCAAAAGTACAGTCCTACTAAAACATCATTCCAACATAGTTTGACCTCTTACATAAATCAAGAAACTATTTAAAACCTTTATAAACCAATTACAAGAAGTGTAACCACGTTTTGAACAAAAAATCATTCTAAAAAAATATTTTGAAACCACATGCATGCCAATATAACATAAAAACAGAATTTTATTCCTTATATACATTTAATAAAACCATTTCAGGAACCTTAAAAGATCCCCAAGTGGTACAACATGGAATACACAAGTCATACACATATGTTTACACAAAAATTCTACATTAAAATTTACCTATCAACCGTTTCTTCCAAAAATAGTTTTCTCACCAAAAAACATATTAAAAACATTAAAAATAAATAAATCAAGCAACCAAATACATGAATAACTTTGTAGACATGGAATCACCAACCAAAAATATCACAACACCCAATCCTTGTGCGAATGTTCACTCGGAAAAACTCCTCACCACAATAGAGTTAAATAAAGACAAAAACCACAATATTAGTCCAATATATCCTAGATGAAACACTAGGTTCGAATCCCTTCTTTTTCGAAGTTAGGAAATTTATGAAAATAGGGATGAAACCCTAAGAAAAATAAAGAAACCTTAAACAAATGGGAGAAGGAACGATCGAATCCCACTTACTTGAGATAACATGAATAAAACACCCTAAATACACAAGTACCTTAACATACCAATAGTAAAAAATGAATATGAGGTTTGAATAAGTCTGAGTAGGTATTATGGGAACTAAAATGGAGGGAAAAGTGTAAATATTGAAGGATTTGTCCAAGATAAAAGTTACCTCTTCAAATCTAGATGATTTGAGAAATCCCGAGAAGTTATTCCCAAATTCGTGATGAATATGAGCTCAAAGGGGGGGGAGCATGGGGGTGTGAATTGGGTATGTGAGTTTGGGTGATAGATGGAATCATTGAAAAACCATAATCATTGAATGATATATTAAGGAATTAATTTTTTTAATGTAGGAAATGGGCTTATGGGCTATCCCAATACCTTAATAAAAAACAAAATTCCATCTTGATTATAGATTCCCATGAAGTCCAAATTGATATTGTGATTTTAATATACTCGGAGATGTCGATTGGGATGTGGAATTGGTGTAAAATTTGTAAAAATGAATCATTTATAAAAAACACAATTTTTTTAAAACATGTAATGGGATCAAGGTTAGGCCCAAATCATGTAAACACACGCTTTCCTCAAAAACTACAGTGGAAAACCCTACAAAAATCAGGAATATTAATTAAATGAAAAATAAATTTAATAGAAGTCATGGATGTGATATTTCTCCCAGACATAAAACCTTCTGCCCGCATAAATCAATAATAAGTTTAAAAGAAAAAAACCAAACACAACCAAAAATCCAAAACGTACTCCTTGTCAAAGATTCGTCCACCCCCAAAAGGCCAAAACACCTCTAATTGATCAATCAAGGAAGGAATAATCTCACCAACCAAAACATACACCACTTCCTGAAATAATCAATTATATTAAAAATATATCCCAAAACAAAAATACCTCAAATAGTATCCAAACAAGACCCATGAAATTTACTTGAAATGAACATTGAAAACGAATCATGTCACCACAGCCTAACTTCAACAAAACCATTAAGAACACTCTGATCCCAATGTTTACTCAAGGATGAAGATGGAAGTCTGGTAACTCTGAACGAGACTAACTATTCATAGACTGAAACTAGGGAAAAAACCCAGTTAATGATATGGGGAGACACAAATAGACTCCCAGCCATAACAGAGAACTCATTTTATTTATGAGATAAAATCAGGACACTAACAGGGGGAGGCATGAACGGACTTATGAAAAAGGGGTATACTTTCTTTAAAATTTTCCAAATTATTTTACATGAGACTCATAGTGTTTCTCCCCTATATAATAAACAACCATGTTAACCGACCAGTATAGGACGAAACAAAAAATCCCCAAAATTTAAATGGTTGTCAAGACCACACGGTTAGTCTGCAAGGTTTGGGAAACTGTGCGCTAACTGTTCAGATCATTCTATCCAAAGATGTTTATTTGCATGGTTACATGGGATGAGTCACATGACCAAGAAGAGACCATGTGGTTGCTACTATCTCTTTTCGCACGGTTTCTTAGGTTGGCACATACTTACTACTAACTGTGTGCATACCTTTCTCTTTAATTTTCCATTGCCAAATTTCATCATTTTCTCTAAAAATACAGAGGAACCCAATTGGAAGAAGATGAACATATGATATAACATGGAAATCAGTTCTTCCACCTCTACCACTAAACCAGAACAACTGAAACAAGATGAAAACACTAGAGGAATAAACTATTCCCATCTTTCATACTGAGGATTGGTATTTGAACCATAGTTTGAACAACCCCAAGATTTCCCCTAACTATGCACCAGCATGATTCTGGGACCTATGGTTGGAGCTCATATTATTGAAGCATATATATCCTCAAATTCAGGCATTAGAAAACCCCTAATGGAACATCTTCTTCTTGTTCCATAATCAATAACAATGTGATCTTAGATGGGATCAATGAGACACGACACACATCAAGCAGAATTTACCCTAACCCATCATTTTACAAAAACAAGGCCTTAGAGGATGCACCCACATCACCCCATGTTTATTTGTATAGAAAAAATAGAAATAAATGACACATAGGAATAACTTCCACTGTACACAGGTTTTTGGAATTCATTGAAGGGAGAAAGACATCCGACAAAATAGAGACTCTAATAAGATTGCAAAACCTTCACCCTTTAGTGAAACGAATGCATGACATCGCAAGGAATCACCGAACATGACCATTGAGGAAAGTAAAGAACACAAGTAGAATGACTTTATGCAAAGTCCCAAGCACCACATGATTCTAACAAGTATCCATAATATCCAATCTTGTCCAGATTTTCCACACTGGTGGCCTAACATGAACTATTGATTCGATGAGACTGATGAAAGATCCTAAGTCCCTTTAAGACGTCCTTATACACTACCAATCCTGAACTTCATCCATCTTAGACAAATCCGAAAACCGAATAAACTATGGTCTAGTTCAACCTCCCACAACCACTCTCCCTGTACAAGGGGATCCACATAACCGAAAGGAAGATGGGGTAAACTCAATCTCCAAAGCTTAAGATGAATGTCCTTATGTTGATCAACTGGGGGATCATCTGATGGTGAATCACCATGGGCCACACACCAGTCATGCATTAACTATTTATGGGGGCAAACACTTGCCAATAAGAAAAACCAAGGACCCATCTAAATAGTTTATTTGTTCAAAACATACCACAAACTAGAACCGAACTAATTAGGTAAGCCACTATATTGGGCTTCTGTATTTTATCACAAAAGAGACCACTGACCAACGCTTCATTCAAACTTATCGACAAAACACCAACCCAACTCATCCATTAAATAAGAAGGGTTCTTGAACTTGAAACACCCCCAATAAAAATCCTGGAAACTAATAAGCCACACCACCCAACCACACATTATCAAAACAAAACACTTTACATCAAAATCATTATTAAAATAGACATTGTTGGTGGGTTGTGCATTTACCAATGGTATCTAATTAGCCTCACACTTGCATATTTACACGACACACAAGGCAACCACCTCATTTCCATCCAGAAACTCATCTAGTCGTGCCATTAACCATCCATATTCTTATATAATCCCATGAATGTAGTAACCCTTGAGAATACCAAATACCAAAACCAAACCTTTCCTATTTTAATAATAAAAATATTTTAACCACACTTTCCCTTTCTCAAAACTGCTAATAATAAAATCAAAACCCAATTTACATATTACAAACATATTTAGAAAAGAAAACATCATTCAATAAAAACTCCCTCTCCAACCTTACACCACCATTTCAAAACATTTCCACCCATTTCAAAGCATTTCTAATTTCAAGAAAACTCTATTTCATAAATAGCCATTAAATTAAGAAATAAACTCTTCTCATTTCAAAACAAGGTTATGTAATTTCATAAAAAATTTGAAATGATCAGTAGTTAGCAAATAAAAATAGATGATCAAACACCACACCAAAATTGTAAAAAAAATTATTCCATTCAAATTAAAGTTCAATGGTTCTAGAAATTATATTTGAAATAGAATTTAAAATACCACTTTAACAAAATTAATGTATTAAATGGAGGTTTAAAATCACCATTTACCAATTCAAAAATATTATGAAAACTAATTTCAACCCATTATGAAATGAAAAAAACATCAACATTATTACAAAATCATTTCACAAAGATTTAACGTTTCATAAAACCAAGTCATTTTCATTTTATAACCGAATTTACAAGATTCCAAAAAGAAAAGACACAATAAAATACAAGAGGAAACTAGTGTTGGTGGGTGACTTGTAGATATTGTTAGAATCTATATGCTAATCAATTAACCATCATAGAGTGTGTTCTAGGGAAATATCCCTAGATCCACATGGTTTTCTAGGCCATGGAAGCTCCTTGGGACCACGAACCCAACTCTCTTTTTATTTCCCCCAATCATCAACAAACCATGAGAAACAAAAAACATAGATAAAACCCGACATCCAATGGAAACATGAATCGCATCATGATGTGTTTTGGCTAGGAAACCTACTCATAATCACAATGTCTAATCTCTACAACCCTTTCCTCAAACTATCCCATCTTTTCTGCAAACAACATGACCCAAGAGATCAAAACTCCTCTCATATCATTTTTTCATGAACCTGATCTGGTCTGCTTCAAAACCCACACCAGACCCAGTCTTTGGTAGGACCCAAAGAGAATTTTGGATCCCCTTGGGTTGGAATAAGTGACCGGGTATCGTATATGAGTGTTTGGGAATTATTTAACTGAGTTCAGAAACATAATACAACCAAATACAATAAATACACTGAATCTAGAATATTACTACAAAAATGACATTAAAAAAATTCAGAATTGGGAAACAAGGTTTATTCAAAAACCAAAGACTACATGAAAAAGAGGGAAAAAAATATGTAAAGACCATGAAACAACTCATGGCATGGGGGAAACACCCTTAATCCTTCTCCACAAGACCACACAATGAAGGATAGCTAGAAACCAGAAGTACATGTTCTATGATCTTTACCCAAACATGCAATAATCATTATCAACCCTACTTACACCCAAAAGTGTAAGTATGGTGTGAGAAAAATCCTAGTAGGATGCCACCACAAAAATATTCTATGTGAAAATAATTAAAATAATAAAATATTTCATGTTTTGTAAATAATAAATTGTTTTAAAATTTTTAGAAAATGAAACTTAAAATAAAATTGGTTTTCATGTGGTCAATTTTAAAGAATCAAAACATATAAATAAAATTCCCAATATAATGAATATTTTATATCCAAAAACACTACATTCCGATGATGATTGTATAATGTCTAATGAGATCTTGCAACGGGAACACCCGTAGGGGCTAGCTCGTTGTTGGTCCTAGGTACCACGTATCTTGGTGAAAGTAACCATACAAAAATCCATTCTCATGAACATGAGCCTCTAGTAGGGATTATAACCATAACCTAGTGGTACCCTAACATCATCATCATCATAGTTTAGTTAGTGTTTTCATAGTCATTCATTTTATGTGAAACATTGGCCAAACGCCACAGGATCACTAGCATACTATTACACGTCCACCCACCTAGTTATCGGGGTTTTCCCTCTTGTGATTAAACAAGTTCCACAAGCCAAGAAATAAGATTTTCAATTTAAAATACAATTTCCAAATAAAACAAACACCAAACATCCCATAAACATGACACATAATTTTCTCTTTAATTAAAATTTAGTTTGAAACCATACGCACACCAAACAATCCCACAATGTGTTTCATATCACTTACACAGGTCAATAAATACTTTTAAAAACTTTATAAAACATCTCCATGATAGTACACCTCAGATAAAATACATTTCACATTAAAATGGACCATTTCAATAGCACATTCCAACCAAAACCGTTTTAAAACATTGTTTCACCTATTACATAAATCATGAAACCATTTAAAACCTTTATAAAACAATTATAAGGAGTGTAACCAAGAATTGCACATAAGATCCTTCTAAAAAGAGAATTATGAAACCAAATACATGAAAATGTAACATAAAACCAGAATTGGAAGCCCTTAACCATTTAATAAAACCATTTAATGAACTATAATATTTTCCCAAGTGGTAAAACATGTAATACAGAAGACAAACACACACTTTTAATCCAAAATGCTACTTTAAAATTAACCGCTCAACCAATGCTTCCAAATATTGTTTTTGGAGGACACAAAACAGATTAGAAACATTATAGATAAATAAATCAATAAAGTAAACTCATCAATAAATGATTACACAAAGAATCACTTACCAAAAATGTCAAAAAAACTAAATCCTTGTATGAAAGTTCACTCGCACCTCTGCCCCACCAAAAGGGAGTTAAATAAAACAAAAAACCACCAAATTAGACCAATAATCCCAAGATATAACCCTATGTTCAAATAAATACATTATATAAGTTAGGAACTTCATGAATATATGGATGGAACCCTAATAAAAAGGATAAAATCCTAAGGAAATGGGAGAAGAAAGGAAGGATACCCACTTACTGGAGATATCATGAATGAAACGCCCTAAAAACACCAGTAGTTGAATTTACTAACAGAAAAAAAACTAAGTGAGGATAAAATAAGGATGTGTAGGTCATGTGAGATATAAAATTAAAGGAAATGATTAAAAATTCTACTTTTTATTAAAGAATCAAGTAACCTATTAAAATCCGGACGATTTGAGAAATCCAAAAAAAATATTTCCTGAATTCGCCATGAATATGAACTACAAAGATGAGGAAAAGATCGTGGTAGTGCACAAAGGGTATTTGGACTTGAGTGAAATTTGGTATCACTGAAAAACCATAAAAATTGAATGACATATTTATAAATTTAATTTTTTAAAGCACAAAATGGGCTTATGAGCTGACTCAATACCATAAATAAAATTCTAAAACCATAATGATTATGGATTCATATGAGGTCTAAATGGATATGGTGGTTTTAATATTCCATGGTATTATAATATGGTAGTGCAATGGGTGTAAATATTTTTACAATGAAGGATATTAAAAAAAATTAAATACATGAAATGGGCTCACGGTTTGGCCAAAATCAATAAAACACACGCTTTCATCCAAAATAAAATGTGAAACCCCGCCAGACAAATAAAAAATATTGATTAAATGAAAAATATTTTTAAAATAAGTCATGGATGTTATTTTTTTACTAAATTATCTATAAAATTTGTTTTTTTATCATGTTAGGTTTTGTTTTAAATGAGAAAATGAAAATTTTCATACAAATACATGTGATGGAACACTTGGTAGAATCATATTGATCCTATTAGCTCACACCCTACACACCCATTAGGTAGAGAATAATACTTTGTATGTCTTCCAATGTAGGGAAATAAAAGGTTCCACAATGTCGTCGTGATGTTTTATGCCAGCTTAGTTGGGGATATGGTGGTGAGATGGTGGGATTTCATCCATGATATCAAATGGAGTAGCTGTTTGGTTTTGGTCATTTGCAGTTGGGATTCACTGTAGAATATTTTGGATAATTTTATAGTTGTTTTTTTTCCTCTATCTTCTTTAAATTATGGGATATATTTATAGGTTGTTTTTTTATGGTCACAAAGGCTCCCACAATGAAATGAGTGTGTATTCTATATTTTAAATGCCTTCATAATCATTGAAATAAACATGAGAGAAAACTCACAATGGATGTCTTCCCATGAAACACCTACCCCTTCTTGTCCATGAGATACTATATCTTAACTTTAAGTGCTACTTGTTTTATTTATCTAGTTTACAAAGGAACCCATCACTCATATTGAGATTTAATTAGTCTAATATAGATAAATTATTCTATTTTTTAATGCTCTAAATGTTGATAAAATATTCTTCCCTTGTACTTAAGATGACATTTCTACAAAATATATTGAAAATTCTGCTACCATGAATAATTATTCTCTATCAAATAAACCATTTTATTATCAAATAGATTACTTTACTGAAACTTTACTTCATGGACTCCATGTGTATTATAAATGGTTGGTATTCACAAAAACATAGGTGTATCACTTTTCTCAATAGCTTGGAATTTTATGATGTATTTAATTAATCACTTTTTAACATTCCAAAATCACCTCATTAAATAAAAAAAAGAATCATGATTCATGTATCTCACCTTATTATATACTAAGAAAAATGCACCACTCCTATTTTACTTTCACTACACTTAATGTATGTACATATGATCATGGGGTCCCTAAAATTTCATGTCCTACATAGTCTCTTATTCTTATTTCATATACAAATCTTTGATGATACATTTTTCCTATAAACCCATATGGTCCTCACAAGTCCATAAAAATGAGTTCCATCCTATCTCTAAAACACCTGTTAAATTTAGTTTTGCATGTGTGGTAGTAGTGGAGAACAAGGTTTATGGCCTTTATATTCATGATATCTTAGTACCTTGCTTCATGATGAGTTGGTGACGTAATATATATGATGAGTGATAATAGAAATATATAATATGACATGTGTGAGGTTCTGATATGTAGGTATGCATTTAGGACCCACATTATATATGGTGATATATGTGGTTTGATTATATAGAAGGAATATGGGAATGTGACAATAGACATACTGTTGCGAGATAGGAGATTTGGTATAGAATTTGTTAAGGATTTCCTTAATTTTATTATATTGATGATATATTACCATACATAGATGCAATATTTGGTATGACTGAAGTAGTGAGGTTGGTAATTTATAGTTTATCATTTTAGGTTCTTGCAGGTTTTTGTGTTTTATAATGGGTGCATTAATATGTTATGTTCACATATACATGAGGTACATTGGGAATATTCCTATAATTAGGAATTTTATGATAAATAAATGTATCAATTAACTATTTATTAGGTTTAAAGGAGGTCTTCAAGGAATTTGAATGATTATAATATCATGGTTATTGTATTTATTATTGAATTGCTACCTTAGTATTGAATTTTGAAACATTACATGGAGAGTATTTATTGTAAACATTGATTTTGATCATGAAATCGATACTTTTTTATTTTTTATCATTAATGTGGTGGATTTTATAGCGGTTTATATCATGTATATCTCTATTAATTTTATATTTAAATTAATTACTCACAAACTTGTGACCTATTTTATTCCTTCATTTCTAGTTTCCAAATCATGTCTTACTGGTGGTGGGACTAGGGGATAATTTTCTAACTACGTTCATTATCGTCCTAAGAGAGGCGCCTCTATAGCGAGAGGTAACGAAAATACATACCCATACTACCATTTTTGTAATAATATTTAAGATTAGAGATGATAATCCAATGCCATCCATTATGTCATGAAACATAAATACCATTAAATTACCCATACATATAAAAATATTATGTCACACCTAGGAATATATGTTTTCATTAGAATCCATGGTGCTTGAGACACAACCAAGGAAAAACCACTAACCAAATCCAATTAGGAAAATATTACTTATTATCTTGGTTAAAGTGTAATGGTTATAATCAATTTGGAAAATCATAATATTGTCACAAATAAAAAACTAAACTTGGCATACAACATCAAGGAATTATGACCATTTACAAAACATTAACAAGTATTGTATTTGTGTGTAAATTCTTGAGTAGTACATTCCAATAATATAAATTTCATGGAATTAATCATGAAAAATATAAAATAAACAACCATTCCTTAAATTAATCTATATTCCTTAGTTGAATAACATTACATGTTATATCAATTAACATGATTGATACAATAAATAATTTATATTCAATATAAACAATACTCATTTAAAAAATATATATATTCTAATCAGACATAAGAATGAATATATCCACCTTGAAATATATTTAATGCTTTAAATAGCTAGGTCAAATAAAAAATAAGGTACAATGATTAAACAATAAAAAAATATAGAATTATTATACTAACTCCACAATGATATAAAATACTAAAAATATAATTTATACTAGGAAGGTATCCACATTGGTATTATGTGATTCTTTATAATATCTTTGACAGAGTGTAAATGAATAAAAGTTTTTCCCACAATATGGGAAACTACCTATAGTTTATGGAATATCATGTCGGGGGGATAATATTTTACTAAGGTTATATTTTTATATTTAAATACCTAATTAAATTCTGTTATTTAAAATATCTATCTAATTAACATGTCACATAATAATGTGTGAAAAAGATAATTAATATTAAAATATTTATATATTTAAATATTCTTAATGTGGTTAAAGCCTATGAAATTTTTTAAAAAACAATATGAAAATGTAAAAAAGAAGATGCAATGGAATAATGATAAAAAATTAGTTTTTATGAACTCTTAATATAAAAAATTTATATATTTAGTTTTTCATAAAAAAATGTAATGCATTATTCAATTGTGTGAAAAATGATTAGTGCCTGTTTTTTAGTTATGTAATTGTTAAACTATTATAATTTATTAATTGAATCAATTCCTCCCACTTCATAAATATATCCACCACATTAAATATTAAATTATTCATAATACCCCATACAATAATACATAATGATTCAACAATAATACCCCAAAAATAAAATCTAAATCATTTAAAAAATAAACTACATAACAATATCATGAAATTTAAACATTCCTGTAATTGTTCTATCCAGATGTTCAATTTAGTACAGCAATGAAAATAAAATATTCTACTACATACATGGATTATTAAAACCACCAATTCATATGACATCAAATCCCTAATAATTATTAAGAGATACTCACCTAAAGACTCACATCCCATAAGGCTCCAATTTATTCCATAAGATATCAATAAATTGAAAGTTTCATAATTCCAAAATTCATCATAAGTTACAAATGTGAATCTCTTATGAGTATAAAATCACTAAATATAATCATATCACTATAAATGTGCAAAACATTCCCTATTTTCATACAAAAAAATCTAAATAATTTTTAATTATCAACCCTTGAAATCAAATCAAAATCCTTCTCATCTACTAGATCATATATTTCTAACTACCACGATCCCTATATATAGATCAATAAAAGACATGAATAACCGAAATTGTAATTAATTTTCAAATTATACCTATAGGTTACCTTATAAGACTCTAAAAAACAAATTATTACATTAATCCACCAATATGAGCTCACTAATAAAAAATACTACATCAACATAAATATTCTCCTTATACAATCAACCAATTAAAAACAGAATATACGATACTCCAAATAATAAAATAATAGTGGGGATTTATATGTTTGAACCACCATCATACACAATTAAATAATAATATTTCATTTAGAAAATGTATTATAATTGAATAAACCCTGAACACAATGGACCAAATCCAATTTCATATATTATTACACTAGTATATTATATAAGTAATCAAATCACGATAACTGAATAGTTCATTAGTCTTGGTAATATAGATACATACATGTGTCTTGTATTACATTTGAGTATACAAATTACAAAATAATTTATTTCAAGAAAAAAATTATTATTTATGGAATATAATTGAACATTAGTAATATTATACCTCATGGAATCATATAGAACAGGAAAAAAGAATGGTGACCTTTAAATATCAGTAATGGTTTTGTACAATGGAAGCTATCATGAATCAATAAAAATAATAAATATTGAAATGTAAATAACATTACAAAAATATCAATTTAAAAAAAGGACAGTCATGATAAGAGAGGACTAATAAACATATCAATTTAAATAAATAAATTATATTTAATTTAGTGAATAAATTGATAATTTAATTCATTCATAGATATTATCTATGAAAAAAATCTAATTTATGATAAGATAATTAAATTATCAATAAAAAGAAATTAATAACTACTAGACATCATTTCGTAGGATAATTATACATATAAAATCTAGATATTTCATTGAGAGAGTTGAAAACTACTGGGTACAAGATCATATGGTTTAGATGACATACTTAAAACTATTGGGTTCAAACCCATCTGGTTGTGCCTCCTGGTTTAAAGCTACTGTGTATAAACTAATCTAGTTTAGCCCAATAAATTTTCTCATGAGACAAATCCATGCATTGAGGGATATTGATAAATAAAACCCACTCGTTTATATATTTTCAAATCATTCCTCATATATATAATTATCGATTTAAATCTTGACAATTTAATTTAAAAATAAATGTTTGTATTGAGTAAATGTTACAAATTTATCAACATTTCCTCAAATAGTAAATTAATTGTCAATATAAACACCATATGAATAATTGGTATGAAATACAAGAAATAATAATATCTATTATTCATGAATATGGATAGTTAAGAGAAATATAATTTATAGTGAGAAAAGAGGATAAAAAAGTTATGGTTTTAAGAGTAAGTTAGCCATCAAAAAAGAAATAGAGATTGTACATTAAATTTTAATACTTAGTAATTTTCAAGTAAAATAACTTTTACTAAATTACTACAATTGAAACATTAAATACCAATATGTATGAATGTTTAATTATATTATATATAAAATTATTAGTATATACCGCATATAAAATAAATTAGTGTATAACATACAAATGTGCATTAATTAATGGAAATTTAGACATAATCACTTACATTAAACTACCTTTTCATTGAACATAAATTAACCTATGGTAGAGTGGTTTTAGAAATTTTATTAACATAAAACATAATGATATTAATATTTATAGCAACATATATGATCCTTTTATATCATCTTATCACAAATACATTAATAATATCTTATTGTTTTCATTGATTTGGGTGTTAATCGCCGATTTTTCTCATATGTGTTTTGTTAGGAAAGATCTGGTTACTTCACATAATATATAGTTATATCTTAAAAAATAATAATAATTACATATTTTTCATATTAATACAACAATTAATCTTTTTAAAACAATCATGAATGATTTTTATATAAAATTAAGTATGATATGATCATAGAGACTGTAGGTCATACATGTTCATGAGTCACATTTTAATTTTTCAACAAACATTGGGGAAATATTTTATGTAATGTTTTTTTTAGATATTTATTATAACATAAAATTATTTCATTATGTATTCTTATACATATCATATATGTTTTTCATCAATGAAAATGGAGTCACATCACATTGTGAAAGCAGTAGTCCATGTGTACATGATTAATTTTTTCATCTATTAGTAAGTTAAAACATAATAAAGGAAATGATATATTGCATTTTATTAATGATAAATATGTATTGAAAATCATAATTATTTCATTTCCACCTTTAATAATAATTAACATTATCTATATAACCTTCTATATAATTTTTTTGTGAATGAAGAATCACATCGACTCGTGAGGTGATAGTCCATTGTACATAAAAGTGACATTATCGTATCCTATAGGGAATCCATAGAAAAAATTATATATGACATAATGACTCAATATGAATAATTATGTCAAATATATAATATATATATATTATATCCATTATTATAATTGACTGTGATATGTGGTAAAAGAAAAAATTACTTACATCGGTTCTTATGGCGGTAGCCCGCCATACACATGAATTATGATTTGGTAACTCATTTGATGGATGTAGGGATTCTAGTAGGTCCAGAATATAATATAAAAAAATATCATTATATAGATCATAATATGTTTATTATATTAGCATGGTTTAATATGAATTTAATGAATTGGATGAAAAAGTATTTTAAAATTGGTCGTTGAATAACGTTACCTCTTTATCGGAAACCCTCCATATTTATGTTCCAAAACAATTCTGAGGTTGGTATTGTCCCTAAAAGAGGATTCTCATAAGTGGGGAAGGATTTTTGGCAGTGATTTAAGTTGGTTTTGGTCAAACCAAATGGGTTTATAGGAGAGATTATATAAGGGGAGTGAGTTTACTTTTATAATTGAAAATGAGTGGTATTTTTGAAAATTCTGAAACTTATTCAATAATGGGGGGTCACTATCACTGCATGTGTAACACCCAAATAATCTAAAGTATGTAAATTGTATTTGATAACATTTATGATTTGAAACATCACGTGTTTATGGGAATATAATATCTAGAAAATTGATTGCATATTTACTATTAAAAATAAATTCAATATATATTATAGCTTTCAACGCATGTGAAATTGAGTTAGAATATGTTTAACACATCAGTGATCCATTTCATTTTTCTTGCATTACATGAAAAATCGTGTTTTACGAAACAATAATATATTACAATAATATTATTTATTAATATATTAATATATACCACAACTGTCAAATTAGCGGTTATGAATAGAATTACATACCTAATGAAAATATATGGTTTAAATAAATATTAAATTATTTCATTGGATAATAATTAATTAGAAATGAATAAATGAACCAATGGACAATAAAAGAGTGGTTAATATAGAAAATTATTTATATAATCCCAAAGATTTATTATCCTAATAAATTTAATTTTTTAGATTTAGTGAGTTATGTTAATTTAATATATTAATTATATACTCAATAAAATATTTTTTCGTCCAACCAATATATTTAATACGGCTAAAATAATAAAAGATAAAATATTATACATAAAAAAATAAATTTTTATAACTGACCCTTTCGGGCCATTCAATGGATAAATTATTTTAAATCTAATTTTTTCAATTTTGAAAATATTATATGTTAGACTAAATATAATAACTGGAATAGGAAGATAAAAATTATGTTATGGTGAATTTTGTTTGGATTTTTCTATGAAGTGGAATTTTTAATGAATTGTGAAAAATGTTAAATTTTAATACAAAACATATTTTTTGTCTCATTCATTTAAATATTGAAATTATATTTTTTGTTTGTTTTAGACCCTAAATATATCAATTTGATATCATGTAGTAAAATTTATCCATTGGAATCATTTTTTACTTTGAAATTGAATATAAAATCTTATCCAATATTTAAACACTTTGACTTTAAAAGATTCTATTGTCATCTGATCTAAAGGATTAAATTTAAATTAATAAATGCAATATTTGTGATTGAAATTTGAAAAATTGATTCCAAATTATAAATAATAATTATTTAAATTTTATAATAATTTCAAATTAGTTTTTTAAAAATACATATTATTGAATGTAATTAATATTAATTATAATGATTATGGTGAAATTAATCTTAATAAAGAAATAAACCTTATACATTGAGGAAACAATGAAGTAGAAACCTGTAGAAAAATAATTTTATGCTCATATTTAATAAATATACACCCTTTTATAAAATTAGGACCATTATTAGATCCACTTGACATGGGAATTACCTAGGTGGAATAACCTTTATAGAAATTTACCATAGTGACACTCAATATCCATAATAAAAGACACTAACACCACCCACTTGCACATACTTATGAAGACACATTAGATCAAAAAATATTGGCCTAAAAAATTGGTAACACCATATTGTATTAAATCCATGAATGAAATCCATTTTCAACCTCAATTTACACACACATCATTCTAATGGGCAACAACCCTACAATTTATGTGTACAGTGAACATGAACCTCACGAAACGATGATTGTTCGATATTCCCTTACCGTATGTCATGATTGTAATTAAGATGGAAAATATATTTATTTATGTTTAATATGATATATATATATATTGAATTTCTTCTTAATTAAAATTTATATATATCATAGATTTATTCTTTCCATTTTTTGTAAATATGATAACATTATTTGTGGAAGTGTGGACTACCGCCTCCTAAAAGCGATGTGATACTATCAAACGATAAATAATATGTATAAAGGATGGTATTAATTAAAAGTACGTGAAAATATATATATATATATATATATTATACTCATGAAATAAATATATTTATATAAATATAATATATATCATTTTCATTATTACCCTTCCATACACTTAAAAAGTGATAACATCTTTCGTGGATGTACGGACTACCGCCTTATCGACACAATGCTGTTAAATTAGAAGAATTATATATATAAGTAAATATTATTAAATAATATTTTAAGTTGATATAATTTTCATTATTTAATGATTAATGTTACATACCATCATTCCATAATGATTATTGAAAATGGGAAAGTTACTCATGCGTACGTACAACCTTTGGTCTCTAGGATTGTATCATTTGTTCACTTCCATAACCATATCAAATTATCTATTTTAAAATGAAAATTTATTTATAAATATTATAATAAGGGAATTATTATTATTCTAGATATGTTATATAATGACCCATTTAACCATAGGTGACCTACCAAAGTTATTTTAGACACATAAAATGAATTTTTTCAAAACACATGATGTAAACAAATTTTTTTATGTATTTGTATAAAACATGGTAATAAGTAAAATTAATATAATGATAAAAATGATTTTTTGGAATAAATTAAAATTTTAACATATTTTTATTATTTTGGAATATTAAAACACATGAGACAAGTCAGACTCAAGGTAATGGATTCTCATCTCACTTTTTACATTCTTGAGATAAATGTCTTATTAACTATTTACTTAATGTGTGTCATTTATATAACTAACCTTTTAATTTCATATATAATTTATTATTGTATCATCATTGTATTTTAAATTTTCATGTAAAGTTATTCCTTTATGGTAATTATTATTTAAATTTATTCATATGGGTATGGGACACTTTGGAAGGTATAACAATTTTTCCCTGAGAATAATTGTAATTATATTTCATTTCAATTCGATGAAATTATATGATCATTTAAAATAAAGTTTTTTTTTCATCTAATGTTTTTATTCATGGCCATTTCAAAATATTAATACCATTTTTAACTCCTTTGTTATCAAATGATTCTAGAAAATTTTTATAAGAAAATAAGACATCATTCTATCATTAGTCAAGGAACATGTTTTTTTGCTAAAATCCCTGTTTTCTAATAATGTTATCAAATAATTGTTTTTAAAATATGTAAAATATAATTATTGACATTTTTACCCTTTTTTATCTTACCTATTTTTTAGAAGATTATTCTCATCACATTATGAATAAGATGGTATTCTATAATTTTTACTGTATAAAAGGAATGTTCTTTTTACCTTCAATGTAATGTATAGATTTACCTCCCATAATTTCATTGTATCTTACATTGCCTGATGAAAATATTTTATCTTATTAAATATTTCATCAAAAGTGAATTTCAATTTTTTTCAAATGGTCTTTCAAAACAAAAGGATATTTTCCTAATGATTTTTTAAACTATATTTTAATAGTATTTATATTATTTAATTGAAAAAACCCATTATTTTGACTCCCCATGTGATATGTTATATATATACCATCTTTATTCCTCCTATGGAAGGTTTATGATTTATTTTTCCTAGGATACTATTAATATTATCTTATTTGATTCCTTATAGTCCACTGGAAATAGTATATTTCCTATGATAATTTCACATTAAATTTCTCCTAAATATCCATATCATTTTTTATGGATATGATTACTTCCTGAATTGTATTCCGTTTTTCATTCTAGTTGAACTTGGAAATTTATTTAATAATTTGTGGAGATATTGTTAAATCCATATCATTTATTCAATACTATTATTGGTAAGTATTATTGTTTAATAATTAAATCAATTTCTTGATATGAGGAATTCATTGGACGTGATGTGAAGGGTGGGGATTGGAATTTATAAATCGCGTCGATGCATAGATTGGTTCTATTAAGTCAAATAAGATGAAAAAATTATATGGGGATCAAAAAGTAGTTTTAAAATGTTTGATGGATAGATATTCAGAGTAAATGTTATCATGTGTGTGAGACATGACATCCAATAAATATGAATTGCCTTTATTTTGAATCAATATTTATTATCCAAGATATTTTCATTATGAAAACATTTATGTATGAATTTCATTGTCTGTTTCTTTATTAAATGGTATGTGTGTCTAATTATTTACCATTCCATATTTATTATTATCATATATTCATCACTACTACCACCATACATTACCCTTACTGTGCATTTTTGCTCACCTTTGTTTTGATTAAATCCCCTCTGAATTCCACAAGCAATGTGTGAATGATATTTAGGGATGTACTAGATTAGATATATCTATCCTTGAATGAAAAATAATTATGTTGTAATTAGTGTATTCATTTTTAATACAGGACTCACGTATGTATTTGGTGGAACAAGAATATTAATCACTTCTATACATTCCGATTTGATTATTTCTAATCATGTCAATGTAATGATAGAAGAAACCTTCTTTAGAATCCATATGGTCAGGTCTCTATAGTTCATATCTAAAGAATCTTAATATATACCTAGGGTACTAGATTTAGGAAAACATATATCAAATAAAATAAACCTTATGTATAATTTGAGGATAATATTAAATGAAAATTCTATAATTTTTCTAAAATAGGTATTATGTGGGTGTTACTAGAAATAAAACCATGTTAGTATACAATAAGTGGATATGGTTCTCGAATATATCTAATTAGGTGTAACTACTTAGACAAGGTGTGTTAGGCCTAACTCGGCATAACCTGGTATGTGACAACGGGCCTAAATACGCACATGGTTTGAAATACTATCGAGATATGCTTAAGATAATTCACATTTTATTTTCAACCACCTATAAATAATTTTGAAAATTACTAACCTAGGTTAGTCCAATAGTTTTTTCAATTGAAGATAATTTTATAAGATTTATATATATTATAAATTATTATACAATTTTCTATGTCTATTTCTATATAGACTATGTATTATTGTTTTATTCAGTCGTTGGTCCCCGAAGAGTCAATAAAAAATTGAACATAAAGGAATATGTGGATATAATGAGAAAAAAATAAGGAATTTATTAGATTTATTGATCTTCGGTTTATTACTAATTATTTTTTAGGAAATATTAATAATAACTTATATCTTACATAACTCTGAAACTTACCAAATAAGAGAAGGACAAAACGTTCTAAGATCTCCACCGGTGGAGACCATGGAGAGGAAAAGGCCTTATTTCCCACGTTTAATTAATTTGGAAGGTTAGTCCTGGGAATGTGTCTCAATGAAATGTAGAATTGATTTATTTATGTAAAATAAGGGCATACTATAAATAATATTCTTGGGAAAATTAAGAGTGTGATGGAAGGAATTTAAAATCGTCTTAAGGAATAATTATTATTTCTTTAAATGTAGGTAATCTACAAATTATCCATTTGAATTGCTTATTGTAATGAATAAAATCATTAATAATGAAAGATCTATGTTGAAATAATTTGAAAAAGTATTTATGTTTTGGGGTTGAATTGAAAATATTAGTTAAAGGCTATTTATTGATTATGCTTATTTCATGATAGTACATCATATTTTTTTTATAAATTATATTATTATGGTTATAGAAAAGGAAAACCTTTTTTTGGGTGAAAACAAATCATTTCTGGAAAGGACGTGGGTCTTGAAAATTGGACCGAAGGACAATAAGGGTTTCATAATAACTAATAACCTATATAATGTCCAGGTCAATATGTGATCATTATTAGTTAATCAATTAGATGAATAAAAAATAAATATGTACCTATAGTTTTAACTTTTAACATTATATATTATTTTATAAACCATATTAGCATTGTAAAATAGTTAGATTGACATTTAAATACTTTTTACTATTTTTATAGGCCTTATGATACGTTAAATGATTATTTTAGTTCTTTAGGGATCAAAATTAATTTTTCAATACCCATTTCTTGATGTAAGGGATGAATTAGAACTTGATCAAAGCATAACAATAATATGTAATTGGTTATATGAAATTAAAATGTATTATGTATGTAAATGGATTTTTTTATTATGTAGTAATGAGATTTCTCAACATTAAGAAAATTTTCATTATTTCTGTTCCCAATTCCTTAATTGTTTCTTTCTAAATAATCATAGATTTATGGATTTGAGGCCCTCAACATTCAATTGATCGTTCACATGTTTTTATTGATTTCCTCAGTAACCCCATATAAATATTTATTGTTTTCCTCTATGTATGTATCCTTACATTCAACCAATTTTACATATTTATAGTCCAAGTTATATATTATTCCATGTGACCTTTTTAGTAAAATTCTCACTTTTCAAGGGGATTTTGTACAAACCCTTCTCATGATGTGATATTTAAAACAAATGAAATATCAAACAATATATCACCATGATCAAGTATAAATCACGAGGAATAAATTCAATTCAGTTGGGGAAAATTTAACACCTTGAAAATCTAATGTAGGTACATTGTATTCGGTACTGTGTATAACACACAACCCCAAGGGCATAAGGAAATATAATATCCCAAAAATTTATAATATATTTGTTACTTTTAAAAAAATATATATTCTACAGATTAAAATTCATGTGATATTGATTTTTTGTATGTCATAATCAACAATATGATTTATAAATTTCTTGAATTACACACAACAACAATTTTTACCACACATTAATATATTAGTTTAATATTATTATTTAATTTAATAAGATATTAATTAGCAATTAAATTAGTGGATATAAATAGGAATAACCAAATTATTAGAATATATTTCCTGTCGAAAAATATAATTAATTCATTGCCTACTAATTAATATGAAATTATTATAAAAAAACAATTCAATATAAAATGAAAATTTTTATACAAATATATATTAAAGACCACAATGTTTTTTTATTATGATGAATTAAATTAATTACCCATAATGATTTATATTAATTCATTATATGTATATTATATTTATTCATCTAATTTTACATCCATCCAGTAGATTTTAAAATCATATGTTAAGAAAAAACCCAATATATCTCATAAAAATGTTATTTTTATAAAGGCATGTTTTCCACATCTTAATGGAGAACATATTTATATAAATTTTGTTAATTTTTATAATAATATAAGTTAAAATAAAATAAACAATTTATATTTTAACATAAAATTAGTTTAGTGGATATTTTTGGTATTTTTCTGTGAAGATTCATTTTTTAATGAATAATGAAAAATATTGAAATTTTATTCAAAACATTTATTTCAGCTAATTCATTTATAATGTTAAATTATATTATATATTTTTTTTAAATCATATATAGATCAAATATATATAATTTAATCCAATTTAGTCATTGGAATAAACTTTACTTTGAAATTTGACATAAAAACATATCATAATAATGAACGTTTTTTACTTCAAAAACCTTCATTGTTATCCCTTCTTTGGGATTAAAATTTAGTTGATTTTATCCATTTCATGATCAAAATTAGAAAAAATAAGTATTATAAATTTGGAATAAAAATAATATATAATTTTTAACTAGGTAATATTATTTTTAGAATGAATATATTTGTGAAATATTAAAAATTAATTACAATAATTAGGAGAAGTATAGAAAAATAAGGGAACAAACCTCAATCTTAAGGTGACCAACCAACTCACCAAATGATGATTTTTCTTTATTCCTTTACCACCTATCATGGTGCAATTTATAATTGAAACAGATTTTATATATGATTTATATTATATATATAATTTCTTTATTCTCTTTAATTAATATATATAAGATACCTATATTCTTTTCCATTTTTGTATATATGATAACATCATTGAGGAGGTGTGAACTACATCCTCCTAAAAGTGATGTCATTCAGTGACATGATAAATGGAATGTATAAAGGATGTTTTTAATTAAATTTAAGTGACATAATAATTATTCATATTATATTCATAACATAATTACTTTTTGGAAAAATAATATATATCTTTTTCATTATCACCCATTCATACACTTAAAAGGTGATAACGTTGTTCGTGGGCATGTGTACTTCCGCCGCATTGGATTGATGTGTTTTCTATTAAATCAAGAGAATTATATATATATTTATATATGTTTATATAATATTTTATTTGTAAAATATTTTTCATTCTCTAAATATTCATATTATTTACAATCATTCCATAACGGTCACTGAAAAGTGGGAATGTTACTCAAGTGTATGTATGACCTACCATCTCCATGATTGTAACATTGGCTCATTTTTCATAATAATTATTGGGAATTTGTTTTAAAAGTATAATTTATTTATAAATATTATAATGAACCTATTTTTATTATTTTTCTTTTGTAATATAATGACCCCTTTGACGATAGTTGATCTTCCAAAGTTGTATTTGACACAAAAACCAAATATGGTCAAAAACAGACATAATCATTATTATTTAAGTATATGTATAAAAAAAATTAATAATTAATATAAAATTAATCATAAAAATAAAAAAATTACAATAAGATAAATAATTAAATAAATTATTATTAATGAATATAAAGACACACGATACAAGTCAAAAATTAGGTAAGGGATTTTCATATAACTTTTTACATCTATAGATAAATATCTTATTATCTACATACTTATAATGTGAGGTGAATATAATTCTACTTGTGATATTTTATATCACTAATAATTTTACCTTAAATATGTTTACAAGGTTCATTTAATGATATTATTTCATGAGTCTTATGATTTAATTTTTTTAAATTTTTATTGGTCGCCTTGAAATAGTTTAGGATTATTTTCCTCAAGTATATTTTTAATGATATTTAATTTCAATTTTAGGAAATTATATGACCATTTTAAAATAAAATCATTAATTTTCTTCTCTTGTGTTCATTTATGACATTTTCATGTATTCTTACAATTTTACAGTCATTGGAACACAAAATGGTTTAGAAAATGTTGTTTATGAAGACATGAATTAATTTTCTATTTAGTCAAAAAAAACTATTTTCTTATGACATTAATATATTTTAAAAATGAATTTTTTTAAAAAAACTATCCTTTAAAAAATTGTTTTTAATGCCATTTTACCCGTTTGGTCTTTTACCCATTTTTTCCCAGTAATCTTCTTGTTAGCTTCAAAACAATGCATATTTATATCTTTTTTACCTTGAAAAAGGAATGTTATTTTTATCTCATAAAAAATGTATGGATTTAAACAACATCATTTATATAAATCTTACTTTTATTGTTTATGTGACTAATTTTTAAATAAAATGTTTCTAAAATAGATTTTCAATGAAACTGTTTTTTAAAATGATATAAAAATATATTTTCCCCAATAAGGTATTTAAATGTTATTTTTATAATATTTCTATTCATAAATAATTATAAACAATTATATTTACTCCACATTGAATATGTTTAATTGATAACCTCCTTATTCACTCACTTCATGGTTTATGATTTATTTAGTCAAAGGTAATATTGAAATTCACATCCCTAATTCATTTTAATCCCCTTTAAATATCCAATTTCTTATAACCATTTGACATTGAATTTCTAATAAAAATTAGTATAATCTTTCATTGATATTATTATTTATTCTACCCTATACAATTTTTTCATATAGATTTTTAATTTAATGTAATTTTATTATTTAGGGAAGTTATGATAAATATTAATCATTTATTAAATATGTATATTAGATAAACCATATTGTTTATTAATTAAATTGATTAAATGATATGAGGAATGATTTGGATATATAGGGATGAGTGGTTCCCAAACATTATATAGCCCCTCGATGAATTGATAGGTTCTCATGATATAAGTTATTTGTGAAAATTAAATTGGATTCTACCGGTATTTTTAAACATTCTGGAGGATTGATCATGATCATAGAGGTTTTCATGTTCTTGAGACATGATGTCCAATTGTTATTCATTTATATTATTTTGATTGAATTTTTTTCAATGATATTTTTAATATGAAAGAGTCTGTGGATACATTTCATTCTCAATTTATTTACTAAATTGTATGAGTATTCAGTTATCTACCATTCTATAATTATTATTCTATTTGATTCATTATCTACTTATCAATAAATTATCATTAATGGGAATCTGAGCCCACACTTCTCATAGTTCATTTTCACAGGAATCCATGAATCATATTTTAGTGATATATTCGGTGGAATAAGGTTTTCCTCAAATGAAAAAATTATAATAAATTGATTAATTTTTAATACAAGACTCAAATATGTATTTAGTTTACCAAGGCTTCTAAAATCTTCGGTCCTTCAGTATTTGATTCAATGTAATCATGAAATGTAATTGTAGTAGACATCATCCTTGAGCTCTCTAGGGTCAGCTCACTAAATCTTGTGGCTCCAACAGTGATAAATAATTTATAAGAGGGATTATATGATCTATAAACCCCTATAAAAAACAAAAATACAAATTACATTAACATTTAATTCATATACCGTTACGTTTACTTTCTTTTTACAACTTTAGTTTCCACCATGGTATTTAATGTTTTAACTTAGGGTATTAAATATTTAAACCTAAAATAATGTGATCCTTATTATTTTATTTATTCCTACTGATTATAAATATTATGTCCTCTTTATCAAATAAATAACCTTTGTCTGTTAAAAATTAATTTTAACATAAACATATTTAACATGAAAAAACACCTATTTTATCTATAACCATTGCAATTAATTTTTATTGTATTTAAAAATTAATATGATAAATAAAAAATATTACCTAATTAAAAAATAGTAATTATTATTAATAAAACTATATAATTCATTTTATCAAATTAAGTTCACTTATGTGGCTAAATTTAAATTAAATTTAACCAGCCAGACATGATTGCAAAGCTGGTTTTCATAGAGAAATTGTCCATAAGTTTACAAACTATTTATATCAAAATTAAATAAGTTAATAATTAAAATGACCTAAATTATAATAATTTATATATTATTGAACAAATATTACTTTTAAATAATATGAAATATAATTTTACATTATAAATAATTTATATAAAAATGCGATTTTTAATTTTAATTTATTATTATTAATAATTCATCAATAAATGAAATATTTCAGAAAAATACCTAAAATTAATTCTTAGATAATTATAATACTATATAATATAAAATAATTTTAATTTTATCAAATAAATTTTTAAAGTTGTAAAAATATTTAAATTATTTTCAAAAAGGGAAACGAAATCATTTTTTAGAAAGAAAATACAATTTTATAGAATTTAATTCTAGTATAATTTTAAAGACTATTATTTTTTATATAATTAATGGATGTCCATAATTTTCATAATTATGTTTTACTATTTTAACCTTAAAATTTAACTACTAGGTATACTATATTTTTGTTCACTTTGGATAAGGCTATTTTTATTCCATGTATATCGAACAAATTAAATTTTATGTAATATATCTGATGGGTTAGTTAAGCCCAGTGTTTTGTCTCACATATTTTATCAAATAAAATGTTTTCATTATGAAATTTTTTTGATTTACATTCTCATGAACATAAATAAATTTTATCCTCACAATTAATATATGATCTTGGTTATCATGGGCTTGATATTCGAGAATTAATTTTTTTAGAAACCCGCATCATTCTACGGTTAATAAAAACAACTTATTAAGAAGTGAGAATATGATATACCAAGATCATTTGGAATAACACATAAATAGGATGTAAAGTATTATATCATATATAGAAATTGATGATATGGTCAGGATATAAAAGTGAAATTAATTATACAAAATGAAAAAGGTCCTTGATGACAAGAATGTGAATGATTAATAGGATGTTAAGGGACTCAAAACTATTAATTTACGATGTATTAATTTACAATATGATTTGTCAGATATTAATTTGAAATGATAAATTTATTTTGAAGTTCTTTTTAGTAATGTATATGAATTCTTTAATATCTAGATATATAAATAAATATTATTAAATCATATGTTTAAATTTTATAAGAATAATTTTATACTTTAGTTGTGTATAGATCAATTTGAAATTCATTTTTTACTCGATGAAATGAATATCCCAAATTGAATTCTTTATGATTGAAGTGCTATAATTCAAATTTAATGGATCATAAGTTCTAGAAATTCTGGAAATAATTCTTTTATATCTCTAACAATTTTCAAAAATAAATGTCATTTTTACAAGTTATCCAATATTCATAAATATATATATATAGTGAAGTAATACATTAATATCCAAAACCAAATCTAGTTTTCATCATAATAGATATAATAAATTATTAAAATAAAGACGATTTTAAAATATTGTTATGCAAACATTTATAAATAATGTAACTGAATTCCAAAAAATAACTTTTCATTAATCCACAATGCAATATTATTTATATCTCAATCATCACATATAAAACATGTGAATACATTAATCATATGTTATCTTGAGACATTGTAATAAAAATAATGTCCTTAAAACATTATTGAAAACATTAATTCATATTATTCCTTAAGTAAAAACCATGTTATTGAATATATTACTTAAATCCAAAGATGTTTTAAATTCCATTAATGGTAGATTAATGCAATTTTTCTCAAATAATTAATAAGATCCAAGGTAGTCATCACAATCCAATCTACTTGATCTATATCAATCATCTATTTATCCAATCGTCGTAACATCAACATAAATAATATATTAAGGGTTATAATTATCAAAATCATGTGTTATCCAATACGTCTAAAATTTCCACTCAATCATATTTCTTTATCATAAGTACCATTCAAAATTAGATTTCAAATAATTAAATAAAAATAATTACAATAAAATCCAAATATATTTCATATATTTATTAAATCATTGGTAAGATACTCCAATTAACTAATTAATGAATCAAAACACATGCACCTTAATATTTCCACTTCATCGGTTGTTATATCATAAGCATGACCATGATCTATTAGATTATTTTGAATTATATTTGATTGATGCATGAGTATTTAATATATATAGTTCCCCAACTTTTAATTGTTGAATCATTGAACATGGAAAGTTCAATTATTTCCAATAAAATCATGAGAATGGTGTAATTTCTCTCTATATATGTATAAAACATTCACTCCATTCATGAAAGTACTTATGGTATTACTTCCATAATTATCAGATGTGGGAAAAACAATCTTTCCTTTCTTCACCTCATACAACATTTTTCTCTCTTCAAATATTCTTATCTGAATTCCATTCAATTACCAAATTATTATAGATTTATCTTCTATCTCGGTATCACATGATACAATTTCTTTGAATTATATGGATAATTTGGAAACTATTTCAATCATTAATATTGTGCTAATTTCATCAAATAAATTTGCATTCCTACTCTCTAGATTACATGAATTATTACATATACCTTACCTTATTAAGGGGTAAATTTCTAAATGATCTCATAAACTAGATTAGATCTTATCATTATCATATTTTATTTATCATCCCAAATCTAGAGGAATACATAAGTTAAATCGAAAAATTTATTCATAGATAATTTCATAATTGTAAAAATGGTTTCTTTTGAGACAATATATATTTTAATTTATTTCATAATGCTTGTAAATAAATTTGCAATCATCTTATGAATATCCTCTATGATTTTCAAACCAACTGTATAGTATGGTTCATCATCAGGGGTAATGTGATGATCACGTCAAGTCTAATATTCATTTTTTGATTTTTTACACATAGGTTCATATTTTTAAGACCCAATTATACTTCGAGTATGTCTTTCGTGGATAAACAACATAATAACATCATTTCAAATAAATTAGTTTTTCTCGATACTTATCCTAAAATTAAATCATAAGGTTATTATCCCTAATCATTATTTTCCTAAATATAACTGTTAATGATTCTACTGAACATCCTCTAAAACCAAATACGTTGACATTAAACCCAGTATCCCATATCTAGTGTCTTGCTTTATTTTATTTTCATAACATGGAAGGAATACAATCACGGTTGAAAGAATTGATTTTTAGTCTTGGTAAACTAGATATATACTTAAGTCATTCATTGGATTTGAATTAAAAAAATTAAAAATTAATTTCTATTTTTAATAATAACATTATTACTTCTAGAGTATCCATGAACATAAATAATATTACAATTCATGGAACATAGTTAAAAGAATGAAATTAGCCTGATCTCAAATTCTCAATAAGGTTTACATATAATAAAATATATAATGCATCAATAAGAATAATCAATAAGGTAGTGTAATGAAATGAAGAGACATTCCATTTAAATTACTTGAATATCTTGAAAAAATAAGTCACAATCAATACATCAATTTAAATAAAATAAAAGCAATTTAATTTAATTAATCAAATGAGAATAAAATGCGTTGATATATACTATATTTGTGAGAATCTTCTGGAAAATAAGATAACAAAATTCTAAATGAAGGATATGATTAATTATTGGATGTCACATCTCAATAACATGATACATCTTCCATAAAGACCTATAATTAATAAAATTTAACTATATTGGGAATAAAATCATCTATTTTAGACAAATTATTTAAATCTACTAAGTACAAAGTCATCTATTTTGGCCAACTGATTTAAACAAACTGGATACAAACCCATCTATTTTGACCAAATGATATGTAACACCAGTAAAAAAATTCATTAATATATAATATATATCTAATCTACAGACATGTATTTATGGAAAAATAATTTCTTATATAATGAATGATCTAATAAGTTCATGAAAAATGTGTCATCCAGACAAATATCCATATTTAGCGAAGGGTGTATATTTATTGATACTTCATTAGTTATTCAAGTAACTATCATAATATACATCATATTAAAAAATATAGTATAATTTAGGAAATTATAATATAAATTATAAAAGAATATAGATATATAAATATGATTAATGTAAGGATCATTGTAAAATTATCTGAAGAAATTGATTGTTTTGAGAGAAAGTAAGAAATAAATAAATTACATAAGAATTTACAATAAGATTTAACACATGGTATATTTCATGTAAAATATAATCAGATTAAATAATAAAAAATGAAATATAAATTATGCTGAACTATAAAAGGATTCATTATATTAGACATAAATTTTAAATAAGGAATACCATATAAAATAAATTGGTTTATAACTTATAAATGTGCCTCAATAATTTTTTTTGAAATAATCTATTTGACCACACTTAAATTTGGTTGAACCTGATTAAACATCATGTAGCTTTGTTTTATACATGATATTAGAATATACTATAATTATACTAATATGTATGAAATCATATATTATCATTTCATAACATCTTATCACATATTTGTTAATAATCATTCATTATTTTCATTATTTTTTGTGGTAATTTCCTTGTTTTATCATGCATGTTACAACAAGAATGATTTAGTTATTTTAAAATTTATATAGTTATATCATATCCAAAAACATAATTATATATTTATCATAATTATAAAAAAAATTATTCTGTTAATCCAATCATTAATGGTGACTATGAAAAATGATATATTGTACGACCACATAAACAGTAGGTTATACATACAAAAGAGTAAATTTACATTTTTCATTGATAATTATAAAAATATGATATGTATAGTCTATATTTATAAATTTATCAAAGTATCATTATCTTTCATTAAATCTAAATCTAAATTTAATCCATGTGTTGTGGTGATGAAAAGAGATTCACATCACTTCGTGAAGGTGATAGTTCACACGTACATGAACAATGTTAACATATTTGATTGAGTAAAAATGTAAGATTTAAAATGATATATAATCAATTTAGAAAGTAAAATATGTGATAAATATCTTAGTTATTTCACTTATATCTCATATAATCATTAAAACTTCCATTATCACCTTATAAGTAAAGCATTTGTGAAAGACGAATCCCACGACTTGACGAGTTAGTCGTATTCCGAACTCACAAGAATACTTATCAAATACCATTATAATGGAAAGTAATATATATATATATATATTATATATTATATAATGACCCCATATGTAATATTGTTTTACAAATATCATATATATAAATAAAATCCTTTATCATACCTAATTGTGAGAGGTGGTAACAGAAAAAACAAATTACATCAGTCCATGAGGTGGTAGTCCGCCGTATACATGAATGATTATTTCTTAAACTATCTTATGGAATTGGTGATTACATAGTTTATGAAATTTAAATAAAAACTATTACAATATTTAATATTCTATGGTAATTTTAACATCATTTTTATAATAATGTATTTAGTTTTAGGACGAAATAAAAATAAAAACACTAAGTGATGAACGTTGCCTCATATTGGGGTGACCATCTAATGATGGCACCACAAGACTTCATATATATTATTTATGAAAAAAAAATTCAGATTAGTTTATCAAAATTTGGGAGTTTTTTGGGATGGTTTGTGTGAATAAAAAATGATTTAGAGGTTTCAATAAGTGAGGGGAGTGAGTCACCTTTTATTAATAAGGAGGAGTTGATTTTTTTTAAATACCAAAATATATTCAATCATGGGAGGACAATATCACCAAATGTGGTGGAAAATTTGATAAATAATGATTTTAGATATTATATTATAACTAAACACCACTACCACATAACAAAACAAATTTTATAAACACATTTTTTCCAAGCCTATAAATTTACTTCAATATTAACACTTTAGATTACAAAATAGTAATTATATTTTTTAGCATAGTTAATTATATCATGAAGACAAAATAATAATAATAATTAGATAATTTTTATTTAATTATTATGTATATTAAATTCATTTATCAACATAAAAATACAGTTTATTAGAAAATTAATTTTAACATGGGAACATTTAATGTGAAAAAACACCTCTTTTAACCTCAACCATAGAAATTAAATTTTCTTTTTCATACAAATAACTATGAAACAAAATTTATTTAAAATTATTAACCCATATTATCTATTAAGAATTAGATTATGGAATATATTTTACTAAATGAGATTCCCATATCATGAAGAATTTTATTTATAATTAATCATAAAGACAAAATAAGAAATCTGGTTTTGAAAGAGAAAATGATAAAAAATCATATTGTTTTTATATCAAAGTTCATTATTAATATGATTCAAATTACCTAAATTTGATTTTTTTTATATATAAATTATCTATTTATCCTTTAATACTAATTTATAATATAATATTTGTTTATAAATAATTTAAATTAAAATTCATTATTCATTTATAATTCATAAAACAATGGCATATTAGAGGGAAATACCAAAAATTATCCCTATGATAATACTGGATTTATAATATGAATAATTTATATAATTTAATTTAATAAATGTTTTAAAAGTTTTAAAAATAAATTCTATATTATGTGCGTAGATGGAGACTAACGAGTCTTTTTGACAATATATTATTTTCTTGAAAATATCTATAATTTTTTAAAGGACTCCTATATTATTCAAAATCAATTGATAACCATAATTCTCATTATATATTTAGTAACATATATACCCACTAGTTTAGCAATAATGCATACTACATTATGGTTCACTTCGGCACGAGGATACCTGTTCTGAAAGAAAACGAAGAGATTATTGTTAATGAAATATATTAAATCTGTTGTTTAAGAATGGTGTTGTGTGATTCATATAAAAGAAAATACAGTTTTTTTATATTTTATTTTCTTCTTGTAATAATAATTCACCATTTCTCATTAAAAAAACAAATCTCAATTTCTTTCATAATATGAGAACATATAAAAGACCAATTAATTGAAAAAATCCAATAAAAATCACTTTACCAAACATTAATATATAAAAGGATACTTTGTCTCTTAAAAAATGTTGTTTATCAATATTAAGTATATTAAATTTCATTTCATTTTAAATTCACCTTGAAATTATAATCCAAAATCCAATTTGTATTCCACTCTTGAAATCAGCAATTAGGTTTTCATTTTCTTTGCCAATTTGAATCTTAGATGATGGTAAAGATTAATTTTCCACTAAGACTCTTCCCAAATAAATTCCCAAATTGAAATTAATATTTCAAAAAGAAATTATTTTCTCCAACCCTATGTTTTATGAAAAACCATTTTTGCAGATATTATTAACCCATTTTAAATTCCAATTATCATTTAAAAACATTTAGATTGAGTAACTATCTTCATTTAATAAAACATAATAACATAAACGATTTTATTTACATAATAACACAAACCAAATATTTATAGTGACTCATATCATTAGAAAAGGGTTATTTTTAGAAATTACCAATTAGTGTATAGAATGTTTTACTATTTAATTTTTTCATAATTTTTTTTGATCACATCAAAAAAATGGAAATAAGAAAAATACTATATATAAATATATCTAGATTATTATTGATACACCAAAAAACTAAAAATAGACATCATTATTCTTAGTGACTCATTCGGTAGTAAAACATTTCATGATATAAATGGTAGAAGTTATTTATATAAAATAACAATTAAAAGAAAGAAAGTATTTAAAGACACATGAATGTTTTTATTTTTTAATGCAAAAAATAGAAATAATATAAATTTATTTGTTACATTTTAATTAGGAAATACTTATTATCTGTAGTGATTAGTAGACATATCCCGATAAAATGAATACACTATTGGTTTATATTATCCTCACATCACACACAAATATATATATATATATATATTGTTTGAATATATTTCTAATTTTCTAGTTAATAAATTTTTTAATTTGTTCCAACTAAAGTATAAATGACCATAATGAATCATAAAATATGACATGAAATTTATCATGTGCCTAATTTTTGATACCTAGAATCATTAGTGAAACCAGAATAGAACATTACTTCCTATTGAGTATAATATGATCATATAATGTTTTGAAAATTATATCCCATATTGGAGATCAAAATTCTCCCTCCAACATATTGTTTTTACATAGAACCCATAAATCCACAAGTGACCCAAACTTCTATATAATGTGGTTTTAGATACCATTAATGGGTTAACACTCATGTAATAACAGTCCAATATCATGTCCAAAAAAATTATAACATCCCTTAATCCCAATCAGTAATATGATACAAAATTTAATGTTTATAACACAAAAAATGTATCGATAGATATTATATATAGGATACTACCTATAGATTAATCATTAACCCATAGTGTATAGTGAGAATATTTGTATATCTTAGGAATTCATTGGGTATCGGTTCTATTAATAATGATCAATTGTTTTTCCCTGGATAGTAATAACTCACATGACCGATGATATATTTTTTTATTAAAAATAACATGGAAGAAAGGGTTAAACATATTTCATTTTATAAGGAAATGTCATTTCAAATGAACAAACATATACTATAGACAAGGTGTATAATTTCAATATATAATTAACATAATACATGTAGTATAGTCTTGGGAATATTGTGTGGATGTTTAATTTTCTCATTAAATATAGAACAATAAGTAAATTTTCTAGAAACATTTTAAAATTAAAATTATAACCTTTTCAAAAAAACACAATTACTGTGATTCATGTAATGAGTAATCCAAGTTCCCATTATTAATATTTTAAACTAAAAAATTGTTCTTACATTACTATCATATATCTTGTGGTTTGAAAATCTAATATTTTTGGGATTTAATAGAAAATAATTGTATAATGGATTTATCAAACCCAAACTATATGAAGTAATTATTAGATCCAAACTATATTAGAAATTTATCATACCCAAAATATCTAATAGATTTATTGAACTTGAACAATTCCAAGGTTTTATCAAACACAATCCTTATATGGGATTAATCATACCCATTATATCTCATGTACTTATTAGACACATCATATCTATTTTTTTATGTGAACCTATATACATATGTAATTTATAAAAACCAAAACTATTTCAGAACATTATTAGACACAAACCATCTTAGCTTTGTATTCTGACCAACCAATATCATATTTTGATAAGAAGATACCAATATATGTGTTTTATCATACCCAGATCTCATTAGGTATTTATCTAACCATAAAAATCATAGTCATTTATCATATTTAAATATCAAATCATATATACATATATTTTTGAAATGAAAAAATCATCTATCACTTAATAATGATGAAATAGATTGAAAATTGGTTTTAAAACATTTTTGGATGGTATCACCAATATTAACCTCAATAATGTAAATTGTAGATATGAAAAATTATATCACCCCAAAATTTTATTTCATATGAAAATTTATATGGTGATTTATCCCCAATATTGGAAATAAAGGCTTTAAATATTAATTCGAAAATTGTTATGAAATCAAAAATTATATCTAAAATTGATTTTATTTTTGGTATAAAATAAGAAGTAACGATCCATTTTTAAATTTAATTTTTTAAAGTATAATTGAACTAATTTGAAAGAGATTAAATTTTATATGTAGAATTCAATCATATATATTTGAATATGATATATGGTTTCAAAAAAGTTTAAATAAATCACATTCAAAATTTTAATTTTATGAATAAAAATTAGTAATATTGTATTGAATATGAAAAATTCTTATTAAATAGGTGAAGTGACATTTTTTAAGGAATGATTAATTTTAAAAGAAATCATAAATAATTGATCATTAAAATGATATAAAATTTATAATAAAGAAATGAATACTATAAAATAATTTTTTTGAAATTTTTAGGATGGGAATCCTTTTAAAAATTTGAAATAATATATTTTAACACAGTCATCGACAAATGATTAATAAACTTAATTTTTAATTTAGGATAATTTAAATGCTAAAATCATTGTAGGTAACATAAATTTAATGTTCAAAATATAAATTACAACATTAGAAAAACTGAATAATATGGGTAGGGAGGAAAATAATCATTTAATATGATGAGAATTATTCTTGGTAAAGATATAATTTTTATAGAGAATCAATTCAATGATAGTGATTATTTAAATTAGAAGTTTACTTTCTCTAGGGATAATTATAATAAATTAGGAAATAAAATCATTGATTACTTCTTATAAATCTTGGAATAATTTTTTCCATGAATATCTTTAAAACTCAATGATGGGTGTTGAGTTATGATGAACTGCTTAAAATGGAAGCATACAAATATGATAACATAAAATGGATACTAAAAAATATAACTTAATATTTAATTAAATTAAATATATTCATAATACACATTTTAAATTTTGTATTTAATAAAAATTATAATAAAAATTATTATGCCCAATACCATACATGTAAAATGGATTTGAAAATAAGTATATTAATCAATACCATGATCTGGATTCTCTCTATGCATGGACCTAATATCATAAATAATAAAATAATTTTAATTTGATACCTTATTAGGAAACATTATCATCAATCAATAATTTAATTAGGACCCTTTATTATCATATGGTATATATTTATTATATATTTTTACTAATGTATTTAATTTTCCATGAAATTAGTGTTAGTTATTTTGATAATTTTAGGAATCCAATATGGTATTTCAGTAAAAAGTTAAATAAATAATTTCTAATTTAATTAAATACAATCCAATAAAACTTTTCTTATGAACTCATTATAACATTAGTATTATTGTTCCCAAATCCATCCATGATATAGTTTTATAGTATTGTTCAAGTAAGTGGTTAGACAAAAAATGATTACACCAAATCTAAAGGGGTGAGTGAGTTTAAGAATGTATATAATTTCATTATAATAGAATCATAATTATAGTATTTAGATTTTTATTTATTTTGAATCACAATTCTGATGAATCTACCCATTATACCATAAAAAATGATACCCCATCAGATTCAACACTAACCCAATGAGCATCCTCAATCTCCGAGGGCTAGAAATAAAAACCTATATATCAAAAAATATCTATTGGGAATGATTTCTACCACAAAAGAATTTAATAAATAAGATAAATACAGAAAACTGATGAGACATATAAATCAATACATACTTATCCACCTTTAATGAGATAGTAAAAAAATGAACATGGAATATAACAACCAAAACCCACCACCTGGTTTACCATGACCAGCCACCATGTCCTTAGTCACCACCCTTGGTCACACAAGATCAAATCCAAATAATAAATTGAAAACATGAACAACTTCTATGAGATCATTAATGGATTCAAACCCAAAAAGGATCAAGTAGGTTGTCAGATAATAATCAAAGTATGACTCCACCAAAGATTCTATGAATTTAATTATTAGGGAAATTCAAATATTATAAAATGGGTGTAAATTAATGATGGTATAAGTATTAGTATAAAAATTTAATTTTAATCATTTAAAAATCATTTATCAAACTAAACATCTAAAAAATTCCTTTTCACCATTTAAAAACTATTATTTTTCATGATATTCCATGAAAGAAATTTCATAAGTTAAAGTGTGATAGTTATAAAAAAGTTGAAAATGTTGAAATGGTGTGTATATAATTAAAAGAGTGAATTCAGTTTGGTAGAGGTTGATAATGACAATAAATGATTCAAGAAAAGAAAATATCGGTTCCAAATAGTGACAAAAAATGTTGTCATGTATTGTGATAAAATTTATGGATGTCATGGGTAAAAACATTGTATGATAGTGAATCCACCTTAAAATATCTAATCAATTTAATTCATGGATAATTTCAAGAATACATCTAGTATCAGTGGTCTCAAGAATACTAGTTCCACACACACATTCTTTCCAGGTTGCACATCTATAGCCATTATATTTCACATTTCCTATGGACACACTATAAGGGTTTGGTTTTCATACTGAATCATATATGCAGGTCCCCCAACAGAACTATCCATGTTACCATAACTAGTCAAATGTGGTGAGTGAGATATCCATGTGATTAGGATCACTATGTGGATCCTTATAAAAGATGGATAGTTTCCATAAATTAAATGTCACTCTCACCCCCAAAATCATTCAATGTATATAATCCCATTTTCAATTCACTATAATGGAACGTATAAGAATAAATAAGGATAAACTGATGGATTATTTCAAGGCAGTATCATCATATTGTTCCAACGAGGCCTTAAAATGTTATCAATATAATTCATATTTTTTATTAAATTAAAAACATGAATAAGATATTGATACCCTATTTCTTTCACGAATCGTCATAGTAATGAAAAACAAGACCATAAAAGAATTATCTATCTCAAAGCATTCCAAATTAATTTAAATTAAGTTTTACAATTTTAGAAGGAATGAATATATGTAAACACATGGTTTTAAAATCTCTTTCTATGTGAATAAATCCTTCATTTAATATAATCCATGGGAAACCATTTGAAAATAAATATAAAATAAATTAATTGTGTTTCATGGATATTGAATAAATTAAATAATTTGAAATTTCATTATAAAACATAAAATATTTCAATTAATTTAATTCAAATAATAGATGTTCTTTATATTTAAGAAAACCTAATCCAAATACCTTAATTTTTACAAAATATCCTTTAATATTTCCTTAAAAATTAATACAAACAAATATGGAATATAAATAATTCATAAAAAATTGTGAAATATTATGATCATTTCCATTTAAGTCACACTATGTTCAAATCAATGATAATAGGATTAATGAATTTTTCACAAGGAATTTCAAGATAAATTTCAATAAAACATATGCTAACATTTAAAAAAATTATCTATGAATTATCATGATGCAATTATTTAAAATATGAATAATAAACATATAATCACCTACTTGGAGTATTTGAAATCCATCTACAATAAATTCGAAATGTGTTGCCTTTGATGGAAATGAATAGTTTTATGAATATAGAGCTTAAATAAAGAGATATTAGATCCTAGATCTACAATTTCACATCAATAAATCAAGATCAAACAAAACACAAGGCCTTCATAACCTCTATGAATAGGTCATTGAGAGTAGAAGGGAGATCTACAATGTAGAAGAAAAGAACTCACTAAAAGAGGATCACTAATTAAATTGGCTATTTAATATTCCATGAAATGAGGAATGGTTATAAAAAATGGATACAGAGGGTTCCCAGAATCTAATGCGTGTATTTGGGTTCATGTATGGGTAATTTAGGGTTAATTTGTATGTTTTTTAATTTAAATAAAGATTTTTGACTTTTTAATTTCTGTTAGCACGATTTCCTGAGTCTTGTCACAATGTTAATACAAATATTGAACCTAACGGTGTTCCTAGAATAGAACCATGGGAGGGGTTGTATGGTCTGGTTGTACATATAGTTTAACCACAGAAAAATCATGTGATACCCTTTGGTCAAATATCCACACTTTTTTCTAATCATGCCCAAAATGTGGGAAAATAGTGTATAGGCACATAAACATTCAAGAAATTCTAGAAAACATTGGAAACAACCTGAAATTGGATCTACTAATTGGGTACTCAAATAAATGGGAGAAAAAAACTAGTAACAGTATGTTAAAACCTACTAACCAAAAGAATTTTTGTGCATATAAATAATCCCTTTCAAATGATAGAATATTTTGAAAAAAGTATAAAATCCATCACTCATCTTTGGCGGTGAAAGGTCCATTGCCGAGATGATAGTTTCACATAAAGTATTTCAACATAAAAACCACTAAATAATCAAAAAACATGATTATAACATGCATCCAAACCATATAAATATCGTATACCGAGCATAGGTCTCCCCACCACATAAAGATTCACCAAAATTATGAATCATAATAAAACAGTATGCCTTATTCCCAAAATGTTAAATTATTTATTTAGTAAGGAGATACTTATAAGGATAGTGGTCTATAAGAATATTAAATAACTCGCAATTATTCCTACCCTATGCCTGTAAAAAAAACTAACATTTTATTTCTAATGTCGAGCCTCATACCTTGATGAGAAAATCTAGTCAAATTTTATCACCACCGAGTGAATGGTATATCAAAATCAACATCATCCTAGTTACCTTATTACAATCACTTGGTATATTAATTTCTAATTGGAATTATCTCATATAACTAGGTTATTGTAGCAAAGAGAACTACAATCTCACAATTGAGATCATAAAATATATCAAAATTGAGCTCTAACCATCATGAGAAAACCAGAGGACACTAAGGAACAATAATTAAGATGTCACGAAAAGTAAAACATTGTCATATCATAAATACAAAAATGATAAAAACCAAGGAACACAAGATAAAATTCAAAAAGATCCCAAATTATTTTTCCAAAAGAGAAAAGAAACATTAAGGAAAATTAAAATGGTTTCCTCTCCCACATCAGAAATAACATGCCAGATAAATGTTAACCACGTCACAAAAATGACATCTAACAATCGAAACTCATACCATACATGATAATCATCACTATGAACCTTATGTATAGAGTCTTATTATCCTGAATCATAATCTTCCCCATATCCTGGAATTGGCATTCCAAGACAAATTTACTTTTTCTGTATAACAACATTCATAAAATCTAATGTTGACCAAAATTTCCACATAGTTTAAAAACAATTGGATATTTCAAACAAAACCTATTTAGATAACCCAGTTCACTATACTAGAATAAAGTCACTATATTCTTCTTTATATTATAATTATGTCATTTTCATCTTGGAAAGGTGCCTCATTACTTTTATATTTTTTCACTGGATCATCTTCATCTAAGAAAGCCTTAGAAATAATCTCTTGAAGAGAAATCAACCTGACCTTAGGCATGGTAGTTACATGGTCTGGGTGAAAAAATATATAAAAAAATATATTCTTACCTAATTTAATACGAATAATAAGGTGTATCAAACATAACAAACATGAAAATTTATTATAATACATCACAAACAATAGTACATATTGACCAAAACCCAAGAACATGGTAACATTCCCCTTCACCACTTACTCGTAATACATAAACTAAATAAAGACTGACTTAAAGGATTACAAAGAAATTAATTAAAACATACCAATGGTACTCAAATGATACCATCAATCCTGTCCCGGTCCATCTAATAAGGAGTTGATAGACATGAACTTCAATGATTCATGTTTCATGAGATAAGCAACGAACCAATAAACTTATTTAAGCCACTTTAATGCCTTCATAGAGCAGTATTGACCAATATATGAAGGTGGATGACAATACTATATTTCAAGGACGTGGTTAAAAGGATATAATATAGTTGTATGCACCACCCAATATGAAGTATTGGTAGAGTCGATGAAAAGAGTTTTTAATTCTATAATATTGATAAGGAAAGTACGAAATCCATACTGATGGATGGACAATATATATTTCACGAATTAAATCATGGGAGACCTTTCATAAAAATACCAAACATAATCATATCAATTTAATCATATCCAAAATAAAAAATAATAGCTAGAAACACTCAATCCATCCCCAAACACATTATTAATTCATCATTAATTTCAAACCACACAAGATTTCACAATTTATAAAACATTAATTATTCCCTAAAAATGTAAAATCATGATATAAATCCATCAAATTTTCAAACAACACTTACTTAACCTTGTATATCATTCATTAAATTCAAAATAATTATTCCATTTTACATATCATTAAAACTATTTTAATTTAAATTCATTAAAATATAACTTCTTATTAATAATTTATTTTACCACATAACATCTGAGTCATTGATAAATAATTTTCCAAGTAACATATTCAGTAAATCAAATTATATTAATTGAAAAAATTTCAAAAATTACATAGATATTTATTTAAGAAACAAATTAATTTCAGCTTGTAATTTAAAAATATTTACAATGGATTAAAGAAAAAACAACCACACAAGTTTCTGAAACAACACACATCTATATCACACATAACCAACGTTGAATAAGTGTAGTCACATGTATAAAAATGGATAGCGATTAAAGTTTAAAAACATGTTAGAACTAAAAATGTCGTGGTCATATAGGCTTATAAACTACACAACAAGATCACAAATGTTCTAGGGTGAATTTCTAGATCCGTTAAATCACTACCTCATTATTTTCCTGACCTTAAAAACATGAAGCTATTTTGGTTTTTTCCACTATGGTTCAAAAATGAATAGGAGATTCTGTAAAAAAAATATTGTTTCATTGAGAATCTAAATAAAAATTTTCAACAGAAACCCAATAATTCAAAAGAAAGACTCTTGTCCAAAATCCAAAGAAACTCAAGTCTCATCATGAAGTGGTGGTGATAAAGAACCCTATCATCAACTACCTTTTGAGTAATGAAACATTATTAATCTCCATTCATTCATGAATCATCCATAATAATATTAGGGTTTCAGTTTCATGTAATTCCATTTAATGAAGGGTGATCTCTTATACCATTTAGGGACGAAACAACCCAAAATTCCATCTAAATTGACACCTAAGCCAATTCACCACTACTCCAAAGAGAATTTTTTATCTTCTTTTAATGACAGTAAGGAACTAGGAATCGAAAAATAACCATTCAGAATGATTTCTACCTCAATTGAATTTAATAAAAGAGTACAACGAAAAAAATCATCATATATATATATAAATACATACATATAAAATTATAAAGTGAATGAATAAAAAATAAAAGAGGTACATAACAACCAAACCCCCCTGCCCCTAGTGGCCCATGACATCCCACCATGTCCCATTTCGCCCATCCATGTTCACCTAAGAATGAACCAACATATGAAGATGAGATCATGAAAGAATTATATAAGATCATAAATAGACGCAAACAAACAATGGTACAAAAAAGATGAGAGATAAAAAGAATAGTAGGATCCCACCAAATATTTTTTGAAATTAAATCATAATTCACTTCAATATTAATAAAAGAGGAGTAAAAATAATTTTGTATTTTTTTAGATAGAAAATATTTTTTTAAACACTTAAAATAAATTTAAAAAATTAAACCTCTAAATCATGACATTTCTCTAATTCATAACTCATAATTTTCATGAAATTATTTGATTAAAATTTAAAAAGTGAAATTCAGATATATAATACATCCAAAAATATGCACGACATATGTAAATATGAACAACAGTAAATACAAGACTGTCAAGGTTCATAATAACAATAATTAAATAACTCATGGCAACACTCGTTCCAAGTTGGGATAGAGAATGCTCTCATAAATCGAGATCAAGTATATGGATATCATGGGTACAACCTAGGCATGATAGTTTTTCTACCTCATAATCTCTATCCCAATTACAATGTGACTACTTTCTAAGGTTGTATTTGGTCTCATGCGTCTCAATAAATCCAGTTCCATTCACACCCACATTCATGGCTACACACCCATAGATTGAACCTTTCAAATTCTCTATGGATCCAATAAATGGGTGTGAGTAAAATACTGAATAATAAGTCTTGGTTTTCCTATATAAATATCTGGGAACCCATTCCTAGTAAAAATATGAGAGTGAGATAATCATGTCATGAGAATCACAATGGGGATCATTATAAAACAAGGGAAATATCCCTAAATCACAAATCACTCCCACCACCAATATCACTCAATAAAAAAAACATTATAAAACACATAGAAATAATATGTATAAGAATCAATAATATTATATTAAGTTATTATTACAAGAGAATATCATTATAAAGTACCAAATGAGCTGTCAAAAATCATCAATTTACTTAAAATCCTTTTATACAAATTCAAAGGTAAAAAGGATAATCATAACTACTTACATCAAAAAAGGACAATAGTTATTCCCAATGGGAACATAAAATAATAATTTTTCTCAATGTATCCCTAAATAATTTAAATGAATCGTTATTATATTAAATGGATTGAATATATTTCAAAACATTGGATTACACCGTCATTCCATGTGAATGAATCATTTATTTCAAATAGCCCAATAAGACCCATTTCAAAATAATAGTATAATAAATAAATGAGGGTCCTTTGTAATTTAACAAATTCAATCATTTGATACTAATTTAGGAAGAATAAAATAGTTTAATTACTTTACTTATCATCATGGACTAATATATTATAAATCAAATCCCGATCCAAACCCCTCTATTTGTCAGACAAAAAATTTATGTTTCATTTTAAATTAATACAAACAAAAATATAATTTAAAAAATTCATTATATTTTGTGATTTATTAAGCTAATATCTATTTAAATAACACCATATTCAACTAAAATAAAATATATTTGAAGAATATTTATAATGCAATTTAAAGATCAATTTACATATAAAATATGTTGAAAATTAAGAAACATGTATCTATTAATTATCAAGAAACAATTAATAAAAATATTCTTGAAAATCGTAGAAACACATACTAGGAAAATTTGGAATCCAATTGTAATGAATTTCACATGTGTCACCATCAATGGTGATCCTTGAATCTAGGAAAATATATCATCAAAGAAGATAGAAGAGATCTAAGATCTATAACTTCACATCAATCAATAAATATCCAACAAAACACAAGGCCTTTATAACTACTAGGATTAAAGAATTAAGATAATAAGGGAGATCCAAGATGAAGAAAAAATGAACAGACTAAAAGAGGATCATTAATATGAATGATTCTTATATTCATGAAGAAATGTAGAATGGTGAGACAAAATCGATACAGAGGGTCACACAAAGATGAATAAACGATTTATTTTTAATTTGGAGATTCTTTGAGCTAATTATTGGGGTTTATGGATTTTAAATAATTTTTTTTGAGAATTTATTTACCGTTGGAACAATTTACTATGTTAAGGTTATAAGTTAGTTCAAAACATGGAACTAGAATAGAGCCATTGGAGGGGTATAACGGATTAGATTCCACATAGATTAACCATGCACAAACTATGTGTTCCCCTTCTGTAATTTCTTCACACCTTGTAAAACCTTTCTCAAACCATACGCAAACCATGCATAGGCCTTTAAACAAAAAAAAGTAAAATAAGACACTAGAAACAACGTGAGAAGAGATCTAATCATTGTGTACTCATATAAATGGGTCAAAATTATATAAAAAAGGTAATGAGTTTTTAAAATAATTTATATGGTTTGAGTAAATAATGAAAATTTTGATTGAAAAACAAATTTGTCGTGGTGATAGTCTTTAAGAAAAACAACAACCCTTTTCATTTCAATTCATATTAAAGTGAATGAGGTGGATTATAATTCATTTATTTATAAAATAATTACATAATATATTTCAAATTTAATCTTAATTTCAGTCCTTATAACTTGTGAAGAGTGGATGAGTTTTAAAATGGAAGGAATCATTTCATAGCAGCGGTAGTCCATAAAAACTCTTAATTACCATTCTTTAGTTTTTCTATGTGGAAAGATATTTATAAATAACGAGTATTTTATGTATAAAAATAACTTATGAATATGAATTATAATATGTTCTTTATATTATTATAGATATGGTATTATTGTAATATAATTTTTATGAATAAAAATATAGTGTTGAAGGTGTAATCATGTTTTGATCATGACCATTCTATCAAAAGTATATTGGGAAATTAATGTAATAAAATAACTAATTGAGAATAAGGGATTATTAGTTTATTATTTTTTTGTTGAAAAAAATTTGAATACTATTAGGAATATATTCAATGGAATAGAATAAAAATCATGTGGTTGAAGTCTTTACATTTTATAAGGGGTGAATAACAAACATTTATGAACTAATTATTTTTCAACAACTGAATGAAAATATTCATAGTTTAAATCTAAAAATATTGATTAATAAGTTATTTTTGGGTGGAATAGGGTTTATATATACTCTAACAAACATTATAAAACATGTTTTAAACATGTTTCATATCATTTTTCATTTGGTTATTACATTTCAAAATTTTCTATCAATCCAATGTAAGTTGATTTTAACTACGTAATATATTGTTCAATAAAAATATAAACTACCCCTCTTACACAACATGGGTGTTTTGAACCAATTATTATCTTTTATTTATCCAAAATATATTTATAACTTAGAGATAATTATAATTAAATTTAAACATTTATCTTATAGATATTTTTTATAGAGAAATGTTTTTTACCATTAACTATTATTATACATATTTAGTAAAGATTTCTATTTGAGTAAGAATTAATGTATTTACATATTGGTTTAAACGTTATTTTTAATATATATTTTGGGAAGTGAAAAATTTATTTAATTATAAAAAATTCCACAATATTAATCAATCAATATCTTTTAATATAATAGGTTTACCATTATCATTGTACTTAACATTTATCTTAGTTATCAGTTATTAATTCCCAATAATATTATTAACCACAATACATAATAGGATTATGATGATATTATTTAAAAAATAAATTATTTTTTTATACAAGTGATGAAAATATATTTTTAATGTAATTAAATATTAAAACCTTTTAATATAGATTAATATATAAGATACCAATACAATATACATGGGTTTTATAAATTGTACATTTTATTTTTAAATTATTTTTCATTAAAATATATATGTCACATTATGGTTTTAAAAAAAATTAATTCCCTTACTTTATTATGAATAAGACATAAAAGATATTGTAATTGGAAAAATTTAATTATATCACCATTCACATAGAAATCAATTATCTTAGAAAACTACATCTCCAAAAATAATCTTGATTTGATGAATTCAAAAATCAAGTAAATTTTCAAAAAATAAAATTATATTGTTCTAAAATTTATCATTTTAATAAAAATTCAATATCTAATTTTAAAAAATATATTTATTGAATAATATTTTTTTTAAAATAATTGTTATCATAAATATTTTTTATTTTCAATCTGATTTTAATATTTTTGTCTCCTTGTGTTTTAATTAATCATATATTTTATTAATAATATTCATATAATCTATCATGGATAGTTTTAGTTTAGTATTGTATGTGCTGAAATCTATCAATAATAGTATTAATTTATAAGAAATTATATGTCAAAATCATTGGTGGTAAAATATTTCCCAATAAATAAATTGTTTCATCAAAATTATAATTATTTATCACTAATAAAATTAGGCAAAAGAAATCATAACATATTTATCATTCAAGACATATATTCTAATATGTAATATACTTTACTCTCTTATGATAAATTAGGTTACTTATCTTTCATCCAAAAACATTATCCTTAAATATAATCATATAATATTGTACTTATATACACTAATTATACATTATTAAAAATATCAATTTTCAAAAACCATTTAAATGCATAATAAATCTAACCATAGTGAAACCATATATTTATCCATATATTAATACAATCTTGAACACTCAATATGTATTACCAAGTACTTCATAAGATCACAGCCTAGTCAACTTTCACCACAATCTCATGATATTATGGATCAAAAATAAAAAAATGATGACTTTTTTAAATAATTAAATAATAAATTATTAATAAATCAATTCTATTGAACTTAGTTTTCTCGAAATTAATCAATATATTTAACCTAAGATTTATTTTTCTCTCAATAATTTCTTTTGTAGTTATCCGAAATAATAAAACCATTTCATAGAATAAAATTTCATCTTTGTCAATACAATTTGATATATGTTTCAAATCCATTAAAAAAATATTGAATATGAATCTTTATATGTTTCACATAATATGAATAACTCTTAATATTTTCAATAATATCATCTATAATTATCCCTAACTAATGAATATATCTTTGAGTTACATTGCTTATGTTTTATTATGATATCAATGTAAATACATTTGGTATGAATAAGAAATTGACATTTCCCATCATAATAGGAATATGCTAACATTATCAAAATTTTAAGAATTATATTTAATTTTATCTATGACATATTTGTTTCTAAATACGTACATTTCTCGCAATCATTTTCATTATTTTATTTAATCAATCTAAAATAAATACCAAAACAGGTATGATAATATCAAAAATCTAACATTTAAAAAATGAAACATTAATATATCCTCCAATTTAACACCTATATTATTGCAATTTGATACATTTTCTTATATAAGTGACTATTTTTTCTCAAACATTGGTTATTGATGAAAATTTTTCTATTAGGTTCTCTATGCTAATTATTTATCACAATACATAGGCCTTTTATAATGATCGTTATAAAGAATGTGACTTAAAAAAATAAAACCCCCTGAGAGTTTCTAGCCAGATGTGCAGTATATGGCCCCCACATTATTCACCAAATAATGATAGAGTTGAAACACAATTAACTATTTTCATGCAGGTTTAACATATTTCCATATGTGTCACAATAACATGCACTTTCTAAAATCCCAAAAAGGCATTAATATCTTGGATAATCATAGAATCTTTACTTTGGTATAACTTTATTGGGTTAACATATTCTTAAACATATCACAAAGAAATATCACTATGGGTTTCAATAATTTTTTACATTATAGACCCAAATGAAACTAATTTAATAATCATAATAACTAAAACTCCTTTGATACCAATTGAGGAACCCTAGATCCATAATCCCATGTTCGTTGGAAAAAAACACATTTACCAATAATATTTTTTATATTGATCTATGATCCAAAACATATTCACAATTTATAGATTAGAATTATATATCACAATAATTTTACACAACATAGAGAATTGTTTTACTAACTTTGAGGTCAAATTAAATATGATAAATATTCTAAAATACTATTGAATATATCTTCAAAATCAATACATTCTAGATTCATATAATTTATTCTCCTAGGTTACACTCATATTAATAACCTATAAAAACATATCAAAAAATGGGAGGATTAAGGATCAGTATAGAAAATAATATATCAAAATTTAGAAATGTTTTATTTTATTATATTGAGAAAATATATGTCAACCAATATATATATTTTATTATGAAAAATCATCGTTAAGGTAAAATTTGGAAGGCAGTCTATACACAAACAAAAAATCAAATGACACCATAAGTAATAGTCATATCTTAAAATTATAGTTTAAGACTTTTGAAACCTTTACTTCTATGGGGACTCTATTTTAGAGTGGTTACCATCCCATACAGATCATCTTTGAGGAGGTCATCAATGTTGTATTTTATATTGTCTTCATTTAGAGGAGATCTTCAATAGTAATCTCCTTACAAAAGAATCAACATGTTTATATGATATAATGTTTTTGGAACCCGTAGTCCTACTCATAGTTAAGTTTTAACTAGACATTACTCCTAACTAATCGGTCAAACTTCTCTTGCATAGCATCGACCACATGATCCTTCTATAAAAATTATTAATTTTATTTGGTGATGGTATCCCAATCATCACACTCCCTCATTTCATTCAAAATTGTGGGTTTAACAAATTCAGTAATCTCATTTTCTATATTCCCTAGATAAGTTCAGGAAATTCACCTACTTGGGATCCCATCTATATAGGGGTCTCAACCACTACATGCTTGTCAGAGCCTTTATACTAGATTGTGGGTTGTTTTCCATGATCTGGTAGCCTTTGATATTATCAAACCTTTATTTAAGGATCTTGTTATAGGGGGAATATGTATATTTTAAAAATAATTTCTCCAATGTGGCATCCATACACTCTTAATAAAACCATATGAATCTAAGATAGGATTCATTCCTTTCCTTGAAGCTGATATACGATATTCCTCTACGATTCCCTCTTCCTTCGACTTAATAGAGGAATCTAAATTAGAATATATATCCTCTTTAGAAACCTCCCATCATGGGGGTTTTCTTTAAGAGAAGGCAGCACTTTATCCCCATCCTCAAAAGCATGGAACTCTTCATATCCCATCACTACAAACAAATATCGAGATTTACCACCCATAATATATAATTTTTCAGTACCAAGAGTTAGGGAAGCATCTCCTAACTCTTCAAAATTCTCCCTACTCATGACTCCCACAAATTCCACTCATTCATAGTATCTTACACATGGGAAACAATACTACATGATTTCACCTTGTTTGTAAAGGAGAAGGGGGCCAGAAAATCAGACCATCCTCTAGCCCTTCTCCTTGTATTGTAGTCTTGTTTCCCAAAAAAAAATTTAATCTCTTAAAAATATCTGAATCTTTAGGTTATAAGGGCCTCAAACGTATGTGTTTCTAGATGGATAGAGGTAAACCAACATCTCCAGTGACATTTAATTCCCTCTCATTCCATAGGGGTCTAAGGAATGACACCTTAATAATGCACTGAAGCACCTTGATGACATTGACTAACCTGAGGACCCAAATGGTTGCAGCTTGAGCAGAATAAAACCAAAGAATCAAAGTAGACCAGTTGATGCCACAAATTTTATCCCTCAAACTCAATATAGATAGAATCTAACAAATCCATTTAAACATCAACTAAAAGACAAATCCAAAATTAAATGATATGAAAAACACATTTACATGAATCTAAACAAAGAAAACTACTGACCATATTACCAATTAATTGAAGAATCACTAGTTTCTAGAAAGGTAAAGGGAGCCCCGGGAGAGTAATCTATAATGTCATGGTTTGGGTGTGAAACATCAAATTGAACCCAAACATCTATATAAAAATATAAAACTTTTATCCTACCATAGAATGCTGAGAATGAGCCTAGTCGAAAAATAAGTCCATATCAATCCAAAAAGATCTAGAAGTGTTGTGAGTCTAACATCCCTACAATCACCCACGCATGAGGTTTCCAAGCTAAGAAAAAATATTTTACAAATATATTGATGAAATAATACATATTTTATCACAACCGATGATATAATAATAGGTGAAGTCAAATTAAATATCATATACCATGGGAAAATGTTGTGGAACCAGCAAACAACAAACATGGGACATAGACCACAATCATGGTAATATAGCATGGATATGAAAGGTTCATGTGAATTATAGAAATATGGGGAAATTTTTATATACTTTAGAATACAGATATTATATTTAACACCTCATCTCTTTGTGAAATATTTTTTTTGATTAATTTAATTTCATATATAGCATGAATAACACAGAGCACCGAGTTTTATTTAACTATAATATACTATTAATGTGAAGATTATGAAAATAAAGTTATAACATTTCCTTTATAAAAGATATTTGTAATTGGAAAAAATTAAATATAAAAATGGTCATAATTGTGTCAAAAAATGAAAAAATATTGAATAGATGTACTTAATTTTTTAAGTGCTTAAATGATTTGAAAACAAAATTTTTTAATGAAATTTTTTTTTGAAAAAATTTAAAAAGTATTTTTTTAATACTATAAATATATTATTTTATATTTTAAATATAATTTCTGAAATTGAATGTTCATAATTATCATAGGTTTAAATTTTTATCTATTTTTTGAAAATATTAATTTTTCAATGAAATGTAAAAATATTATTTTCATAAAAACAATTAATTTTTTAATGATTATACAAGAATACATCTCATTGGAAAATGTTTTTAAAGTACAATTTTTCAAATTTATTATTATTATTATTATTTATTTCATTGGAATCATACTCTTGTTGATATGTTATAATAGAAATTTCAATATATAAAAATATTATATTTGGAAAACATATTTTTCATCGAGTTTTCTAGAGTAATTTTTTACTATAATTTTCCACTAATGTGAATGGGAATTTGTAAAATTTATTATGTACATGGAATGTGATATTTTAATATTTATTTTATAGTTAAAAAAATTTATTTTAAACTTTAATATTAAAAATGTTAATCATTAAATACATTTGTTACGCTTAAAACATATTTATAGGGATGTAAAAGTAAAAAAGATAATTGTATGATTTACTGTAAAACTTATCTATGTAATTTTTTATAGATATGTATAATCATTATCCTGTCCAAATATTTAATAAAATTTCATTTTGAACAAATTTTCTTTTTTAGGACTATATAATTTTGGATTATTTTCTGAAGTTTCTGTGTAATTTCCCAGTAGGTTCCCTTCCCCACTTATAAAATGTTATCATCTCCTCTCCTCTTCATAAATACAAAACTATTTCATTAATAAAACCAAAAAATTTATACATATTATATCTCTAGTAACGTTTTTTTATTGATAGTACGATTAAAATTCATACATATGAATGTTTTTTGTGTAAACTGATAGGGATTCTGGAAAATGGAGGTATAGTTCTTAACAATGAGCTATCAATTTATTTCGTACCCTAAAAATTGAAATATCATTTAAAAATTATTATATAATGAAATATATATATAATATCTATCGATATTTTTCTATGTTAATTTCAAGACCTATATTTTTCTCCTCTTTTATCAAGTGGGAAATGAATCTGTCGATTATGTATACGATAGACTATAGCCTCACAAACTGATGTAGTTAATTTTTCACTACTACATAAAACAGGTGGATATAGTTACATATTCAACATATTTATTTTATATTTAAAATAGATAAATACTATTATAATTATTATTATACTTATACCATCTTACATTCTATTCCATGGAAATGAATTATGTTGCTAATAAGTATGATGAACTACTACGTCATGAAGTGATGTGATTCATTTTTACATACTCATTATTTGTATGGTAATATGGATACATTTTTTGTAAATATACTATATATATGATTATTTATGAATATATATATTTCATAAAATTTTCACCTTCCTTTTTTTATTTCAATTGATTGAATGGATTTATCACTCATCTGTACATACGTCCTACCGTATCTATGAACTATGTAACTACTTTTATCTATATAACATTAATAGAGTTCGATAGCTACATATATAATGTATATATATTATACTTATATAATTTATAACATCATGAATTTCATCTAACTATTATATATAATAAAGGACCCAAAATACCCAACCAAAACATTCATGTAAAATGAAGTAGTTAATACCCAAAAATTGATTTTAACAAAGGAATTATAAATAGACAATAAATGTTTTTTGTTAAGTCAGTTGTGTTTCAACACATATGAGTTTTGATCAATAATATATTTATAATAAAATTATAATTATTATACATAAGGTTTTAAATTTTATATAGGAATTCATGACCCATAGTAAGGGATCCCCATCTAACTTTTATCGTTATAAGTCACGTGCAATATTTAACACTCATTTTTGAGTGTGTTTTATATACCATCCACTTATATATTTTATAATTTTACTTATTAACTTTTTTATATAAATATACATATATGGTTATTTCTTTCATTGGGTATACTATTAAAATTTTAACGAATATGAAGTGATTTTATGTTACAATTTCATTGTTTATCCAATTTGTTTATGATTATGTTTTTTATAATGATTTATTTTCATATATCTTTCAGAAAAATAATTTAATTTTCTTATATTATGTTAACTTCTTGAGAATATATTTTTCTCTGTGTTTTCCACTTCATTTTACACAGGATACAAAAACTATAATTTTTTAAATAAAAAACATATTTACTAATCTCTTCAGGGAAAATTAATTTTTTCACGTCTTTCTTTTCTAATAATACGTTAATTAAAGTATGTCTTAGTTTCTAATTATTGATAAAATAAATTTTTACATATTTTTTAAATTTTATAAAAAAATAACAATTTAATGCTGTTATTATTTTGAAAACGATGTTCTTTTGACAATTTTGTAAAAATGTGAACAAAATAATTATTTTTAAAAGTTTATGTCATGGATGGAAGTTTTTTTCATCATGAAAATATATATGATTTAATTATTATTGAATAAGTTTAATTTATTTTTTCAAATAAATTCATTTCAACCCTGTTATATTAAATTGGACCTTTTAAAATGTTATTTTCAAAGTGGAATGTATATTTTCCTCAATAATTATTTATGCATAACATTCTTATCTCTGATATATTCAAATAACACACTTTATTAAATAAAAAAATTGTTTTAGGGATGTTATTGAACCAAAAATACTTAAATGATTTATTAGATCCAAATTTCGTTAGTGCTTTACCGAAATGAAAATTTTTTAATGTATTCATTGATCCCAAACAATCCCAAGGCGTTATTGAACAAAAAACCATCTAAGGGATTAATCATACCCATAAAATGTCATTGTTTAATTAGACACAATATATCAAATGATTTTATGAGAACCAAAAAATATCACGGATTTATCACACCCAATGATTTCTGAACATTATCAGATACAAACCATATTAGCTATGTTTCAGAACTAAACATTCAGATAGATTTATTCGTACTTACCCATCTCAGGGTATTATCAAACACAAATCATCTGAATGATTTATCTAACACCAAATATCTCATTCCTTTATCAAATTTAAATATTAAATAATATATATATATCATTATAAAAAATTAATCCATAAAAAATAATAATTTAGAGGAATAATAAAAAGTTTTTAAAACAATTCTAGATTGTATCAATGGTACTGAACTAAATAATGTAAGGGGTGGATATTAAAAATAAAACAACCCAAAAATATTATTTTATAATAATATTTATAAGTTATTAATCAAATATAGTTTCCATATAAATGAATCCTTTACAAATTAATTGAAAATAGTGGTGAAATAATTCAACGATTTTTAGAAAATTATTTTATTCTTGGAATAAAAGAAGAAGTAGAGACGACATTGAAAATTCATTTTTTAATTATTGAAGTGAAAACGTTTGAAAATAAATATTTTAAATTAAAATTAAATACAGTTGACCTAAAAATAATATATGTTTTCAAATAAATTTAATAGTAAAAACATTGTTTTTTTATATTTTAAATACAACCATCAGTATTATGTTACAGAAAATATAAAACTGCTTCATATATGTGAAGTGAAAACATTTTGAAAACATTTAATTATAAAAAGGAATCAATAATTTATCATTTAAATGATCAAAATGTTTTCAAAAGGGAATGTATAGTGTCTGATAAATTTTTTGAATTTTACTCGATGAAAACCATTTTCAATATTTAGAAATTACAATGCTCAAAACACATACAGAAAAATGAGTCATAAAAACAAAATTTTAAATTATTAGAAGAGACATATTATTGTAATATAAGATTTCACCCATTTTTGGTTCCGAATATAAAGGATAACATTTGATGAAATGGAAAATATGGGTATGGGGGTAAGCATTAAATTATAATGATGGGAATTATTATAATTAAAGATAAAATTTATATAAGGAATCAATTTAACTAGAATGTAGATTTAAATTAGAATTTTCATTTCCCTAGGGATAAAAAAATATGTTTGAAAAAAATAATTTTTTTAACTGATCAATCAAGGAATAATTATTTTCATAAAGATCCATTATAACTCAATAAATGGTGTTTATTTATAAAAACAATGTTATGAAAATAGAAATATATGAAAAAAAATAACATAAAAAGTACAACAAATAATATAACAAAATATATTATTAAATGAAATATATTGATTTTAAATCATGTAAATTGGGTATTTAATTCAATATATATTATGATTGATCATTTCCAATATCAAACATGTCCAATGGATTCTTAAATGAGAAAGGAAACTCTTATTATGTTATAATTATCTCTATGCATGAGTCTAATATCCTAAATAATACAATTTATTTTATTGTATACCTTCATATAAAAATTGTCATAAATGATTCTTTTAATTAGGACTATATTTTATAATATGATATGAATATATTATATATTTTTTCTTATGTTTATTAATATTCATGACATAATTATCAACTATATCAATAATTTCATTTATCAAATGTTAAATATTAGTAAAAAATAAAATAATTAATTAAAATTTTATATAATAATATTCCAATAAAAATTTTCTCACCTGTTGATAGTCATATTAATATTCACGTTCCAAATGTTTTCCTTGATATTGTTTTATAGTATTGTTATACATTGTGGTAAGACCGACAAAAAATTTATCATTCCATAACTCAAGGGGTGAGTTCGTTTTTGAAAGTATATAATATTATTATATATAGAATAATAATGAGATAATTTATATTTATTTATGTTTTTGAATAAAAATTGATATAGTTTGAATAAATAATGAAAACTAAGATTAAACAAATGTTTTATCATGGAGGTCATAGTCGATACAACACACAATTAATGTTTACTTTTCAGAAAATATTATAGTGAATGAATGTGGATTATTATTTTTCTATTTGTAATAATAGTTATATTATATATTAAAAATTTATTCATTGATTCCTTACTCATTTGTAGTGAAGATATTTTTTGTTTTGGAATGATATTCATTGCTTTGTAGATGTTTTTCTCTACACATATACATATTCTTTATTCTTTAGTATTTCAATTTTAGATGTAATGAATAAATAATATCTATTTCATGTATAAAAATATATGAGAATAAAAATTATATTAATTTATTTTTATTATTATGGATAGGGTTTCATATAAAAAATAATTCATCGATGAAATAGGTAAGGATAATGTTTTACTCACATTAAGACCATGAACATTCTCTCAAAATTTCTCTAATGTGATAAAGGGAATATGAAAACTAATTGAGAGCTGGTGATTATAAACTTTTAATTAATTTTAGGATAATAATATTGAAGAGTATTATGAATATTGTAAAAGGAATAGGTGCAACATGAAGTGGTGTATGTGTTTTTATTTTATAAGTGATGAAAAGGGAAATTTTGTGAGATAGTATTAATTTTAGATAATCGAATGAATCTATGTTCTGTTCAAAGCCTCCAATAGTGATAAATAATGTATTTTGGGTTGAAAAATGATTTATATAAAATCTACTACTCATTCAAAAAAAATTATTAAAAATGATTCATGTCTTTTATCATTAGGTTATTAAATTTTAACATTTTTTTAATTTACCTTGGAAATAGTGTTTAACTAAGATATATATGTTTCACTAAAAGAATAAAATATCCCTCTTACATAAAATGGATTTTTTGAAACTATTTCTTTACCATTACTGACCTAAATTCAATTTTTAAATAGGGTATAATTAGCCTTAAAATTAAACATGGAATTTGTATAAATTTGTTTTGAAGAGAAATGTTGTTTTTACCAGTAAGTATTCTTAATATTTTTTAGTCTAGGTTTCCAACTGATTGAGAAATAATATATATAAATTTAGGACTATAATTTATATTAAATATTTTTTTTAATGTGATTAATTTTTTTTATTTGAAAAACATATTACAATATTAATAAATCTATTATTATAATATAATAGTTGTACCATTATCCCGATCAGATAACAATAATCATTTTAATCATAATTTAATTAATAAAAATAATATTGGCCAGACTACATGAATTGTTAATTTTGATCGAAAATCACAAAAAAAAAATTATTTAATCTCTACAAGTGATGAAAAAGTATTTTTCATATAATCTAATTAAAATTGTATTAATGTACAATATTTCATAAATTCCCAAAATGTTACATATTGGTTTTATAAATAATAAAGAATATTTTTGAATGATTTCTTATAAAATATATATATATTATATTATAATGGTTTTAATAACATTTACGTATTGAGCTATGATAAATCCATAAAAGCCATTATAATAGAAAAATATATATTTTTTCAATATTCACTGAGAAACACATTATCATAGAAAAATATCAGTCTATAGATAATTTTTAAATAGTGAATTACAAAAATAAAGTTAATTTTTAAAATTTAAAATTCAAAAAGATAAACATTTTCTTTTAAATGAAACTTCTATATATACATATGAAAAATGATTTTATTAAAAAATGGTTTTTAAAAAATAAAGTATTCTCATACATTTTCATGATTTTCTAACTTATGATGATATTTTTATTTTCTAATCAATTTATTATTCATACATTTTCTTAGTAATATTCATCTAATATGTCACTACTAGTGTATATTTGGTGGTGTATGTGTTTCATGCTATCAATCATCATTTTAATTAATAGAAATTTATACTTAAAAAACATAGACAATTTAATTTTCCCCATAAATAAATTTTATCATAAAAATTATAATTTTTACAGCTGAGTAAGAGTAATAAGTGATAATTTTTACATATTTATCATTAAATACATATCATATAATATGGAAACTACCATAATCTCTTATATTATATTAGGTTACATATCTTTCATAAGACAACAATATTCTTTTTTACAATAATATACATAGAAAAGGGAATTCCTGAGAGTGGCCTTTTTGAACCCTCCGCACTCAAGAATCCCCGTACCCGCGAAGAGGACATCCAGGGATTCCCCAGTCGGGGAGGAGTCGTTGTCAGCTGAGATTACATTGCTTCCCACAGGGTAACACCTTGATCAGCGATGGTTCGTCACAGAAAGTCATCATCCAGGTGAAGTGCACCCATTCTGCCCACCCCGGTGAGACACCTGGTGACCTGGCAAGACGTGTGGTACATAGGAGGAAGAAATTCCTCCTAAAGCATGGATCGAACCCCCAACCTCACCGAACACCGTTACTTTGGCCCTCGACCCTGCACCAGTACGCCACCACCGAAGCGGCAAACGTGTTGGTTGGTTTAGTGGGTATTGAGGCGGCCTTACCCCACCCCCTGTCACACGTCCCCAAATAGGCCCAAGGTGGAAATCCTTGGACTTGGGCCAGTTCCACACGGGATGAAGGGGACGATAGGATCGTTGGCATATACTACGTGTTGCCTTTGAGAGGACTCGATCCCGGAACCTTGACGACAGGACGCCATTGCCTTGAACCAACTCACCCAGCCCCAGTGGGATAAGCGTGTTGGTCGAGTTAGGGGTTATTGAGGCCGCCTTACCCCACCACCTGTCATACGTCCCCAGATAGGCCAAAGGTGTCCAACCTTGGGCTTTGGCCAGTTCCACATGGGATGAAGGGGATGAGAGGATCGCTGGAATATAGTGTGCATTGCCTTTGTGAGGACTCGAACCCAGAACCTCGATGACAGGATTCCACTGCCTTAAACCAACTCACCCAGCCCCCGAGGGCTTTTTTAAAATAATATAATAATTTTCATATATTCCAAAATGATATGTTCTCAATAATATACCTTTTCGAATACAATCTAAATCTACAATATTCTAACCATTTTGAAGTCGTATATTTTGCCATAGATTAACATTATCTAGAACACAGAGTTGGTATTCCCCACTACTTTAAAAGGTCACCGCCCAGTCAATATGTACCAAAACCACAATAATAGAATGGTAAAAAACAATAATATAATGGTTATATTTTTTAAAAAATAATTAGTCAATTCTAATGGAAAAAGAACTATCAAACATAGTTTTCACAAAATATTTCTTTTAATTTATCCCAATGGATATGCGTTAGTTAATCATGTGTTTTTAATAATTATCCCCAAAAACATAACCTTATCAATGAAAATCCATGTCTACCAATCATATTTTATATATTCTTCCAATCCGTTAAAATAAATCTGTTGAAGATAAATACAATTATGTTTACTATAGTCCTCATAAATTATACAATATTCAATAATATCATCAACAATTATCTCTCTCTAATGAAAATATCAATGAGTATCGGCATTTATGTTTTTTTAGATATCAATGTCACAACACTGGATAATACTAAGAAACTAAAATTCATGATAATAATAGGTGTATGATTTCTTTCTAAAACATTTAATTATTTTATTTGATTTTCTATAAGTCATAGTTGTTTCTCAAAACATATATTTCTCAACATCATTTTTGTGATATTATTTAATGAAAATACTAAAACCAAAATAGTTATGATAATATCAAAAAAATAAAATATAATTATATAAATATGGATATGACCTCCTCTATAAAACATTTCGTTTTTACATATGATACCTTCAGTTCAAGAATTGATTATATTTTTTAACCTCTTGGTTATCCATGGTAATTTTTCTTTAATGTCCTTTATTATAATTAATCAAAATTATAATAAAATCATTAATAATTGATCATTAGAGGGAAAATTAATTAATCATTGAAATTATTCTGAAGAGATCCTTTCCAGTTGTGAAGTATTTGTCCACCACATCGTTCACCGAATAATGGTTTAGTTGATACACAATCAATGTTTTTCTTGTGGATTACCCCTAGGTGCATATTTTCCCAAACTGTATCATCTTTCCAAAAATCCTAAAAGAGAATCAATTTCTAGGATAATAAACCATAATATACTTTATTATATTTTTGTGATGATAGAATATTCTTAAACATATCAGATAGACTTGTCAAGATGGTTTTCACTAAGGAATTATCTTTTTAATACCAATAGTATCTAATCTAATACTCAAAATAAATAAACCTCCTTTTGATACCAACTGAGGCACCCCGGACACATCATCCGATGATTAATGGTAAAAGAAATAAATTATGCATCAAATTTGGATATCATGTGATATGATCCCAAATGATATTTGACAAATTTCTCATTAATATTACATATCCCACCAATTACAAACAACATAAACAATATTTTTTAATGGCATTGAAGTCTAGATACATAGGATAAATATTTTACAAAACTATCAAATGGTTCACCATAATAAATCCATTCTAAAGACCCTTATTTTCTTCTAATGGGTTTCACTGATATTCATAACCCAAAGAATGAAAAAATAAGAAAAGAGTGATCTTAATTGCTCAGTAAGGAAATCCAATCATCGATATGTTACCATGTGGTAAATTATATGTTCGAGGAAAAATTTGACTTGATATAAATTTCATATTAAAATGATCATTAAAAAATATTTTATTTTAACAAGTAAGGATAGACGAACATGTCATCTAAACTGAATGAACCTATACTATGGAAAAATGGTCTAGGATTAACAAACAGAAAAAATAGCACATTGAGAATAATCGTGGGAATATGGAGTGGATATTTATGATTAACATAAATTATAGAAAACCAGGTAATGTTTTCATAAACATTATAATATTGAAATTATTTTTATCACCTAGGGTTTTTATGATTTTTTTAATAATAAAATTTCTTCTTTAGTATGTCTCACATGTGACATAATGTTTAAATTAACAATAATATACTGTTAATATTATTATTTAAACACTACATCTATAACCTCACCATTAAACTTGATGGTATGAATTGGAAAAAAAATTAAAAAAATGATTCTAATGGTTTCATATAAGAAACAAATACCGAAAAGAAGTAATAATTTTTTTATAGTATTTACATGTTATAAAAATACAATTTTCTCTTTAAATGTTTTTATTGTTTTATATGATAAAATATTAAAAATAAATTTTGAAACCATTTAAAAAACTATTTGATAAAATATATATATTTCATGAAATCAAATATACCAAATTAACTTTGTGTAAAATTTGGATGTTTTTTTGGAAATTTTTTTTTTGATATGTATTGAAAAATATCGTTAATTATTAGAAATTGTCTTTTTTTAATGATTTTAGAGTGATGAAAATTTTATAAAAAAACAATTAATAGTAAAATTATAAAAATTCGGTTATTATTAATATGATTTATTTTGTTGGAATAAAATTCATTTGGATATTTTAAATTTAAACATTCTATAATTATAAAAAATTATCTTTTACAAATTGATTTTCATCCCATTTGCAGGTTTAATTTAAATTTTGTTGATATAATATGGGAAAATGAATTTAATATTTTTATTGAGGTTAATTATTATTAATTTTTAGTTGAAAAGATTTTTTAAAATTAATAGAAAAAATTAAAAAAAACTAATTTCAATGGTTAACGTTAAAAAGGATTTATATGGAGGTTAATGTAAAGAGTTAAGGATAGTTTTCCATTAAAACTTGTCTAAATCATTTTTATGGAAATATATCATCACTAACCTATATAAATTTATAATACAATGTCAATTTGAACATTATTTATGATTTAAGACTTTATTATTTAGGATATTTTTGGGAAATTACCTTGTAATTTCAATTTTGGAACCTTTCCCCGCTTATAAAAGGGTATCCCCTCTCTTATCCATTAAATCAATAATTTTTTTTCATTTCTAATACCTACACTAATATATTTGTTAACTGATTATAAATGTTTTGTTTTTCATCATATGATTAGGATACCCTCTTATGATGTCTTAACGTGTAATCTTAAAGCAGTTTTCCGAAGATGAGTTATAGTCCTTAATTAAGAGTTATCAATTTGGTTCATACTCAAACCACATAAAATGTCATATAAAACTTTTTATATAATAAATTATATATAAATAATATTTTGAGATATTTATATGTTAGTTCAATAACCTAATTATTTATACTCTTCCATTTAGTGGGAAATGAATTTTTCAATTGTGTATACAGTAGACTATGGCCTCACAAACTAATGTAGTTCACCTTGTATAACCACCTCTGGTAGATAGATATAATTTAGAATTTAACATATGTATAATAAATTAATTATATATGTGTATTTTTCTATATTTGTTAAATAAAAAATACCTACTTACCTTCCATTTTATGGTAATAATATTACGTTACTCGTTTATATGGTAGACGACTATGTCGTGACGCGATGTGATTCATTTTGAGACAGTATTTATTTGGAAGGAAATAAGGATACGTTTAATGAATATATGATATATCCATGAGACATTAATAAATTTTCATATGTGATGTATTATTCACCATAATTGTGTTCAATCAATTGAAAAAATTGGAACATCATTCATGTGTCTGTATGGACTACCTCCACCATGAATTGTGTAACTAATTTTCTCTATATAATTTCTACATATTAATATATTTACATATTAAATGAATAAAAATTCTATTTGAAAAGATTTTAAATTTGTTTTCATGATCAAACCATGATCAATTTAAAATTTTATTTAATACAAAAACAAAACATGTTTGGAAAATAATGTTTCCATTACCCAAATCATGTTTTTATTAATGAAATTTTTTATAAACGAGAAATAAAATGTTGTAGTTAAATAAATAATGTTATAATATATATAATTATGGTTACATAAAATATTTATAACAATATTATAATTATTTTACATATTTTTATAATATGTTTTAAGGAAGTCGAGTCTTATGGTAAGGAATATCTGTGTCACTTTAACATTGTCAGTTATCGGAAATATTCACAAGAAATTTATTTTTTGTGGTGTATAAACTGACCATTAATATATTTTATGATTTTTTCATTATGATTCTTTTATTTATATATTCATATATGGTTATATCATTATTTGTTCATATGATTAAAATGTTGACAAAGTGGTAGTGATTTTTTGTTACAATTTCATAGTCAATCATAATTTATTATTATTATGTTTCAAATCATGATATATTATGATAAATATTTTAAAAACATTCATTAATTTTATTATCATAGTGTTATATCTTGTTAAGAAATGTTTCCATTAATTTTCATCCTTTATTTTACTATAGAAATCGGTATTATTTTTTTAAAGGAAAACTGGCTTTATTTCTCTCTTCAGTCAAAAGTCCTTTTTTTCGTTTCCATGATTTATAAAAAAGTGTTTAAGACAGTATTTGTTGTTATAAAATAATTGATAAAATCCTTTTTTTAATTAATTATTTTAGGAAATCATTTTAGTGGAATATTTTTATTCTTATTTTGTAATGTGGTTATTTTTTTCCTTTATCAAAAATGTGATGATAATCATTGTTTTTAAAAATGTAATCATCAGTGGAATTTTCTTCCACTATGAAAAAAATGATTTAAATATTATTATATAATTTTATTAGTATATTTTCAAACAATTTCATTCCTAGAATTTTATATAAAATTATATTTTTTAACGTGTTATTTTTAAAGTGGAATGGTTATTTCCTCATGACCTAATCCCCACAATATTTGAATATTTTTTATATATAAGAAAACATCTAGAGGTGTTAATTATGATTTTATAGGGATATAATCCATTGATACCCTCTTTATTAATTTCTTATATTTTTTATGTTTATGAGGAAGTTAATATAAGGAAAACATTTATTTTCCATGGGTATTGACTTAATGAAATTAATATGTATTTATTAAAACTATTTCTCTTCCATTATAAATTCATTTAAGAAATGTTTATAAAACCAATTTCTATTCATGGGTACTGATGTGATAAATAGTTTATAATCTTATAGAACTCATTTGTATGGTTGTCATTATATGACATGGTTAAACTATAAAAAGGGATGGTGGTTATATTAGGACCCAGGAGTGTGATTATGTTATAATCAAAAATTGTGGTCACATTATAACGATGGATTGTTGTGACATATATCCCCCTAAAATTAATGAGGTGGTGATTTATATCTAATTAAATAACAGTGATAATCTTTTTGACATGATTTATCTATTATGGGAAACATTAAATTGGGCATGATCTATAGTGGTAAACATGTGATGAGGGATAATCCACTATATTTGATGGTATTTAATGTTAATTCATTCTATGTAAATTATTCCTATTACTATTTTGGTGAAAATATTTAATGAGAAGTGATTATAGATCATTAATTTTGATGAGTTCATGATCTTATTAATCATATACTATAGAGTGAAAATGATTTATCCAATGATTCATGTATATAATACATGATAGGTTGGTTATAAATGTATTATGTAATTTTTTTGATCTCATACCCTTATTAATATATTATTATTTCATATGATTTAACAATTATATCTCACATGAATATCTATTCTGATAATCTATGATCAAACTTTATTTTGTTTCTTTTCCATTGGTTATGAAGAATGGGTTTTCATTAGTTTATGTTTATAAAGATTAAATAATAGAAAGATCATTATGGGTTATATTAAAGATCAATCATTAAATATGATAATTGTGTACCAAGTATCCGAAGACACTAAACAATTATGTTTCTCATAACATTGTTTGTTAAATATATATAATATTCACCAAAAAATATGTGATAATTTTCTATGAAATGTATATGTCATTATATATGGAATAGGAAGAGAAAAACAACATCAAATACATCTACATTTTTTGGAGTTTTATTATTCCATTATAAATGAATAATCCTTTCATATACCAAATCATGATTTTGAATTCTCAATATATATCATTTAGGGAAATATTCTATAATTAAGGAAAAGAATTGAGTGAGTGGTTTTGGTGAAATTAAGTTCCAGTATTGATACTATAAGTGGATATTGATCTTACATAAATGTAAATTGGGGTAATAATTATCAAAGGGTTCCATTCAACATGAATCAATCATCATCTGTTGTATGAAAATAGGCCATGATTGAAAAATTAATTGACACTCTGGAAGGATTTCTTTTGGAAATTCACAATCTCTTCATGGAACAATATGAATATTTTGAGCAACTATTTTCCCAAAATAACCCATGTTTAAAATAATATGTCATAGATTTCAAAGAAGGTTTCTCGGTATAAAATTCTAATAAATGGTTGATCACTCTAGTCAATGGTTTTTGAATTTGTAGAGAACGTTTTTTGATCATGATGACCACATGTAAAGTCTATGATAATTTAGTTATTGATGTCATGGAAAATACACTTATTTAAAGCGTTATTATTCTCCCTAAAGATCAATATGATTAATCCTAAGGCATGGATTTTATTTATTTATATGTTGACCTTGTAAAATCTTGTGAATGGTAATTTACATTTTTTAATTAAAAAATTCCATTCTAATTTATCGATGTGAAGATAAATATATACTTATAATTAGTTGTGGTTCTTACTCACTATCCATAAATGTTATTTGTCTCAAATGATTTGGGAGAAACTAAAATTGAAAGTCATCGCTATTTTGGGGGGTTTTTTGATTTCATTCAAAAAGATATTTCATGTCTTCTATAGAATCATGTAGTTAAATTCTATATTTAACTCATATGTGGTATTGAACCAATTTTTAAGACACCAAAAAGAATAGATCTTATTCTTTTGTGTTAGTTGATTAATAAAATCAAATAAAATACAAATAAATGATTTATATTCCCTAGTTCATCATTTTTAGTGTACCTTTTCTAGTTTTTATTATGATAGAAGGATCTAAGTGACTTAAAATTTATTATAGGGATCCAAGAAAGACAATGATAAAGAAAAAGTATCTTCTACCCTCTATTCATAATCTGTTTGATCAAATATAAATATATCAATACATTTATTTGACTGAAAGTAATTATTGATATAATAAATTGAGCTTCAATAAAAATGATATACCGAAGATAGTAAACCTAATATGGTTTGTAGACTACGATTATATAATGATGGCATATTATCTTATTAATTCCCTCATTATCATCATGGATTCAATAAATATATTATTTATGATTGCCTTAGTTTTTATTAGTTTTATTTGTATATAATATTAATATATATTCAATGATAATTAAAGTCCACGGATATCACAGAATAACTTTAGTTAAAACCCTTTGGAAGAAGATGTTTTGTGAAGGATTTCCGAAGAGTAAATTTTAGATAGAAAAGGTTTTGGTTTTGTAGTAATACAATTTTTTTGGTGGTATATCAATAGATTCATCAAGTTATTGAATGTTCACCAAGACTGACCAATATGACTGCAATTTTTTTATTTCTTAGATTGGATGACACTATCAATAGTTTTTTGGGAAATTTTCCATGCATGTTCAATACCCTTAAAATGTTAACTCTAATTAGAGATAAGTTCATTTGGACTGAATAATGTGATTAAAAAGAAAAATAACTAGCAAGTATTTAAGGTAGTGTACCTATTATTAAATTACCTTAATTTTAATAAGGGCCTGTAATTTGTAGGAATGTATTAATGAATGGACTAGGATTGGTTATCATGAATAATTACATGGTGATTGAACATGACACATAATAATTGAATGGTCATGAGAAAAATTACACAACACATTCTTTGAAATTTTCATTGGAAATTTCCATATTAATAATATGGAGGTCTATATTCATTGAAAAAGGAATGAAATATATGTATATTTTGAAATATTAATGTATATATTCAGATTTAAAATTTAAAATAAGAACATTATAAGATGTTTGGACTTGATTTGTGAATGAAACTTCTCAATATATTACCACCCTGATAAAGAGAACATGGCGGATACCGCTTCTTATTGTAATATAATTATTTATTATCCAGTACTAGCATCATAAAAGAACATGTAATTCTAGACTTCGAAATTATGGATCTTGAAATAGTAAATTAAGGGGAGAAATACTATCTTTACTAATTATTTGTTCAAACATATTTCTAAATAGAGATAGCAATGAAACAGATTGAACAAACGTTGATGCAGAAGAATACTACAACAATTTTAATGTTTGGCATTGAATTTGATTCAATGATAAGGTTTCGAAATAATTTTTATGACATTTTACATGAAAAATTGAATAATGGGTTTTAGAGGATTCTCAAATGTCATCATTATCTATAAATCCAGGTACTAAACATATGTCTAGTGATATGAATAATTTTTTTGGTGTGTGGGATGAAGATGGATTTTTTAGAGTTTTATATGATTTATTAAAATTATAGAATGTTAAAGTTTATATGGAATACTCTAAGGGGATTTTATGGACCTTAACAATAATTTATTTGGAATGGGGAAACAACACCTCATATTTTTTGTCCAACTCCCCAAAACATCTGGAGGGAAAAATTTATATGAGTTATAATAGATCACCTAAAAAAGATTTCACACATTAATTCTATCAAAAAGTATTTTTATCTATATTATATTTCCACTTTATACATTGTGATAATTTTTATCTTAATAGAGTTCCATATTATATTTTAACTTATTAGGATCTAAGGTTTTCTTTGATATTTTGGAAAATACATCAAATATACCATGATAAATATTTGAGTTTCAACACTTTGTATCATCCTAAAATATATGGATTGTTTGAGAGAACATTTCAATCCTTTTATATATGTTTTCATAAAATATTATGCAATCAATGGTTTTGGGGATGAACACTTTACTAAAGTCAATTTTTCTTTTAACAATAGTTTCACATGATAATTCATATGCTGACTTATAAATCCCTATATGGAGAGATGTACAGAGCTCCAACATGCTAGGATGAAGTTGGAGAATGAAATTTATTAGGACCTAGTCATGCTAAAAATATTATAGGGATGGTTATATCCAGTCAAAATCACCTAAGGGAAACATAAAAGTGAAAATTAGGTTCTGTTGAAAGTCATCAACATGATATGAAATTAGATGTTGGTAATAATGGGTTTTTGGGAATTTTCCCATTCCTGATAGTTATTAGATTTTAAAAGAATTTAAGTATAATACCTAATTATATTGGACCATTTGATATTTTTTATAATTTATGGATGGTTTCATATCACTTGGATCTTCCCCCAAACCTCTCTCATGTTCATGTTGTGTTCCATGTATATATACTTAACAAGTTCATACCTGACCTATCATATGAACTATAATTATAGTCCCTACCATTTGATAATTATTTTAATTATGAGGATAATTTAGTGGAAATTATTTATTTTAGAGAGGAATGCCTTCAAAAAAGGCCACTCAGCTAGTTAAAGTGTTGAAGTAAAACCTTCATTTTAATGAATCTATATGGGATCTTGAAGAAATGATGAGGTAAAGGTATCATCCATTTGTTCATATGGTAATGATGAGTTAATAGGTTGAAATTAATTTCATTTAGGGAATATGTTTAATCCATGGTTTTTTATAAATGTGTTTCTAATCTAATTTTATTTATTTGAATGATTGAGTTAAACTAACAACTAGTTTTATTAAATTTCGATAAACTATTTAAATAATTATTTACATGTACCCATTATATCCAAGCCATTAAACATTTATGTATGAATATGAATTACTACATTTTAAAAAATAAGTATAATGGGGTTATAAAAATAGAACTTACTGATAAAGTGAACCTATTTTTTGGTAATGTCATTATATGTTTTTAAAATGATATTTTTCTCAAAACAAGATGTTCTTATTGATTTTCTATAAAACAATAGATTAAATAATTGAATATTCTATAAAATGTATTTGATAAAAAATATAACCCTTGAAATCAACATGTAAAATTTTCTTCAGGTAGTTTTGTTATAATTTTCTAAGATGATTAATTTTTCTATTAATATTGAAAATATAGGTTATTAATAAAAACAAACATTTTATTTAATGAATATGAAGTGATCCATTTTTTTTATAAAAAATAAATGTAAAATTAGTTCAATAATTTTATTTTTAATCCAATTTATTTCATTATAATAAATTTCATGTTGATTTTTGATACTAAAACATTATATACATACAAAAGTTTTATCTATGGAGAACTAATTTTTTGTCATCTTTATGTGTTTACATTAAAAGTGACATTTCCCACATCTATGAATTTAATTTAGGAAAAATTATTCAAATTTTTTGATAAATCTAGTTAAAATTATATTTTGAGGTTAGCCAATTGTTTTGTGAAAATGAATTGTAATTAATGAAAAAATTATTTAGTGTGGTTAGGGTTTAATAAGGTTAAACAGAGTTAAAAAAAAGAAAATTAAATTGTTTGTACTAAAACTTTTATAAATATCACTATTTCCATATATCATCCTTATACTATCTAATGTTCTCATATGAGTTCATGTGAACCAATTTGATAGGGAATGGCTTTATCATTTTGGATTCTTTTTCAAAATTTGCATCTAATTTCTTACTGGGTTCCTTTCACCACTTATAAAAGGACCTCCCCCCAATTATCTCCCAACATACAAAACAATTTGTTTCACCCAATCAATATATGAATATCTCTAATAATTTTCTCCCAACATTAGAGAATCCAAATATTGATTAGGAATCATTTTTTTGAAGGCATTAGGTGTAATCCTAAACTGGTTCTTGGTAGAAGTGGTATAGTCCTTATGAATGTATTTTTATTTTATTTCATCCCATAACACCTTAAAATTTTATTAGTCCATTATCATATAATAAAACAATTATCAATCATATAATTTCATTTTTTTTATTTTCTTTTCAATAATCTGTCTTGTATTCACTAACATGGGAAATGAAACAATCGATCTTGATTATATTAATCTTCTAATGCAGAAATTGATTTAAATCATTTTATGTCACCACCATTAATAGATATATATAATGATGTAATTAAAATATTTATATAATATTTATAAAAAATATAATTATCTTGTTCTAATATCAAATATACCTTATTAATTTCGACTGTGTGGAAATACAATAACATTGGTCACACCTTTGCTGGACTACCTCCTCACAAAGTGATGTGATTAGTTTTTCATATATGATTTACATAGAGGGTATTAAGGGAAAATTTACTTAATATATGTGATATACATTAAATAATACATAATTTTTTAATGTTAATTTTTTATTTACATTCCTTTATTTCAATCTGTTATGAAAATGTAGATGACATTGATTCATAGGTATGACCTATATTCTCCATGAATGATGTTACTAATTTTATTTATCTAACATTTAGTGATTAATTTAAACACATATATAACGAATATATATAATATATCATTTTTACAATTCTAGATATTAGGGAACCATTATTAAGGTAAAATGATAAAAAAATATGAAACCAATTCATAGATCAAAAATGTGGTAGTTATTAATCAAAATGATTTTTGAATAGGGAAACTATTAATAAATTTTAATGAAATGGATTTATCTAAATCATATATAATATGATATTGTTTATAATGGTTCTACAATAGATTTATACTATAATTATATTTTTTACGTAGTAGATTGGAATTTATATGAATATATTTGATACATATGATATTGGATTTTCATCTGTAGCACCCTTGATTCAATATAAGTAACCCTTATTAGACGATTTATAAGTATATAAATTGTGTATGTGAATTTTGTGAGATTTTAGAATAAGACTATTTTTTTTTCTTTTCATTGGGTTCATGAGTGATATATTGTTTCTGGAAACTATGAAACATGTATAAAAATTCATTCCCAATGAGACATAGATGAAGTAGAAGGTGCAAATGAAAGTGTATTATTTGTACAAATAGTTTGAAAACCTTGAAAAAAATATAAATCTAGAGATAATGTGATTTGTTATTTTTGGTGCATACCTTGGAAATATAATGAGTTAGCCAAGTGTTGTTTATAATTGAGGTAGTGGAAGAAACACGGTTAGCGCATAGTTTTCCTAACCACATGACTAACCATGCATAGTTTAAAAACTAGATCCAAAAAAGAGGATCTATGTTGGGATTAATATTTGAACCCTAGTGTTTTCCATAAATTTAACTTAACTCTATTATTCTCTTACCAATGGTTGTAGATGCTTCTAACATAAATCTGGAGGAAAAGGGATGAGCATTAGAAACAATTGGGGATAGTGCTTGGATTCTGGAGGGAACAAGATCTATATACCATACAATCAAAGTGCGACTTTTGGATAAAAGAGGTATATTTTATTAATCCTATAATATCAAAACAAATTTGTTTATATGGATTCATAAATGATAGAGTATTTCATCTCTTCACAAAAACCCTAGAATGTCTTTGAGATAAAAGGCATCATTGATCTATCTGATTGTTATTGACATTATGTTTTTCATTTTTCATGACAAACTCCACACATGAATTTTTATTAAAAAAATGTTACATTACAATGGAATGGGGAATTAAAAAATTATTTTATAGAACATATTATTTTCCTTACATAAGCATCAGACATGATTTTTCCAGAACTAGAAAAAGGGTATGTAGTGTATTGTGATGCTTCTGGATCCATGTTGGGATTTTTTATTATGAAATACATCATGTTGTTTCATATGGATCAAGGTAGTTATTAGTGAAAGAGAATAACTACCCAATATAATATTTGGTAATATATTTATTATTCCATGATTTGAAGACTTGGTATCATTATATCTTTAGTGATCAATTTTTTGTTTTTATAGATAATGAGAGAGTGTAAAAAATTTCCAAACAATGGGATTTGAATTTGAGACAAAGTATATGGTTGGATTATCTCCAAGGTTTTAAATTTGACTTGATATATACACTAGGAAATGTATTTTCAATGAATTATAAATTATGCATAATGTCATATTCTTCGTTGGAAGAAGAAGATTTAGATGAGTGACAGTTGATGTTAGTCCTAGCCGTCATATGCATGGAATTTGATGATTGTAGTGAAATTTTTGACATTATTCATTATTTTTTCTCTAAATTTAGTAAATAAATTTAAATAGTTGATGGCATAGGATAATTTGTGTAAAGTGATGTGGTAAAAATTCAACGGTGGGGAGACCATTGAGGGATGAAAATTAGGTTAGAGTTCGGTGTCCTGGTTTAGATATCGGATTGTCATACATATATATTGTCAAAAAATCATATTAATGGTTACAATTACTTGAGATGGGTTATTCATCCCTGAATATAAAAATATATATATGGAGTTCAAAGAAAAAAACTCCTAGGTTGGTATAATTATTATTGAATACGAGTTGGTCTCGAGATTCTTAACGTGTCATCATATTGAGGATGAGCATCAACAATTAGCAAATATATTGAAATCATTACTAATTCTAGTTTTTAAAAGAGATAAAATAGTTATGGATTTTGTAAAAGGTCCCCCATGAATGCTTCAGAAACATGATTACATATGGGTGGAAGTGGATGGAATCACAATGTAGTCTCATTTCATAGCTATTATTGAATCTCACATAGTGGAGGAATTGTCAAAAATTCTGTAGTCTAGAAGTAGTTAAGAGGTACAAAATAACAGTTTTAATAGTTTTAGATAGAGAACATAGGTAAACATATTTTTTTTGGATGTACTTATACAAATCCCTTGGGACTCATTTGACAATGAGAATTGTGTTTATCCTAAGATGGACGGACAATCCGTGTATACAATATTAACAATGTGAGACACGTTTTGTGCATGTTTAATGGATTTTGGTGGCCTATTGGAAGATCACGTGCCATCAGTGGAGTTATATAATAACAAAAACTAGCATGACTCGATATATATGAATTATTTTAAAGCATTATATGAGAATACAATACATTATCAACTTTTTTGGTGGAAGAAGGTGAAATGTCACTAATTGTGCCAATCCATTTCTAAGAAACAATAGAGATGATTCATTTTATTAGAAAATGGATGGAAACATCTTAGAGTTGTTAGTAATCAAATGTGTATCATCATCCATGGTTGTTTTTATTTGAGGAGAGTGATCATTTGATGTTAAAGTACACTCTAGGTCTTTGACATCATCATTTTTTGAAGTAGTGAATGTTATATCCTTGATACATTGGCCCTTTTGAGATACTATAACATGTTGGTTAGGTAGAATATCAGTAGTAATTTCCTAAATTGTTTAGTGTTGCTCGTAATTTCTTCCATGAATATTAGTTAAAGACATATAATACTGATCCTGACCATGTGATTCAATGTGATCATATTGGCCAAGATCTGGAAGCCTTGTTGGTTCACATACAAGTGTAAATTGTGGATATTAAGGCCAAGTTTTTACATGGGAAAAGTATAGGTTCTGAAAAATTTGTATTGAAAGATGGTTGGATCCATGAGGGGAATTTGGAACGTTATATAGAAATTAAATAGAAATGACCACTACCCTTTTCACGAATTGATGATTTTCTACATTAGAGGTACAGAAAGGGCAATGGTGGGGAAAACGTGTCAGCCTCAGTTTCAAGTATGTAACCCTTATTTTATGATTTTTATGCTTATAAAGTGGTTAGGTGATGTTTGGGAGGGCTTATATGAATTTTAATGTGTTTTTGTAGATTTTATAATGGTGAATATGTGGTTCAAGTAATGTAGAAACTATGAAACATCTATCAGAATCCCTATATAATGAGACATCGGATAAGGGGAAGGTACACAGACCATTACACAGTTTGTCTAAGCCATACGACCATATATGAGAAACCATGCAACTTAAGGTAGTTGTTTTTTTCCTGGTTGGTAGATGGATTGCAAACTATGTGAGCCAAATGTCCAGGATTCATCCTTGAGGTAGTGGATGTCACATGATTAAAGTATTGTTTGTCTAAAATTGTGACTAACTAAACACAATTTAAAAACTATATCCACTAAAATTAGATCAAGGTCGTGATTAATATTTGACACCTAATTTTCCCAAATTTGACCCTAACATGTGTTTTTCTCCTCCAAAAATTAGTATTGGCTTCTCTAATCAATCTGAAGGTGATCTAGAGGCTTATTTTTGGGCATTTAAGCAAGATTATTATGAAAATTTATCACTTATGGGGGTTATCTTTGATTTTCAATATTTCTACTTCTCTATCTCTCTCATTTTCTCATATCAATTTCCATATATGTTATATCTATTGCAGTTGATTCCAATTATTAATAGATTTATATTTTTTTATGTTAGTCAAAGATATCAATAGTGTGTTTTGGAAGATTTAATAACATTTCATGGATATTTTAATGTCATTTTCACCTTTATCCAAATATTTCAAAGTAGCTAACATCACTCTGAAGTCAAATATTTATAATATAGAGTCTTATTTTTAAATTAATTATTAATCTTGGAATTATTTTTTAAATTTATTTGAATATATTATTGTAAATAATCTTTAGTGACAGTTTATATAATTTTGGAAATTGGTCATTTTTGTGGAATGTTAAATTGGTAACAAAATTTTGGAAGGCATGTTTGGTGACATTGAATGGAAAAAAATCAATAAAAAGATTTTTTATGGAAATCGTTTGTTTGATTGTTTTTAAATAAAATTAATGTTTTATTGAAATTGATAAAGTTATTGATTTGAAAATGTTATTGGTATAATGATTGTGTGTGTTATGGTGTATTTAGGGTGGAGAAGGGTTAGGAGTCTCCCCTTAATTGGTGGGATGGATATGGGTCATAGATCCCCACTGTCAAATGGTTCATTATGTTATGGCTTAGTAAAAGGATTAATTACCACTCAAAAGAATTTGGAGGTCCAAGTTACATGAATTTTTTGATGTGTGGTTATGTGGAAACAAATGTGTTACAAAAAAATGGAAATCAAGAGATGTTATTAAATAATTATTTGTTTTATTTCCTTGGAACATGTTATTGATTTTTGAAAACTATAGTATTTCAGAACATGATTATATATTGATATAAAAATTATAGAAATATTTTTATATAGGCAATTTTACATTATGTTTATAACATGTTATATCATTATCACATGATTAGGGGAATAATTTATGGATAAAACCTATTGATTTTCATTAATAAATACTTATTTGTAAAATTGGTTCTTTTTTAAATTAATTATGTTTTGATATAGGAAAATTTAATGTATCACACATCTCTATTTGTTTTTAGTGATACTTGGGTTATTTTGTGTAGTGGAGACTGGATCAGGTTGGATATTTGGATTTGTGATTGTCATTGATTTTTGAATGGATTACCTTCTACTGTGTACATGTTTTATTTGTATCCATCCATAGTGGTACTCTTAGTAGTTGGTTTTTATATAAATGAAATGTTTAGTTATATTTCATTATTTTCATGCATCGTGTTGTGGTTATTTTAGTTATTGAATGATTTGTTTATTGTTTTATTTTTAATATTTAAAATCGTCCCAGAATTTTAAATAAATCCTTTGGAATTTATTTCCATCCATTGATGTTTTTGTAATTTCACTTAACTCCATGTAACATCATCTCTCACTCTAAGGACAATGAGGTGGTTTAGGATATTACATCATATCCATTTAATCAATGTGTGCCACTTTCCATTTTCACCATTGATTTATATAACATGGTGTACATAACAAAAAACAATTTATTTTATGATTTTTATAATAAATATTATGGGTATTTACATATCCATATATGGGTATTTATTTTATTTGAATTATTATTCAAAATCATCATTATGTTGTTGTTTTTATGGCACAATCTAATTATTTTTCATGATTTTTTAATATTATGATTTCGATGATGATATATTAAGATGTATATGTCAAGAAAATAATGAATTTTTTTCTTCTAAATATTTCAATAAAATAAATGTTTTTCTTTTGTTTTCATCTATTTATGTACTCCAGAGGCAATGTATTTTTTTATGTTAAAATAAAAATTATTTCATTCTTCGGTACCAAATGAATTTTATTCCCTTTCCATATATTACAAAAATTATTTAAATTAGTTCTTTAATATTATCAATATATAGTTTTAATTAATATTTAATAATCATTTAATTGATAAAAATGGTTTAAAAGGATTTTTAATGTCATTTTCTAAACAAGGATCTTTTTTTCCTTTTTTTCAAAATGTGAAATGTAACTCTGTTTTAAAATTTTATGACATGAATGGATTTTTTTTAATTTCCTTGAATAAACAATGATTTAATGTCCCCTTTATTATCTTCGATGGATAAAAATCAAATAATATATTTTCCATAATTTTTTAGTTAAATTTTATTTATTAAATGTATATTTTGAATGTCAATAGATAAGTTTCCTAAAATAATTATACAATTGATCTTTTTGAATCATTATACATTTATATTTACAACCACTATGTTTAATTAATATTTACCAAGGATAAGATCCAATGATACAATCCCTATTATTTATTTGTATGGATAATGTTTACAAGGAGGGTATTTTTATGAAACATGTTCTTTTTCAATGGGTTATGCTATAGGAAAATAATGAAATTTTTTTGAAATGAATTTCTTTTCTATGGGTTATTATATAATGAAATATTTATGAAAATAATTTCATTTAATGTGTTATGATATTATGAATGTTTTTCTGACCTTATTTCACACCAATGTACAGCCTTCATTATGTTATGGTGTTAATTTTGTATCCAAATATTGTGGTTAAATTATAAAAATGATGGTGGGTACATTATAACCAAGATTAAAATTCTTGTTATGGAAAGGATGAGTGGGACCAATATCACACTCCAATGAATTGGGTAATACATTATATCACATGATATTATAATGGTAGAAATGTTAATGGACTTGATCAACAATTTTAAATAGACTGGTTGGATAAATCCATAATAGTAATTATACGATGAGTCCCAATTCACTATATTTGACTGCCTTAGTATTTAACCATGACAATTGAAATGGTAATTATATTTTTGTTGGTTCCATTAATTTATGATATGAGGTAATGGTTCATGAATTATTATTATTTTAAACTAATATGAATCATGTGTTTTGGAATGTTAATCCCTTATTCCATAAATCATGATAATTATTTATGAGAGTTTGGGTATGAACATTGTATGTTATGTTCATGACCACATACCCCTATGATTTTATTATGATTTCATGTGATCATAGAATTATATCTCCCATGATTTTATATACTAGGTATCTAAGATCCCACATTATAATGACTTATTTACCCAAGTAGTGATGAAAGGTACTAAGTTAGTGGTTTTTATAAATATTAAAAAATTGGAAGATCATTATGGGATATTGAACCCATTTTATTAATTAATAATAATTTTTACCAATTATTTAATGAAATCAAACCATTATAGAAATTATGAACATATTTTTGAAATAAAAAGTATAAAATTTTAATTTTTTTGATATTTATATATAAAAATTATATGTTTTAATATTATAAAATTCTGAAAAAACAAAAAATTTGGGCATCATATTTTAAATGATTAAAATTCCCATGACCATGTTAGGAACAAGAATGTATCAACTATTAACATATTTATCACATTATATATAAATTTAAAATATTGAATTAAATTGATTTAATGGACCCAACATTTCTTGGGTAATTATTGGACGAAAATCACCTTTGGGATTTATCAGACCCAAACTTTTTAGGGGATTGTAAGACCCAGAATATTTCAACGATTTGTGGGACTAAACTATCATAGGTATTTATAGTAAATTAAACATCCCATGGATTCATTGGACTAAAACCATCTCAAAGATTTGTTGGAACCATGCCATTATAAGGACTTATTGGACTCAAACCATATCATGTCTTTGTTGAACCAAAACAATCTTGATATTTTAGCATAACAAAATACTCTATCTTCCATAAATATATTAGAATCATGAATGAAATTATCTATAACATCATATATAAATACCCTAATCCATTTTTTCTATAGATGGATATAACATTATTATATATGCATAAGATAATAGTTAACACATCACAATTAGCTAAATAGTTTTTTTGTCCTTGATAAGAAAGATATATAAACTTATATCAAATTACATTTCACCAAATTAATCACAAAACAAATTGATAGTATGTATTTTCCATCCTTAAACTCATTCAGATAATATATCATTGTATCTTATAGTATTAAAAAATAAGAGTGAGATCAGTTTCTCTATAAGAGATACATATCAAAAAATCAAATATATGTAAATTAGGAATAATTATTATTTTAAGGTAAATAAATTAGAACACTTTTAAATTAATGAATAACATTTGTATAAAAAAAATCCATAGAAGATATCAATGTAGGAATCATATGGTCATGAAAAATAACTCCTCAATAAAGAAAATTATTTATATTTTATGTTACAATTTCACACAACAGGATATCTATACCACAATGTTTTTGAACCATGAGAATAAAATTTATTAAATGTTAAACATAATAACCTAATTTAATTATTAAAAATTTATATTACCCATGATACTTACTGATGAATCAAGGGGTTATCTATAACATGGCCCCACCTATCACTAAAATTCAAATTAATTCTTTATATATTGACCAATCATTTCAATTCATAAACAATATTCCTTACCAATATATTTTTGTATTCCCTAATGAATTCATGTTTAAAAATATTTTCCCTAGTTATTAGAATAAAAATCATAGTATAAAATAAAATTTAAATATGGTATATGGTTTTATAAAAATTCATATCTGTGATATAGATAATTTGGATATGGAAGTTTATTATAATGTCCAATGATCATAAGAATGAGAATTTTTCAATGTAAATTTAACCACCACAAAATTAATATGAGATAATATATTACCATAGTTCATAAAAAATGTTGTATTTATAAAAAAATAATAAACTTTTGAAAATTAAAATTCATTATGGAGTATTCTTTTCAGAAAATTCTGGAAACATGTAGATAAATATAGTATAATCAAATTTTTATGGATGTATGAATATCAATTAACACCATATACATTAAAAAACATTCAATTTTATATTTTCTAAAGAATGTTTAAAATAACCAATTATGAAAACATTACACAGATTCCTATCAAACCCAAAAAAAATTCAACTTTATCATAAAATTATACATAATATGTCATTTTTGTAGATAAATGTAATTGCATGATCTTTTTTTGAAAAATATGTACCTCGAAGAATAATGACCTAGATCGAAATGAGAAAAAAGGAAGCTTTTCATTTAAACAACCCTCATGAAATTACAACAAGAAATGAATAATTAACCATCATGAATAAATATATATTCATGTTTAATATATTAATGTATAATGATATACAAAACAAAATATTTTTTATAATACCATGTATGTCTCAATGTAGTGGAAACTAAGATAAAATCATGTATAAAGATCATAACAATTTAGAGATAATTAATCACTAAAGTGTTTATGTGTATCAAATTAAAATCTCAAAAGGAAAATTGAAATAAAAATTAATATAATAATAGATTAATTCATACATAATTATTTCATAACATAGTAATTTTAGTATTAGTATAACCTAATGAATGAAAATTGAGTTAAAAACCTATTACATCTTGTTTGACTAGTCTAGTGCATTATTTATTATCCTAAATATTAAAACTATTTAGTTACTTATATTATTAAGAACCGTTTTTAAGTTTAATTATTATTTTATTTCACTTATTAAAATTTTATATTTAGTTATTTAATTAATTAAGTTCACATCAGATGACATGTCTATATTTAGTTCATATATCCATAATGCCTTCGGTATATTGACTATAAAAAATTAGTTCATTGTTATGTCACCACAAGAGTAATATTATTAACATAGTTTAAATTTTTGAAAATATATAATATATTAAAAACCAAACATTAATTATATATTTCAAAAATGAAATACATTAAAATATTAGAGAGAGTATGGTGTACATATGTGTGAGTAATGTTTATATTTTTCAATAATGATAATAAAAAGCATGTTAAGTATTATTTCATCATTAAATAATAATCATTATAAAAATTAATAACACATATTTGTTTTAAATAAATAAAAATATATCATTCACATGATGTGATGATGGAAACCAAATCACATAGCTTCATGGAGATGGTAGTTCAAATATACGTAAGAACGATGTTACAAATTTTTAATTTGAAAGGAATGAAATTATATGATATATTATCCAATAATAATGATAAATATTTCATTGATAATAAATATATATATATATATTAAAATACCTCGTCATTATAAATATCAATTAGATGTGGTGATGGAAAATAAATTACATCTTTTAGTGACACAGTAGACAATCATACACATGACTGATGGTATTATTTCCCATTTTATGGAATAGGATATAGATATAGGGGATTAAATTGCCTTAATAGCATCTCAGTATATGATATTTTTTTTATTATAATATATCAATACGTTTGAATTAAATTTTAAGGTGCTGGAAGAGAAAATAAAAAACACGGGGTTAGGAACGATACATATTCCTTGGAACACCACAAATTGTTTACAACAATATCCTTCATAGGAGGGATTTATTATAAACAATGGTCTTTGGGTAGTGTTAATGGTTGTAGGGATGGGATTTGGGTAGGTATTTATTGAAAAAAAATGTCTTTTAATGTGTGAATGAAAGGGAAGATGAGGGCCCCTTTTATATGTAAGGTGGTAGTTGTTTTTATAATTTCATAATATATCAATTTATATCAATTTATTTCCAAGGAAAAAAGGATCCCAACTACATTGATTCAAATTTATGATTATTATGTGTCAAAATAATGTCATAAAAATAATATACTTTTGTATATTTGTTTAGTCTTATCTGTTTGGTTTAACCCATTTTAACCCGTTTTGATAATTATTATGATAACAATATTTCTACTATTTACGGGTAATGAATTTCACCATAATAAGAAAATATCAAAATAAATTGATAATTGAAAATATATTTTATCATATAAAGATAATTATTATAAATAGTGGTTTTATGAATTTTAAATATTCCAATAAAATTAAATTTATTATTAAAAAACATATATGTAATTTTTGATGTTATTCTTTAAATTTTACACTAATCACATTCAGAAAGTGGTAATTGAAATATATATATTTAAGACATATCTAATATTATATATCAAAATATTTAAAATAATTGAATAATAAATCTCACTAGAAGTCTTTAACGTTTTATATTTTTATATCATTTTTTATTTTTCTATTAATTAATGAAATAAAATTTTTTTTGCAAAGGAATTTTTGGTAATTACATAATCACTAAAAAATTAAAATAAATATAATTTAATTAATATGAATCATTATTCAAAATATAATAATTAATATGTAGTCACCAATTTAAATTTTTTCCATGTGAACACAAAAGAGATATTTTGATGTTGAAAATGGCATTTTATATTTTTAATTTCTTAAAATGTCATATAGGACACTTTTTGGTAAAATTTTTCCATTACCATATAAATATTTAAAATAAAATGAAAATGTTAAAAACTTATTTATCCCACATGATTTACGATGAAAATGTTGTTATTATCATTTTTTTAATATTGGATATTTGAATTTACCCTTTTTCCATAGTGATGAACATTATTTATTTTTTCTACTCAATATGACAAAAGAATATGTTGAATTTTTAAAAAATATTAATTCTCTTGTTTCCAAATACAAAATCCATTTTATCATATTCAATATCTATATGTTTTATAAATTTAACTTTTCGTATTCTCTAATGACCAAGGAAAAATAGTTTTTTTGGAAATCCATTTTTCAAGGAAAAGATTATGTTTTTCATTGACTCGTTGAGTAAAAATATTTATTACCATAATTTAAATTCATATATATATATATACATTTATAATATATATATTTCAATTAAATAATTCCACAATAGGGGGTTTTTTAACTAATAAAAATGTGAAAACATTATTCACTTAAAAAAAGTTTCAGAATGATATGCTTTTTCAACATAATTTTTTTTACAAAAAATCATAAATATTTTTTAATCAAATGGAATTAATTATATAAATTTAAATAAAATATACTTTACTTGATTTAGTTACCAAATTCAAAATTTCATCATACCTTTAAATTACTTTATTTATGGGAAAAAATGAAATTTTAACAAAAAATGTATTTGTTCACTAATAATTGATTAACTAATCATTTTTTAAAAATATTAAAAATTCACCCGAAACTAATTTTGAAATAATTATTTTAAAAATTATATATTTTTTAAAATATAATATCTAAAATTTATAGAATTTAAATATAATATGTTCACAAAAAAATTAAAAAAATCAATTTGTAGAAAATATATTTTTGAAGCATAAAATGGATTTAAAAAATAATAATTATTTATTATGTATTAATAAATAAAATTATATTTTATAAATACATTTAATAAATTTTTTATAATTTGGGTTATCATATACATACCTACAAACTTAATGAATATGTTATATTGTGTCATTTATATTTTAATATTTATTCATTCATTTAGGATCAGTGATTCATCTCTAATATGACATTGAACATTGTGTACTTTTAAAATATTGGGTTGTAAAATTTTACCAACCATAAATAAATTTCATTCTTTAAATATCAGTATATTCTCAGTAATAAATGGTTTTCAATTTGAATATACCTATATGTAAGATCCATATAATTAAAATGGGTTAATAAAATAGCAACTTAAAATGACCGAAAGGGTTGTATAATGGTTATCTTGAATAACAAAAAAATAAGTTCCAAAATAGGATGAAATTTTTTGTGATTTAAAATATTTACATTTAAGAGAAAAAATTCACAAGGAATAATTGACATAAACACAAAACATGTTCATGAGAATGTTAATCAAAACACAACCATAAATCTATAATGGGTGAAAATACTATAAATTCATCAAAATTGATCAAAGATGATTTTTTTTGTTTCAATGTAATTTTCCTAGAGGTGATAAATCACACTTCCATATAGAAAAATGTGGTATGGAATGTATATAAATAAAAATAACAACTCTATCCTCTAATAAACTTCCATGGTAATATCATCCTTTATCCATGTGATGAGCACTGAGGATAAATTTTCTTTCCTAAAGCACTATAATCAACTTCTAAGAGAGTAGATAATGCATAAATGGATACAAATGTATTCCATATTAATTTAAATATTATACAAAAATTAAATGGCTTCTACATGGTGTGAAAATAAAATAAAATTTATAATCCTTCATATGATGAAATAATATATTTTACATTAAAATTTCAACTAATGGTACCGTATAGATTATTCCAATTTTAAAGAACCCTACATACCAATTAAACTCAACAACCTCAATATTAATGAATTTTATCACCCCAATGTTGATCAAAAACAAATAAATTATACCCCCAAACCAGTTATTGTATTCATCATAATTAATCTATTATATTAATCACAGTGGTTATATATATATATAAACCTAATAAAAAATCTCCATTAATAACTTTAGTTACATAAAAATAAGAATGTATTATTCCTATAATATGAATCCCAAAATAATAATAATTCATATCAATCAATTAATTTATGTAAAAAAATTGCATACTATCCCTGACAACATGTTGGCTAGTGGTAAACAATACGCCTTTGTCACCTCAGTTTGGGGGTTCAACCCCAAAAGACCTTGTCAGATGTGATAGGATATAATCCAATATGTGAGAATTATTTTTCAGAATCTAAATTAATATAATTAGTATAACATTTTATAAAATATGAAGAGTTCATTAGTAAATACATTGGCCATCAGTTAAATTTTTAATAATAATGGTTTTATATACCACTTATTTTTTCATAAAATACTTTAATCATGATTTATTATTATTTCCTAAAAATCAATGGTTATATCACACTCATGGATTAAAATTATCTTAATATATATATATAATAATAATTATTCAGTAAATAAAATTATTACTAAACAAAAGTTATGAATGTGGTTTATATATACCTCATACATGTATCCAAGGTACAATCATAACAATGAAACTCAAAAGGCATATCTATTCCTTCAAAATTAAATTCATTATTAGACTAATAAGACCTGGTGGTAATTGAAAATATTAATCTATTTTCCTCTGAATAATAAATATATTGTCTTTGTAGAATATCCTCAATGTTTATAATATTTTTATGTCACACAATCTATTTTTTTACACGTAGTTATCGAAGATAATTTTAAATATCCACTGATTAGAACAATAAAGTCCCTGAATCTAGTATAGATAGTTGTTACTTTATTACACAATTAATATAACTATTTTCTCACATACCAAAGTTCCAAATAGTTATTTAGTCTTTTTACACTAGATATATACTTGAACATCATATTACATATAGATGCGTAAATAAAAAACTTGGTGAAAGTGAATATTTTTTATCCCTCAACTCATTCAAATATGTCTTATTAATATCCCAGGGAAAAAATAATTTTATTCTCATATAAATGGTAACATATAAATTTAATTTAAGCTACCATGACTAAATATTGAATAATCAAAACAACAAGGTAAAAAATAAGAACACATTGAATTTTACCAATAAATTGAGAATGAAAATCATTCATATATAATATCATTTTAGTAATGTATTGGATAATAATAACTAAATCATAAATTAAGGAAAATTTTAACATTATATTTCATGATTTCATACATCATGACATTTATGCTTTCAAATCCATAAACTATGACAATATAATTAATGGGTATGTATATTTCATAAACCAGTTTAATTTGGACAACTGATTTGTCTAGTGAGAATTTTGGTGCATCGAGTGTCTTTATATTGCTATACAAACACACCAATGCATTTCTAATATATTCTTGATATATTATATGGTCAGTTAAATTAATTGACAGTATACATTTTCAACAATTATGCATAATGAGTAAATATTTAGTATTTACAATGATTTTCTAAAATCAATCAAATTACATTCATAGTAAAAACCCATATATTGAAAGTTAATATAGTTTAGGAAATAATCATATGAATGATATAAGGAATGTAGAATATATTGGATAAATTTATTTACTAATGATATTATGAATTGAATGTTTCAATGGAATGGTTATAACAACCAAACTAATATGAGATATGTGATAATCAATGATTGATCATAAAAATATGGTTTTCAATAAAATGATATCATTTCAAAAATAAACATTCATTAAAACTTTTTGTTTGATAATAATTTGAAAACATGTGGAAGAATATATGATCAAAAAATATTTAAGGTGGTATAAAAATCCATAAACACTATATATAGTAAAAAAGAGTTATTTCGATATTTATAAGGTATGTGGAAAATAATCCTTTCCAAAAGAATTATAAATATTAAATTAAAACACCTTAATTATGTAAATGAGAATTATAATGTCCTTAATAAATTAATAAATTGAATAAGTATAATTTTACAAAATAATGTTTTAAAAATATGGATATAGTAGACAAATTTTCCTGATTAAAAGAAGAAATATGTAATTGTTTTATTTTAATCATGGATATTAAAAGATTAAATTTAAAAGAAATCATGAATAATCATGTGTAAATAGATATTCATACTAAATACATAAAATTGGGGGTATATATAGTATTTAAAATTAAAAAAAGTGCATAATACCAAATATGTATTAACTATGTGGAAATTTTGAGAAATATGTTAAAATGATCATATAATTGAATTAAAATTTGTTAAATGAAGTTATTATGTATCATAAATGTAATCCCAAAAAAATAAAGTGTAAATACAAAAAAAATACAATAATTTTTTATTTCACACATTATGATATCATAACATAGTCAATTATGTTAGATTTAACCCAATTAAAGGACATTGAGAAAAAACCTAATGCCTCGTGTATTTCTTGTCATTTACATTATTTATATTCTATAATAATAAAATTATATTAATTATTTCATTGATGAATATCATTTTTCATGTTTATTATTCCAATAATTTTATTTACTTCTATGTTAAATTTAATTAAATAATGTACTATGTTGTAGATGGATTCCATAATGATATTCCCCTCAAATGTATAAAATGAATTTGGTAGGTTGATTATGGTAAAATAGATCATTGTTACAATGTTTCTCAAGGGATTTGTCCACTACACACACAAACATTGGTTTGAGTTCCTATTTGAATGGAGCGAGATAGATATTGGGTATTACATTATCCTAATTACATCTATATATATGTGATATTTTTTTAATTATATATCCATTGTACAGAAATACTTGATATAGGTGGAAGTCGATATAAAAAATGCTCGGTTAATAACGATATATTCTCATCAAAAAACTCATTAGGTTTACGAAAAACAACACTAGGAGGGTATCATAATCAAACAATGACCTCTATTTCATGAAACGTGATGTATTTAGGGGGTCTGGAAATGGTTTTGTCCAAACAAAATTATTTTTATGTGTAATGAAATGATGAGATGAGGTTCTATTTTATATTTGATGGGAGGGGAAATTCATGAATTCGGTAGAATATTAAATAAAAATATAATAATTTTCTCAAATAAATCATAAAAAGTGATTAATGTATAATATAGGGTTTATATGGGTCTAAATAATATAATAATGTTTATTTGTTTCACTTTTAGATGTGGTTTTTACCATTATCTCTTTGTTTTAACACATGTTAACCCTTTTTGAAAAATATAAAAATAACAACGTTTTTTTCATTATAGAACTTAGCAGTTATTATAAAATGAAATTTGAAAAATAAATTGATCGCAGATTCATTTTCATATAAAACAACAATTATTTTTCCTAATTTAGAATTTTTAGTTATGTTATATACATTATTACAATATTTATTTAAATAAAATATCATTAATTTCATTATTGAAATGATACACTTAATATTATTATAAGTACATCCATATTAAAGGGAGTTAAAATATAGAAAATTATAACACCAAAAATATGATATATAAATATATACACATTTTATAACACTATAACTGACACAAATTATAATAAATATTAATTTTGTATATTAGAAATCATATAATGCTTCAATTATACATTTTCGTCAAACACGATTTATATTTATTTTTGTGATAAAATATTGTAATAAAATTTTTAATCTTTTAAAAAAGTTATTTTATGAGAGTAACATTTTTTATGAAATAATAATATCAAAAAAAAATTAATTATTTTTTCTAAATTTCTAAAAATAAAAATTTTATAATCAGTACTGGAAAAATAATATTTTTACTGAAAACTGTATTTTTTATATTAAGAATTTACAATGTTCCATTATATTTTAAAATGGGTAAAAAGTAAAAAAAAATCTTTATTTAAAAATTTTCCATTTCTGATCATAAAAATCAAATTTCTAGTTGAATTGGATACAATTACATTTTTATAAATAAAATTGTTTTTTTTTTCTCAAAACTTTTTTCCCAATACATCTTGTGATTTTAATCTTAAATTAATTTATTCTTAGTAATGATATTAAATATTTATAAATTGACACAAAATTTTGAATCCTGAGATTAAAATTTTGCATATAGTACCAATTTAATTTTTTCAATATGAATTATAACCATAGATTATTTGTGTCACCTCACTAAGGGTAAAAAATTTAACATATGTTTAAAATAATAGGACATGGATTTAAAATTCTATTATACAATAATTTAACATATATTATTGGTATGCTGAGGAAATTTCCATCGTTTTATTTAATATTGTTCTACTTTGTTCAATAGGTTTTGATTAGGACATTTTATTTCATTTATGTAGTAGATAAATTTGAAATGTCAAAAAATAGTAATTAATATATCTAATATATTATCATAAGTGAGAAAATATGATTTTTTGGGGTCTGAATAAATAATTTAATATTGAAATAATTTTTTTTATTATAGTAATATATTTTTAATTTTTGGGGATTGAATATTTACCCAAAATTCAATGGTAACACCGACATATTTTTTATCCAAATAATGTTAAAATATAATAAATTATGTCACAAATAAGAAAATTGAAACAACTTTGGTTGATTAATTTCCATAAAATTTTAAGATAATTATGAAATTTAATGTATTTTTGGATGGATTTCATTTGAATCCAGTAGTTTCCCATGTTTTTTTATAGTATAATTAAATGAATATTTTCAAAATTGATAATAACGTTATTTTATGAAATTAATATTATAAAAAAACATATTTAGAAATATAAAATTACCAAGCTAGGAAAATGTGGTTAATATATGGAAAAACAATCATATAACATGTCCATTTATGATACAATATATTGAATTATAACATGTTATGAGTATAAAAAAGTGTATCAATGGTTAAGGATAATATAGACTAATAAGTGGTTACACAAAAATATGTTGTTTAAAATACAACATAATCCTATAAAAAAATTATTAGTTGATGAAATTTAATAATTTGAAAATTTAACTTTTAATATGTAGTTATTTTGAATAAATATTCTTGAAAATTATTTTTTAAATATTTTAATCATTTGAGAAATTCCAATTGTGCCCAACCCATCAGATATATTGGTTCTCCCCTCATTTCTCTTTTTCACACCACATTGATCCTCTTATATCAACAAAAATAGAAAATGTTTCTTATAAACCACCTTATAAATTTTTTATATGGTGTAAAATTCTTAAAATACCAATAAAACTATCCTAAAAATGGATTTAACAGTGTCCTACAGAAGAAGAGGTAATCGTCTTACACGACCTTATTCAATTTGTTTCTTCTTGTAATTAAAATAAATATATGATATCATTAATAAAATAATTAACTTATTACCGTAAATCAATAAAAAATTTATTATTATTATTAAACCACCTTTATAAATCATCTTTTCCATAAAAGCGGAAAAGAAATTATCACCTGTGCTAAAGTAAAGATTATTGTCTCTATATAGTGACACCTTTCATTTTTCATCACCATAATTTATGGACTCTTATATTGATTGTTTTAAAGAATATATATGAAATTATTGACATTATTATTCTTCTATAATGATAAAATAACACATACCTTCTTACCTTCCTATCAATAGGAAACTGATAACATCGCTCATGTGTAGGATTTGATGACCACCTCTATAGAGCATCATGATTATGTTTCCATTTAAGGTTTAAATAGATAGCTATAAGGATGAATTGTATGAATTTTATAAATATATAGGTTTTATATTATATAATAATGATAATTATAAGGGTGATTATTATTTACCATAATTTCCTTCCATCTATCAAAAGGTGAAAATAATGTTCATTGGTACGTATGATCTATCATGTCCATGAATAGTGTAATTCATTTTTCTATCACAACATATTAGTGATGAATCAAATTTAATATATATATATATATATATAATTAATATATATTACCTTTATATAATTATTAATATATTGTATATTATTTAACTGTGATCTTTGTATAAGGATTGAGTCATCTTAGTCGAAACATCCACAATAATCAAAGTAGTTATAACTGAGAAATTTGATTTTAGGTAAAATATTTAGTAAATGATTGGTAAGATTTCATAAGTAAATTATAATTTATATGATATATAATAATATAATTTTGAAATAAATTTATAGTAAATATATATTTATTATGTTGTATGTTTGAATTTTAATTGAGAATGATGATATATGATGTCTGGATTTCTAGTCTCACATTTATTTTAATGATACATATGCTTTATTCATCACTCGTTTCTGGTGGTTCATTTATATACCACCACATTGAAATGAAATTTCCAGAGTCTAATTACAATCAGGATATTTAATGATTTGTTTGACGTAATTATTTCATGGGGCGTATGATTCAATACTAATAAAAGTGGTAATGGATATTTTTATTAATCGTATTTTAATTGGGATTGTTTGTTAATTAATTTCGGTTGAGGAAATTATATTATCCTTATATAATGAATCCTTATAATTTTCATTCACTTATTATTATTTCAATAGGAAACATGTTTTTGTTAATTTTACTATCATTAATTATTCAATAAACCAAATGACCATTTTTAATGAAAAATGGAATTTTATTCACTATTCGATTGAATTTCATTAATCTTTCATATCAATATTTTCTAAAAATGATGTTAAAAATATTTTCAATATTCATATATAATTTCTTAATGTTTTTTACCCATTATTTACATTTTCTAAAATGTATTAAAATTAATCCTTATGTTTTTTTTAGAATTTTGTACATTATGAATTTTTATAAAAGTAATAAAAGAATATTTTCATTTAACATATAGGATATGACAATAATTAAAACCATCATAATTGCTTAATGGATTGAATTTTCCATAAAATTTTATCTTTATTGTTTTAAAATAAAGGTTCTTATTTCACATTTGTGATTTTTGTTATTTTTAATATGTTATTTCGATGAAACATTTATATTTTCCTTAAGAAATAGTCCAATGATTTTTTCAATGGAATTTTAAACTGTTATAAAAAAATTGATCTTTATTTTGTTTTAATGGGTTATGATCCAATTTTAGAATAATTATTCTTTATATATATGTTTTCATATTATGATGTTGTCTTTTTTATGAAACTATTTGTTTTCTAGGGGTTATGTTATGATGAAATAATGATATTTTTATGAAACCCCTTTTCATTTAATGGGATAGGATATATTGGTATAAAAGTGTTTTATGATATTTTGGAACACATATGTTTGTGTTTTTTTATTTGATGGGTGGTATGAGAATAATATACCCCTACAATGAATTAGATTTTTTATGTCACCTGCGATAACATTAAGAAGCAAGTTGATTTTACTAATCCACTATTAGGTACATGTCAACGTGCTTAATCCATTATGGGAAATAATTTGATATGATTGATCCAATATAAGAATCCTGGAGTGATTCCTCCTCCACTATAATATACGAAAACATGTTTTAATTCTTGATCTGTAATCATTTCATGGCCTCTGTTGTTAAAGATGATATATTAATGGTTTTATGTACTAATGGTGGGTCCATACTTTTATGACATGAAATTTTGGTCTGTGATAGATTTATTATGATTTATAACTCTTATTACATCTGTATTTTGAAGTGAAGATGTTTTATCCCATGAGATATGTTTATAATTATGATTTCTTATGTATAAACCCTAAAAGTTTTGTTTTCATCTCATATATTTTTATTATTTTATGCCTATATATTTTCATTGATTGATATGTTATATGAATAACCGTACATTGCATCTAATATCATCCTTTATTATGTTTCATTTAACCTGGTTATAATGAAATGTGTAATTTGGTCATTCCAATGATGATTACTATGATAATATTTATATATATGGGCTATGTTGAATATCATTCTCCATGTATGAATATTGGGTTTCTAGTATTCGATGTTAATAAACCTATAATATCGCAAGGAATTTATTTCTTAGATGCAATGGAAATTTAACTAAAAAATATTAATATTAATATAAAATATATTTGGGTCACTATAATCATTCAGCCTTGGGAGAATCCAAATTACCCAAAAAATTAACACGTTATTCCAATTTATCATCTCTAAATATGTATTATTAAAATGGTTGATTAATGAAATTTAATGTGGTGACATGGGATAATATAATGGTCCTACTGAAAAAAGAATAAATTTAGGGAAAATATAAAGGTAATGCGATGTTTGTTGTATCTAAATAAATTATTCATGATATATAATGTAACATAATTGTTTAAATCTCTAGTATAGTTCATGTATTTTAAATATATTTTTACTGTAAAAATTTATTGTTTTATTATTAATGGTAAATATAATATTATAATTCATTCAATAGTGGTATAATTTAAACTAAAAGATAAATGATAAATATATCCTTAGATGAAAAGTCAATTATAATCCTAATTAATAATTTTTATATAGAGGTTTGTATTTATGAAATATGTTATCATTCAGATGATTAAGGTTCCTCATAGAGATAATTTTTTCACTTGGGAGAAAAAATATTGATTTTTTTCTAGAAAAATGTGATAATATATATAAAATTGCACTATATTTAAAATATACTCCATATATTTTTGGGTGATAAAAATATATCATAATCCATTACCTAAGGCTAACAATGTTCCATGAATATAAAAGGATATACATTTATCCATTTTTATATCATACTTTTGGATGAGCTAATCAAGGTGTGATTGGCCTTTTTTATCCTCTCATGGGTTTCAATTAATCTTTAATATTTTCCTATAATAATAGTGTTGTATAGAATATAGTCTCTTTGTTATGTTACTTTTAAAAGAAGTCAAAATTTAGTTAAGTTACATGTATTGTAGTCATCTAAATAATGAATGATATGAGATTAATTCATATACATTGGTCATTTTACATGGAAATGTCCGGATTATTTGTGTTAATTGATATTATTATGATATTCCATGTATCATGGATTTAATAAATGCTTTAGGATAATAGATATTATGATCAATCATAAAATTCTGAGATATACATCTGGTGGTTATGATATTGTGAACATACATGTGTGTTGTAATGATTATGGAAAATATAATTGTTTCTCTAGTAAAATGACATCGTTATTATTATTAGAAATTTATAATGGTCTTAAATTTCAGAATCATACATATTTAAAATCCTATTAATTCCCATTAGGTTACATAAAAAATATAGAATAGTGATTTCTTTTGTTTCAATATATATTTAAAATATCGGAGTGTTTTTTTATAGTTTATGAAAATGATTATATATATTATTCCTAAATAGTTTTGAAATATGAATGACATTAATGATTTAATAATTAATTTGATGGATCAAATTTAATATCAATTAAATCTCATAGAGAAAATTTTTTAGGCTCCATTTTGTTCAATATATTTATAAAATGAAAAAATAACATGTATAATAATTCGATTATTTTAGTATGAGTTCTCATTTTATTGAGCATATCCATCATTTGTTGATTTATTTATTACATCATATTTATTCTTAAAATATTTAATTATTCCAAAATCATTAAACGAATAATTAATATATTGTTATAATTTTTATAATTTATTTTTTTGGTGTCTATATAATTGAGAAATGATAAATGTTCATAGGGTTCCTTCATTAATGAAGAAAATGTTTTAAAATAACATTATGTTTTAATTTGAAGACATTTGAGGGATTATAAATTTGGTTACAATTTTAAAAAATCAATCTTAATAATGTATTAAATAATATTATAATATATTATAATATTATGGTTATTAAATAGATTCCCTGAAAACTACTTTAGATATTATATATTTTTGAGATTACATATGTAGTAAATAATAATATAGTTAATACATGGTGGTTACGCAAAAAAAACAATAATGAAATATTTTATAATATTATTATTCGTTAAATATACTTAATTTATTTCTTATTTCATTATTTTGTTAATCATTGTTTGGTATTGTAAATTTCATTCTCATTTATAAAAATTTGTTATTAGAAAAACATGTGAGTTAATATCTTGGTAAGGATTTATTAAGTTAGATCTATGATCCAAAATGTGATAATAATTTGAATTATGAATATATATATATATATGTATATATATTAAAATTGTGTTATGGTTGATTTTTTATTTATGTTGGGATGTTTTATTTATTTATAAATAAAAAATAGATATTATATTTATCAGAAAATAAAATAGTCAACACAGTTAAATATTGATTGAATTGTGGTGAAATTTAATTATTGTAAATGGTGACATATAGGATGGAATTATGGTCTTTCGTGGGTTATATTTAGAGAATATCGTTATCTAATTTTGGATTATAACATTTATATGAATTATGTAGAATAATAGAGATGAACTCTATTGTCAAAATGAATGGAAAATGATTTTTTTGGATGGAAATTGATGTTAAGGTCAATTTGATAATATTAAAGGTATATTGAAAATGTTTTGATGTGGAACTATAGAGTACATAGCAGGTTAAAAATATGGATTGGGATAAGATTTAAGTGTGAAAAATATATGTGCATGAAAAATATTTGGTTTAAATCATATAATATTTGATATTAAACAATATATTCTTCTTCTACATCAAACTCTAATATTTCATTATCACCATATATGAAAACATATTATTACATGTAAAAGGAGTTACATTATATTACATTTCATATTCAATTTCTAAATAATTAATGAGTGTCTTGGGTCGAGTGACCATTTTATATTAAAAAATTTTAAAACATATATCTATTTATTGGGGATAATGTTTTGAAACAACTAAACTATAATTATCCCTTATAGAATCCTTTATTTGATATATGAATGTTTAAATAGAAATCATGATTTTATGTGATGGTTTCTAAGTGATTGATCTCCATATTTGAGACTCTCTTATTATATCATTCTACATTATAAAGATTTTACTAGTGTAATTTTGTGATATGTGTGGTCCCATGAATTTTTTCTACAATTCCAAAAGTTTATGTATTTATTATAAAGGTAAGATATTATTAGTTATCACAAAGGTATTTCAATCAAGATACATAAAAGATTAAGTCATAAGTAGAAAATGAAATGAATTTTCGTCATTTAATTTTTTTTCTTCTATAACTCTCTTGAATTTATCCTAGGGCTTAGGTTTTCATTTTTCAATAGGATTTTGATTTATTATATGTCAATAATATCCCTATTAGGAGTATAAAATAATAGTATACTAAATTTTGAAAGAAATATAAATTTCATAAAAAAAAATGAAATATTTTAGAACACATGACATCATAGAATGTGATATATTTATATCGCAATATTCAAAATAATGTACGTTAATCTCATTTTTTGACCATGATAATTGAAATAATGATATTTATATTTAATACATGTGATATTGATGGTTTTCTCTCAATGAAAAAGGGATCATAATTTAATCGATCTATAATGATATAATTGGGTTTTTTGTAGTCGAAAGCATGGATTTCATATTTCTGATTTGTGTAATATGGTGAGATAGTTCTACCAGAATGGTTCTATGATGTTAGCCAATGAGCTTGTACCCTAGTGGTACAGGCTCCTTCTTGGCATCCAAAAGACCCATGATCAAATCCGGGCATGGGAGAATTTCCCAGGTACTGTAGCAGTACTGTAATGCCCCAACCCTAGTTACCCAGAGTCGGTGCATTATTGCGTAACATTGGCATGATCACAAAAGATCAAGTCTCGAAATACCGATTATTTTAGTAGCCTTGGAAACACTAGATACATTCATAAATGTTAAATTACATCATAAAGTGAAAAAATACAATAAAAAATGTCTCCATAGTCCACACTCATATCCTCTTCTGACTATCCCTGCAGGTCATTCATAAAATACCTCTTCACATCATGGAAAATATTAAAACATTGAAAGGGGTGAGCTCAGATACTCAGTAAGGATAACAATATAGCGGAAGCTTTCACAAATAAACATAAACATTTAAGGCAATGTATAACTAAAACAAAAGCTTTTTAAACTTGACCTTCAACATAATATGGAAAAAGTAAAATGAAATAATGCCATTTACTTATTCACATGGATATTCTACTGGTCGAATAATCATATGCAATATCAATAACCACTTTCATAATGATGGAATGAATAATTCCAGAATATCACAACCACGTAGCCAAGGCCTCGTGCCGAGACCACAAATAAGATTTTGTCAAAGCCTCATGCCAAGACACTAGTTTGTCTCATGAGACTTCCCGACGCATCGAGGAGCTATAGTGGTCTCTACCCATCACTTATTAAATCCAATGAATTCCTCATATGAATAGGTTTGAACGTATCATAATACATAACATAATCGTATCACATAAAACAAGTATAAAGGAAACATAACATTTCCACATTTCAATCACAAGATATCAATACAACACATTGATATAATAAAAACACTTTGAAAACCATTTTCAATACCAAAATAAAGGAAAATTAAATCTTTGTATTTATTTTTCATTTAAAAAAAAGCTATGGCTTGTAGAGGAATCCGAAACTAAAATAATGGTCACGGCGGCGGAGAAGTCATTGTCGCCTCATACGTATGACAAAAAATACCTTCCATTTTTTCGTTTAGTAAAATGATTTGTATAAAAATATTACTTTTGAATTAATATAAAATTCAAAGGGGTTTATACACCATATAAAAGAAATTTGTGTATAAAACAAAATATGCCTCAATGAATGGAGATTGAGAATAAGTCCCTTAAAAAGATAATTTTTAAATAAAATATATCTATTATGTGTATTCACTATATGTACACATAAAGAAAGTACAAATACAAGATAGTACATAATAATATCATGGCATAATTTGAAAGTAGGAGATTAACCCAAAGAATGGAAATTTGGTTAAGAAATTCCCTTACCTCGTGTCCGACTTGACTCGACCGTTCATTAACCCCCTGATTAATAAACTAGAGTTAATATCTAATTTCTTAAGATCCTTTTTCAAGTTCATTATTCCTTTTATATAACTTATTACCATGTAATGAACACTGTGTAATTATTTAAGTCAATAACGGTCGTTTTGTCGATATTTGGTACTTGAGTCAACAATAAACTTCTTATAATTACAAGTTGTTTCTGTGGTAGAATATAAATTATCTCCAGAATTATATTAATGATTTAGATATCATATATTTCATATATATACAGTATATACATTCATTCATAATATTACGTAACATTTAGAGGTAATAAATGAAATCCACCGTTCATGGAGACGGTAAGCCGTACGTACGCATAAACGCTACTTTCATTTCTATATCATATTTAATGGAGTAAAATAATAATTATATAAATGTATATTATAATTACAGTATAATATAATGTATAATACCATTTACTCCATCCTTTATACATCCCACATATGGCATTAACGATTCAAATCACTTTGAGGGGGCGGTAGTCCGCACTTCCTAAAATGAAAATATCAAGTTTACCCATAATGGAAACCATAAAGGTATGAAATGAATGAAAAACACAGAATATTAATTAAAACATAAACATATTATATATCATATATAAATATAGTTACATCTTAATGTCCACCTTTGAAGGTGTTATATGTGTGTTGAACAATTATCGTTTCTTGAGGTAGAAATTCACCATCCACAGAAACAGTATGATCTTTAAACATTAGATGTATGTGTGTGTAATTGTAGCTTTAATAATTCTTATAACAACATCCTAGTATATTGATGATACAGGTGTTGTTACGAAAGAAATTAATTAAAAGATTTTAGGGGGTTGGAGAAGCAAGATAAAACAAAATAACATAAGAGAAGACATTACTTTAAAATCAGGTAACTCTTCTTGATTTGAGTCAAAGGCTTCCTAGGGAAGCATTCTTCCCAAAGTGATGCTTCTAGGAGTAATAGAGGGAAGTTTTGAGAGTATTTAGTCAGAGGTTGGGCGATCCAAATAGCTTGAAGGTGTGAATAAAGTGGTAGTGGTGGGGGCCTTTTATAAGATGAGAGGAGGGGAACTCTTGGAAAGATTGTAATGTTACTTTATTATGAAATTATTTTCAGATTCAAAAGTTCCCACAATGATATATTTCGAGGATATGGTGATAATGGTTCTAAATCTACTCATCCAATAGGTTTTTGACAAGTTTAAGCCTTAGATTTTACATTATCTTTTCATTTTATTTAAATCGTTAATTAATGAGGTAACCGCTTCATCATCATTGTGTCACAAACATTTTAATTTATTTAAGGTCTCAAAATTATAAAACAAATATCATGATGTGGTAAATCTTCTTATCTTTCCAATTAATATTTATAGGAAAAAATATGACTTGTATAACCCCACTTAAAAATCGTTTTAGTAAAACAACTCATGTTTGTGACATTTTTTTTACATTAAATAAAACGTTTTTAATGTCATTTTCCTAACAAAGTGGCTCCATGGGGTCCCCAAGTTGACCCATGGACTGTCTTGGTCAACCATGACTCATCCTATAGGGGTAAGATAAGTGTAAGGGTATTTTCATATTTTTATAATACCATTTTTACCTTAAATTTCACTAATTACCTTTAATCACGATTAATTAAACTTAAAAGTTTCTATTCACCAAAAAAATTTAATCCCATTGAACCAAATTTTACTTCCTAATGACAACCATGTATGTCGGGTATTTGAAATTCAAATCATAGAAGTGGTAATGTTTCATTTAAATGAAAAATCAGTTTTTTAACTACCACTTAGTGGTTTCACTATTCATCTAAATTGATGTTTTTTAGAATAATGCCAAAATTTCACCCTAAGCTATAATTGATATTCCAAATTCCAAAATTATGTCTATTTTACAAAATTACAAACATATATGTTTCATTAATTAATTTTATAACTAATTCTCGTAGTCACAACAAATAGCGTGTTTTTAAGAAACAATATATATCAAAATATTGACAATTGTTTATGTCTAATTTCAAAGTGAAATTAATTCTAATGAACACCATTGGATAAAATGGTAAAAACATATTATAATTATACTTTAAAACCACTCAATATTATAATTTATCACTATAAATTATTTTGATTAAAAAATTTGTTTTTAAGTACTTTTCACTATTCATAAATAATTGGAAGTTCACAGAAAAATACCATAAATTTAACATTGGCTAATTTCGATATTCTGAATCCAAAAATGAAGTCCATTTTGAAATATAAAATATATATAATTTAAAAAAGTGGGTATTACTATTCACAATGGCTATTTTGATTGGTCGTGGGTGTTATAATCTCGAACTTGCGTACAATACAAGATATTGCATTATTGAAAGAGAAGCATATCGTGGAAGCTCGGGGTGTTACATTCTTCCCTCCTTCAATAAATTGCGTCCTCGAAATTTTAATTTTTTTTGAAAGGTTGAAAATAGAAAATACCTTTGTGGAAAACCCACATCGGAAATAAGTTTAATAAAAATATAAATTTAACAAAAAGAGAGAGAAGTAAAATGGTCACCCGAGATAGCCCATACTAGGATTCTATGAAAATATGGATATGGAGGAAAAACAAACCATCAAGGTCTAATGGAGAGTTGTAGAAAATATGATTAGGAGGAATTTTAACTACAAGAAAATCACAAAATTGTGATTAGTTAAACGATCATTGATTCCCCAGTAGGAAAAGATAACCGACAACATTTTTTTTAAGTTACCTTTCATAAAGTTGAGGAATTTATTTTGGAGATTTACCAAGAAAGTAAGGAAATATACTTACTTGTCGTGTAGACTTTCATTCTTTAATAAATTTTTACCACAAACCCATCTTTCACTCCAAATGGTAACAGAACTCAAAAATATTCTATTTATCCTAATTGTATAAGGTTCTAAATATTACCACATACCATTTAGATTAGGAAGACTATTTTGTAATAACTAGGGACTCCCTGTAGGCTAGTGGTTGGTAATAAAGGCCTATCGCACTACGGTTGTGGGTTCGATTCCTGCGGCTTTGTCTGACACGACAGGTTATTCCCCACCCTGCTGGTTGTCCTTTTCCTAAAACTATAGTATTATAATATTCCAAAAATATTCTTCAAAAATGTTTTAACCTTAAACAATACTACCCAAAGATCAACTTAATCCATTCCAACCATTATAGTTATCCAAAATACATCTGTCCAGACTTTCTCTAAAATGTCCTTAAATTCAAAAATCAATTGCAACATTAGATTACCCAAAATAAGTTAGGTTTCTCTTATTGTCACATACTGAAAATATGATTACCTTCATCATATTAATACCTTAATGAAAACAACAAGCACTTAAGTACAATCAATATATATATATCACATTATTCTTATAACCATAATCTAGTTCTTGAGTCCAAAAACACAAATACAATAATTATTCAACTTCATCTGTAGTAACAGTATAAGCTTGGCCTTGATCCCTTGGCCTTTTTTGAGGCATGTTTCCCTGATGCTTAGGAAATTCATTTGCATAATGCCCCATTTCCCTATAATTTTAGAATTCAACATTGATAGCCTCTTTCTTTCCCTTGCAATCATGAGCCTGGTGACCTTTTTCTCCACATTTATAACAAACTCCTATTCCTTTTAGGCGAGTATCAGGGTGAGTATTCCCACAATTATCACATAATGTAAATTCCTTCTTTCCTTTTTTCCTTTTACATGTCTCTTGTTCCACCGTTCTCCTCTTCTATTGCATTACTTTGTTGTCATAAGACTTATAGAATTCCTTTTCTGTCTTGATAGAACATGAGACTATATCTTCATACATTGAGAAAGATTATGATACTAAAGCTCGACGGATAAATGGTTTTAACCCATTAAAGAAACGATCAATCTTACTTCTTGGGTTACATATATAATTTGCAGCATGTCTTGCTAACCTTGTAAAGTTGGCATCATACATTGAGACATTCTCATCCTCCTTTTTCCTTAGACTCAGAGATTTTCTTTCCATATGTGCTCGATGGTCATGAGGAAAGTATTTTTCTAAGAAAATTTCCTTAAACTACCTCCATTCCATACTTGATACTTCTTCATCTTCCTTTGTGTTTTGAATCAGCGACCACCATTGATCGGCATCTCCAGTGAGCCGGTAAACTGCCATGACAACCTTCTCCCTTTCGCTACCCCCCAAGGCATGGAATATTTTCTCTATGGAGTTTATCCATTGCTCATCTACTAATGGATTTGTACCCCAATTAAATTTTGGTGGATGTTGCCTCATGAAGCGGTCTAAAATTGATCCTCCGCGTTGCGGATCCGGGTGCTCCATACGAGTAAGGTTATTATTCATAACCTGAGTGAGTTGTCCCAGTATGGTGATAAGGTGATCAACACCAGTTCTATCATCAGATCCACTATAATTATCTTGAACAGGAGGGAAATCCCTACATGGAGTGCGTGCATTGATACGGTTTTCATTCCTCCCACTAGGCGCCATTTCTAAACAATGGCATAAACTAGATTAGTTTATGAATCAAAATACATAATTAAAAACTTGCAAAACACTTAACATAAATTGAACTATTTATCGATATAATCCATAATAATAATAAATGTTTTCTTTGTGGAAGTATATACTCATAACCCTTCATATTGGTTTGTAAAGAAAACAATAATTATCCTAAGCATATCCCCCGGGAGTGTCGTAACCAAGAGTGCAGCAAGGCCCGTTGTCGGGCCCCAGTTCCCGTTTGAGTCTAGCTCAAAGCTGTGTTTTTGGGTTTACCCCTAGGTACATCTGTTCCAGATCCGCCTCTACCTGCTCGTATCCAAACAGGGATGTATTTCTTGTAAAACTCATAAAATCTATATAATACCAAAATTCTCGGAAGTTCTTCTATACTAATCCTCAAAGTCTATCCTAGGGCTATGTGCTCTAATCAGAGTTTATCTAAATCTAGCTTCCAAGGCTAGTACTAAACTGCCTCTGATACCAACTGTAACGCCCCGACCCCAGTTACCCAAAGTCGGTGCATTATTGTGTAACATTGGCATGATCACAAAAGATCATGTCTCTAAAGGCCGATTAGTTTGGTAGCCTTAGAAGCACTGGATACATTCATTAATGTTACATTACATCATAATGTGAAAAACTACAATAACAAATGTCTCCATAGTACACACTCATATCCTCTTCTAACTATCCCTGCAGGTCATTCATAAAATACTTCTTCACATCCTAGAAAATATTAAAATATTGAAATGGGTGAGCTCAGATGCTCAGTAAGGATAACAATATATCGGAAGCTTTCATAAATAAACATAAACATTTAAGGCAATGTATAACTAAAACAAAAGCCTTTTAAACTTGAACTTCAACATAATATGGAAAAAGTAAAATGAAATAATTCCATTTACTTATTCACATGGATATTCTACTGGTCGAATAATCACATGAAATATCAATAAAAACTTTTATAATGATGGAATGCATAATGTCATACTATCAAAACCACGTAGCCAAGGCCTCGTGCCAAGACCACAAATAAGATTTTGTCAAGGCCTCATGCCAAGACACTATTCTGTCTCATGAGACCTGATGATGCATCGAGGAGCTATAGCAGGCTCCACCCGTCACTTATTAAGTCTAATGCATTCCTCATATGAATAGGTTTAAACATATCATAAACCATAACATGATCGTATCATATAAAACATGCATAAAGGAAACATAAAATTTCCACATTTCAATCACAAGATATCAATACAATACATTGATATAATAAAAACACTTAGAAAACCATTTTCAACACCAAAATAATGGAAAATTAAAACTTTGTATTTATTTTTCATTTAAAAAAAATTTATGGCTTGTAGAGGAAGCCAAAACTGAAATAATGGTCATGGAGGCGGAGAGGTCGTTGTCACCGCATATGTACGACAAAAAAACATTCCATTTTTTCGTTTAGTAAAACACATTGTATAAAAATATTTTTTTGAATTGACATAAAAGTCAAAGGGGTTTATAAACCGTATAAAAGAAATTTTTGTATAAAACAAAATATGCCTCAAGGAATGGAGATTGAGACTAAGTCCCTTAAAAAGATCATTTTTAAATAAAATCAATCTATTATTTGTGTGAACTATATGTACACATAAATAAAGTACAAATACAAGATAGTACATAATAATATCATGACATAATTTGAAAGTAGGAAATTAACCCAAAGAATGGAAATTGGGTTAAGAAATTCCCTTACCTCGTGTGCGACATGACTCGACCTTTCTTTAACCTCCTAAATAATAAACTAGAGTTAATCTCAACTTTCTTAAGATCCTTTTTCATGTTAATTATTCCTTTTATATAACTTATTACCATGTTATGAACACTATGTAATTATTTAATTTAATAACGGTCATTTTGTCGATATTTGGTACTTGAGTCAACAATAAACTTCTTATAATTACAAGTTGTTTATGTGGTAGAATATCCATTATCTCCAGAATTATATTCATGATGTAGATATCGTATATATCATATATATCCAGTATATACATTCATTCATAATATTACGTAAAATTTATAGGTAATAAATGAAATGCACTGTTCATAGAGACGGTAAACCGTACGTACGCATGAACGCTACTTTCATTTATATTTCATATTTAATGGAATGAAATCATAATTATATAAAGGTATATTATAATTCCAGTATAATATAATGTATAATACCATTTACTCCATCTTTTATACATCCCACATATGGCATTAACGATTCAAATCACTTTGAAGGGGCGGTAGTCTACACTTCCTAAAATGAAAATATCATGTTTACCCATAATGGAAACCATAAAGGTATGCAATGAATGAAAAATACAGAAGCTTAAGTAAAACATAAACATATTAAATATCATATATAAATATAGTGACATCTTAATGTCCTCCTTTGAAGGGTTTATATGAGTGTTGAACAATCATCGTTCCGTGAGGCTGAAATTCGCCATCCACAGAAACAGTATGTTCTTTAACCATTAGATGTAGGTGTGTGTAAGTGTAGCTCGAATACTTATTATAACAACATCCTAGTATATTTAGGATACTGTTTTTATTACAATATAGATTAATAAAAATAGTTTTGGGGGTTGGAGAAGCAAAATAATACAAAATAACATTAGAGAAGACGTTACCTTAAAATCGGGTAACTCTTTTTGATTTCAGCCAAAGGCTTCCTTGGGAAGAGTTCTACCCAAAGTGAGGATTCTAGGAGTAATATAGGGAAGTTTGGAGAGTATTTGGGCAGAGGTTGGCCGAGCCAAATGGCTTTAAGGTGTGAATAGAGTGGTATTGGTGGGGGACTTTTATAAGAGGAGAAGAGGGGCACTCTTGGAAAGATTGAAATGCTACTATAGTATGAAATGATTTTCGGATTCTAAAGGTCCCAAAATGATTTATTTCTAGGATAATGTGATAAGGGTTCGAAATATAATCATATAATAGGTTTTTGACAGGTTTAGGCCTTAGATTTTACATTAGCGTTTCATTTTATTTAAATCGTTAATTAATGAGATAATCGCTGCATCATCATTGTGTCACAAAAATATTAATTTATTTAATGTCTAAAAATTATAAAAAAAATATCATGATGTAGGGAATATTTTTATATTTATAATGAATATTTATAGGCAAAAATATGACTTGTATAACCCCATTTAAAAATTGTTTTAGTAAAACAACTCATGTTTGTGACATTTTAATTTTAACATTAAATAAAATGTTTTTAATGTCATTTTCCTACCAAAGTGGCTCCATGGGGTCCCCAAGTTGACCCATGGATTGTCTATGTCGTACATGACTCATACAATAGGGGTAGGACAAGTGTAAGGTTATTTTAATGTTTTTATAATACCATTTTTACCTTAAATTTCACTAATTACCTTTAATCGCGATTAATTAAACATAAAAGTTACTATTCACCAAAAATTATTTTAATTCCATTGAACCACATTTTTCTTCCTAATGACAACCATGTATGTCTGATTTTTTAAATTCAAATCGTAGAAGTGGTAATGTTTCATGTAAACGAAAAATCAGTTTTTTAACTACCACTTACTGGTTTCACTATTTATCAAAAATTGAAGTTTTTTAGAATAATGCCAAAATTTCACCCTAAGCTATAATTGATATTCCGAATTCAAAAATGATGTCTATTTTACAAAATTCCAAACATATAAGTTTCATTAATTAATTTTATAACTAATTCCCATTGTCACAACAAATAGCGTGTTTTTAAGAAACAATATATATCAAAAGATTGACAATTGTTTATGTCTAATTTCAAATTGAAATTAATTATAATGAACAAAATTGGATAAAATGGTAAAAATATATTCTAATTATACTTTAAAACCACTCAATATTATAATTTATCAATATAAATTATTTTGAATACAAAAGTTGTTTTTAAGTATTTTTCAGTATTCATAAATAATTGGAAGTTCTCAGAAAAATACCAAAAATTCAACATAGGCTAATTTAGATATTCGGAATCCAAAAATGAAGTCCATTTAGAAATATAAAACATATATAATTTCAAAAGGTCTATATTACTATTCATAATGGATATTTTTATTGGTCGCGGTGTGTTATAATCTCGAACTTGCGTACAATAAAATCGATTGCATTATTGAAAGAGAAGCGTATCATTGAAGCTCGGGGTGTTACAAGTACTGTAGCAGGTACTTTTGTAGTGGAGGAATTGTAGCAGCGGCAGCACTGTAGCGGCGGAGGGACTATTGCAGATAATATAGCGGTGGTGGTACTGTAGCAGGTACTATAGCAGCGCAGATACTGTAGCAGTACTGTTCACCGAGGGGTCCTTTGGGCCATTAAATTGGGCTTTCAACCCTTGTATTCAGGCCACTTGGCCTTGGGCCTTCAAGCTATGTAATGGGTCTCCTCTACCCAGTTTAAAAAAGAGGCCTTTTCTTTCAAATAATAAATTAAGGCTTCGGCCCCAACCTTTTAAAAAAAATGGTTCTATGATGTTATGAGAAAAATGATACATGGGACAACCAAATAGGTAATATCTATACATGTTTTCGAGATCTTTGTTTGGCTTATATCACAGACCCTAATATAAGATATCACTCTCAATCATATGACGTAATAAAATCTGATATCCATTAAAATATGTAATCTCTAATGAATGTAAATTATTTAAATTTAAAAAAAAAATATTTCTATATATAAATAAATATAAATAATTTATTTTTAATACTGAGTTATGTATTTTCATTATTATGAAGGATTTCATATATTCCATGAGATTATTAAATTATACGTGTTCATTATAATGATATAAATATGAAATTATCATATTTATATTTTATAGAATCTTTATATATTTATGCACATAATTATAAATTGAATAAAATAGTTTGAGACAATCATATGTTATTTACATAAAAATGTGAAGTGGTACTAATTTTCCATGCTGGAAATGATTGTGTTTTCATTTTGACAATTATTTTATTCTTTTATATATTATTTTTATGTAGTTTTTAATATTTGAATATATTTTTATGGCTTAACTTACTTTAATTACTTGTATATATATATTACAATTAATTTAATTATCTTATATTAGGTATAACTTATGATATAATTGAATTCAACTATCTTTAGTGGGATTCAATTAATAATTCAAAAATATAACTTTGTTACAATATTGAATACATGTATTATTTTAATGAATATTTACATTTTAATTCACTTTCACGTAACGATCTATGGATACTAAGAAATTGTTTTAGGCTTCCCACAAAACAAGGATATAATATTACATCAAAACAATTATGGGGAAGTGACTTGTGACATTATATATTCTCTTGTATAATAATAATATTAATAATTTAATCTATAACATGAATGTGGTTTCATGTATTACATTTTTTTGATGAATAAGGAAATGTATTAAATATTTTTATTACAATTTTAAAATGAATGTGGTATGTAGATCAATGATTTTATATAGTATAACAATAATGTGATTATAACTTGTTATTTTTGTTGATAAAAAATAAAAAAATAAAAAATAATTAAATTTATATGTATATATGTGTGTGTCTCAGAATAATTTAATGAAATTTACATCATAAATATATTTAAATAAAAATGGATCGATTTAAAAAACCAACAAAAATGTCAAGATTCTAATACCTTCCAATGTAAATACTCACCAAAACCTCAATAATTTAGTATGGGTGACTATAATATCATTATGTTCCCTAGTATTATCTGGTTAAATAAATTCAATATATTACTAATTATTAATGTCTGTGGATCAATATTTATTAAAATTCCTTATTGTATAATTTTATTCTATGATTGAAATGACCTAGACACTATTATATAATGATGGTGATTTCTTTATTACATCCGTACAAGATATAAATGATTCTATCCAAAAGTTACAAATAGTTTTGTAGTCCTTGTAACAAATATACATACATAAAATATCACAAATATTAGAAAAAATAAAATAAATCAACCATTTTTCTTTGATGAAACCATTATTACCATTGCAATATCCCATCATATAATTCTTCACACTCTTCATGTAATTCTTGGGAAAGAATATATTGGAAAGGGGTGAGATCAGATGCTCAGTAAAGGTAAACAAACAATATATTCTATTAAATCATGAATACTTTAGAATGAATAAATTATGATCAATTAATCATTTTCAAATAATCACATGAGATTGAAACTAATCCATCGATATCAAAATAATTAAAATAAGAAAATTATCATTAATAATAGATTTCATATTGATGTGACGCATTATTCAGAAATCAGAAAACTACCATTTTAACCTTGTTCAATGACATATAGAAATAATATCATGGAATCGTAGAAAGAAATCCATATAAATGGGTAAGACCATGACTAAATAAAAATCTTTTTTTCTCCTAATACCTACTGATGTGTTGAGGTGCTATGTAATATAAATCTCCATCCATCAGATAATTATACCAATGCATTCATAATATGAATAATAAATATAACTTAATCAATATACCTTAAAATAAAATATTTACTCATCTTAGAAGAACCATCAAAGGAAATGTTAATACGTTGCACTGTGAGAATGAACATAAAACATCCACAGATTTATTTTTGATGATATATTTAATTTATTTACTTATTAAATGATATATTCATCAAATGATATTGACATAGATGAAAATAAATTAAAAAACTCACTAGAAAATTTCTTGATCAAAATAAACCTTTTCAAAAAGAAATCAATTATTGAAAATTTAAACATTTCAAAAATATTAGTGAATAATTTTTGTTTTAAGATATACGTTTAAATTTTTAATTTAGTCTTAATAAATTCCAGTGGTCTTTATGGTTTGAAGTTATGTTCATTTCATATTATTTAAAAAATTATTCATTTCACACTTATTTTAAGAAAGGTAAAAAATTACATTATTTGAAAAAATAACATAATATTAAATTTAAACTGTTTTTTAAAATTCATAAATGGGTAAAAAATATTTGAAACAATTATTGGGTGTTATTAAAAATATATTATTAAGGAATTTAATGAAAATATTTGTTTTGAATAAAAATATTATCGACCTAGAAGTGAAAGAGATTTTGTTCCTTAAAAAATGAAATCTATATATTTATTTCATAAAGGGATAAAATTTAAGGAAAAAGATAGAATTTAAATAAATTTCTAGGTTGGAATTATGTACATTTATTTTTTATGTTAAATGATAAAATAATTCATCCAGTGGAGAGTTATCCATGAAAAATCCAATATATTGATGGGATTTGGAAATAAACCCTTACCTGAGGTGTGAAATCCTTTTTATGTGTTCGAACCTCATTTATAATAAATATGAAATTATTTTTCATTTATTATATAAAAATTAATATATATATATATATATATAATGGTATATTGTCTACTTATCACCATTTATAACATGTTTATTAGCAAATATTTGTTAAAATGACTATTTTAGGTGATAACTACTTTGTTTTTCTTGTATTTTTTAGTTAGGGAGTTTTTGTCATTATAAATTAATCATGGTTAAATACACTCATGAATGTTAATCAAGATATAAATATCATGTATATTCAATATATATCTAAAAATATTCATATAGAAAATATAGATATAGATAAATTAATTACAATGTTTATCGATACAATTGGCCATACAAATTCATGATCAGTGTTTTCACTTTTCAAAATAAGAAGTGAATGGAAGTTAAATATTATTTAACCATTATTTAATAATTATTATATTACATACATCAAATATAAAAATAAAATATAATTATATTACAATCTATGCAAAGAGTATATTAAAAAAAATCACATCGTTTTGTGGAGGTGGTAATCAACATGTTTGCATGATAGACTATATCATTTTACAACAGATTTTATGGTAATAAGGTATATAATATATTTAAATTCAATATTAATAATTATCTCATAAATATCATATGTAATCATTAAACCCATAATTATAACCATTCATACAATTTGGTGACTAAAAATCAGTTGTATCTCTTTGTGGATATTGTTAGTCAAACAAATGCCCATGTTATACAATCATTTCCCTTTTTATGGAAAATGGAGGTGGATAATTTTGATTTAAAATTTCGAATAAATATTATGATGTTTTTGGATATTTTATTTTATTCTATTTCTAATAACATAGATTTATATGACTTCAAAAATGAAAGAGTATGGGTAAGAAGATTTACTCTTCTTTAGGATAACTCCATCATGTCCTTTCACGTGGATCATAGGATTTGTATTTTGAGAGTACATTGTCCTCTAAACTTTTTAATGGTATTTATAATAGAAAAAATAATTATTTTTTTGGTCGAGATGGCTCAATTTGGTTTGGGGAATTGACCGAAAGAGGTGCCCATGTTTAAGTAAGAGAAAAACACATTTAGAATTTTTATAAATAACAAAAAATTACTGTCTATTTCTCAAACAAATTTCTTCCAAATGGACCAAGTTTTAACAAAATATATTCAGAACTAAACAAAACCATCTTATGAAATGTAGTATGGTTTTTGTGATTATAATCCTATCATTTGATTTTACTCAATGGTTAATAAAATCGAATATTGAATAGGGCAATGAGTTTTTTAAATACTAAAGGTCTATAAATATACGTATATTTTCAATATTGGATCATAAATGGAGAAAAATTAAATTTTAGACCATATAATATCAAAATTTTCCCTTTCACAATTTTAAGGATTTTTAGATAAAGTTACAATATAATTTTTTCCTAAAAAATGATTATGTAATTTCATGACATTATTCATTCAACATAACTTCAAATATATTAGAAAAAATATGGAATATAAATATAGTAATTAAATAAATCCCAAATATTATATATTAATATATAAATGTTTTAACACTATTAATGATTACTATTATATTAATATTAGTATTTCTATAATGATTTAATTTTATTTTTCTTTTTATGGAAGAAACATTGTGTCGCTATTGTGTAAGTATTTGAGGTAATTATATAGTAAATAAAAATTACAAATAAGTTTCCATCATTATAAAATTATTCATATAAATAAAATTAAAAATTAATATTTATTCACATATAGATTTTAACCCTATGTGAACACATAATATATATTTAAAAATAATAGAGTGAAATTCTGTATTTCTCTCTTTAAACATTATATAGGTAATTTACATGTTATAATGTCCCTTAAAAAAATATTTCTATATTGAGTTTATATTTTCCTAATTTCATGAAGTTAATATGAAATAAGATGAAATATTGTGACCCAAACCCATTTATATATCATAGGATTGCCTGATTTTCCCATTATCAAGGTGTTAGATTTTACAGTAGTTACTATTCATAGAAACCAAAAAAAGGGACCAGTTTCCAAATTTGACCCTTATAATTCTATATATGGTTTTATTTTTTATATTTATAATATCCATAATTTCTGGAAATTAATTTCAAAATAACTACATTAATATTGATAAAAATTGCATTTTAGAAAATTATAGTTTTTATTCAAAAATTGGATTTTTTTCTTACCCCAGGCCTAATAAAACAACATATGACTATTAAAAAATTTGACTGATTATAATATATATATATCTAATTAAAATAATTCAACAAGGGTGATTAATATAATTTATTATCATAATAATAAATTATATGTATAAAAATAGTTCATTATAAAAATATATCTTTTTCCATAAAATGATTTTTATTTTCATTCCTATTTAATTCATAACAAAAAAATTAATTTTCTAAATGTATAAATCATAAAATATTAATACTACTATTATTAAAATTCCTACCCACTAATTTTAATGATTATTATATAATGATTATTGTTAAATTATATTTTTTTTAATAGATTTTGTTTTTTTTAAACTATGTATATTTTACAAAACAAGTTATCGATGAAATAAAATATAATTTAAAGAATATAATATAAATCCTAAAATTCTTAACTTCTACACCCCAACCCCCTCATATTATAATTTCACACCCTAAAGTCCATAGTTATGATCCAAAAAATGGAGTATACTTCATCAGAAATTGCATCCGTAGGTTACCATGAATCTTCCACTATTTGACGCTTTTTCCAAAACAAATTCTCACCTATTTGCTCTTGTTTCATAAAAACACATTACCTAAATTCATGAAACAGTGCCAATTATTCCTTATACGATAAATAATTCTCTACTAGTATGATATATAATTTTAGTATATATGAAAGATTAAATATTTAATTCCACCAAAGAGATACAAGGATCATTTAATAAACTGAAGAAAAAGTTGGTGGAAGAATAAAGAGACAAGAAACGATATAAATGAAATAAATATTTTGAAAGCAATATATTAATATAGGTATCAATTTTCCTGTGTTTCAGAATAAAATAACCCTCTTTTAAAGATATAATCATAGTAATACCATGACACCAACATCATATTTTATATCTCATCAATGAATGTCAGCATATCTTCTTTTTGACTATATGCTTCTTTATAGTGACATTGAATAGTGTTAACCTTATCTATCTTTTAATAAGATATATTGATTCCCAATATATTTCTCTCCCTAACAACATTTTAGAATGGTAGTGTTTTATAGTTCTTTCTATTGATGGAATCATAAGGAGCCATTTCAATACATGATTGAAATATTTTATAATAAGAATCATCCACCAAATGGAAGGAATAAATCGCAACCAACATTGAAATCCATCAAAAAATATCTACAAATTCATTCTAGAGTTTTATTTTTTCTAATAATCTGACTATCACTCTGAGGATGAAAATCAATGCTAAAACTCAACTCTGTATCTAGAACGTGTTGACTAATTTTTTAGAACATAGAATCATTCCTTTGATACTGTTGAAGTATTATAGAATTTGGTACTACATTCAACAGTAAAAACCCATAATTTATATTTTATACAGTTAATTAATAAATAAAAATTCATTCATAGAAAAAAAAGATGTGCTGATTTGGTATGGTTATCTACTACATCCCATATAGAACTATTCCCTTTAATATTTTTTCAGGATTCCTATAGTGAAATACATTTTAATGTTTTCCCGTTTCTATTAGGGTGTGGTTACTAGTATTCACACCCCATTATACAAAATTATCTCATCATTAACCTACTGACATAGTAGGCATCAAGATACATACTTTGTTATATCCCATTTGAAATATAATTTCACATCTTAATATGTCTTCATACATTGAGGAAAAATATAGAATGATAAACTAATATTTTCATCTCTTAACTAACTCATTAATTCTATTATATATGGAACCAAACTCGGTTCACAAACCTTATCACTATATATTTATCGTTGTTTATATTAGAAACATTCCACTCCTTCGTTTTTAATTTCAAATATCTATTTGAGCCTTCTTAATCCCCTTGTGGATTAATGGTGAGCATTCCTAGGAGAATCCTCCGATCTACCCCATTACCTTTGGATTTCAAGATATATTTTCTACAATTTAATAATTATAATATCTATTTTAATCCCTATCATTTAAAAACTAGAATGATCTATCTAACTCAGAGAATTACCTTCTTTTCATCCTTTTTCGAGGTTTTAATGTAATATGACCTCAAAATATTGTATCAAATTAGAAAATATTATCTATTTAGTATTCAAATATTTCTTTGTAAATATATATATCAGGATATTATGATCATATAATATATCACTCCTTTCACCAATCATATATTTCCTCCATATAGTTAGTCAATAAATAGTATTCGAACTCTAAATCATTGGTCATGAAAATTTTTTATTTAATTTTTAATTAGAAAGAGGCATATGTTATCACTCTGTTATTCTAAAAGAGGATTCATAACTTTACCACATTTAATGCATCAGTATAGATAAAAAACCTTTATCCACTATAGTGTAGCATATGTATAGTATTACTTACCATCCTCCCCTTTCATTCTTTCCAAATAACTTCATATTCATCTATCCATAGGAAAATAACCCCCTTCTGAGAAAAAAATCTCTATTTGTTAGATTGTCATGAGAAATCATTCCAAAATCACCCTTCATCTCCAACCAACCTAATAAAATTGTAAATTTTTGATGCAATACTTTTTATATTCCATTTCCAAATAACATTCATCATTATTGGATACTCTCATATACCTTAATATTAAATTATATAACCCATGAAAGAATATTTCGGAAGCCAAAAGTGACAATATACAAATTTATGACCCAACTACTCCTTCCTCAATTACATCTATATAGTTAACAAATTTTATTGTTTCTATTACATTATCTTGAAATATAATAGAATATTATATGTAATTACTACCACAAACAGATCAAGGTAATATCAAAAGACTCTATTTATTAATCCTTATAACATTTTTGGGGAATCAGTGGGTGCAAAGTGCATTAATCTTACCTTACAATGAATATACATTTTAGAGATGGTTGTCTTTGGTATATCCTATTTGATCCTTATGTGGTTATATCTCGATTAAAGATCAATAAGGGAAAAATATAGATCTTTTCATAATTAAAAAAACATAACATTCAATATAGAGTAGTGGATAATGTTTCTTATTTGTTATCTCGTTAGAATATAGATAGTCAATATAAAGTTGTATTGGTGTAACTCCCCTACCCTAGAAGCGCAGAGTCGGGGCATTATTACGTATCATTGGCATGATCACCAAAGTCCATGTATCGAAAGTCAGATTAGTTTAATATCCTTGGAAATAATAGATACATTTATATGTTTTAAATTACATTATAAAATGAAAAACTACAACAACATTGTTTCCAGAGACCACACTCATATCCCCTCAGACTATCCCTGGAGGTCAGTCATAAAATACTTCTTCATATCCCGGGAAAAATTAAACACAGAAAGGGGTGAGATCAGATGCTCAGTAAGGATAACAATATAGCAGAAACATTCATAAATAAGCATAAACATTTACGAAAATGGATAATACTAAAACAAAAGCCATTTAAACTTGAACATCAGTATAATATGGAAATGATAAAATCAAATAATGCAATTTACTTATTCACATGGGTATTCTACTAGTCGAATAATCAAATGCAATATCAATAGCCAATTTCATAATGATGGAATGCATAATTCCAGACATCATAACCACATAGTCAAGGCCTTGTTCCAAGACTACTAAGAATATTTTGTCAAGGACTTGTGCCGAAACACTAGATTTTCTCATGAGACCTACCGATTCATCGATGAGCTATAGTACGCTCCTCCCGTTACTTACTAAGTCCAATTCATTCATCATATAAAAAGGTTTAAACAAAACATAAACATTCATATTAAAACTACCATAAGAAATGTAAATACTTTATCCATAAAACATGAATGGTATAAAAATAACACATCCATTGTAAAACATATCACAAAACCTTCAATACAATATGGAACTTGTGTATCATAATAAATCAACATCAAATATGCTTAAAATCCATCAAAGAATGTTGACATAGAGGAAATCTAAACCTTTTTTAGAGAAATATCTCTTTCTAATTTGAAATCATTTAACATTCACATAATTATAAAGAAAAAACTTATTTTTAAAATATTATTATTAGCTTGTAAGGAATGCTCTGACGATGTTATAACAACAGAAAATAGCCACACCCGCCGTAGAAGTTAAAAAAACATTCTTACCTTAATTTTGTGAAAAGGGTCATAAGGTACCTTATTTGGAAAACGATGAAAAGATTCCTTTAAAACAATTTTATAAAAAATAAAAAAATGGAATAAATGACATTAACCCATAGTCTACTAAATAGTAAAAAGGTTTTGGAATACATTTTTATGAAACATAGATGTGGATGATAAAGATGTCCTAGTAGATAATTACATATAAACAACCTCGGATAATGATGAGATTGTAGAATTAACCCTTACCTTGTACTTTTCCATGGTTGAGGGTAAGTTAACCTTCTATATAATTTTGAAATAATTTTTATTAAATTATACAAGAATCATATACAGTAATATGATATCATATACGATCTATTAATATTGATTTATTAATAATATTTTAGTTTTATTGTCATTTCAAGTGTTAAATGATTCATTTTCCTTTATATTATTTCTTACATAAGTAATGTTTTTTGTGGATAAGATGTATAATATTCATATTCAAAAATATATTAAGTCTTTAATCATTATTTTTAATCATCTAATGAAGATTAGTCTTGAATGGATACGGTGGGGAATGAATCTTACATTTTTAGGATTATTATATCAACTTCCAAGCGAACCCCAAGTGGTTCATTAATGATACACCTATCATTGTATAAGTATTTTGGTATAACCATGGATTTTTAGGACTATTATATCAACCAATAATATTGTATTTGTTTTAAAAACTCATTTTTGTCAATTATGATATTATTTAATAATTGGTAGTTGTTAAATTTCTTACAACATTATTACTTTGAACTAAATACATTTAATCAAACATTACATGTCATATTAACCTAGAAAATTAGTGTAATGCAATAAAAGTATAAATTAGATTAATATGGATATTTATAATATCAGTTATTTTAATCGTTCATTAATACAGTAATTACTGCATCAACATTGTGTGATAAATAAATTTAATTATTTAATGTATAAAATTATAAATGAAATACCATGATGTAGGATATATTTTTAGCTTTATAATGAGTATTTATAGTCGAATTTAAATTTTGTGTATCCCTATATTAAAAATTGTTTAGTTATTAAACATTGAATTTTACTCTTTTAACTCTTCTTTAAACAAAATAATAATAAATGTCCACATCTAATTGAAGTGGGCCAAATAGGTTCATATTTTATTTCTAAGGATGATTTTGGTAGAATTATACTTATCCAATATAATTAGGACATGTTTTAGGGTGATAATAAAATTATTCTAACCCTTAATTACACTATTTACTTTAAAATGTGGTAAATAAATGTAAAACGTTACGATTCACCAAAAATTATTTTCATCTTATTGAACCACATTTTACTTACTGATATCTATCATGTATCTCATATTTCTTAAATTCAACCCATAGAAGTGGTAAAATTATTTTTTATGTAAATTTTCAAATGCTCATAGGAGGTGGGTAAAAGATGGTAAAAAGTTCAATAAAATTTTTATATATCTAAAATTATTATAGACTAACTCTAATGAATTAAATTGAAATTATTTAGGTATTATGTATCTATTTTGACCTAAAATAAATTAGAATAATATAAATAATTATTTAAATTAATTTTTTTTTCAAAATATAACTCAGTGTTTTTCATTATTTGTCAAAAATTGAATGTTTTTGAGAAAAATACCAAAAGTTCAACCTAAGCTAATTTCGATACTAAGAATCCAAAAATTATTTCTATTTTGAAAGATAAAATTTATAAAATTTCAAAAAATATGTATTACTATTCATAACAGCTGGTTTGATTGGTTGTGGTGTGTTAAAACTCGAAGTTGCATACAACACACACTATTGTATTATTCAAAGAGAAGTGTACCATGTAAGATTTGGGAGTTACATTCTCCCCTCCTTCAAATAATTTCAACATTGAAATTCGTGGAATATCACTGCATAAGAAAATTCGAGTGGTTATTCATAATATGTTCCTTGGTTTCCCATGTTGTCGCTTAAATCTTATGGTTTCTCCATAGATATTTTACCAGACAAGTTGTCTGGTTTCTCATCACTTGTTCTCTTGTATAAATAACCTTGATAGGCTCTTCGCAATAAGATAGATCAGGATCAGTTCTAATTCTTCATAGGTGAGCACATGCATTGGGTCAGGCATGTATTTTCTCAATAGTGATACGTGGTACACATCGTGAACTTTGGAGAGACTTAGAGGCATTTCTAAATGGTAAGATACAGCCCCAAATCGTTCTATAATTTTGAAAGGTCCGATGTACCTAAGACTTAATTTTATCTTCTTATCAAAATGTATTACACCCTTCTAAGGAGATACCTTCAAGAAAACATGATATCGTACCTAAAATTCCAAATCCTTCCTTTGGTAATCGGCATAGCTATTCTTCCTAGTTTGAGCTGCTTCGATGTGGTTTCAGATTACCTTCACCTTTTCCATCGTCTCCTCCTCAAGTTCTGGGCCTATGAGTTTTCTTTCACCAACATCATCCCCACAGGTTGGTGTACGATATCTTTTTTCATATACCACTTCATATGGAGCCATCTGAATACCTGAATAGATGATATTGTTATAGGAAAATTCTACCGGAGGATAATATTGATTGCAGATACCTTGAAAGTTAAGTGATCATGATCTCAACATGACTTATATGGTTTGAATAGTCTGTTCTAATTGTCCATCAGTTTAGCGGTGGTAGGCCGTGCTCAAACAAAGTTTAGTATCCAAGGCTTTCTGAAGACATTTCATGAATCTTGATGTAAAATGTGGATCACGAATAGAAATAATCAATAGGGGAACTCCATGAAGTCTCACAACTTAATTAATATATAGTCTTGTTAGACATTCAAGTGGAAAATATTCTATTATAGTAAGAAAATGTGGGGACTTGGTAAGATGATCAACAACGACCAATATTGTATTGTTCCATCTAGGAGTCTTTGTTAGTCCCATGACAAAGTTCATTGTTAGATTATCCCATTTCCACTCATGTATGGGAAGAGGTTGTATGACTCCTCCAGGTTGTAGCCTTCCATTTTTCACTTGTTGACAAACAATACATCTTGACACAAAATCAGCAATCTCCCTCTTTATTTTATCCCACTAAAAATGTTCCTCCAAATCTATATACATCTTAGTTCTACAAGGGTGTATAGAAAAATTGGAACTACGACTATCATCCAACAATTACCTTTCTAGATCATGTTTATCGGGAACACAAATTCTCTTCTCAAATTTCAAAATTCCATATTCAACCACAAATTCACTCAATATCCCATCATTCACAACTTTAATCTTCTTTTGAAACTCTTTATCATTGGTCTGAGAACTCTTTATCATTTCTAGTAATGATGGTTTGCCAACTATTTAAAATGTTATTGATATTTCACCTTCCATGGTTATCCCAATGTCCAGATTTACCAAATCCTTGTATATAGGAACCTTTTAAACTCTCATCTTGTTTAGAAATCCATGATCATTTCTACTCAAAGCATCTATCACCTTATATTCCTTCCCTGGGTTGTAGAGTATGGTGAAATAATAATCGTTGAGTAGTTCAAGCCATCTCCTTCGCCTCATGATGAGTTCTTTCTAGGAGAAAATATACTTCAATCTCCTTTGATCAGTATATATCTCACATTTGCACCATAGAGATAATGTCTCCAATTATTCAAAGAAAATATTACAACTTCTAAATCATGATCATGAGTATGATAGTTTTTCTAATAATTTTTAGCTGTCGTGATGCATTGGAAATAACCCTATCATTCCGCATAAGGACACAACCATGTCCTTTCTTTGAAGCATCACTATAAATTACAAACCCATCATTCCCTGATGGTGGAGTCAAGATAGTAGAATTGACTAATATTCTCTTCAATTCATCAAACAATTCTTCACACTCTTTTGTCCTGACAAATTTGACCCATTTATGTGTGATCTTGGTTAATGGGTTAGCCAATCAGGCAAAATTCTGGACGAAATGTTGATAATAACCTACAAAACCAATAAAACTATTTACCTTAGTTATACTCGTTGATTCTGACCATTCATGGATTGTTCTTATCTTAGAAGGATCAACAAAGATTCCATCCTTAGAGACAATATGTCCATAAAGGAAATCTATTGAATCCAAAATTCACACTTTCTAAACTTTCCGTATAATTAATGTCTTCTAAGAGTCTTTAGAATAATGCACAAGTGATTTTCATGACCTTAATAGATTTAGAAGTATACCGAGATATCATCAATAAATACCACTACAAAGACATCGATATTTTCCTTGAAAACTCTATTAATTAGATCCATGAAGATAAAGGGTGCATTAGTCAATCAAAAAGGCATTACTCCATATCGTAATGCTCATACCTGGTTTGAAATGATGTTTTCAGAATGTCTTCCTTCTTCACACACAACTGATGATATCCAGATCGAAGTTCAATCTTTTAAAAGTATTGTGATCCATAATTTTGGTCGAATAAATCATCAATGCGAGGGAGGGGATACTGGTTCTTTATTGTTATAGCAATAATCTCCTTCTAGTCAATGCACAACCTCATTTATCCATCTTGTTTCTTATCAAAAGAACATGGGCTCCCAATTGAGAAACACTTGGGCAAATAAATTCGTTATCACTCAATTCCTCTAGTAGTTTCCTTAGTTCCCCTAATTATACAGTGGCCACTCTATAAGGGGTCTATGATATGTGCCTTGATCCAGAAATTAAGTCAATGGAAAACTCAATTTCTAAATTTGGAGGATTTCTAGGCAAATACTCTATAAACACATCAAAATATTCTGTCACAATATGCACATCCTCTATTAGAACATTCCTTTCCTCACTCATAGTTATTTCATTCTATTTCTCCCCAATAATTCAATTAATTTCAGCTAATGGGGGTTGACCTAGATAAGAATTAGTTGGTGATGTTTCTGCTCTAAATATAAGGTACTTATTATCATCATCAAAAATAGTGACCTCCTTCTTCTTACAATAAATTTTCTCATCAAGGTCCGGAATCCAATCCATACCGAGGATTATATCAAATTAAATCATGGGTATGACAATGAGATCAACAGATAAATAATTTTTATATGACTTATTGGTAACTTATTCACAAAATGTTGTTGCGATGATACTTCCGTTATGATTTTTTACTGACAACTCCCTTATTAAATAAAATTGGAAAAATCTAATTTTCTTAGCCAACTGGGAAGATATGAAACAATTCGATGATACAGAATCAAATAAAGAATTGGCTAAACTTGATGAAACCATTAAATTACCTTCCACTACTTCTTTCAGAGCATCAACCTTAGCATTAGTGATAGAATAAGCTTGGCCATAATCCCTTGTCCTTTTCTGACGTAAGTTCCCCTTGATGCTTAGGAAATTCATTTTCATAATGTCCCCTTTCTCTACAATTGTATAATTCAACATTAACAACATCGTTCTTCCCCATTCAATCACGAGCTTGGTGGTCTTTTTCACCACACTTGTAACAAACTCCCATTACCTTTAGACAATTACAAATATATTTCTTCCCACATTTACTACATGGTGGATATTGTGACAATCGGGTCCCGGTGACAGCACAGACACCCCGCCTTAACATGGTCGTCGGGTCCTGGCCCACCAGGTACCACCAATTGCCCCCGCAGACACATGGGGCCCACCCTAGGGTCCACCCACGTGCCCGAACGGGTCATCTGCCTAATGAATTTCCCACAGGCCAACACATGTCCTTTCCAGTGTGCTTTGTCCTCACTCACACACACCCTGAGAAACTTCCCAGGAGGTCACCCATCCAAATCACTACTCCAGGCCAAGCACGCTTAACTATTGAGTTCTAATCAGGTATGCTCCTGAAAAGGAAGGTGCACCTTGTTGACATGAGTCATATCATTTAGTTATTTAACCCTTTATCATTTGGGGATGTTACAATCACCCCCCTTTAGAGCACAACGCCCTCGTTGTGGGCCCTACAACTCAACCCAGGCAGTGCACCGCACTTAAGGCTGGGTTCCTCCTCTGATACCAAATGTGACAACCGGGTCCCGATGACAGCACAGACACCCCACCTTAACATGGTCGTCGGGTCCTGGCCCACCAGGTACCACCAATTGCCCCCGCAGACACGTGGGGCCCACCCTAGGGTCCACCCACGTGCCCGAATGGGTCATCTGCCTAATGAATTCCCCACAGGCCAACACATGTCCTTTCCAGTGTGCTTTGTCCTCACTCACACACACCCTGAGAAACTTCCCAGGAGGTCACCCATCCAAATCACTACTCCAGGCCAAGCACGCTTAACTATTGAGTTCTAATCAGGTAGGCTCCTGAAAAGGAAGGTGCACCTTGTTGACATGAGTCATATCATTTGGTTATTTAACCCTTTATCATTTGGGGATGTTACAATCACCCCCCTTTAGAGCACAACGCCCTCGTTGTGGGCCCTACAACTCAACCCAGGCAGTGCACCGCACTTAAGGCTGGGTTCCTCCTCTGATACCAAATGTGACAACCGGGTCCCGGTGACAGCACAGACACCCCGCCTTAACATGGTCGTCGGGTCCTGGACCACCAAGTACCACCAATTTCCCCCGCAGACACGTGGGGCCCACCCTAGGGTCCACCCACGTGCCCGAACGGGTCATCTGACTAATGAATTCCCCACAGGCCAACACATGTCCTTTCCAGTGTGCTTTGTCCTCACTCACACACATCCTGAAAAACTTCCCAAGAGGTCACCCATCCTGATCACTACTCCAGTCCAAGCACGCTTAACTGTGGAGTTCTAATCAGGTAGGCTCCCGAAAAGGAAGGTGCACCTTGTTGACATGAGTGATATCATTTAGTCATTTAACCCTTTATCATTTGGAGATGTTACAGATATTCAACTTTTCCCTTCTTCCGTTTATTTCCATTGCCAGAGTGTTCAGTAGATCTCTTCTTCTCTTTCTTTTCATTAAATTCAGAAGACTTAGATAATTCTTTTTCTTTCTTGATAGAACATGATACAATATCTTCGTACGAAGAGAAGAATTGTGAGATTAATACTCGACAGAGAAATGGTCTTAATCCATCAAATAAATGATCAATATTACTTATTGGGTTACGTATATATTCTTCCACATACCTCACTAACCTTTTATAGTTAGCTTCATACTTTGCGACATTCTTATCCTCCTTTTTCCTCACACTCAGAAATGGTCTTTCCATATCCCCTCAATGGTCATGAGGAAAGTATTTTTCAATGAATTTTTTTTAAACTCCCTCCATTCCATATTTTATACATCATCCTCTTCCATTGTGTTTTGAATCAATGACCACCATTGATCAGCATCTCCAGTGAGGCATTAAACTTCTATGACAACTTTTTCCCTTTCACTACTCTCCAAGGCGTGGAATGTTGTCTCTAAGAAATTTATCTACTTCTCAAATACTAGTGGATTTGTACCGCCAATGAATTTTTGTGGTTGTTTCCTCATGATGCGATCTAACATTGATGCTCCACGTTGCGGATTAGGGTGCTCCATATGTGTAAGGTTATTATTCATATGCTATGTGAGTTGTCCCAATATAGTGATAAGTAGATCATAACCAGTTGTATCACAATATTTACAATAATTATCTTGAGTAGGAGGGAAATATCTACATAGTGTGTGTGCATTGATACAGTTTCCATTCCATCCACTACATTCCATTTTTTAATGATGGAATACACTATATTAGATTATGAATCACAAAACATTAATCCAAACATGTAAAACACATAACATAAATTGAACAATTTATGGATATAATACATAATCATAAAAATGTTTTCTTTGATAAAGCATGTACTCATAAACCCTTCATAATGGTTTGTAAAGAAAACAAGGATTATCCTAAGCATATCCCCCACAAGTCTTGTAAACATGAGTGCAGCAAGGCCCGTTGTCATGCGCCGGTTCCCGTTCGAGTCTAGCTCAAAGTAGTGTTTTCCAGTTTTCCCCCTAGGTACATCTGTGCCAAAGTAGCCTCTACCTGCTCGTATCCAAAATAGGGATGTATTTCATGGAAAACTCACAAAATCTCTATAATACCAAAATTCTAGAAAGTTATTATATACTAATCCCCAATGTTTATCTCAGTACTATGTTAACTAATCAGAGTTTATCTAAATCCAGTTTCCAATCTTTGTACTAAACTTATTCTCATACCAACTACAATGCCCCGACCCCAGAATCCCAGAGTCGGTGCATTATTAAGTATAATTGGATTGATCACAAAAGATCAATCTCGAAAGACCGATTAGGTTAGTAGGCTTGGAAATACTATATAAATTCATAAGTTTTACATTATGTTATAAAATGAAAAACTACAACAACATTGTTTCCAAATAACACAATCATATCCCCTCATATTATTCCTATAGGTCAGTCATAAAATACTTCTTCACATCCTTGGAAAAATAATACAAAGAAAGGGGTGAGCTCAGATGCTCAGTAAGGATAACAATATTGCGGAAACTTTAACAAATAAGCATAAACATTTAAGGAAATGTATATGACTAATAAAATCCTTTTAAACATGAAATTTAGCATAATATGGAAAAGATAAAATCAAATTATTCTATTTACTTATTCACATGGATATTATACTCGTTGAATAGTCACCTGAAATATCAATAGCCACTTTCATAATGATAGAATGCATAATCCCAGACTTCATAACCACGCAGTCAAGGCCTTGTGCCAATACTAAAAATAAGATTTTGTCAAGACCTTGTGCCAAGACACTAGCTTGTCTCATGAGACCTACCAATGCATCGAGGAGCTAGAGCGGGCTCCACCCATCAATTATTTTTTCCAATGAATTACTCATATGAAAAGGTTCTAACATAACATAAACATTCGTATTAAAACTAACATACAAAATGTCAATAATTTATCTATAAACCTTGAATGGTATAAAACTAACACATCCACAGTCAACCATATCACAAAACCTTTAATACAATATGGATATTTGGTTTCATAATAAATAAACTTCAAATAAACTTAAAATTCATCAAAGGATGTTGACAAAGATAAAATCAAAACCCTTTTTTAGCTAAATATCTCTTTCTATTTTGAAATCATTTAAGAGTCACATAATTATAAAGAAAACTTTTATTTTGAAAATATTTTTATAATCATTTAAGGGAATCTTTGAGGATATTATAATATTATAAAATAGCCAAACCCATCGTATAAGTAAAATATCATTATTACCTTAATTTTGTCAAAAAGGACATAAGGTACCTTGTTTGGAAAATGATGGAAATATTCCGTTAAATCCATTTTATAAAAAGTAAAACAAGGGTATAAATGACTTTAACCCATAGTCTAGTAAATATTAATAAACAAATTTGAATACATTTTTAAGAAACATGGATGTTGATGACGAATAGGTCCCAGTAGATAATTACGTAGAAACAACCTCGGATAATGAAGAGATTGTAAAATTAACCCATACCTTTTACATTTTTTTGGTAGATGGTAGGTTAAACTCCTTTATAATGCTGAAATAATTTTTATTAAATTATAAAAAAAATCATATACGTTAATATGATATCATATATGATCTTTTAATATTTCTTTGTTAATAATATTTTAGTATTATTGTCGTTTTGGGTGTTTACTGATTCTTTTTCCTTTATTTTCATTGTTAGGTAAGTAATGTTTGTTATGGATTGGATGTATCTTATTCATATTAAGAATCATATATATTCATTTCAAAATTATTTTTATTCATCTAATGAAAATTAGTCTTCAATGGATACGATGGGGAATGAATCTCATCATGTTCGTGGAGACGATAATCCATACGTACGCACGAGTGACAATATCATTATTTTGAAATTAAACTCATATATAATTGGATGGTATGTCATATATATAGAATCATTATCATGTTAAATTTTTTATTTTAATCATTTTTGCGTCATTATTATACCCATCTAAATAGTAATGTATTGAGTAACAACTACCACACGACGTGGAGACGATAAGTCGTACTTACGCATGTATGGTGACATGCCATTAAAAGGATAGAAATTATAATGAATATCATTGTACCATATTTTTAATATCATAAATTTATATAGAATATACTGTAGTTATTATTTTATAATGTAAACAACATCAATAGATGAAGTAGATGAAGAAAAAACATGAAAGAAGTTGTGAGATATTAAGCTCTTCTTCAGGTTCTTACTTTTGATATGATCAAAAGGGCTCCTTAGGTGTGCTTCCTGATAAAAATATGTCCTATAGGATGAAGGGATGATTGTTGACAGGGTATTTGGGTAGGGTTTGGCCGAGCGAAATGGCATTGAAGGTGTTAATTAGAGAGAAGGGGAAGTGACCTTTTTTAAGAGGGGTGAAGGGCACCATAGGAAAAGCTAGAAATATTATTTTATAACAAAATAATTTTCATTTTATAATGGCTCCAAAATGAATTATTCAAAGTATAATGTGGGTATGGATAAAAAACCTCTCAACAAAAATGGTTTTTGATAGTTTTGGGGTGCTATATTAAACTTATCTTATAGATTTAACTCTTTGTTAAATAGTTTGACATTTACCTTGTCTCTTTGTATTTTTATATTATATGGTTTATAAACATACAATAAACTTCATAGATAACCCAAATTTGTTCATTAATGATACATCTATAATTATATAATTCTTTTGGTCGAACATTATATTTTTAGGATTATTATATCAACCAATAATATTGTACTTATTTTAAAAACTGATTTATGTCAATTTTGAAATTATTTAATAATTGATTTTTTTTTAAAAGTCCTAAAAACATTATTACATCGAAATAAATACAATGAATCAACCCTAACATGCCATATTAACATATAAAATTAGTGTAATTCATTAAAAGTCTGAAAATATATGTATTTGGAGATTTATAATATCAATTATGTTAATCATTCATTAATACGGTAATTACTGCATCATCATTGTGTCATAAATAAATTTAATAATTTAATGTCTAAAATTATAAATAAAATACCATTATTTATGAAATCTTTTTATATTTCTAATGAATATTTATAGTAGAATTTATATAGTATGTAACGCTATATTAAAAATTGTTTAGTTATTAAACAATGAATTTAACTCTTTTAACTCTTCTTTAAATACAATAATAATATATGTCCTAATCTAATCCAAGTGGGCCAAAGAGGTTCATATTTTTATCCTAATGTTTTTTTGTTCGAATTATACTTATCCAAAAGAATTAAGACATTTTTATGGTATTAATAATATCATTTTTACCCTTAATTACCCTATTTAATTATAACTGTTGAAAATAATAGTAAGAAGTTACGATTCACCAAAAAATATTTTCATCTTATTGAACCACCTTTTACTTACTGATATCAACCGCGTCACTCAGATTTTTTATATTCATGTCACATAAGTGGAAAAATTATTTTTTATGTAAATTTTAAAATGCTCATAGGAGGTGGGTAAAAGACCGTAAAAAGTCCAATAATATATTTATATATCTAAAATTATTATAAACATTCCCCAAAAAATTACATTGAACACATATAGGTATTATGTATCTATTTTGACCTAAAATAATTTTAAATAAGATAAATAATTATCTGAATAAAAATTTGGGTTTAAACTATAACTCAGTGTTTTACACTATTTATAAAAAATTCAATGTTTTGAGATAAATACCAAAAAATAACCCTAAACTAATTTTGATAATACGAATCTAAAAATGAAGTCCATTTTTAAAGATAAAATTTATAAAATTTTAAAAACTGGGTATTACTATTCATAAGAGATGGTTTGATTGGTTGTGGTGTGTTAGAACTCGATGTTGCGTACAACACATGCTATTGAATTATTCAATGAGAAGAGTGCTGTGGAAACTTGGGTTGTTACAATTGGCCCATATTTCATCACAATAAAAATAAAAGGATCATAGAATGGTGTTTCCCTATAATGAATGAATTACTTATCTGGGTTCTTGTATAGTTTTTTATTCAATTCATATAACTCTACCATTAGTATTCTTTGAGGAATGTTTGAAAAAATTGTATCAGTAGGAATGAGTTATATTTAAAACTCAACATCATGATTCCTGATAGGATTAAGGACGTCCCCAGAAATACATCACTATATTCATGAACAATATGCACAATTTAAATCATTAGTTCCTAATGAAATATTTTAGATGATTCCTTTAATTAATATATATAAAAACCCATTTGATGGAACTAATTTCCATTTGGAATTCAAGTTCATCCCTACACAAATAAATAGTTGATGTTTGACTTAAAATATATAATAAAACATACCATTTTCAAAAAATGACATGGGATCTATATTAAGAGTGAAAATACATATCATGAATTACATCATATTCAACTATAAGAAGAATAAATATATTCAAGTCGAAATATCTCTTCAAATTATAATGGATATGAGATATAAACCTCATATATTGTCATCCTACTATTATGAATTGTCACCATAAACTGAACATTCAAAATTTTAGTTGATGGAGTGATACCCTATGAAAGGTATTCTAATAAAAAATAATGGGTAGAACCATTATCAAAGGAATCATTTTCAATCCTAGAGTAGATAACTAATGTACATTTGACCACATATCTATTAATATTCACATCGCCTATATTAATTTTATGATTTTAGTCTTCGCCCATTTACTTTTTTAGCATGTTCCATTGGTGTTTCATGAATTAGTTTGAATGTTCACCCATTTTCATACTGTTAAAGAACAATAATTTGAAGGATTTTCTCTTACCACATTTATCATTAGAATAATTTCCTTTTCTATACTCATTAATGAAAATCGGTTTGCTTTGAATAATATAAAATTCTGTTTTAATCCACATGTATCAATTGATAGAAACTTTATTATTATCTCCTTCCCCTTATCCATTTTATGATCTTTCTTCATCATCTTCACTTTATTGAATTTAAAGTAATAAGACTAAGAAAGTTCATACTTTATAGTACATGACACTATGTCCTCATATGATGATAATATTTGGATTCCTAGTACCCTTTGGAGGGTTGGATAAAGCCCATAATTTAATTAACCACTCTTTCCCTTCGAATTGTGCACGTTGTCCAAAAATGTAAATTCCAAGAATTTAATATTGGTATCACAAATATAAATATATTCCACTTACACAAGAATTAAACCTTGGAAATATCTATTTATATCTGATTATTTTTTCTGATAAATATATTTTTCAAATAGAATTACATTATAATAATTCGATTCCTTGCTACAAATTTCTTTTCCAACCATAGTGTTTTGAATTAATGATATCCATCGATTTCCTCCCCTAAGAGACAATAAAATTAATTGAACACATTCACCCTTGCATTACTTTAAAATTGAAAAAATATATTATCAAAATAAATTATTTGTTTCTTAGTTTCGAATATATTTGTAGTCTCGTATAATTATGGAAGTTACTGAGGCATGAAGAGGTATAGAGTTCATACACCACTTTGTGATTATTTTTGTTTCTCCATGCTGTAATGGTTGTTGGTCATAATATTAGTCATCTACCAAAATATAGATGTAATTTAATGTTCTCCAGATATAACTCTAGCTATATATTCATTATCATTCCCCATGTTGTAATTGTTATTGGACATGAATAATAATGTATAATTTTTAAAACAAGTTATATAAAATATAAATTTAGAATTCAAGCATACTAAATATAAGAATCATAAGAATAAGTTCAATAGAAATATTCTAAAATCAAAAAAATATATTAATGTCTCTCATAATGATTTTTAAAGAAAATTTGAATTAACATGGGTATATCACCAACCCTTTTCCAAGCTGATTCATAGCAATAGAACACTCATAATTCCTTATAATTATGTTTTTGATGTACTTGACCAATAAATTTTGAGGTTATTACCCCTTGAATCATCTATGCCAAAACGACATAAAATTTTAGTATCTAAATAGGAATTTATTTCTAAAAATATCACATAATAACTACCATATAAACACATTATGATGTTATCCTTTACTAATAGTAATTTTAATGTATATAATATGTTAATATTCTCTAAAATGTATTTCCTAAAATCTAGATCAAAATGTTTTTTCAAAAGTCACTCTGATACCATTACTAATCACACTAACACAAGTATCATAGTTATAGTGGAAACATTAGTACATTATTACTAAAAACATGTGATCATATCCCAATGGACCGAATATTTTAGCAGTCTTGGTTAACTACATGGAAACATGAAATCTCACAAGTATTTTAAAACATAAAATAGAAAACATTACTTTCATTGAGGAGTCCATTATTCAATTTAGTATATCACTATATATCCATCATAGTAAACTTCTACGAATCCTTGAGAAATGAAACAAAATAAATCATTGAGGTCATATGCTCAGTAAGGGTATGCGTACTGTTGAATCTATTAAGTGATGAATAATAAGGATATAATAAATAATGATAAAATAATGAAATAAAAATAATCACATGATCAATAAACCTATTCATGTATATTTGAGCTATAAAAATCATAAGAGGTTCCTCAATACTATTTTCCTAATGATGTAATTCATAGTTTAAGAAATATAAAACATATGTTCGAGGCCTTCAAAAATGGATATGTGATTTGGAAAATATCCAATGCAGTTTGTCTCATGGGACCCATCGATTCATCTAGGGGGTATGTTATTTCAACCCTAACCTCTCACTTAATAATTCTAATTCATTCATGATTATAATAAATCACATAATTTAATAAATATTCAATAAAAATCAGTAAGTGTTCATATTGGAAGAACTAGCATTTAAAATTTCAAAACATTAGTTAAAATGTTTAACATAAACCGTATAAAAAAATATTGTGGGGTGTATCATTAGATTATATACTCAGTAAATTATAAGATTTAATAAAGTTTTCTGATAAACAAATACATTGAAAATATCACGACAAATTTTATTTAGGAAAATACTTATTTTCTCTTTTAAAACAATTATTTAAAATTTAATAATTTCCAAAATATGTTTAATATATTTTATTTGAAATTATATTTGTATAATTTCAATGTATGATTCATAATATATAGTGGTCTTGATGGTAGTAAATGTTATGTTTTTCATATAAGTTTAAAATATATTCCTTTCTATGTTTTTTAAGAAAATTCAAACACTAACTCATTTAGAAAATTACAAGAAGATTATTTTCCAACCATTTTATATAATTAAAACATTGAAAAAATTATTTAACAATTCATCGGTTAATGGTGAATATATTAATTAAAACATTTTATCGAAAACATATATATGGAAGAAATTGATTCCTAAATTAGCATAACAACAAACTAGATTGTCCTTAAAAACATGAGTTCAGTGTCATTAGTTACTAAATTGTTAGATATAAAAGAAAAACATTAAATTTATAAAAATAATAATAGGATAAGTAAATAAAATTATCATCATAATTAATGATCATATAATTTTCCAAATTGATAGGTAAACATTAAATATCACAAATAACGATGGAATTGTAAATTATACCCTTATATCAATTATGAATTCCATCATATGTATTTCAAACTAAAGAGTAATGAATAAATAATTTTATTAAATTTATTATCAATAAATTATCATATATATCATCTGATATATGATTCAATTATAAAATTTGATCACCAATTTATTAATAATTTATTTGATATATAACTAATTTTGGTGATAACTACTTTATTTGTCTAGTATTTTTTATTTAGTAGGCTCGGACCTAATAATTTTACCATTATTAAATCATAATCTTAATTAAAATAATGATATAAATAAAATATATATTTTTTATATTTATATATTTAGATTCAACCATAAAATTAAATGTTAGAAAAATAAATCATACCATTAATTCAGATGATCAGTTGCACATACGCCTCAATGTTATATTCGCATTTCAAGAGATAGACTAAAAGAAAAGAAAATAATAGCTCATCATTATCGAATCATTAAAATGAAATATATATAATATATAATCATTTAACACATTGTTATTATTATCAATGTAAATTTGAAATGAAAATTAAATCACACCGCTTAATGGAGGTGGTAGTCCACACGTACGTAGATGTGATGTTATCACCTTCCAATATATCATAAGGTAGGTAGGAATTATGAAAAAATAATTTTTGATTAAAAATAATGTCATAAATATCATATATAAACATTATACACATCATAATAACTATCAAAAAATGTGGTGATAAAAAAGTAATTTTATTGGTACATGGAGAGACCGAGTTGTATTTACCCAAGAGCATTACTTTCACATTCCAGTTGATAGAAAAGAGGGAACATAATTTTGGATTAATAATATTTATAATTTTAAGAATATTAATGTTATTTTAGTTTATATTTTATGATAAATTACATATGTTTTCATGTGTCACAAAATTAAAATTTTTTAATGAACATGGGTATGACGATGACATATGTTTCAAGAATCCTTATTTAGTTCCATTCTTATGGAATATAGGGTTGCTATTTTTGAGATTACCAAAACCACAAGGAAATTTCATAGAAATATTGAAATAAATTTTAGTAGTTTTTTTAAATATATATTTGTCAATTAAGAGTTAATAATAAAAATATTGGTGAGTAATAATATAAGGGTGGGAAAATACATAGTTTGAATCATTAAAAATATTAAAAAAAATGAATTCATTCCAAATTAAAAAACGTAAAAATAAAAATAAATTGTGATATGAAGTGTATAATGTCATAATATACTCATATAATTTAATTTGATGTGCGATGGGACCATTGTACTCCTTACATATTGGTTTAACCCCTAGGTTATCTAATTTGAATCTTAACCATGGTAATGACCTTTTTTATATTAATAGGGTGTAATTTAGCTTATAAGGTAAAAACTAGATCATAATTTCAAAATCCTTGATAATTTAGTCCATATCATATCCTGATTGTAAACATTCAATATTGTTTTTATTTTTAGATAATTTAATAAAATATTATTTTCACAAAATATGATTAATATCATTTTAAATAATATTTATTCAATTTGACTTCAACTAGATCATGAAAAATATGGAATTAAAATATAATCTGCTAAAAAATAACACTTATGATAGATTATTCTATGAAAATCTTATATCACAATAAATAACTCAAATTATATTACTATTAATATTTTTTAAATCAATTATTTTATTTCTCTATTAAGATAAAAAAATATCATTTCGATGTTGTGCAAGTAATTAGTGTAATTATAAACTCAATAAAAAAGAAAAAAATTACCATAATGAAAATATTTTCCTCCATGTCAATATAAATATAAATATTTCACTAAAAAAATTATCCCTTTTCGAACACAAAATATATATTTAAAACCAAGATAATGACATTTTTGAATTTTTATGCATTAAATATTATACCGGCCATTTTCTGTGAAATGTTTCCCTTATAAGATTACATTTTTTCATAATGTGAGAAAGGTGTATGTATAATCATCCAATATGAATTTAGATGACAATTGGAGACCTTTAAACATAGTTTCAGCCATGGATAACCCAATTTATACATTACCAATCTTTTAAATTTTAACATAATTATTATTTGTAATGGCTAAAAATAAAAGGTTATTATTTAAGAAATTTAAAACTCTTTATAAACAATATGGTATTAATATTTTAAAATATAATATCTATATTTTTTAGAAATTATAATCTAAATAAGTGATATAAACATGAAAAAATCTATATTTTATAAAAATACAATATTTTCATCATAAAACTAGATTTATGTTTATCTCACGCACAATAAAACACTAAATTAATGACAACTTTTTTATTAAATATATAATATAAAATATTAATTAAAATAAAATGTTAATATTGATTAATTTAATTTATTAATATAAAATAATATTACATAGGTTAGAATATTTATTCAGAAAAACTACTCTTTTCCACTGAAAAGTTTTTATTTTTATTTTAAATCATTTGATAAATGACGAATTCATTTCAAACTTTTAAAAATGATAATTTTCTCATAATTTAGTCTATACTATTTGGGCCAAATAAATATAAGGTATAGGTAATAATACTCACATTTAAATCATATTTTAATTGTCAATCATGGTTCGTTTAATATTGGTATTATGTGTAATGAAAGCAATCTCCAAAATGAAATATATTTAAAAATAAATACATCATAAAATATTTGTGAGTTGCAAATATACTCATCTAAAAAAATTATAATATATTAAGATGAAAATAAATAATAATTCAAGTATATCATTGATATTATCCCTTGGGAAATGAAATCTAAATAATAGTAATTATTTTATTATTATTAAACAAAAATATTATTTTAATAAAAATGGGAATTTTTATCCCATGAAAAAGAAAATAAATATAGTGTAATTTTTTCTATTTTTATTAAATATTTAAAATTCGTCTATTATAATGTATGAATTATAATTTTATAAACCCTTGGATTCTATGGATTCTTGAAATTTTTTGTCTATAACAACTGAAAAATGACATTCTTTCCATTATTTTACCTCAAAACACAATATTAGTAAATTCTTCCATGAGAGACCTATTAATTATCACATTGGTATATTTTGAAGAATGTATAATATATTTTAAATTTTCTGATTTTTATCTCTAGAATTGATAGTCATGGTGATGTTTTCAAATGAGTATATTATCTTTTCCTTCATATAAGCTAAATTTGAATCTAAATACCAAAGATTTATATGGGAGGATACTTCCAATTTAAAACAAGGTGAATTAGAATGGTTTTTTGGATTTCATTTCTACATTATCATTGATTAATCAAAGAAATATGGGGGGAAATATTATTCCAATATGGTAATATACGATTTCCTAAACATCTTGGATGTACTTAAACTAACAAAGATGGGATTCTCATGTGATAAATTTTCAGTGGGTAACATCAAAAAGGTAATAATTAGATCGATATCTATCTTTTTATATGATTTTTCAATATTCAATTCAACAATTTCATTCCAAAAAAAACCAATTTCCCATCTATACAGAACTCTATTGTATAATTATCTTCTATTACATAATAATCAATGATAATGTGGAGATGGAATGATTCTTGGTTTCAAAAAATCTATAACCTAATGAATATATGATTTACATATATTTCAACAGTTGTGTTTCATACCTATGTGTGGACATCTATGTAATGTTATGCAAGAAAAACTAAATTTTCTGAAAGGAACCTATTACTAAAGGTCCATGAGAATCAACCTATATTTTCAGTGAATAAAATTTCAATAAAATAGAACCATTTCTCTGGGATAGAATTTTTAAATCTCCCAGAATAATAAATCATTTGCATTTCTCACCAGTAAATGACTAATACTATTATAAATACCACCCAAGGTGAAAAATCACTCCTAGGAAATATCATGCATATAATTGAAAAAATAAGAGTGTACGAACACTATATAAATTCACTAAGATGAAAAAGAGTGTTTTTATTAATCATAGAGAATAAATGTATTATTTATCCATTAATAGTATCAAAACAGATTTAGATAATATCAAAGAAGATTGTTTTTGAAAAAAATTAGGGGATCATATGACCATGTAAGATATCATATAGAAGACTCTTTGAGATTTTTTTTCTAATGAATACATTTACTTGTAGATATTTATATGAATAATTTGCATGAAACAATGAATGTTCTAATGGATATGATTGATATTGATGATCATTCTATGTAGGAACATGCGATATAATCATTGAGGATCTCATTAAGGATATTCAATATTACATTATGGGCCTCCCTACCAAGATCCACTTCTTCTTTTACTCTTATTCAAATCCCTAGAGTGAACCATCATGTGTATTTTAGAAAATTAATATTGATCATTTTGTGAAAATTATCATAAAAACTTACGTATAAAATCCCCATTAATACAATCTACCATCCTATTCCATGAATGGTGTTAGATGAAATAAATGTTTTATCAGGAAAAAATATACCTAAAGCTCAAATTCATTGGATTAGATTATAGTTCATGATATACATATAAATTTATAAATCACTATGGTTATGGTGGGTGTCAAAAAGGATTTTGACACCATCGAGTGATATTTAATCCTCAAGGACATATGACATCATTGATTATCATAGTGCTTCTAATATTTTTTATTCTATTATTTATAGAATCATTTGATCTTAGTTAGATTGATGGGAATCAGATGTTGCCTCGGTAAATATTTTTGTGGTCTTTAAAATGGAAATCGAATTTCACATAGATAATTTTTTCTTTCTCAACCCTCTCTTAGTAATAACATCAACAAACACCCTCCCTCAAATAAATTATTATTACATTAAATGGTTGGTACAATTCACTTGTAATTTACCATTTTCATCATATATATGAAAATATTTCAATCTAAATGGAAATCATTGTATGATCAGTGTACTTAATGGAAATTTTAATGATTGTGAAAAATTTGTATGTAAAAGAGAAAATTGGTCCGAAATAGATATTTTTATTTCTAAATTTTTCATGGAAATACATGTATTTAATATTAAAAACAAAACAGATTATAATAATAATCCTATTTCCCATGGATTACTTTATAATACATATTTTAGAGATAAGAATGATATTTCACAATTTAATTAATTTTATTCCAAGAATATAGTTAACAATTAATAAATATAAGATCCATCTACATTCCATTACTATTTTAATCACCCTAATATGATGCATCAATACATTAATTCCAATTAAAATATCTCATTCACTAATATTCCATTAAATGACCTTTGAAACATTGAAAATACCATTGAATCCTTCCTACAAGAGTCTCTTTATGAATGAAAAACACAATAGTACAATTATCACTATCATTATAAACCCATATTACAAATAGGAATATATATAAGAAGTCATAACATGTCAAGTAACTCGTTAAATGTAATATTTTATAGTAATTATTTTATCACAGTCATGCATTGTTCAAAGACCACTAGAAGAAAGTACATGAACAAAATTGACACACCCTAGAATGATCCCCTTTTTCAACCACATTATAGCATTTCCTCCAAGGAAAAATATTAATCATTATTGAAGACTATTTTTGGTATATAGGATGTTGAAATATTTAGTTTTAGAAACATAATTGGGAATGATACCCTAAATACATTCATAATTGATTATCTCAATATATAATTTTCGATGAAGTAATTTCATTTTATAAATTCCCCTTATTCATTTAGTATGATGAATAGAGGAATATTTATATTATTATCTAAATTATGTAAAACATGTATCAATTCTATGTTAATCATTATTTCATAGGAATATTCTATGTGAATGATTATCATAAGCTTATTTATGAGTCTTATGTTGCCGATCATTGGGTTCAGTTAATTTAGGATATGGTAACCCATTGAATATCAATTTCTTTATATGGAACATACACTGTGATTATAAATCCATTGAAAACTAAATTAAAAGTATAATAGTTGAACTGGATTTCATATTCCATTTCTTAATTAATTCTAAAATGAAAATATAATAGAACCAGTATCAAATTAGTGACCATATGTCTTATATATTTTCAAACTTTAGTGGTCGGATGTGAATAAACATTAATTACTTTATTTTAATAAATTCCTAATATATTCGGATTATTGATCAGCTATATTATTGAAATATTCTATGACCACAAGGTCTCCCTCGTATCTATTTTTTCAGTTATCGATAAATTATTATCAATCCATATCTAGGTTTATAAATTTATTATATTGATTCATTATTCTAAGATCTTATTCAATTGTAACTAACTACATAATGTTTTTTATTTATTGAATATGGTTCATTATATGAACTATTATGGTCTTGCACATGGGGTCCAATGTTTACCCACTCCTCTAGATTGAATATTATCATTGATTGATCTTTCTTGATTGTAGGTATGTGATGTAGATTCATTATTTAGAGAAACCCAGGATCTTATATTATATACATTAAAACATTTTATGATAATAGTAACCCCCTTTATGAAATGACCAATTCCATTTTAGTGATATTTCATTTTAAGAGAGATACTTATTTCCATTTCATTCATGAAATATGAATATTCCTTGATCATAAATTTCCTATAATATTCTATCCTAGTTCATGGTATATATCTTATTTGATTTGGGTAATAAAAATATCTTTATTCATAATATATCTCTTCATCATACATGGTTATAGGAAAAAAATATTTCCTGGAAAATTATCCACATAATTGTGATTCTTTCTATCCTATCATTATGTTTTATTCTTTAAGCTCTATAAATCATGATTGTAATTTAGAGGTGGCAGTGGATTCTCATCACCCCTACTATTAAAAAATATATTGACATCTTTTAATCAATTAATAATTTAATTAAAATTTTTATTTTAATCATAATAAAAATAACAAACCAGGTACTAACCATACTACTTCCCCACATGGAAGGACAAAAACGTATGGTATATGGAACATTAGAATGTATTAATGTCATGTTATGAAACAATACTTCTAAAAAATTTATGTTTTATACAAAAAACATAATATCCTATAAACAGAATAGTAAATAAGTCACATCACGTGTTGTTCCATGTATTTATTCAAAAATAAAGACTACAGATAACTAAGATCAATATACTACTATCCAAAGGAAACCCTTGGTTACATATACATTTCTAAATGAGAAAAAGGGGAGAATAAAGATTAACTATGAATGAAAAAGTGAGAAATAATTATCCATATGGTACTCTTATGAAATATTTAGCATCGTATAAAACTCTAAATTGTGGATATTCAATAGAGAATATATAAAAAAACTAAAAAATCACAGCCGTCAATATTTGTATACCCATAAATTAATTGATTCCTTTTAGAAGTATAAAATAAAAATCGATCGAACTAACTAAATAAATGTGTTTGTGTGTCTATTTTGGCTTAGAGTTTTATGCATAAAACACCTCATAATATTATAATATAAGTCCCACACATACAATGTGTTATTAGCGGCCACCCTAAACTTGTATACAAATTTTTTTTTCATATCGAAACTATGGTTCTAGAAATAGGGTTAATGATAATAATAGTATATCCTTTCAATGTTTAATAATAACATGATAACACAAATGAAGGTTATAACTCCTCCGCTATCTTTGTGAAAGTTGAGGGATATTGCAGGTTGATCACATGATCAATAAAGAAGAAGAATAAAATTTGGATACCTGGTCTACCATTAATTAATCAACATGATTAAATTACCTATAAAAAACATGTATTCCTATGTTACAATGTTCTCTAACCCTAATCAATCAATATAAAATATGATTGATAGTGATCACCAAATGGTAAATGATGGAATCTAACCACCACATGTGCAAACAATGGACACTAAAATCCTTATATAAAATATGTGGATATTATGAATACCAACAATGTGGTTACAGCTTCCAAAATAATTTAAAATGGGGGGCTATTCGAGATTATAGCTTTGACCAGGGGAAACATTCTCTTTCCCTACGCACAATGGGAATCTAATCCTGTATATAGTCATCCACAATTTTATAATGTAGTTAAATCAGAACCTTCTAATGAATAACTACCAACATAAGTTTTACATTATAAATCATATAGATATACAGTCAATTTAATATTTCACATTATTAATTTAATTTTCTAATTCATAAATCATTCATCCAAATGATCCATAATTAAAGGTAACTATATGGAAGATAAGAATGTATCAATGAACCCGTACTGTAATCTGATCATACAATATTATTATAGAAATTATATTACTTGTATGATATCAATTTGTAACGCCCCGACCCCAGTTACCCAGAGTCGGTGCATTATTACATAACATTGGTATGATCATAGGAAAGATCAAATCTCGAAAGACCGAATGGTTTAGTAGTCTTGGAAACACTAGATATATTCATAAGTCTTACATTACATCATAAAATGAAAAACTACAACAACAACATAGTGTCTCCATAATCCACACTCATATCCCCACATAATATCCCTGCAGGTCATTCATAATTTACTTCTTCACTTCCTGGGAAAAATAAAACATAGAAAAGGGGTGAGCTCAAATGCCCAGTAAGGATAAGAATATAGCGGAAACTTTCATAAATAAGAATAAACATTTAAGGCAATGTATAACTAAAACAAAAGCCTTTCAAACTTGAACTTTTAACAGAGTATGGCATAAATAAAATGAAATAATGCCATTTACTTATTCACATGGTTATTCTACTAATCGAAAAATCACATGCAAAATCAATAACCACTTTCATAATGATGGAATGTATAATGCCAGACTATCATAACCACATAGCCAAGGCCTCGTGCCAAGACTACAAATAAGATTTTGTCAAGGCCTTGTGCAAAGAAACTAGTTTGTCTCATGAGACCTACCGATGCATCGAGGAGCTATAGCGGGCTCCACCCGTCGCATATTAAGTCCAATGCATTCCCATATGAAAAGGTTTAAACATAACATAAACATTCGTATTAAAAATAGCATACAAAATGACAATACTTTCACCATAAACCATGAATGGTATAAAAATAGAACATCCACAGTCAAACAAATCACAAAACCTTCAATATAATATAGAAGTTTTGTATCATAACAAATCAACTTTAAATAAGCGTAAAATCCATCAAAGGATGTTGACATAGATGAAATCAAAATTCTTTTTAAAGAAATATCTCTTTTTATTTTGAAATCATTTAAGATCCATATAAAATAAAATATTTTCTTTTAAAATATTTTTATAAGCTTGTAAGGGAAGATTTGATGGTTTTATAACGGCAGAAAATAGTCGCACCCGCCGTATAAGTTAAAAAACACATTCTTACCTTAATTCTGTCAAAAGGGTTAAAAATGACCTTGTTTTGAAAATGACGGAAAGATTCCTTTATAAACCACTTATAAAAGTCAAAAAGGGTATAAATGACTTTAACTCATATTCTAGTAAATAGTAAAAATGTTTTGAAATACATTTTTAAGAAACATGGATGTGGATGATAAAGAGATCCCAGTAGACTATTACGTATAAACAACCTCGGATAATGAAGAGATTGTAAAATAACCCTTACCTTGTACTTTTCCTTGGTTGGGGTAGGTTAACCTACTGTATAATGGTGAAATAATTGTTATTAAATTATAAAAGAATCATATATATTAATATGATATCATATATGATCTTTTAACATTGATTTGTTAATAATATCGTAGAATTATCGTCGTTTCGGGTGTTAACGTACTCATTTTATTTTATACGTTTTGTTACATAAGACATAGTTGTTGTATCTTATTCATATCCATAATGATATCAAGTCCTTAAACATCATTTCTAAATCATAAAATGATAATTATACTTTAATGGATACGATGGAGAATGAATCTCATCGCGTTCGTGGAGACGGTAGTCCGTACGTACGCACGAGCGACAATATCATTCTTTTTATATTAAAATAATATATAAATGGATGGTATATCATATATACAGAATGATTAACATGTTATATTTATTATTTACATGAGTTACACATCATTATTATACCCATCCAAATAATAATATATTGAATAACAATTACACCACGAAGTGGAGACGGTAAGTCATACGTACGCACGTATGGTGACATGTTATTCAAAGGGTGGATAGAATACTAAATATGGATGTACCATATTTATAATAACATCACAGTATATATAAGATACTGGAGTTATTATTTTAGAATGGTAATAACAAATAAAGAAGAAGTGGAAGACGAAAGGAACTTGAAAAGGGGTGGTGAAAACATTACCTCTTCTTCGGGTTCTTTCTTTTGATTTGATCAAAATGGATCCATAGGTTGGCTTTCTGATCAAACTAAGGCCTCTAGGTTGTATTTAGGGATGTTGGGAGAGTATTTGTGCATAGTTTTGCCGAACCAAAAGGCTTTGAAGGTGTGAATAAATGAGAAGGAGGAGTGCCCATTTATAAGAGGGGTGAGGGGCACCTTTGGAAAATCTAGAAATATTAATTTATAATAAATTCATATTCGGTTTCTAATGGCTTCAAAGTGGATTATTCAAAGGTTAAGGTGGGGATAGGTCGAACAACACTCAACCAATAGAATTTAGACAGGTTTGGGTACTTATATTAACCTTATCTTTAAGTATTAACTCTAAGATAATTAGTTTCACTTTTACAATGGCTCTTTGTATTTTTATATAATATGGTTAATAAACATACTATATACATCCAAGAGACACCCAAGTGGTCCATTAATGATGAACCTATCATGATATAAGTCTCGTGGCCGAACCTTAGATTTTTAGGAATTTAATATCAATTAATAATATAATATTTGTTTTAAGAACTCTTTTATGTCAATTTTGACACTATTCAATAGTTGATTTTTGTGAAACTCATAACAGATTGATTACTTAGAACAAAGTCAATTAAATCAATCCTAATATATCATATTATCCTAGAAAATTAGTTTAATTCATTGAAAGTTTCATATTATATTTATTTGTGTATTTATAATATCAATTATTTTAATTTTTCACTATTATAGTAATTAATTCATCATCACTGTGTCCTAAATAAATTAAATTATTTAATGTCTAAAAATTATAAATGAACTATCACTATGTAGGAAATATTTTTATATTTCTAATAAATATTTATAATCTAAAATCCAACATATATAACCCTATGTAAAAATTGTTTTGCTAAAAGATATATGCTTGTGTCATTTTTGTATTCATTTTAACTTAATTAAAATAAAGTGTCCTTATCACCTACAAGTGGCACCATGGGGTCCCAAAATCGACCCAAGGATGCCTATGGTCGAACATGTTTCAACCAATAAGTCTAGGACACGTTTTAGGGTAATTTAGTATTATTATAATATTATTTTTTAACCCTTATTTACTGGATTTACCCTTAACCATGGTAAATAAAATATTTACCGCAGTAATTATTCAAAATGTCTAAAAATAAAAGTTACCTATTTACACAATTTGAACATCCTGATTCCAAATATGGAATCCATTTTTCTAAATTCAAAACACAGAAGTGGGAGAAATTAATTTAAAATTAATTCCCGCTGTCAAAATAAAAAGCGTGTTTTTAAGAGATAATAACTATCAAAATATTGACACTTGTTTATGTTCGGTTTAATTGTAAAATTATGTCCAATGACCAAAATTATATTAAATGGTAAAAATATATTCTAAATATACTTTAAAACCACTCAAATTCATAATTTATCACTACTAATTATTTTGATTAAAAAAGTTGTTTTTAATTAAAATTTAGTAATTTTCACTATTCATCAAAATATGAAAGTTATCCGAAATGTACCAAAATTTCACCTTAGGCTAAATTCGATATTCCAAATCCAAAAATTATGTCCATTTTGAAATATAAAATATATATAATTTCAAAAAGTAGGTATTACTATTCATAACGGCTAGTTTGATTGGTTATGGTGTGTTAGAACTCGGTGTTGCGTACAACACACGCTATCACATTATTCAAAGAGAAGCGTACCGTAGAAGCTTGGGGTGTTACATTCTCCCCTTCTTAAAATAATTTCTTCCTCTAAATTTCTAGAATACTTATCACATGAAAAGACTCGGGTGGTTCTTCATCATAAGTTCCTCGGGTTCCCACGTTGCCTCTTCCATCTTATGGTTTCTCCACAAAACTTTTATCAGACGCGTCGTCCGGTTTCTCAGTACTTGTTCTCTCGTATCAAGAATCCTGACGGGATCTTCGCAATAAGACAGATCAGGTTCCAGTTCTAATTCCTCATAGGTGAGTACATGCGTTGGGTCAGGCATGTATTTCCTCAACAGAGATACGTGGAACACATCGTGAACTTTAGAGAGACTTGGGGGCATTGCCAATCGGTATGCTACAACCCCAATTCGTTCTAGAATTTCGAAGTGTCCGATGTACCTGGGACTCAATTTAACTTTCTTAACAAAATGTATGACTCCCTTCCATGGATATACCTTCAGGAAAACATGATCACTGACTTGAAATTCCAAATCCTTCCTTTGATTATCGGCATAGCTCTTCTGCCTACTTTGACCTGCTCTGATGTGATTTTGGATTACCTTCACCTTTTCCATCGTTTCCTCCACCAGTTATGGGCCTACAAGTTTTCTTTCACCGACGTCATCCCAACAGGTTGGTGTACGACATCTCTTTCCGTATAACGCTTCATATGGTGCCATCTGAATACTCGAATGGAAGCTATTGTTATAGGAAAATTCTACCATAGGTAAATATTGATCCCACATACCCTGAAAGTCAAGTGAGCAAGATCTCAACATGTCTTCTAAGGTTTGAATAGTCCGTTCTGATTGTCCGTCTGTCTGAGGGTGGTAAGCAGTGCTCAAATTAAGTTCAGTATCCAGGGATTTCTGAAGACTTTTCCTGAATCTTGAAGTAAAACGGGGATCACGATCAGAAACAATCGATAGGGGTACTCCATGAAGTCTCACAACTTCATTAATATATAGTCTTTCTAGACGTTCCAGGGGTAGATCTTCTCTTATAGCAAGAAAATGTGCTGACTTGGTAAGACGATCAACAATAACCCATATTGCATCGTTCCTTCTAGGAGTCTTTGGTAGCCCCATGACAATGTCCATCGTAATATTGTCCCATTTCCACTCCGGTATGGGAAGAGGTTGCATGACTCCTCCAGGCTGTTGCCTTCCAGCTTTCACTTGTTGACAAACCATACATATTGACACAAAATCAGCAATCTCCCTCTTCATGTTGTCCCACCAAAAATGTTCCCTCAAATATCTATACATTTTGGTGCTCCCAGGGTGTATAGAGAAATTGGAACTATGAGGATCATCCAGCAATTCCCTTTTTAGATCAGGTATATCGGGAACACAAAGTCTCTTCCCAAATTTCAAAATTCCATATTCATACACAAAGTCTCTCAATCTCCCATCATTCACAGCTTTAATCTTCTTTTGAAATTCTTCATCATCGGTCTGAGTACTCTTAATCCTTTCTATTAAAGATGGTTTGGCAACAATTTGAAAAAGAAATGATGTTTCTCCTTCCCTGGTTATTCCCATGTCCATCTTCACTAGATCCATGAAAATAGGATCCCTTTCAATTCTCATATTGTTCAGAACTCCGTGGTCTCTTCTACTCAAACCATCTTCCACCTTGTTTGCTTTCCCCGGGTGGTAGTGTATCGGGAAATCATAATCCTTGAGTAATTCAAGCCATCTCCTTTGCCTCATGTTGAGTTCTTTTTGTGAGAAAATATACTTCAAACTCTTGTGATCAGTATAAATCTCACATTTTTCACCATAGAGGTAGTGCCTCCATATCTTCAAAGCAAAGGTCACAGCTGCTAACTCGAGATCATGAGTAGGATAGTTTTGTTCATGAATTTTCAACTCTCGTGATGCATAGGCAATAACTCTATCATTCTGCATAAGGACACAACCAAGTCCTTTCATCGATGCATCACTATAAATAACGAACCCATCATTCCCTGATGGTAGAGTCAATATAGGAGCATTGACTAATATTTTCTTCAGTTCTTAAAAACATTATTCACACTCTTTTGTCCAAACAAATTTAACCCCTTTACGTGTGAGCTTCGTTAATGGGTTAGCCAATCGGGAAAAATTCTGGACGAAACGTCGATAATAACCTGCCAAACCAATAAAACTGCGTACCTCAGTTATACTCGTAGGTGCTGGCCATTCTTGGATTGCCTTGGTCTTAGAAGGATCAACAGAGATTCCAACTTTAGAGACAATATGGCCATGAAAAGAAATCTCCTGAAACCAGAATTTACACTTGCTAAACTTCCCATATAATTCATGCCTCCTCAGAGTCTTCAAGATAATGCTCAAGTGATTTTCATGATCTTCGTAGGTTTTGGAGTATACCAAGATATCATCAATAAATTCCACCACAAATTCATCGAGATACTCCTTGAAAACTCTATTCATCAGATCCATGAATACAGAGGGAGCATTAGTCAATCCAAAAGGCATTGCAGTAAACTCGTAATGCCCGTACCTGGTTCGAAATGCTGTCTTCGGAATGTCTTCCTTCTTTACACACAACTGATGGTATCCATATCGAAGTTCAATCTTTGAAAAGTATTGAGCTCCATGTATTTGGTCAAATAAATCATCAATACGAGGTAGGGGATACTTGTTCTTTATCGTTATAGAATTGATCTCCCTATAGTCGATACATAACCTCATAGATCCATCATTCTTTTTAACAAAAAGAACAGGGGCTCCCCATGGAGAAACACTAGGGTGAATAAATCCTTTATTACTCAATTCCTCTAGTTGTTTCTTTAGTTAGACTAACTCTACAGTAGCCATTCTGTAAGGGGTCTTCGATATAAGCCTTGATCCATGAATTAAATCAATGGAAAACTCAACTTCTCGTTCTGGAGGATGTCCAGGTAAATCTTCCGGAAATACATCTACAAATTCTTTCACAACAGGTACATCCTCTATTTGAACATTCCTTTCCTCACCCGCAGTTATTTCATTCTCTTCCTCCCCAATAATTGAATTTAGTTGAGCTGTTGAGGGTGGATCTAAATAAGAATTAGGTGGTGACGATTCTGCTCTAAAGATAAGGTGTTCCTTATCATTATCACCAAGAATCGTAACCTCTTTCTCCTTACAATAAATCTTCGCATCATAGTCAGAAAGCCAGTCCATACCGAGGATTATATCAAACTCAATCATAGGTATGACGATGAGATCAGTAGATAAAGAACATTTATGTGCTCTAATGGGGACTGATTCACAAAACTTTATTGCAATGATTATTCCCTTAGGAGTTTTAACTGACAACTCCCTTATTAAATCAAATTGGAAATATCTAATTTTCTTAGCAAACTGGGAAGATATGAAACAATGTGATGATCCAGAATCAAATAATGCATTTGCTAAAATTGAGGAAACCATTAAATTACCTGCCACCACGTCTTTCGGAGCTTCTACCTCAGCAGTAGTGATAGCATAAGCCTCGCCTTGATCCCTTGGCCTTTTCTGAGGTAAGTTCTCCTGACGCTTAGGAAATGCATTTGCATAATGCCCCATCTCCCTGCAATTATAGCACTGAACATTGGTAGCTTCCTTCTTCCCCTTGCAATCACGATCCTGTTGGCCTTTTTCACCACACTTGTAACAGACTCCCATTCCCTTCAAGCAAGTACTAGGGTGTTTCTTCCCGCATTTAACACAGGATGGATATTCAACCATTCCCTTCTTCCCTTTATTTCCATTCCCAGATTGATCAGCATGTCTCTTCTTCTCTTTCTTTTCTTTAAAGTCATAAGACTTAGAGAATTCCTTTTCGGTCTTGATAGCACATGAGACAATGTCTTCGTACGACGAAAAGGATTGTGAGACTAATGCTCGACGGAGAAATGGTTTTAACCCATCAAAGAAATGATCAATCTTACTTCTTTGGTTACGTATATAATCACCAGCGTACCTTGCTAACCTTGTAAAGTTAGCCTCATACTTTGTGACATTCTCATCCTACTTCTGTCTCAGACTTAGAAATTGCCTTTCCATATCTGCTCGATGGTTGCGAGGAAAGTATTTTTCTAAAAACAGATATTTGAACTCCCTCCATTCCATATTTGATACTTCATCATCTTCCTTCATATTTTGAATCAATGACCACCATTGATCAACATCTCCAGTGAGGCGGTAAACTGCCATGATAACTTTTTCCCTTTCACTGCTCCCCAAAGCCTGAAATATTTTCTCTACGGAAAATATCTATTTCTCAACTACTAAGGGATTTGTACTCACATTGAACATTGGTGGTTGTTGCCTCATGAATCGATCTAACATTGATCCTCCACGCTACGGATCAGGGTGCTCCATACGGGTAAGGTTATTATTCATAACCTGAGTAAGTTGTCTGAGTGTGGTGATTAGCTGATCGGCACCAGTTGCATCACTAGCTCCACTATAATTATCTTGAGCAGGAGGGAAATCCCTACATGGAGTGCGTGCATTGATACGTTTTCCATTTCTTCCACTAGGTGCCATTTCTAAACAATGGCATAAACTAGATCAGTTTATGAATCAAAATACATAATCCCATACTTATAAAACACTTAACATAAATTGAACTATTTATGGATATAATCCATAATCATAAGAATGTTTTCTTTGAGGAAGTATATACTCATAATCCCTTCAAACTGATTTGTAATGAAAATGATAGTTATCCTAAGCATATCCCCCGGGAGTGTCGTAACCAAGAGTCCAGCAAGGCCCGTTGTCGTGCACCAGTTCTCGTTCGAGTCTAGCTCAAAGCTGTGTTTTTGGGTTTTACCCCTAGGTACATCTGTGCCAGAGACGCCTCTACCTGCTCGTATCCAGACAGGGATGTATTGCTCGGAAAACTCACAAAATCTCTACAATACCAAAATTCTAGGAAGTTCTTCTATACTAATCCTCAATGTTCATCTTAGGTTTACGTGCTCTAATCAGAGTTTATCTAAATATAGCTTCCAAGGATTGTACTAAACTTCCTCTGATACCAACTGTAACGCCCCGACCCCAGTTACCCAGAGTCGGTGCATTATTATATAACATTGGCATGATCACAGGAAAGATAAAATCTCGAAATACCGATTGGTTTAGTAGTCTTGGAAACACTAGATATATTCATAAGTCTTACATTACATCATAAAATGAAAAACTACTACAACAACATATTGTCTCCATAATCCACACTCATATCCCCACAAAATATCCCTGCAGGTCATTCATAATTTACTTCTTCACTTCCTGGGAAAAATAAAACATAGAAAAGGGGTGAGCTCAAATGCCCAGTAAGGATAACAATATAGCGGAAACTTTCATAAATAAGAATAAACATTTAAGGCAATGTATAACTAAAACAAAAGCCTTTCAAACTTTAACTTTTAACATAGTATGGAATAAATAAAATGAAATAATGACATTTACTTATTCACATGGTTATTCTACTAATCAAATAATCACATGCAAAATCAATAACCACTTTCATAATGATGGAATGCATAATGCCAGACTATCATAACCACATAGCCAAGGCCTCATGCCAAGACTACAAATATGATTTTGTCAAGGCCTTATGCCAAGACACTAGTTTGTCTCATGAGACCTACCGATGCATCGAGGAGCTATAGAGGGCTCCACCTGTCACATATTAAGTCCAATGCATTCCCATATGAAAAGGTTTAAACATAACATAAACATTCGTATTAAAACTAGCATACGAAATGAGAATACATTCACCATAAACCATGAATGGTATAAAAATAGAACATCCACAGTCAAACAAATCACAAAACCTTCAATATAATATAGAAGTTTTGTATCATAACAAATCAACTTTAAATAAGCGTAAAATCCATCAAAGGATGTTGACATATATGAAATAAAAATTCTATTTAAAGAAATATCTCTTTTTATTTTGATATCATTTAAAATCCATATAAAATAAAACATTTTCTTTGAAAATATTTTTATAAGCTTGTAAGGGAAGCTTTGATGATTTTATTACGGCGGAAAATAGCCGCACCCGCCGTATAAGTTAAAAACAACATTCTTACCTTAATTCTGTCGAAAAGGTTAAAAAGGACCTTGTTTTGAAAACGACGGAAAGATTCCTTTATAAACCACTTATAAAAGTAAAAAAGGGTATAAATGACTTTAACTCATATTCTAGTAAATAGTAAAAATGTTTTGAAATACATTTTTAAGAAACATGGATGTGGATGATAAAGAGATCCCAATAGACTATTACGTATAAACAACCTCGGATAATGAAGAGATTGTGAAATAACCATTACCTTGTACTTTTCCTTGGTTGGGGTAGGTTAACCTCCTGTATAATGGTGAAATAATTGTTATTAAATTATACAAAAATCATATATATTAATATTATATCATATATGATCTTTTAACATTGATTTGTTAATAATATCTTAGAATTATCGTCGTTTCGGGTGTTAACTTACTCATTTTATTTTATATGTTTTGTTACATAAGCCATGTTTTCTGTATCTTATTCATATCCAGAATGATATCAAGTCCCTAAACATCATTTGTAAATCATCAAATGATAATTATACTTTAATGGATACGATGGAGAATGAATCTCATCGCGTTCGTGGAGACGGTAGTCCGTACATACGCACGAGCGACAATATCATTCTTTTGATATTAAAATAATATATAAATGGATGGAATATCATATATACAGAATCATTAACATGTTATATTTATTATTTACATGAGTTACACATCATTATTATACCCATCCAAATAATAATATATTGAATAACAATTACACCACGACGTGGAGACGGTAAGCCGTACGTACGCACGTATGGCGACATGTTATTCAAAGGGTGGATAGAATACTAAATATGGTTGTAACATATTGATAATAACATCATAGTATATATAAGATACTAAAGTTATTATTTTATAATGGTAATAACAAAGAAAGAAGAAGTGTAAGAAGAAAGGAACTTGAAAAGGGGTGGTGAAAACATTACCTCTTCTTCGGGTTCTTCCTTTTGATTTGATCAAAAGGGCTCCATAGGTTGGCTTTCTGATCAAACTAAGGCCTCTAGGTTGTATTTAGGGATGTTGGGAGAGTATTTGGCCAGAGTTTGGCCGAACCAAAAGGCTTTGAAGGTGTGAAGAAATGAGAAGGAGGAGTGCCCTTTTATAAGAGGGGTGAGGGGCACCTTTGGAAAAGCTAGAAATATTAATTTATAATAAATTCATATTTGGTTTCTAATGGCTCCAAAGTTGATTATTCAAAGGTTATGGTGGTTATAGGAAAAACTCCACTCAACCAATAGAATTTAGACAGGTTTGGGTACTTATATTAACCTTATCTTTAAGTATTTACTCTAAGTTAATTAGTTTCACTTTTACAATGTCTCTTTGTATTTTTATATAATATGGTTAATAAACTTACTATATAATCCAATATACCCCCAATTGGTCCATTAATGATTAACCTATCATTATATAAGTCTCTTGGCCGAACCTTAGATTTTTAGGAATTTAATATCAATTAATAATATAATGTTTGTTTTAAGAACTCTTTTATGTCAATTTTGACACTATTCAATAGTTGATTTTTGTGAAACTCATAACAGATTGATTAATTCGAAAAAATTCAATTACATCAGTCCTAATATATCATATTATCCTATAAAATTAGTTTAATTCATTAAAAGATTCATATTATATTTATTTGGGTATTTATAATATCAATTATTTTAATTTTTCACTATTATAGTAATTAATTCATCATCACTGTGTCATAAATAAATTAAATTATTTAATGTCTAAAAATTATAAATGAACTATAACTATGTAGGAAATCTTTTTATATTTCTAATGAATATTTATAATCTAAAATTCAACATATATAACCCTATGTAAAAATTGTTTTGCTAAAAGATATATGCTTGTGTCATTTTTGTATTCATTTTAACTTAATTAAAATAAAGTGTCCTTATCACCTACAAGTGGCACCATGGGGTCCCAAAATCGACCCAAAGATGAATATGGTCGAACATGTATCACCCAATAAGGCTAGGACACGTTTTAGGGTAATTTAGTATTATTATAATATTATTTTTTAACCCTTATTTACCGGATTTACCCTTAACCATGGTAAATAAAATATTTACCGCAGTAATTATTCAAAATGTCTAAAAGTAAATGTTAACTATTTACACAATTTGAACATCCTGATTCCAAATATGGAATCCATTTTTCTAAATTCAAAACACATAAGTGGCAGAAATTAATTTAAAATTAATTCCCACTGTCAAAACAAAAAAGCGTGTTTTTAAGAGATAATAACTATCAAAAGATTGACACTTGTTTATGTTCGGTTTAATTGTAAAATTATGTCCAATGACCAAAATTATATTAAATGGTAAAAATATATTCTAAATATACTTTAAAACCACTCAAATTCATAATTTATCACTATTAATTATTTTGATTTAAAAAGTTTTTTTTAATTAAAATATTGTAATTTTCACTATTCATCAAAATATGAAAGTTATCCGAAATGTACCAAAATTTCACCTTAGGCTAAATTCGATATTCCGAATCCAAAAATGAAGTCCATTTTGAAATATAAAATATATATAATTTCAAAAGTAGGTATTAATATTCATAATGGCTAGTTTGATTGGTTATGGTGTGCTAGAACTCGGTGTTGCGTACAACACACGCTATCACATTATTCAAAGAGAAGCATACCATAGAAGCTTGGGGTGTTACACAATTGATTTTGGATTATTACTAGTATTACATGGATATATATAAATACAATATATATTAAGTTAAAAATATGATATAACTTTTTATAGTGAATATCCATCAGTATAACACATAAAATAATTTCCTATATGAGATTTATGAAAAACATTGGAACTCTTTATGGAACCATATATACTCTTTTTCAAATATATTGGAAAAAATATACACTTTTTAGAGAAAACATTGTATTAAAATTTAATAACTATTATAAGGACTGATTATCGAATCATCCAAGATATTAATTTATTCAAAAAAATATTTAAAATAAATATTTCATGTGTTATAAAAGTATGATATTTGGATAAATTCTTTTGAAACATAAGATATAACGGGGTATTTTATGGTCACTATCAACAATAATAATCTCTCTATATGAAATTTTTTTATATAATATATATCATATATGTAAAAATATAATCCTATTTCACATTAAATTTGTTGACCTCTACAAACAGACTATGTCACTCTTCAACATGTCAACTCGCTGCTTTATAATTCACTAATATAGACAAAATAAATTGTATCTAAACATCACATGTCATCTATTCATGAATCTGAGCACATCTCATATCACATAACTAAGGATGGTTACCAATTTACTTAGTCAAATTCAATAAATTTCCTTGATATAGTTTCTTTGCATTAAAGAGGAAAAATACCATCATGTTTAATCTTCAATGGATGATATACTCTGAATAATAAAGAACCACCACATTTTATCTATCCATCATGGAATTAAAAAGAATCTTATTAAGGTTTAATTGTTTTTCAATAACATATCTCAACAACCATATGTAATATGTATTCAAAATAAGTAGATACCAGAGTTTATCTCAACAATAGTATGATATTCCATGTGAAATACACTAGTGGGACAATATAAATATATTGTATCAACTAATTATCATATGACTCTACTGTTTCAATGTTACATATAATACATTGAATTGTTTAAAATGTTATACACATTAAAATATTTATATATCATCATAAACTATAATAATAAATGGATATAATTTATTAGGGACCCAACAAGTTTATACATTAAAGTAATATTATAATTACACTATTCATGTAATATCAATACATTATTATTGATGAATGATATATATATCCTTTATAATAAATCCATGAAATATTTTACAACCATTACATCATATAATTCATATATCTAACACAATGATATTTAACATAGAACTCATGAATCATTTATGCTAAAGGTTTTTTAAAATGATCAAATATATTTTCATTTATGTCCACACAAAATATCCTTAAAATTCACTTCTTAATAATATATTGAATGAGTTGGATTATGATATGAATGTTTTATGTATGTTAGTATATCTAAGGTACCTTAGAAGTTTCAATGAATTCTTTTATTTTCAAAAATACAATATTTTTTCATTAATGTAAGGATCCACCTCATGTACTATGATGAAATTCCTCGTCCAAATAATCTCAATTACACAATATGATGTTGGAATGTAATAATCCTCTATATTTTAGTCTATAATTGAGGAATTTTTTAAACAATCCCAGATATTATCTCCAACGTATCAGAAAACAATATTGTGATATCATGTCATCATTGTTAGAAAGAGAACTAGAGTCTATGTAACCCTATAAATTGAGATCATCCTATATTTAAAAGACCATGAATATATCCTTACATATTCTCAAGCACATAAATACATTAATAGAATTATTCCAGTGACTATAACTAGTATTTTATCATTTTCATTTGTTTATGTTCAATTTATACAGGGCACCAATTCATGTACATGACATATCATACATGATAGATGTTATTGCAGACATATAAGGAATATTATCTAGTTCTTTCAACTCCTTTAAGGATCACAAATATTCCTAAGTTTTTTTATCTATCATTAATAATGAAAAAATAAGGCAGTTATTCACGAGAAACTAATATATTTATTTTATCACAGTCTATGAATCCTCTTTATAATGTCTTTATATATAATAAAAACCAATATGTAGGATTATTCTCCTCAAATTTCCTTGAGAATATTTATCTAAACCACGCATTTATAGAATATAAAATCAGGAAAATACTTTTGATAAAACTAATAAAATCTATATAAACTATCAGAAGTACCAAAACACTCCCACTAACATATTTATTTTAAAAAAAATAATCTTTTAACTTTATGAAACGAAACTATTTGGGAACATCATCAAACTAAAGGTTACAACTATATGAAGCTTTATTACAACACTAGATGGACCACTAAAACATAAAAACATTTGAAGAAAACTTTATAACATAAACATGTTCATGTTTTTTATACACATATCCCAAAAACTGCACATTATGTATTTTTTTGACATCCATTTGATATATCTTATAATTACAATGAGATATCATGGACTAAAATATAATACTAGAAGTTTTCATCATGATGGATGAAATTATTTAATAAATATCATGACCTATATGTTTTTACACCTTTACTACCATTAAATAGACAACCTATCATACATTTGAGATTTAACTTGGAAAAAAACATTACACTTTATGGCTCTCATCATTTCAGTTGTATCCAAAAATTATAAACAGGTTTAGTGTCTGTTGATTCCATCCCATAATTAATGGAATTTAATAATTTATCATAATCAATATTCTTAATGTTCTCATATTATCCACTACTTTCATGTTGTCACAAACCAACCATGGTACCCTGGTAATCTGATAACCAAGATCGACCTGATATAGGTTGAAGGGCTTTCTTGATCCCCATGAGTAAGTGACTAGAACATTTCATCATAGAAAAGGAAAGTCGGAATAATTTTTCCAAAAATGTTACAAAAGAAAGATAACGAGAGTGTATTCATACAAAATAGACTCCACCAGGTGGACTGTAATAGAAATAAAATTGTTAATAAAGAACCTAGTGTAATACAACAATGTTCAAAAAAACTGAAATAAAATAGCCCAAGTCCCAGTGGATGCAACCCTCCAACTCTATAGATCAATACATAGAACCACATCCAAGTGGTGTTTTACCCTTTCTCAAAACCAGAATGATATAATCTAAAAATCCATAATTCATAGTTTGGGTGTGAGCTCATATCCCATTAGGGTCTCACTAAGGAATCCATTTTATATGTAAACATTTAATTAACCAAATAACGAGCATTCAATTTTCAAATTAATAGGGTTTTCATTTAAGAAGAATATTTAAAAGATAATGATTTAAATTTGAAAATATGGAATACATTTAAAATTATTAAAATAAAGTAAACAAATATCATAAATAATCATCTTTTATGTAAAAATATTTATATAAATCCAAATTCATATAAAATATTTCAAATCTATTGAATGTTTTAATTTGAAATACAAATAAGAAAGAAATAAGGTCATACGATTAAGAAGGTATGATAGTACTAGGATATAGGTTCCCCATAGTTAGGATGACACATTAATATTTACATACACCCCTTTGATCTAAAGCCAAAGAGGACTCACAACCATCACCTAAAGGATGTGATATGGATTATTTATGTATTGAAACATTGGGAATCATAAATAATCATCGAAATAACTTACTAAGTACCTAAGGATTTCATGTAATATAGTATAAAATTAATGATATGAATTTTATTTTAAAACTATTTAAAATAATGTTCAAACTATTATATATTTCAAATATGTAAATTTTCATTCATTAACTAGAACATGGGTATTAATCAATAACATTCCCTTTTTCAAGGATCGAACCTAAAGGTTTTTTCAAAATTGTTTTAGATTTTTTTAAACATAATTTAAAATTAATTTATTCAAATTAATTTGAAAATTTTTCCATCAAAAAAATTTAAACTCAAATTCAAATAATTTCAATTCCACTAGTTTCCATAAATTTTTCAAACACACCCATATTCGCTGAAATTGGGGGTTTCACCCAATTTCATGCCAAAACCAAATTCCTGAAACCATGTTCCCTAATTCAATTGAATTCGGATTCCAAATAAAACAATTAAAATTAGAATCAATATTATTAATTGTAATAAAATAATTTAAATAAAATCATGAAATTCAGGTTAAATCAAATTGATCCATCTTAATGGAAAAACCTCCCTTTCATTGAATAACATTTACCGCAATGGAAACCAATGACCGGAATAAATTCAAATAAGATCTAGTAACTCAATCTAGAAACAATATTAAAAAAATGGGGTATCGATATATCAATCCCAATATGATCTACAAAACTTCTATGTGGAGAAAACGAAATAGACAAGGAGACAGGGAAAATTATTACCTGAAATGTCACACCACAACTGCAACAATGATAAATCACTAATTGAGATGACTATAAATGTATTTGGGGAACCTAAATCACTAGGGTAAGACTCTTAGGTTGAGAGTAATAAATTATAGGGAGTAGGAAATAAGGTTTTCATCCAGATATTCTATTTAAAACAAATATTGGGTTCTAACATGAAGTGTAACCCAATTACATGTCATGAAACATAAAATTATAATAATCAAGGTAAAACCTATCAGCTCAAGAAAAGGATTTTTTTTTCATTTTTTGATTTTAAAAATGTGAAACATTAAAAAATTGCTGGTAAATCGTTTTTAGATCATTGAAATGAATTGTTTTTTCTATGAATTGAACAAATATATGACTTCACCATTAGTAGTATCCTCTTAATTTCATCTCATTCATAATCATACAAAAAAAATAAATAATAGAATATTTTAAAACATACCTTTTAGAATTGTATTGTGATGTTATATCCACCCCATTATAAAAAAATCTTCTTCCCCAAAAAACATGTGATGAATGATCAATATGGAGATGGTTAGACCATTTCTCTCTTGTATGTGCCTCACATTCCCATGTCTCAGGAGTATCAGAATCTTGATGTCGTAAAACATAAACCAAAGGTATCGGCCTCCCATTAAGCTCATTAGATTCATAGTCAACTATTATGGATGGTTGTATAGTCATGGATAAATCAGGATCAACCTCAACATCACTCAAGATTGAGCATGAGGTGGATCATATAGATATATATATGTAACTGAGATACGTGAAACACATTAAGTATCAACATCATCAATAGTGGAAAAGATAAATGTTAGGTAATTTTTATCAAATGAAAAAAACTATAATGATCCCCAAAAATGAGGAACATGATTCTGTTTCCTACAAATATTTTGATTACCCAACCAAGGTAAAACCTTCAAGAACTCCTTATCAATAAATGAATATTATAAGTATCTATGGCAATAAGAATCATAAGATTTATATCAATTCTCCATCATCAATGTTCAATGATTAATCAACTGAATCATTATTTTCTTCTCTTAGACCAAGCTCGATCTAACCAAGGATAATTCACCAATAACTGAAAAAATAGACTTATTCATGTTTGAACGTACAAGGCCCCCAAAAAATACTTTCAGATCACAGATTGTTAATAGTGGTTATAAGAAACCTAAACTAACCCCAAATGGTAATCCCAATCCCCACTAATGTTGAGAACTGAATCATAAAAAATATCCTCAATAATTTTAATAGTTTTTTCTATCTGGAAATCAAAACATGGATGATATTCCATACTCAAATAAACATGATATCCTAGTTCATATAGAAGGACTTTCCAAAATCAATAAGTGAATAGAATATCTCTGTTCGAATCTATAACAGATGGAACTCTGCGTAGATTAGTAATCTCTTTCACCCATAGATGTCCCAACTTCTCAACTTTGGTTGTATCATGAATTGGTATAATTTCTGCTAATTAGTTCAAATGATCGATCAAAACCTATATCAGATTCTAATTTCTATCTGTATGTGGAATCCTAACAACATATTCCATAGAGATTCCATACAACATCCAAATAGGGACTTGAAGTTGATGTTGCAAACTTGAAGGTTTGTAGTGTTGGCCTTGACCTTTTTGAATGTATAATAATGAAAGAAGAATTATGAAATTCCACATCTCATTCCTAAACCCCAGAACTACCGTCACATAACAAAAAACATTTTCCAGGATATTGGGTGCACTTACCACTAGGATCTATGGAAATCCCTCATCACAGATTTCATTACTGAAGATGATTACATGGAATGGTTTCAAAAGCATAGAATTATCTTTTTTGGATAAAGTTCAATAAATCCTTGTATCCCCAACATTAATATATGATATAATTATATGTAGTTCATCATCAATAGTTTTTCCTAAATAATCAACTTGAGAATAGTGGATGTCAACAAAACACTAGGCGTGGAATCCTCATCCCCTAATTCATGTTCTCTTATATATAACTATTCAAAGAGGTCCATCATGTTCCAATCATGTGAGGATTGTTTCACTCTCTGGGTAAGATGTTTCTTATTGAGAGCATCTGCAATGACATTCCCTTTCCATGGGATATTGGTGATGCCATATTTGAAAGACTACAGGTATTATACCCAACACCACTGGAAGATATTCAAATATATATGAGAGAAGATATAACTCTGGCTCTTGTGGTCGGAATACATGGTAAACCATTTTCAATAATGTAAATTACACAAACACTTATGAACATGCATAAAGTATTCATGATCAATGTCATGGGTTGAATAATTGTTCTCTTGTGGACTAAAATGATGGGAACTGTAAGCCACAACATGATCAACATGCATAAAAATGCAGTCCAAATATGAGCACGATGAATTACAGAAGACCATATAACCCCACCTAGCCTCAAGAAGTTTCAACACTAGCATAGTAGTAAAAACATGTTTCCTGTCAACTAAATAATTATGAAACCTATCATACCATGAAAACATTACTCCATTCTGAGTTAGTGCAGTCATTTGAGAATCCAACTTTGTGAAGACCTATAGTAATTAGGGATAATATTCCACTATAACAAAGAAGCTCTGAATCATGAAGACTTTTTGTGGTTGATCCCAAATAATAATAGCCTTCACCTTATCAGGATCAATTACTATTCCTTGTTTTGACACCACCATTCCCTACAACCTCACTTTTTGAATCGATAAATTACATTTCGAAAAATTGGCAAAAAGTCACTGACTTCTAATCAAAATCAAAACTTTTTTCATATTATGAACATGATCTTTTTCAGACATAAAGAAAATTTGGATTTCATCCACATAAACCATCACAAATGTATATTTTATTTCATTTAATTTAATATTCATTACATCCATAAAGACTGCATGATCATTGGTTAAACCAAACGTCCTGAATAATTAGTCATAATTTCCGTATGAGATATGAATGGTTGTTTTCATAATATCGTATTATTTTATCCTCAATAGACGGTAACCAGAGTAGAAATAAAGAATCCAAAACTACTTCCCCCTTTAAATTGATAAAACATATCATCAATCCAGGGTAATAGATAATTTTTCATTACTATAACTCAATTTAGATTTATATAATCAATCCATAGGTGAAGTGCACCATCATCCATCATAATGAAGAGAATCGGCACCGCCCAAGGTGAGATGCTCGAGCATATGAATCCTTTCTCAAGAATATCACCCAACGTGCAAATAATCTCTTTTATTTTATCTAGTTCAATACTACAAAGGGTAATAAACACTAATTTATTACCCGACATTATGTAAATAGAAAACCCAACCACCCTTACTAGTGGAAGACCAGATAAGTTATAAGAAAACACATTAGAAACCTGATGACCACTGGAGGGATATCACTACAGAAGCATTAGAACTACAAATCAAAGTAAAACACATATATCACTTTCTAAAACCCTGTATTAGAAGATATGAATATACACTTCCTTAGGTCCCCATCTCCTTAAAAGGCACATAAGACACTGCTATCTGTAGTAAAGGTGAACTGTTTCAGATAATAATAAATTAGGAATTTATTACAAATTATCCAATATATCATGAATATGACACCAAGAGGGTTCTAGTTTAGATCTAGAAAAAATTAATGAAATATCGATATAAGAGAGAGAGAGAGAAGACACAAGAGGGTCTATGAATACTCTGATCTCCTTTCGTAGTAAGGGGTTTTGTAATATCAAATGTACAATATACAATCTCTATGTGAAGAATTATTATTTTAACATAACATAAGGAAATAAAATAATGAGAAGCATCAATATCAAATATAGAATTCACCAATGAATAATCATAGAATTGGAACCTCTCACAGTCATTGGATTAAAATTTAGTTAATCTGGAGATTCTTTCACTACATTAATAATGTAACACCACAACCCCAGTTACCCAGAGTCGGTGCATTGTTACATAACATTAGCATGATCACAAAATATGAAGTCTCAAAAGACCGATTAGTTTAGTAGCCTTGGAATAACTAGATACATTCATAAAGTATACATTACATCATAAAATGAATACTACAACAACATCTTGTCTCCACACTCATATCCCCTTATACTATCCCTGCAGGTCATTCATAATATACTTCTCAACACTCTGGGAAAAATAAAACATAGAAAGGGGTGATCTAAAATGCTAATTAAGGATAAAAATATAGGGGAAAATTTCATAAATAAGAATAAACATTTAAGGAAATGTATAACTAAAACAAAAGCCTTTTAAACTTGGAATTCAATATAATATGGTAGAAATAAAATTAAATAATTCCATTTAATTATTCACATGGATATTCTACTAGTAAAATAATCCCATGAAATATCAATAACCACTTTCATAATGATAAAATGCATAATGCCAGACTATCATAACCGCATATCCAAGGCCTCATGCTTGTCAAGGCCTTGTGCCAAGACACTAGTTTTTATCATGAGACCTACCAATGCATCGAGGAGCTATAGTAGGCTCCACCAGTCACTTACTAAGTCCAATGCATTCCTCAGATGAAAATATTGAAACATAGCATAAACATTCTTATTAAAACTACCATACGAAATGTTAATACTTTATCCACTAACCATGAATGGTATAAAAATTGCACATCCATAGTCAAACATAACTCATTAAATAAAATATTGAATATTGTATTGTAAAAACTATCCTTAATCAAGAATAATGAATGATATTTACATAGATTAAAATAATCATCAAAACTATTTGAGGGAAATATCCTGCTTTTTCTTGAAATCATTTAAAAGTCACACAATTTGTTAAGAAGACATTTAAAAATAGTTTATTGAATCCAAGTGTCCCATATCACTTTGAAACATTCAAAAGGAATTTTAATTTAAAAACATTAATGTCCATATAAAAAATCATTAAAACCATTTTTAAAACATGGACATTAATGGGAAATATTTAGAAGAATAAATCTATAAAAAATTTAAAAATGATATTTTACTTAGAGTTTCTAACCAAAAGAGAGACACTTGAATAAAAATAATTGAGGTAAACAAAACCTTGTAATATCATGAAAATAAAGGGACTAATGATATACTATGTCAAAGTACATTATATACACCATATAAAAGTGATTTGGTGTATAACAACAAAAGAGTCTCAATGGAATGTAAATTGAGATGGAATCTCTCATAATGGGCCTATCCTTGGATTAAGGTTAAATAAAATACATAATTATGTGGGAAAAATATAAATACACTCAATATGATTGGATATTTAGTGTAAAACAATCAAAGGACATTCACAAATATTCTTGTAAAAACAACACTAATGAATTTGATGTTTAACTCAACAAATCGAGATTGAGTAAAAATTACTCTTATCAAGTTCATACTGAATACTTGAGAAATTATCAATGGAGTGATTATGTGTATAAAAAGTATATCCATAGAAATGTGAGTGGATATTATGACATAATCAGATGAATATTGATTCCACACATAATCTTGGAGTCAAATAATCACTGATGTCATGACCCGTCCTCGGGGCCCGTGCTGTGACTACCCCAAGCCCGCCTCCCATAGGCCAGGGGCTTGCGACTAGAACCAAAGGCGTAAATCCTGATATAAGGGAAGGCATTGCCTTTATATAAGTAAAACAATACAACAAAGAATGCAAGAAGAAGTAAACACTAAGTAAACTGAGTCCAAAAGTAAGTGATGAAAAGTAAATGGGCCAGAATACAAACCCAACTGAATGTATAGTAAATCGGAAAATAATGTCTAGCAGCAGAAAAGTAAATCAGTAACCACCGAGTCGTCCTTCGGCTATCCCACCTGAAAGGTGGGTACATATGGTCTCTTCAACCCCTCGGGTCTGGTCGTCCGCTCCGTGTACGTCCTGCTTGATAGTCCACCTCGGAAACCGTCCCGCTCCTCAAGCCTCAACCACGATCAGTGTTGTCTGTCGTCTACAACCAACACCACGTAGTGCGATCATAGCCTGTGAAGGGGGGAGTATACAATACCGAGTAAGGACCTCGAGACCCCCCGAATGTCCCCTGGAATCCACAAAGGATAAACCACAAAGGAAAGATAAAACACAAAGTATCAAACAATTATACTTAGGTATATGGCTATACATATACCCAAGTCATCAATTCCAGTTCAGCTCCAACTCATGAGCCCAAGTACAACCCTGTCCACACAGGAAAGCATAACCTAATCCACACAGGAAAGCAAGTCAATCTTATCGATGATATTGACTGAAAGACAAGACTTGGATCACATAGGTATAATACTCACGAAGAGGGGTAGAGATGATAGATGTAGCCCTTGAATCATCTCCCCTGCCGAACCCACATGGGATCCAAGTACAGAAGTCGTCACTGCCAAACCCATGTATGATCCAGGTACTGTAACCATCGCTGACGAACCCATGTTGGATCCATGTACAGTCATCATCGCTGCCGAACCCACGGAGGATCCAAGAACAGTCATCATCGCTGTCGAACCCACGTAGGATCCAAGTACAGTTGTCATAGTCGTCGTAGTCGCAGCCAGCTCTAGGGTTCCAGCACACTGCACGCTCGATTCCGGGAGGGTCTGCTCCATTATCCAAGTGGGTCGATACATCAACTGTCACAATGTCTAGATTGTTTGTATCCCGAAGTTCCGTCTTGTCAAAAGCAACTCAACGTAATAGATGGCACGTTAATCGGATGCCGTGTCTGAGAGTTATTGGCTTTTTTGTCCCATGGACCCTGTTAGAAATTTGCTCATTTCTAACTCAGCCGATATCCAAAATCATTTGAAACTCATTTAGAGTATCGCTAAAGGACCGTCTCGACTAAAGAGTCCTAGTGTCGTAGATGGAGCGTCGATCGGACGCGCGGTCTTTAAGTTAACCACGTTTAAGTAATTAACGGTCCTGACCCATTTAGCCCAGTGGGTCGACGGGTTGGGTTGACCGTGTTTTATGTGTTAGACCTAGTAGGGGTGTCGGACCGGTCCGAAGGGAAAACTCAAGTCGGCCCGAAGGGACACGACCTGGCCCGATGTGGCGTAGCCAGCCCGGAAAGGGGCGGCCCGGCTGGGCGGGCGGCCCATCTGGCTTGGCCGAAGCTGAGAGGGCTCCAAGGGGGGGGCCATTCTTTAACACCGACAGTGCCATGCGGGGCCGCCGTTCCATGAACCGGTCGGTTAGACCCGTCGATCTTTGAGCACGCGGCCAACATGGGCGGGCCGCCGATCCTCTAGAGTGACGCCCACTGGGTGCCGCGGTCCAGTACCGCGCGGCCGACCGATGGGCCGGCTGGTCCCCTAACGAGGTTCCCTCCTGGCACCACAGCTCCTCTTCACTTGGTCAGCCGATGGGCCGGACGGTTCTTCTGCCGTAGCGGCACGCGTTGCGGGCCGCGGTTCGTTCTGCACAATCGGCACGACATTGTCGGTTCCCTTCATCATGATACCATTATGGTGCGATGGCGTCGTGTTTCCTTCACCTTCAATTGCCAATTCTAATATAATAAATGAGAACAACGGAGGGTTGTCGGGCCGTGTCCATTCGGCCCGTACCCTCCATGTAAAAAAGATAGCGATCGGCCAAGGTAAACGAGATTCTCAACAACAAACCAAAGCATAATTTTAATCTATTAAAATTGAACTTAACCCCTACCTCAACAAACGATGATTAATATAGGCATCACGGTTGACGGCGTCACGTGGTGAGGTTTCGTAGACGTCGATAGAGAGTGTCCGAGGAGGAAGTGGTGTCTCCTTTTTTATCACGGAGAGAAGAAAACAAAGCGTGATGTCGTTTGTGATTTCTGGCTTCGTTGTTTCCTTCCTTTCCGCAGAGGAGGAAAAAGAAGAAGAATACAGGTTCACCGAGTCGATGTTCTTCATCGGAGTCTTGGCATACTTCAACAAAGGAGATGAAGTTCTTCAAGTCTCAAGAGCTCTCTTCCCTTTTTCTCAACACAATAACCCACCCAAACAAAATAAAATAAGGCTTCTCCTTATTTTATTAATCCATGCCATGCATTTCAAATTACAAATTTTAAAAATCCAATTCACTTAATTAATTAAACCATGAGTAGTCTAATTAATTATGTGATATGTCGGAAAGTTTAATGAGGGAGAGAGAGAAGAGGAAGAGGATAGGTTTCACAAGTTAAGATGAGTTACAAATTTTAAGAGGGAGTTAGAGGAGTTTTAAGGAATATAATGGGGTGGGGCTTGTGTGCGCCCCACCTCACAAATATCCTCACATGGGTAGTTAGGGGCTTGTGGGTCCCACCCCAACTAAGACATGTAGGATATAACCACTTGGATAAGAATAAAAATTGTTCCACAAATTTTATTCAATTATTTATTAATCCACAAATTTTAACTTCTCCTCCCGTGAAAACGAAACCACGGTAAAGGTTCCGTTATGAAATTATCGGCGCTACGGTTTCATCGGTGCCCTTGGATTTCAATTCTGAGCACCGGTTCAAAAGACAGAAAAACCTGCTCGATCGTTTACTGAATGTACCCAAGCTAAAATTTATAAATTGATTCTAGGCACACCGGGCCTCGGAATTAGATGCTGTTAGAAACTACGTGCTCGTAAAATCCAATAGAAATTAAGAAAAAAAAAATTCCTTGAAATATACGGGTCTTTACAAATGAAGTATGTGTAAATCCGGATGAGTGGAAATTGAAATTTCAAATTCCCTTATTGATTTTTGAACATACGAAACATACACCCATGAAAGAAGGATCATACAATGATGATGTAAATATAAATTAATTAAATTATATTTCACAATGAATACAAACATGGGTAGTACACACACCACATGCAATAAATAAGTGGTGAATAATGGAAATCTCACAGAATTAAAAGTGAGATAAGAAACACCTTACTTTGTACTATTTCATTGGTCGAGGGTAGGTTTGCCTCATGTATAATGGTGAAATAATTTTTATTGAATTATATAAGGATCATATACATTAATATGATAAGAAATATGATCTTTTAACATTGCTTTGTTCATAATATCTTAGTATTATCGTCATTTCGGGTGTTAACTTACTCGTTTTCTTTTATATGTTTTGTTAAAAAAGTCGTCTTTGTTATGGGTAGTTTGTATTTTATTCATATACAGAATGATATCAAGTCCATAAAAATTATTTTTAATCATCAAATGGAAATTATACTTGAATGGATTCGATGGGGAATGAATCTCATCGCATTCGTGGAGACAATAGTCCGTACGTACGCACAAGCGACAATATCATTCTTTTGATATTAAAAAAATATATAATAGGATGGTATATCACATATACAGAATAATTATATTGTTATATTTATTATTTTCAATAATTACACATCATTATTATACCCATCCAAATAATAATGTATTGAATAACAATTCCACCACGACGTGGAGACGGTAGGTCGTATGTACACACGTATGGTGACATGTCATTCAAAGGATGATAGAATACTGAATATGGTTGTACCATATTTATAATAACATCATAGTATATAGAAGATACTAGAGTTATTATTTTATAATGGAAATAACAAATAAATAAGAAGTTGAAGAAGAAAGTAATTTGAAAGAGGGTGGTGAAAACATTACCTCTTCTTCGGGTTCTTCCATTTGATTTGTTCAAAAGGGCTCCATAGGATGGATTTATAATCAAACTATGGCCTCTAGGATTAATTGAGGGAAGTTGAGAGAATAATTGGACAGGTTTTGGATGAAGGAAAAGGCTTTGAAGGTGTAAATAATTTGTTAGAAGTGGTATCCTTTTATAAGGGGGAGAAGGGGCTCTTTAAGAAAAACAAAAAGTATTATTTTAAAATAAATTCATATTCGGTTTCTAATGGCTCCAAAGTAGATTTTTCAAAGTCTAAGGTGTGTATGGGTCTAAATCATTTCAACCAATAGATTTATATAGGTTTGGGTCCTTATATTAACCTTATCTTTTAGTTTTAACTCTTAGTTAATTAGTTTGACATTTACTATGTCACTTAGTTATTTTATATTATATAGTTAATAAACCTACTATATACATCCAATTGACCCCCCAAGTGGTCCATTAATGATACAAATATCATGATATAAGTCCTTTGGCTTAACCATAGATTTTTAGTAATATATTATCAATTAATAATATAATATTTGTTTTAAAAACTCATATATTTCAATTTTGACACTATTCAATAATTGAATTTTTTATGGTCATAAAAACTTTATTAATTCGAATAAAATTCATTTAATAAATCATAACATGTACTATTAACCAATAAAATTTGTGTATAGAATCATAACTTTCAAATTATATATATTTTAACTTTTATAATAACAATTATATGATTCTTTCATTAATAAGGAAAATATTACATCATTATTGTGTCATAAATAAATTTAATTATTAAATTTATAAAAATTATAATTAAAAAACCATTATGTAGGAAATAATTTTATATTTCTAATGAATATTTATAGTCAAAAATATAACATATATAAATCTATGTAAAAAAAATTTTCTAAAAGATATATGCTTATGTCATTTTTTTATTTACTTTAACTTAATTAATATAATGTGTCCTTACCACCTACAAGTGGCTCCATGGGGTCCCAAAATTGACCCAAAGATGCCCACGGTCGGAAATGTTTCCAAAAATAAGGTTAGAACAGGTTTTAGGGTAATTTATTATTATTATAATATTATTTTTTTACCCTTATTTACCGGATATACCCTTTAACCATGGTAAATAAAATATTTACCGAAGTAATTATTCAAAATGTCTAAAAACAAAAGTTACCTATTTACACAATTTATACATCCTGATTCCAATTATGGAATCCATTTTTATAAATTCAAAACACAGAAGTGGAGGAAATTAATTTAAAATTAATTCTTGCTGTCAAAACAAAAAAGCGTGTTTTTATTAAATAATAACTATCAAAAGATTGACACCTGTTTATATCCGGTTTAAATGTGAAATTACGTCCAATGACCAAAATTGTATTATATTGTAAAAATATATTCTAAATATACTTTAAAACCACTCAAATTCATAATTTATCACTATTAATTATTTCGATTAAAAAAGTAGTTTTTAATTAAAATTTATTGATTTTCACTATTCATCAAAAATTGAATGTTTTTTGAAAAATATAAAAATTCACCCTAAGCTATTTTTGAAATTAAAAATCCATAAATTAAGTCCATTTTGAAAGATAAAATGTATAAAATTTCAAAAAGTGGGTATTACTATTCATAACGGATAGTTTGATTGGTTGTTGTGTGTGTTAGAACTCGAAGTTGCGTACAACACATGCTACTGTATTTTTAAAAGTGAAACGTACCGTGGAAGTGTGGGGTGCTACATTATCCCCTCCTTCAATAAATTGTGTCCTAGAAATTTTTAAAATTTGGCTTGGGAATATAATGGAAAGTCCCACATCGGAAAAAGAGTCAATAAAACAATCACTTTAAAAGAAAGAAAGAGAAGTAAAAAGGTCTCCCGAGATAACCTATACTAGGATTCCATGTAGAAAAACATGGATATGGATGATAAAATAAGTGTCAAGTTCTGATGGAGAGGGATTGAAAACATGATCAGGGTAAAGTTATCAACAAGAAAGCCACAAACATGTGATGGGGGAAACGGTCATTAGCTTCCCAGTAGGAAAAGTATACGAACAACATTTTATTTATGTTACATTACATAAAGATGAATAATTCATTTATGAGATTGAGTATGAAAATAAAGAGATATACTTAATTTTAAAGTAGAGTTTCATTCTTTAATAAATTTCCACCACTAACTCATTTTTTTAAACTATTTGTATTCAAGAAGACTTGGTCACACTGGAAGAGCTAGAATAAACTTCTATATAATCACATGATACATGAAGGATAAACTATATATTTACCTTGCCTTTAGAGATTAATCAAAACCAAAACGGTTAGTACAAGATCTGATGATCCCCCAAAAGGATATTCTTTTAGATAAAGAAATATTAATCTTAATTTCTAAAATTAAACCAACAATACCCCAAAGTTAAATAAATACCATTAAATAAACAATTGTCCTTAAAATCCATCAATATAATCAAATATAATATTGAAAACCAAAACATAGAAGAATTTGTTTATGTAGACTTCAATGTTAAATTATATCTCTAAATGACACCAACTACTCTTAAAGTCACATACATAAAAGTAATAAACCTAATCACATATTCTCTATTATAGGTTAATCATTTCCATAAGTAACCCAAATCACTATAAATCCACAATAAAACTGTAGATAAAAATCCACCGTTACTCCTCAAATGAAACCCCATAGTATTCTATTTTCCATGGACAAATAGTGTTCCCATCAAAGACAACATCTTCCAAAATAACATTTATCATTTAATCACCAAATCAATTTCCTATACTAAGGGTATTCATTTGATAAGACATAAGAACCCAAATCAACTTATTATTGATAAATAAAATCATTTAACTAAAAATAATTAGTCACACTAACTCGGGACCTCACGTAGTCCAGTGGTAGTCGATAAATCCCAATTGCACTTTGGTTGTGGGTTCGATTCCCACAGTTTTGTCTGACGCGATGGGTTGTCACACGGTCTACGTGTTGTCCTTTTTCAAAAACTATATTTTATAACATTACCAAAATGAGATAAATTCCTCAAAATAACCATAACATAATTCTAACCAGAAATGTTATCTCATACCTTGCATTTTCATCCCAAAATATAATAACTTGTAATTTCCTCAAACCCAATGATCATATAAAACCAAATGGTTATTTATAACTATATCCACATGGTAAAAGATAAGACATCCTAATATATCATTCTCACATGGAAAACTATGGGGTTATAAATACATGAGAAAATTATTCCAAAGTAATCCCATCAACAAGGAGCACTAATACTTTTAAACATTTCTTCAACCATTTATTTCCATATAGCTTCTTCTTTGACCAAGAAAATACCCTATAAAATATGGCATTCACTCGTGTAATGTCTAGGTCCACTACATTTACAGAAAATGACTATAAATGGATTCTTGGGACCATTTTTATTTTCTTCCATAGTACTCTTCATTTTTTCTCGGTAATTTTTCACTTTATGGCCTTCTTTCCAGTACGTAAAGCATTTCTTTGTTTCGTTGAGACACGTTCCTGGGTGTCTCCTTCCACATATCCTACATGATGGAAATTTAGGATTCTTTTCTCCATGTTCTCCACTATTGGAGCTCTTATCATTCATCACCTTTCTCTTCTTTGTTGAGTCTTGGAGTTGGTTAATATATATGTTGTTGATCATATTTTTGGAAAACTGATTTGGCATGAACACGATATCATTTCCACCTATAAACATTCCATTTCATTGCTTATTTCCACCATTGTTCCCATCTTGTATATCATTCTCAAAGTTACTATGACTTCCTTGGACTCCAGTCATTGACTAAAACCAGAAAGCATTGTGTGAGTAATAGTAGTCATAAAATCATTTATAAAATATCATGAAACCATATTCATTATTTGAAACACCTTATGATTAACCAAGGTCATTTATCCTCATCTTATATTAAAATACTTCAAATTGGTTTGTAAAGAAAATGTAAATTATCCTAAGCATATCCCTTGGGAGTGTTGTAACCAAGAGTGTTGCAAGGCCCGTTGTCGTGCACCAGTTCCCGTTTGAGTATAGATCAAAGTAGTGTTTTTGGGTTTTACCCCTACGTACATCTGTGCCAGAGTCGCCTCTACCTACTCATATCCAGAAAGGGATGTCTTGCTCGGAAAACTCAGAAAATCTCTACAATACCAAAATTGTAGGAAGTTCTTCTATACTAATCCTCAAATTCCAACTTTGGTCTATGTGATCTAATGAGAGTTTATTTAAATCTAGTTTAAAGGTTTGTACTAAATTCCTCTGATACCAACAGTAAAACCTCGACCCTAGTTACCCAAAGTCAGGGAATTATTACATAACATTGGAATGATCACAAAAGATCAAGTCTCGAAAGACCGATTAGTTTAGTAGCCTTGGTATAACTAGATACATTCATAAAGTTTACATTAGATCATACAGTGAAAAATACAACAACATCTTGCCTCCACACTCAAATCCCCTTATACAATCCATGTAGGTCATTAATAATATACTTCTTCACATCCTTGGAAAAATAAAACATAGAAAGGGGTGAGCTCAAATGCCCAGTAAGGATAATAATATAGTGGAAACTTTCATAAATAAGCATAATCATTTAAGGCAATGTATAACTAAAACAAAAGCCTTTTAAACTTGAACTTCAACATAGTATGGTAGAAATAAAATGAAATAATTCCATTTACTTATTAAAATGGATATTCTACTAGTCAGATAATCACATGCAATATCAATAACCACTTTCATAATGATGGAATGCAAAATGCCAGACTATTATAACCACGTATCCAAGGCCTCGTTCCAAGACTACAAATAAGATTTTGTCAAGGCCTCATGCCAAGACACTAGTTCAGACCTACCGATGCATTGAGGAGTTATAGTGGGCTCCACCAGTAACTTACTAAGTCCAATGCATTCCCCATATGAAAAGTTTGAAACATAACATAAACATTCGTATTAAAACTAGCATACGAAATGATAATACATTATCCACAAACCATGAATGGTATAAAAATAGTACATCCACAGTCAAACATAACTCATTCAATACAATATGAAAGATTTTATTGTAACAGATTTACCGAAATCAAGAATAATGAATGATATTGACATAGATGAAAATAATCATCAAAACTATTTGAGAGAAATATCCCCCTTTTTCTTGAAAACATTTATAAGTCGCACTATTTGTCAAGAAGCCATTTAAAAGTAGATTTTTGAATCAAAGTGTCCCATACCACATTGAAACATTCAAAAGGAATTTTAATTTTAAAACGCTAATGTCCATATAAAAAAATACTTAAAACCATTTTTAATACATGGACATTAATGGGAAAGATTTAGTAGAATAAATCATTAAAACATTTAAAAATGATATTTCAGTTCGAGTTTGTAACCGAAACAGAGACACTTGAATACAAATAATTGAGGTAATAAAAACATTATAACATCATGTAAATAATGTGATTCATGATATACTATGTCAACGTACATTATATACCCCATATAAAAGTGATTTGGTGTATAACAGTGATTGAGTCTCAATGGAATGAAAATTGAGATGAAATATCTCTTAAAGGTCGTATCCTTAGGTTAGGGATAAATCAAAGACATAATTATGTGTGAAATATATAAAAACACTCAATATGATTGGATATTTAGTGTAAAACAATCAATGGATATTCACCTATATTCTTGTAAAAACAACACTAATGAATTATATGTTTAACTCAACAAATCAAGATTTAGTAAACATTACTCTTATCAAGTTCATACCGGTGACTTGAGAATTTATCAATACTGTGATTATGTGTATCAAATGTATATCCACATAAAGGGGAGTGGGAATTATGACATAATCAGATGAATAGTGATTCCACACATAATAATGGAGTAAAATAATCAATGAAATATGCGTAAAGTTGAATGAGTGGAAATTGAAATTTCAAATTCCCTTATTGATTAGGTAACTTAGGAAACAGACAACCATGAAAAAAGGATCATACAATGATGATGTAAATATATATGAATTAAATTATATTACACAATGAGTACAAATATGGGCAGTACACACACTACATGCAATAAATAAGTGGCGAATAATAGAAATCTCACAGAATTAAAAGTGAGATAAGAAACCCCTTACATTGTACTTTTTCCTTGGTCGAGGGTAGTTTTGCCTCCTTTATAATGGTGAAATAATTTTTATTGAATTATAAGAGGATAATATACAGTAATATGATATCATATATGATCTTTTAAGATTACTTTGTTAATAATATTTTAGTATTATCTTCGTTTTGGGTGTTAACTTACTCCTTTTCTTTTATATGTTTTGTTACATAAGTCATGTTTGTTATGGGTAGGATGTATCTTATTCATATAAAGAATGATATAAATTCCTTAAAAATTATTTTTAATCATCAAATGATAATTATACATGAATGGATTCGATTGGAAATGAATCTCATCATGTTCGTGGAGAAGGTAGTCTGTACGTATGCACGAGTGACAATATAATTATTTTGAAATTAAAATAATATATAATTGGATGGTATATCATATATATAGAATCAATAAAATGTTATATTTATTATTTACATGAATTAAACATCATTATTATACCCATCCAAATAATAATGTATTGAACAACAATTACACCACGATGTGGAGACGGTAGGCCGTACGTATGCACGTATGGTGACATGTCATTCAAAGGATGGATAGAATAAAGAATATGGTTGTACCATATTTATAATAAAATCACAATATATAGAAGATATTGGAGATATTATTTTATACTGGAAATAACAAAGAAAGAAGAAGTTGAAGAAGAAAGGAACTTGAAAGAGGGTGGTGAAAACATTACATCTTCTTCGGGTTCTTCCTTTTGATTTGATCAAAAGGGATCCTTAGGTTGACATTATGATCAAAATAAGGCTTCTATGTTTAATTTATGGAAGTTTAGAGAATAATTGGTCAGGGTTTGGTTGAACAAAAAGGCTTTGAAGGTGTGAAGATTTGGTTATTAGTGGTTTCATTTTATAAGGGGGAGGAGGGGCTCTTTAGGAAAAACTTAAGATATTATTTTATAATTAATTAATATTCGGTTTCTAATGGCTAAAAAGTGGTTTATTAAAAGTATAAGGTGGGTATGGGTCGAAATACTTTCATCCAATGTATTTTATGTAGGTTTGGATCATTATATTAACTATATATTTTAGTTTTAACTCTTAGTTAATTAGTTTGACATTTACCATGTCAGTTTGTATTTTTATATTATATAGTTAATAAACATACTATATACCACCAAGAGACCCCCAAGTGGTCCGTTAATGATGCAACTATCATGATATAAGTCCTTTTCCAAGCCTTAGATTTTTAGGAATAGAATATCAATTAATAGTATAATATTTGTTTTAAAAACTCATTTATGTCAATTTTGACACTATTCAATAATTGATTTTTGTTAAAATATTAACAACATTATTAATTAGAGTAAAATTCATTTAATAAATCCTAAAATGTAATAATAACCAATAAAATTCGTGGATGGCATCAAAAATTTAAAATTATATTTATTTTAATTTTTATAATACCAATTATTTGATTCTTTCATTAATAAGGAAAATAATGCATCGTTATTGTGTCATAAATAAATTTAATTATTAAATGTCTAAAAATTATAAATAAAATACCATTATTTAGTAAATAATTTTTTATTTCTATTGATAATTTATAGTCGAAAATATAACATATATAACCCTATGTAAAAAAAATTTAAAAGATATATGCTTTTGCCATTTTTGTATTTACTTTAACTTAATTAATATAAAGTGTCCTTATTCCCTAAAAGTGGCTCCATGGGGTCCCAAAATCTACCCAAAGATGCCCATGGTCGGAAATGTATCATCCAATAAGGTTAGGAAACATTTTAGGTTAATTTATTATTATTATAATATTATTTTTTACCCTTATTTACCGGATTTACCCTTTAACCATGGAAAATAAAATATTTACCGAAGTAATTATTCAAAATGTCAAAAAATAAAAGTTACATATTTACACAAATTGGGCATCCTGATTCCAAATATGGAGTCCATTTTTCAAAATACAAAACATATAAGTGGCAGATATTAATTTAAAATTATTTCCCGTTGTCAAAACAAAAAGCGTGTTTTTAAGAAATAATAACTATCAAAAGATTGACACTTTTTATGTCTGGTTTAAATGTGAAATTACGTCCAATGACAAAAATTTTATTAAATGGTAAAAATATATTCTAAATATAATTTAAAACCACTCAAATTCATAATTTTTCACTATTAATTATTTCGATTAAAAAAGTTGTTTATAATTTAAATTTAGTGATTTTCACTATTCATAAAAAATTGAATGTTTTCAGAAAAATTACAAGAATTCACCCTAAGATAATTTTGATATTCTGAATCTCAAAATGAATTCTATTTTGAATGATAAAATGTATAAAATTTCAAAAAGTGGGTATTACTATTCATAATGGCTAGTTCGACTGGGTGTGGTGTGTGTTAGAACTCGAAGTTGCGTACGACACACGCTATTGTATTATTCAAAGAGAAGCATACCGTGGAAGCTTCGGGTGCTACAAATAATTGTTTCTTTATATGCATGTGGCAGGAACCCTTTTTTACGTGAATCAAATCATTTCCCTATAGTATTGGAAGGAGATGATGATCCCATTCCACAATACAGAGTTTAAAAGTCATTTTATAGCCTCTATAAGTGACCAGAAAATTTATATGATCTCTAATTATTTGGAATGTTGATGAAGACCCTATTTGAATTCCTTAGATCTCCACAATGGTAGAAATTCATAGGATATCTTTCATACATTGCAGGAGGCTGGGAAGGACCCTTCTATCGAGAACCACCATGTGAATCATCATGCTTCATCTTTCCTTTTAAAAAACCATGCATCCACTCAGATAGAAAGAAACTCCAAATAACCAAGAAACTATATCCAAATCCATTTTAACCATTAGTTCTTTACCCAAAAAAATTATTATGATGGAATATTCATCATTAAAACTAAATATAAAATATCCTATCGAATACCAAACTAAAAATTATGAGTCTTCATGTTCTTATTTGATAATATCTGAGGTGAAAAATTTATTATATCTCTAAAATGATTCACATAATCTACAATGGTCCAATCAGTCTACTCATGTATTAAAAACACAATATAAGTGTCCAACCCCAGGGACTCTAGATAGAGATGGTTGGTGAGAATAGATTTGATATCGTTCCATTAAAATCCCCCCATGTTTCTTTGATGTCACCATCGTGTCACATCATCTCCTACTCGGTCCCTCCATCATGAAGTTGACACACTTCACCAAGATTTAGTTAGGTGTGTCCAGGAACCCTAAAACACACTCAATTATACTCAACCACACCTCAAACTCTTGAGGATAATTTGATCCCATGACCGATGGTGGGTTTTGGTGAAGGAACTCCAAAGAATGGTTCTGAAGATCATTCCCTTGACATCAACAGCAGGATCCTGAATGGGAACTAGTGGTGGTTCTTATACTAGAGCATGGATAGCATGAAAAATAACCTAACCATATTCAAGTCCACTCGAGGTTTTTATAAGTAAGGTTACACAACATCCCTATACAACAATGACGACATCATATTAACAATCCAATAAGGAAACAAGTAAATTAATCCCAAAAGATATAAAACTTAATTTGGATTTCAAAATATCCTAATAGAATATAGGTAAAAGACTATAACAAATATTCACGACTTATTTCCCTATCCACCCCTGGTGACTTATGGTTCGTTGTGGTGAGATCTAGATACACTCAAGCGTAACTACTTCCTATGTCCTGGTAGGATTTCACATATAATAATAACGTCAATACATGATGTTCAACATGAACCTCTAATGCCAATTTATCACAAATAACCATTTCTACCCTAGTATCATAATAACCAAACTAGTCCTGGTATATACGGAAGGGTGTTCTTGATCCTAATCATTCGACAACTAACTCCCATAATAATACAAATTAAAAGAGGGGATTATTTTTTCCACAAACATTATGGAATCATGATTATATGATTGTATTTATAAAAAATAAAATCCACATGGAGATGTGTACTAGAAATCAATCTGGTAATAAAAAACAATTTACTAAAAAAAGTACAAAAAAACTGAATGAAAATAGCCCATGTCCCAGAAGACACAACTCTCTATATCCACTACTCAATAGATAGAACAACCTCCATGTGGTGTTGTACCCATTCTCGAACCTGTAATGAGATAATCTATAACCACTAGATGGAACATGTAGGGTGTGGGAAAAATCCTATTACGGTCTCACCAATGATTCAATAAAATATTCCAAAATGTAATTTTCTAAATAAGGAGCTTGTAATTTTAAATAAATAGGATTGTAATTTCAAAACCATATTTAAAAAAATCATGATTTATATTTCAAAATATGGAATACATTTCATATGATGGAAATAATTTAAACAGTTGGATTAAGTAAATATATTTTATATAAAACATTTTACATAAATTTGAATGCATGTAAAACATTTCACAAAAATGAAATATTTTAATTTTAAATACAATAATGTGAGAAACGTATTAATACACCTAAAAAGTTAATATAATTATAAGTTATAGGGACCCACACTCAAGGTGACAAAATAATAAGTACATACGACCCTTTGAACTCATTCCAAATAAGACTCATCACCATCACTTAAGGTATGGGATGTGCTTCTTATATTTTTTGAAACATTATAAGTCATAAAATTTCATCCAAATAACACATTAAATACCCATGCCTTTCATGTTACTTATTACAAGAAATGATGGGATATTTATTTAAAAAATATTTTATATTCAGCTCATCCTATTCTCCGTTTCAAATATTTCAATTCCCATTCAGAAGACATAACATGGGGTTTTAATTAAAAAAACATACCCTTATCCAATATAGAACCCAAATGTTTCTATCAAAACCATTTTAAGCCATTTTGACCAAATAAGTTTGAAATAAATTTCATCAAATTAATTTCCACATTTTCACATCAACCCAATTTTAAAATTTAAATTCAGTCAATTTAAATTTCATTTTCTACATAAAATTTTCGAATTCACTCGAATTCACTAGAATTGTTGGTTTTCACAATTTCATTCTAAAACCAAATTCCTAACACAATGTTCCCAAATTCAATGGAATTAGGATTCTATATAACCATATTCAATGAAATATCATCAATGTTAATTTAAATAAAAAAATTAAATTAATTCAATGAATTCTTGTCAAATCAAATTTTCCAATCATAACTGAGCAACCAACCTTTCACGGAAACACATTACCAGCAACAGAAAACAAGACTAGAAAGAAGGCACAAAAAATAAAGGAACTCAACCTAGAAACAGGATTCATCAACATGGTGTATATATCCCTCTATCCCAAGATGATCTATAAAACCGATAAATAAATAAATTCCAAAGAATGAAGAGATAGGGAGTGATATTACATAGAAATTTTCATCCTAACAACCCAAAATTAATATTCACCAATGTAGTTGGCTCTAAAGTGTTTGAGGGCTCCATAATCATCTAGTAAAGGATTGCGGGTTGAAAGAAATATATATTTTAGGGGAGGAAGTAAAAAATTAGTACTAGATTCCAAGTATATTAGGGTCTATAAATATTGTATTAATTTTACATCATCATTATTTTCTAATATAAATTCAAATATATTAGGGTCTATAAAAATCATACTCGTCATTCTAGGTTCTTGTGTGACATGAGTAATGTATTGATCTAAAATAGTTTTTGAAACATAATGAAAATCCATATCTATAATGAATAATATGATTTGGAATCAAACTTATCACTAATCCACATGACTCCCAATAAATCATTGAAAAATAAATTACGTCTCTAAGAAAACACAGAGTGTTTCCTCACAAACATTATTTTCCTGTCAGATTATTTAGTAAATTCCGTTTTTCTATTTAGTACAACCATAAAGGGGGAATTTATCTTATTTAGTGGTTTTTTCATAGTAAAAACATCATATGTATTCTTAGTAACCAAAATTATACATAAAACTCATATTCAAATGGTTTTTATGCCATATCCATTAGGGTGTCCATATGAATAAAATAGTTGTAAATTGGTTAAGTAGTAATATATATGATTCAAGATAAAATATTTAGATATAATATATATGGAAAAAATAACACATAATCACTCTAACAATGAGTAATAAAGTATGAATCCGTATATCAAATACAATATCCCACTATTTGTTTTCAAAAGCAGTGAGTTGTGACCAATTTAATATCCTTTTAGATGGTCAGACAATTTATTGACTAAGTATTCACAACTCCAATCTATTAGAATAATCAATATAATTCAACTAAACTAATTTAATACATCATTATAAAACTCTTCCATCATTTAAAAGTATTCAAACATGTGTATTATCAAAAAAACATCACCATAATAACTATACTTATCAATAAATGTTATAATGGACCAAGAACCATAGCTTATTTAAGTACATATTGGTGTATATAAATTAAAATGTTTGACATATATTAGTATTGCATCTATTTAACATTATATACTAATGTTAGTTTTTCATTTGTTCTAGAAAACAATATTCATAGTAACCAAAAAATTAATATTAAAATGATTTCAAAATTCATTCTATATTAAATTGATGAATTTATTTTTCATTTATATGTTAACGTGGGCAAAGGAAAAATATTTTGTGTTTATAATCATCCTTAATCTTTTTATTATAAATGTTATATATTATATTATCCATTCAAATAATATATAAAAATTATCTATATTTATGATTCAATAAAATATTTATTCATTGATATATATATATAACAACTTTAGTTCATAATAATTAATGAAAATCCCATCTTATACATACAATAAATAAGAACTAAATTTCTATTTTTGGACAGAACAAAATAATAAGTTTATACTTTTAAAACAAATAATAATTATATATATAGATAATAAGTGCTATTTTCTAACATATCAGCTGTTGCTCCATTTTCTACATGTACATCTACATCACCATTTTTAAGTTCTATCTCAATTCTATGTTAGACATTATCAACACAACTATGTGATGCACAACTAGTTTCCAAAACCCAGGAGGCCGAACTGTAGAAACTTATTTTTATAGCATTGACATTCATGTACTCAATGTGATTCTCCTTGTGAACACTTCTCATCAATTGATACCCATCATTAATTATTTCATGGGAGAAACAATAAGGGACCTCAATATGAAAAATATGTTTCATTCCATAACATATATAATGAACCAGGGATTTCATAAATTAATATCACATTTTCTTCGATGAATATTAAACACATTTCACAAATATATTTATGTAGACCATAAAGGTTTATTATATCTGGAAACTAGATAACAATTCTCAATTTTTTCAGAAATATTACTGATGTCTCTTTAATATATATTCTAATTTAGGTCAATTCATATAAATACCATTCATAATGCATTTCTAATAACATAAGGAACAAAAGGATAAGAAAGGTTGATCTTATATTTTTAGTGATTATGAATATAGGATACATCAATGGTCGATAATAAGAAGGAAAAAATAAGTATAAGGGATTGAGATTATTAAAATAAAAAAATAGCTTGATAACCAATAAAAGAATGATTATAAACCTTATTTATGAAAAAAATTACAATTTACAATACATGCGTCATGAGAGTTAGAAATAATATAAAATAAATCATGAACAATATATTTAGGTCATATAAGTGTGGAATTATCATAATTAACAAAAACCATATCATATGTCAATTTTAACTACTAAGACCATAAAATCATTGGGGATCAGGAATCCCTACCATTTTTTCATAACATAACTAATCAATAATCATAAAATCATTCCCACGGTGGATTAAGCCCACCGACAAGTATTTTAATATCTAGAGATTTTAAATGGAAACACTATGTTCTTAAATTAACTTCTAAAATTTATGTGATCTTTATAAACAATCCATTAAACATGATTTTGCTACTTTTGTGTTTTGAATTTCAAAAAATCGACATACACTATTGGAATAAGTTTGTTTTTTTGAGTCAGAAAGAGTGAACATAATTTTTGGTGAATTTTAACCTACACCTATGAATAGTATCATTCCTTTATGGATATTAACATTACCCTTATGAATAGTAATGTACGATTATGAATAGTAACATGACCCTTAAAAAAGTATTGTGCTTTTACAAATAGTAACTTTACCCAAATTAATAGTGATGTAACCTTATGAATATTAACATGAACCTTATGCATAGTAATGTACCCTTATGAATAGTAAACTCAAAAATCAAATTATAGATAAATTTTATTCATCTTATAAGTGTTAATACGATATAATTAGGTCATAATATAATGAAAAAAATATTTTAAAAATTATTGAGTAAGTCTGGGTATTTTTGTATGTCATATATACTTAATTAAAACGTTATGAGTAATTTAATTATTTATATAAAAATTTAACTTCATAAATGTATTCATAAATATGTATTATTATGAATTATGAATATAAGATAATTTAAAGAGACCTTATGTAGGTTCAAAAAGTGTTGGAAAAGCAGTTTTAATTATAAAATTGTATTTTTTATGTATATTATGTATTTTTTTAAAATTAAATTATTCATTTTAAAGACATGTTTTCAAAAAAAAACGTGTTCTTTTTTTAATTCAACTTGTTGAAAAATTGTTAGTGTAAATTTTTGGGATTTTTCTGAAAGACATCAATTTTTTATGAATAGTCATATATAATAATATAAAAATTAAGCTAAATACTAGAATTATGGATTCATGGATGATATTATGCTAATGTAAGAACACTTATCTTGAACTCACATGCACTTATTACTATGTTTTGTCTTTTAAAATTCATTATTTCTTGTCTTCTGGAAAAATAATTAAATAATGATTAAAACCTCTCCTATACTATAAATACCACCCATCCCCCCACTTACAACCACACTTAAAATGATTTTATAATTGGTTATGTTCTAGCCAATCACATTCCTAAGGCCCATACTCATATCCCAAACCTTCTGGTCTCACCAAAAGGATAACAAAAACTGTGTTGCAGAAGATCTCAAGTAGAAGAGCTCCAGATGTAAACATCATCTTTTATTTTCCTTCTTTCCTTTTCATTTTCATTTATATTCTTATTATTTACTCACCTCCAAATATCAAAGTGGGATGATTGATTTGGTATCTTACATATTTTGTATTTCATCTTTTTTATCGATGATTCACCATTATACTTCATCTTCTCTCCCACTTATTCTATAAATTCAATCACCGCCTCTAATGTGTTGATTTACCAACATCATGGACGATGTGATTTAAATTTCCTTTACAACCTTCGTGACTAGTCATGATACCATTTTTTTGTTAAACAAGATTATAATTTATATATTATATCTTATATAAGGTTATTCAATAATTTTTTACATGTGATATTATTTTACAAAACAAAATGAGCTTGTTATTATCAAACCAGCCCCAAAATGACCTAAACGAACATTATTAATGTATTAATTAATGAAACGTCATCATATCAGAATTAAACATGATAAATGATATAATTTAAGATTTTGGAAACATTTATATACCATTTCATTCTACTTCTTGAGTTTCTCTTACAACCAATATGAAAATCTGTTACGAACCACTCAGGGAAACCATGTAGTCCACGCACATGAAATAATGAAATTGACAAAATATTACTATTGAATGGGTGGAATTATTTTGTGAAATGATCATATAAAGAGTTATAATCACTAATATTTTTATTTATGTTATTAATAAAACTCTTTTTACTATTATACATGATTTTTAAACACATATGATGTATGAAAAAACCCGAGGTAAGGGAATTCTTAATGCAATTTCATTTCTTTGGGTTAACCATCTCCTATATTCATTTTGTGGTATTGAGATTATTTGTGTGATGAATATTTGTCTATGTTATATTCTATTATGTGTATTTTTTGTTTATATACATATACATTTCATTTTATAAATTCTAACTACAATTATATTTGTAAGGGACTTTCCTTTTAAAAACCATTTAAAACTCTCTTTAATAAAAATCAAAAAGACTGTTTATAGGGAATGATTTGTTCTACAGATTACTTGACGATTTTTTACTATGATTATTCCATTATATGTCGAAATGGTAGTTTTTGATGAATATTATTTCATTATTATGTGCATGGTTTTTATATTTTAAAAATTATTTGTTTTATAAAAAAAAGTAATTTTCAAAATATTAATGTTTTTTTATCAAGAGATCAAATGAGTTATGAAGTGTCATAGTCATGATATGTTCCTTGGACATATTTTTTGTTGATTTGATCCAATATTTTCTCAAGATATGTTGTTTTTAGCCAATCACAACTCCTGATATGTTGGGTTGATCCCATTATAGCTCATGATATGTTGGGTTCATCTCATTATAGCTCATGATATGTTGAGTTGAGACCATTATAGCTCATGATAATTTGGGTGGATCCTGTTATAGCTCAAGATATGACGGGTGAGACCCATTATATATATCTAATTCATTGGGTACTGTGGAAATGGATGTTGAACGAATGGTTATTCCATGTGTAAGGGTGACTGTATGAGTGATTTGGTACATATGTCCCAAGGAAACTACATGATGTTTCAATGAATGCTTATTAATTTTCATAAAAATGATTCTTAAAGGGGTTTCATGATTCCACAAGACTAACAATTTTTCATTCATTATATACCTTACTGAGATTTTGTGCTCATCAACTGTTTTTAAATTTTTTTTCATAGGATTCCTATGATGTTAAAATGATATTTCAGGTGCTACTATAGATGAATCCAACTATTTATATTGTAATTATTTTGTAAACTATGATTCAATATATGTAAGTTGTTGTCTAATTATCTATAAACATGACTATAAAAGGCCTTAATTTGTAAAATGTACTATGGATTTTCCAGTAATCTATTATACAAAAAAATACACAGTACATTTTTTTACTGAATGCGGATGTGCGGTTTCAGGGCTTTACAGTTTGTATCAGAGGAACAGTCTACAGAACATTAGAGACTAAACTTTTTCATTTTTTAGAAAACATTAAGTGATAGTGTATACTTTTAAACATATAGTTAATTAAGTACACATAGGAAAATATTTTTTCTTAATTATCAATATGTAAATTCCGAAATGAAAGTATAATGAACGAATTGTAGGGGAGCAATTCATTTAGTGGGGATAATGTAACATTATGAGATTTTAAAAAGGAAACACTATGTGTATAAATGAACTACTAAACACTATGTTTCCTTTAAAAAAAACCATTAAACAAATTATTCAACTGTGGTGCCTGGAATTTTAAAAAACATACATAAATAGTTACGATTAGTATGTTTTTTAGAGTCAGATAAAACAAAAATAATTTTTAGTGAATATTAACCTTCCCTTATTAATAGTAACATACCATTGTGGATATTAACATGACCTTCATGAATATTAATTTACCCTTAGATATAGTTACATGAACCTTATGAATAGTAAGGTACCCTTATAATAACATGACCGTAATGAATTGTAATGTACAGTTATAAATAGTAACTTAAAAATTATGAACAATAATGTACACTTATGAATAGTAAATTCACCAATTAAAATATAAATAAATCACAACCATATTATAATTGTCAATGTGATATAATTATATCATAATAGAATTAAATACATATTTTAAAATTTATTTTCACGACCCGTTCCCTGGGGCCCGTCTCGTTACTACCCCAAGCCAGCCTTCTATAGGCCAGGGGCTGGCGACTATCACCAAATGCGTAATTACCCAAAACTATGAAGGAGTTTCCTTTGGAAAACATAAACACACACAACTAGAGTACAATAAAAAACAAACACTATGTAAAAACTATATAAGAAAAGATGTACTGGAAAGTAAAAGGGGCTGGAAATATAAGCCAAACAGTAAAGTACATGGAAAAGACAAATAGATACAACTAAAAGACTAACAGCAGGAAGGTGTATAGCAGCTCCTGGATCGTCCACCACAGATCCTACCTGATGGGTAGGTATAGATAGCCTCCTCAGCGCTCCACATCCATCCGTCTCCACTGGGTACCATCTCGTCGTGAGGTCCACCTCCAGACACTGTCCAATCCTCGCACACTCCACCTCTGTCAGCATTGTCTATCGTCGTCATCCAACATAATGAGGTGAGAGCATATCCCGTGTAGGGGTCAGTATAACGATACTCAGTCGGGACCCCGAGACCCTCACGGTCTCTCAAAATCCAACATGGAAAAACCACAAAGTAAGAAATCAACGGATAACCATTACTTAGGTTAAAAGCTCATACATATACCTAAGTTATCAGGTAACCCATCTCAATCATGAGGAAAACACAAAGGTTATTGACTCATCTCAAACCAAGATTTTCATTAACAAAACCATGGATGCTGGAGAACTCCTCCTCTATCGAGTATAGTGGTCATGTCGCGACTCCGAGGTGCTACTCACTAACCCTAGACTGCTGAGGTACTTTTCCAATTGAGTATCACGGGTCTGCTGCCTCACACAGTAGCACTCCCCACCATGGGTCTACCACCTCACATAGTAGCGCTCCCCCTAATAGCCTACAGAGGTACTCCTCCTGTCGAGTACCACGTATTTTCCTCCTCACATAGTAGTGCTCCTACGCCATGGGTCAGTCGCCTCACACATTAGAGTTCCCCACTGGGCTATTCAAGTCACTCCGAATGAATCGGACAAGCAGTCATCAGGTCTCAGTCAGATTCTAGGTCTTCGTAGTCTTCTCACTCGTCTCCGGGAGTGTCCACTCCACGAGCTAGAATGTAACGTCCCCAAATGATAAAGAGTTAAATTACTAAATGATATGACTCATGTCAACAAGATGCACCTTCCATTTCGGGAGCCTGTCTGATTAGAACTCCACAGTTAAGCGTGCTTGGCCTGGAGTAGTGATCAGGATGGGTGACCCAATGGGAAGTTTCCCAGGGTGTGTGTGAGTGAGGACAAAGCACACTGGAAAGGACATGTGTTGGCCTGTGGGGACAATCATTAGTCAGATGACCCGTTCGGGCACGTGGGTGGACCCTGGGGTGGGCCCCACATGTCTGCGGGGGCAGCTGGTGGTACCTGGTGGGCCAGGACCCGACGGCCATGTTAAGGCGGGGTGGTTGTGCTGTCACTGGGACCCGGTTGTGACATTTGGTATCAGAGGAGGAACACGGCCTTAAGTGCAGTGCACTTCCTGGGTTGAGATGTAGGACCCACAACGAGGGCGTTGTGCCCTAAAGGGGGGGTGATTGTAACATCCCCAAATGATAAAGGGTTAAATGACTAAATGATATGACCCTTGTCAACATGGTGCACCTTCTTTTTCGGGAGTCTGTCTGATTAGAACTCCACAGTTAAGCGTGCTTGGCCTGGAGTAGTGATCATGATGGGTGACCCTCTAGGAAGTTTCCCAGGGTGTGTGTGAGGGAGGACAAAGCACACTGTAAAGGACATGTGTTGGCCTGTGGGGACAATCATTAGTCAGATGACACGTTCGGGCACGTGGGTGGACCCTGGTGTGGGCCCCACGTGTCTGCGGGGGCAGCTGCTGGTACCTGGTGGGCCAGGACCCGACGGCCATGTTAAGTTGGGGTGGCTGTGCTGTCATCGGGACCCGATTTTCACATACAAGCCGTTACTCCAAGTGTCAGGAAGTCACACGAAGAAGTGTATCAATGGTCTGCCACATCAAAGCGTTCTCAACACAACAGATGGCGCGTCAATCAGAGGCCCGGTCTGTGATTTATTAGTCTTTTTGTCCCGGGGGCCCAGTTGGTATCATGTATGAACCAACCCAATTGTATCTCAATTGTACACTGAATTCCCCTGGGGTATTTTTAAAGGGACCTTTTTTCAAAGAGATTCCCAGCGCCGCTGATAGATCGTCAAACGGACGTCCGGTGCCAAAGATATGGCCAACGCAAGAAAAGGGTCAAAAGTGGGCCCGTGTCCGGGCCGACCCGGTCGGACCGACTCGGTCCGACCCAGCTGGGGTTGACCCGGTATGGGTCGACCCGGTCAGACTTACTGGGTCTGACTTGGCCCATTGGACGGGTCAGCCTTCTATGCTTGGCCCAGTCCGCTGGGGCAAGCCTAGTGGACTATGTTGACAAATCGGCCCAAAGTCGCCACGTGGGTGACTCGACCTGAAGGCCAGTGGCAGGTTCGGCCAGCGTCGTGACGGACGCGGCTCGGGCGGCTTGTCCAGAGGGGCCAACGGTGGGCCTCATGGGCCGCGGGCAGGCAGTGGGTGTGCCGGAAAGGGCGCGAGGCGCGCTGGGCAGCCGGCCTGGGCGCCAGGCAGTCGACATGGGCACCGGGCAGGTGCCAGGACGGCGGACGGGGCACCGGGAGGACGTCGGGTAGGCAGTATGGGCACCGAGTAGGCACTGGGAGGGCGACCTGGGCACCAGGGTGGCCAGGCAGGTGGTCGGGACACCAGGCAGGCGGCCGGGGTACCGGATGGTGTCGAGAAGGCGCGGGGCGCGCTGGAAGTGCGTGTGGGCGCACTGGCAGATTGATGGAGGCTGGGCTGGCCGCAGCTTCGTATGTGGCGTGCACGGGGCAACACACGGGTAGGCCATTCAGGCGCCGCTCGGCCGGCGGCACGGTTCGTGGAGGCGGGGGGGTAGTGTGACCTCTCTTTTCGCCATCGTCGTCGTCGCCACGTTGCCATTCCGCTGTTACTTCTCCGTAAATCCAAGGGTCCAAAACCATAAAGGTTGTGGAGGGGTCGGGCCGTGTTCATTCGGCCCTAACCCTCCTGTTAGATTGATATCAAGCGGCTAACTAAGTTGATTTAACGAGAGAAGATTAAGCGTTAAGCAACATAAAACACACCCCTACCTTTTTAATCGACGGGCGTTGGTTCGTCGCGGGGGCAGTCGATGTTGTCATCGTTCACCATACGCTTCCTATTCTGAGCTCATGCATCCATCCATTGACGGAAAAGAGGAAGGAAGAATTTTTATCGAAGATATCCCACATTGGAAGGGGTGTTCCGAGGGAAAAGCCGAGGAAGAATTTTTCGTCGCCGGTGTCTTCGCATTCTTCGTCGGAGGAAGCATAATCCTCCAAGTAATGGATGTCTCATCACTTTACCAATGCTTTTTCACTTGGAGAAGCCATCCCAAATCCTCCTCCTAAGCTCCCTATATATAGGAGAGGGGAAGAGATACATAACCATCATGGAATTTATGACAGTTCATTTATTAGGAACATTCCTAAATTCTAACGATGCGGTTAAAAAAGGGGTCAAGCGAATTAAGAGCGTTGGTGCATAAAATTAATTGGCAGCAATTAATTTTATGTTGACACATAGAATTTAATTTCACGTTTACGCTTAAAATTAATTGACAGCAATTAATTTTATGTTGACAAATAAATTTATTTGATAGCTTTAATTTTATATTGACACACAACATTAAATGAGAGGGTTGTGAGGTTTCCTCCCCCTCCCCATTAAATTGGGGGGTTAAACCCCATGTGGAGCTTTTAACAAATATTACCACATGGCGTGAGTTCAACTAAAATAAAATAAGTTGTTACTTATTTTATTTTATTAATCCATGTGAAACCCAAAATCCACATCTCATACCTGATTATCTACTGTCGAGGTGAAATTATTCGTAACTGAATATCAGTGCTGTAAGAACTACGGTGTCCTCAGATTTTAATTCTGAGCACCGGTTTAAATGTTACAAAATGTCGCTCGTGCGTTTATTGAACGAACCTGAAAAAAGTTTTGAAAGATATTATCAGTCACCCTCAGCTCACTGCGGTCAAGGTTAGGCTCTTCTTAGGTGAAACACGCCCCAATGAACTGAACGGAACTCTCAGATTTTCAATCTGAGTTACCGTTAAGAAGTTATGAAATTTATAATAAAATAATTTTCACTTTATTTTATTTTCGGCCAAAAACTAGCTTTTTCTGGTGCCCACACCAGCCAAAGTTGGTAACTTCCTAAATGAAGCATGCCTTCACGAGTTCAGCGGTGGTCTATGATTTTTAATCTGAGCTACCATTTTTGTGTTATTAGTATTTTAAAAATAAAATAATTTATTTAATTATTTTATTTATGGTTATGCCATTTTTGGGATTTCACATAGGAGGCACGCGCTGACTAAATTTAAGTCGCGCCTAGGGTAAACTCGCCATCCTGAGCAAAATTCTAACCTAAGATTTCTGATCTGAGTTACCGTTTAAGAGTTATTCCACTTTTTCAAAAAATAAACTTCTTAGGCGCGTTATCTTAAACTTAACCAAAACATCAGAAATTGATTCTGGGAACACCGGGCCTCGGAATCATGCGATGTCTGAAACTGCGGACTCCTAAAATTCCAAAGAATTTACAAAAAACAATTACTTATAATTTCCGAGTCCTTACATTACTCCATCCTCAGGGATTTACGCCCCCGTAAGGCTAAAACACACACTAGGGGAACAAAAGGGGGTACTGAGCATGCATCTGAGCCTCCCGCTCCAATGTTCTCTCATAGAGGTTCCTGTGTTGCCAAAAAACGCACACCATAGGTATCAACCATCCATGCAGGACCCGCTCTTGTTGATCCGCAAACTCCATTGAAACCTCCTTGAATATCGCCCGAACATCGATGTCCATCTCCCCATGGTCGATGATGGGGGAAGGGTCGTGTATGTATCTCCTCAGATGAGATACGTGGAAGATGTTGTGCACCCTGTGCAACTGAGTTGGAATAGCTAAGTGGTATGCCAACTCACAAACTCTGTTGAGGACCTTGAAGAGTCCGATGAAATGTGGAGATAACATTCCGTCTCAGACAAATCTCCATAGACCTCATCGAGGTAAGACTCGTAAGAAGATGTGGTCTCCATCCTCGAACTCCAGAGGACTCAGTCTCCTGTTTTCATATGACTTTTGTCTACTCTGAGGTCCTAATACATCTTCACCAATCCTGGATGTACTGCTAGAGGGGATGTGTGGAACTCCCCCAACACATCGTCCTGAAGTGCAACTGGTACCATGGTACATCCTTTGAAGAGGATGACATGGTCCCCACCTTCAGAAAATCCATCAGGTACTTTCCCTGTGGATATTTGAGCACGTCACGTCTCACAGTCAGTGTCCCCATGCTGCGCATCCCTGGCTCTCTGAAGAAGTGATGGAGTGACTGTAAGAGTTTGTAGATAGGTTGCATCATCTCTATCCACAAAGGATATTTTTAGGGAAACCAGCTGCTCTATCACCTCTCCTAGCAGCTGAATACTAGACCTACTTCTGTGGCATCAGAAACAATTTTCCCCTTCCCAGGAGTATAGACTATCTCGATGTCATAGTCATGGAGGAACTGAAAACTAAAAACTCCAACTTCCACGAGGGTATTGCTGGCTGACTCAAGAGAGATCGGTTGCACACTCATGTGAATGAGTTAACCTATGCTTCCTAGGTTTCCTTTTTTACCGACTAAGGAAAACATCATCTCAACGTTGTAGATAAATCGAAACCATTTGTCCTAATACATTCAATCTTTGTATGAACTATGGTTTCCTAGTCCGTACCCAAACTAACTTCGTAAGTCCTTGACGCTGCCACCAAGAGGTTCCAACTGTAACTCTCGCCTCAAGGGTCAGATCACACCGTCAGCATAATTGTGATTATCGAGTCTCCTCCCAAAGGTATCTCCAGACATGAGGGTCAAGTCAACGTTTTAACCGGAAACTCCAGGTCTGGGAAAATATTCGTGGAAGGAAGTAATTATTGGTACCTATGTATATTGATACAGCAGCTAGTAGTAGAAAGAGTTCGTAACTCAAATCATTCCTAGAGCCCTTGGGTCACACTCCTTGACCACATGCTTCTACTTTCTTCCTCTTCCCTCCAGCTCCCTAATCCTGGTGGGGAATACAAGGGTGGGTGGTTGTAGCGTGTCGAAATGTACACCGCCTCATACTGCTCTACTAGCTCTACGTCCATGTCTGCTGCCCTGTATATTCATCTGTACTTAACACTTCCTCTTCTCGAAACATTTTTACACGCTCAAGTCTCTAAGACTGGCGCAGGTTTCCTACTTTCCCACTAATATCATTCACCGACTGTATCCAATCAACCAATGAACATTCAACCACAAAGGTTCTCTCGATCATCCTAAAAAAGGTAGGAATTCACAGAGGAAAAAAGAAAGTGTTGGCTCAGATGTCCCTAAACACATCCCACTCAGAGGTCGAAGCTCTGAAGCACTAATCGTATCGTATTCATCGAGATCCTGGAACGATCGGTATGCCTCGATGAATACTCTGCTACTGATATTTCGTTCTACTAAAACTGTAGAAGGTATAAGGAACTCTCTGACATCTCCTCAAGCAAGTCTTCTGCCTCCTGAGATTCTGGCTCGCCTCAGAACATGAAGGGTATTTGATTCTAAAACACATGTAAGGAACTAAGCCTATAAGTGTCTCCTACCGGTACCACCGGTTGCAACTACTGACCAACATGCAGTGATATAGCTGACACACTACCCAGAGGTACTATCTTGGGTAATGGTCTACGTACAGAAGTCCCATCACTATGTAGACCAACCTCTTGGTCACTCAATGAAAAGCACTAGCAATTGCCTCCAGCTAGTCCTCTGCTGCATGGGAATCTATCTCACCACGAAACCTCGGAGGCCTCTACCGTTAGTACTCGTGAAACACGCTCAGTAGGCATGTAATGTCCTCCCATGTGGATGGCGGCATCTACTCCCCAACGGGTGGTCCTGCTGCTGGTACACCACCCGAAGGTGCCATCATAGTAAGAGGGACCTGAACCGGATCCTCACCGCTCGGTGGGCCGTCATCATGTACTCTCTCGAAACTCCAACTAGATGTCTGCGGGGAGGCATCTGGAACTAATGTGACATGGTCAAAAGACTATACCAGGTTAGCTGACCTGGTATGAGATGACTTAAATAGAACTTCTAAAAACAAACATGCAATCAGTGTTTTTGTGCACTGAGTTGGAAATCAGAAGTCAGGCTCCTTGTGTATGGATACATCGACCACCGCACCAACACTGGACTCCTTGAACTGAAGACCACACTTAGTACCCTTAACACTATTGCTTCACAGAAATGAAAATATCAGAGTCCTATGTTTTGCGGTAGAACTGACTCCTCTGATACCAATTTTTCATGACCCATCCCCCGGGGCCCGTATCCTGACTACCCCAAGCCCGCCTTCCATAGGCCAGGGGCTGGCGACTAGCACCAAATGCATAATTCCCTAAAACTGGGAAGGCATTACCTTTAGAAAACATAAACACACACAACTAGAGTATAAGTGGAAGAAAACACTAAGTAATAACTGTATAACAAAAGATGTACTGGAGAGTAAAAGGGGCCGGAAATAAAATTCCAACTGTGAAGTATATGGAAAATACAAATAGGTACAACTAAAATAAAAACAACAGGAAGGTGTCTAGCAGCTCCTGGATCATCCACCACAGATCCTACCTAAATGGTAGGTACAGATAGCCTCCCCAGTGCTCCACATCCATCCGTCTCCTCCGGTTACCGTCTCATCGTGAGGTCCACCTCCGAGCACCGTCCAATGCTGACACACTCTGCCTCGTTCAGCGATGTCTGTCATCTGCATCAAACACAATGAGGTGCGGGAATAGCCCAGGAAGGGGTGAGTATAATGACACTCAGTATGGACCCTGAGACCCTCAATGTCTCGCAAAATCCAAAAAGGATAAACCAAAAAGTATAAAATCAATGGATAACCATTACTTAGGTATAATGCAATACATATACCTAAGTTATCAAGTAACACACCTCAATCATGAGCAAAAAACTAAGGTCATTGACTCAGCGCAAACCAGGATTTTCATTAACAAAATCATATTTGATGGAGAACTCCTCCTCTGTCGAGTACAGTGGTCCTGTCATGACTCTAAGGCACTACTCACTAACCCTAGACTGCCGAGGTACTTTTTATGTTGAGTACTATGGGTTTTCTACCTCTCACAGTAGCGCTCCCTACCATGGGCTTGCTGCCTCACACAGTAGTGCTTCCCCTAATAGCCTACATAGGTACTCCTCCTGTCGAATGCCACGAGTCAACCGTCTCGCAATGTAGTGCTGCTCCGCCAAGGGTCTGCCACCTCACACAGTAGCGCTCCCCACTAGGCTAGTCAAGTTACTCCGAACGAATCAGACAAGCAGTCATCAGGTCTTAGCCAGCTTCTAGGTCTCTATAGTCTGTTCGCTCGTCTCTGGGAGGGTCCGCTCCACAATATTTAAGACGATACTCCAAGTGTCAAAAAGTACCATCAAAAGTTATCTCAATGGTCCTCCACGTCAAAGGGGTCTAAATTAAAAAGACGGTGCGTCAATCGGACGCACGGTCTGTGAGTTACTAGTCTATTTGTCCCGGGGGCCCTATTGGTTTCTTGTACAAACCAACCCGACGGTATCTCAACTATACCTCGAATTCCCATGGGGTATTTTTGAAGGGACCGTTTCTCAAAGATATTACCAACGCCACTGACGGTTCGTCAAACAGACGTCTGGTGCCAAAGATATGGCCAATGCAAGCAAAGGGTCAAAAGTGGGCCCGGGTCCGGTCCGACCCGATCGGACCAACTCTGCCCAACCCAGCCTGGGTCGAACCAGTCTGGGTCGACCCGGTCAGACATACTGGGTCTGACTTGGGCCATTTGGAGTGTCATCCCGCTAAGCTTGGCCCAGTCCACTGGGCTAGGCCCAGCAGACTGCGTGGACAACTCAGGCTGATGTCACAACATGGGCGACTCGGCCCGAAGGCCAGTGGCAGGTTCGGCCAGCACCGTGAGGGTCCCAGCTCGGGCGGCTCGGCCCGAGAGGCCACCGTCGGGCCGTGTGGGGTGCGGTAAGGCCGCGGGTGAGAGGGAAATGGAACGGGGCACCCTGGGCAGTCGGTCTGGGCGCCGGGAAGACGGGCTGGGTGCCGGGCACTCGCCGAAATGGCGCCAGGCAGGCAGCCCAGGTGACGGGGCGCTGGGCAGGTGCGGGGTGCACCTGTAGTGTGCGGGGGTGCGCGAGTAGGGTTTCTATGGCCGGGCTGGCTGTAGTTTCGGCCGGGGCGGGCGCCGGGCAGCGCAAGCGTAGGCTGGTCGGGCGCCGCTCGGCCGGCGTCACGGTTCGCAGAGGCTGTGGGTAGCGCGACCTATTATTTTCCCTCTTCATCGCCATCGCCAAATTTCCATGCCACTGCTATTTTTCCGTTGATCCAAGTTTCCAAAACCGTAAAGGATGCGGAGGTGTCGGGATTTGTCTGTTCGGCCCAAACCCTCCACATTAGAATGATAGCAAGCGGCTCACTAAGTTGATTTAATGAGAGAAGATTAAGGATTAAACAACATAAAACACACCCCTAGAATTTTAATCGACGGGCGTTGGTTCGTCACGGGGGAATATGATGGTTTCATCATTTTCCATATGCTTCCACTTTTGAGATCGTTCGTCAATCCATTGACGGCGAAGAGGAAGGAATAAGGGTCGTCGAATAGATCCCACGTCGAAAGGGGTGTTCTGAGGAACAAGTCGATGAAGAATTTTTCATCGCCGGCATCTTCGCGTTCTTCATCGGGGGAAGCGTAATCCTCCAAGTATTGGGTGTCGCATCACTTAACCAGTGCTTCTTCGCTTGGTGAATCCATCCCATATCCTCTTTCTAATCTCCCAATATAAAGAAGAGGGGGAGAGGTATGTAACCATTGTGAAATTTATGACGGTTTATTTAAAAGGAACCTTCCTAAATTCCAATGATGCTGTTAAAAAAAGGGGTCAAGAAAATGAAAAGTGTTGGCACATGAAATTAATTGGCAGCAATTAATTTTATGTTTTACATAAAATTAATTGACAGCTTTAATTTTATGTTGACACACATCATTTATTTTCATGTCGACACATAAAATTAATTGACAGCAACTAGTTTTATGATGAGACATAAAATTATTTGATAAATTTAATTTTATGTTGACCCAAAGCATTAAATGAGAGGGTTGTGAGGTTTCCTTTCCCTCCCCATTAAATTGGGGGTTAATCCCCATGTGGAGCTTTTAACAAACATTACCACATGGCGTGAGTTCAACTAAAATAAAATAAGTTGTTGCTTATTTTATGTTATTAATCCACATGAAACCCAAAAACCAACTCTCATACCCAATAATTTGTCGTCGAGGTGAAAGTCTTTTTTAGATAATATCGGCACTGAAAGTTCAACGGTTTCCTCAGATTTCAATTCCAAGCACCGGTTCAAAAGTTATTAAAGTCCGCTCGTGCCTTTACTGAACGTACCCTAAAAAAGCTTGGAAAATTATTATCATTCACCCTCGGCTCACCCAGTCAAGGTTAGGCTCTGCCTAGGTGAAGCACGCCCCAACGAACCCAATGATACTCTCATATTTTCAATCCATGTTACCGTTTAGATGTTATAAATTTTACATTAAAATAATTTTCACTTAATTATTTTATTTGCGGCCAAAAACTAACTTGTTCTGGTTGCCTGCACCAGCCAAAGTTAGTATCTTCTTAAATAAAGCATTCCCCACCCAAGTTTAGTAGTGGTCTCATAATTTTAATCTGAGCTACTGTTTGTGAGTTATAAGCATTTGAAAATTAAAATAATTTATTTAATTATTTTATTTACGGATATGCAATTTTTGGGATTTCACACAAAAGGCATGCACTCACTAAACTTAAGACGCGCCTAGGGTAAACTCACCATCCTGAGCACAACAGTGACCTATGATTTTTTTATCTGAGATACCATTTAAGAGTTATTCATCATTTTCAGGAAAACTGCTCATGCACCTTAACTTAAGCTTAACCCAATCTTCATAAATTGATTCCGGGCACACCAGGCCTCAGAATCATTCGCTGTTAGAAACTACAGACTCGTAAAATTCAAAATAATTTAAGAAAAAAAAATTAACATGAAATTTTTGGGTCGTTACAATTTCTAATTTACATGTTTGTATTTTTGTAAGTCATGTATATTTAACTTAAAATTAAGGATTAATTTAATAATATAACTGAAAATTTATTTTCATAAAATGTATTCATTAATAAGTATTTTTATTAATATAATTTTAATATAATTTTAAGAGATATTAAGTAATATTTCAATGTTATGAAAACTAGTTTTAATTATAAAATTGTATTTTCATGTAAATTGTGATTTTATTTAGAAACTAAATTAAAATTATTTAAAAAATTATTTTAAAAACATTGAACACATTTTTTAATTCTACATGTTGAAAAATTTGTAGGGTGGTTTTTTGGGATATTTGAAAAATACTTGAATTTTTAATGAATAGTGAAATACGATAACAAAAAAAGAAAACTTAATACTTGAATTATGGAGTCATGAATGATTATCTATTGATATAAGCACACTTATATAGTAGAAACATCCAAATATTACTATTTTATGTCTTTGAATCATCACTATATTTTTTTATTATGGATAAATAATTAAATAATGACTAAAATAATAAGAAACTATTCCTCTCCTCCTCTATAAATACCACAAATCCCCCCTCTTCCTCCCACATCTCTAAACCTTTTAAAAATGGCTATGTTCTACCGAGTCACCATCCCAAGGCCCTTCCCTATGTCCGAGACCTACTGGTCTAACCAAAATGCCAACACTAAAGGCCTTTAGGAGGATATCAAGGAGAAGAGATCAAGAGGTTAACAAACTCCGTTATTTTCTTTCTTTTCATTTTATTTTATTTTCTATTCATCTTATTTAATCACATCCCATTATACAGGAGACGTGAATGATCCCATATATTACATATTATGGCTTTATTCATGTTTAGGGAATATTTACAATTATACTTCATCTTCTCTCCTACTTATTCAAGTATTTAAAACATTATCTGTGATGTGTTGATTTAAAAACCCCATGGACATTGTGATATCTATATCATTTACATCTTTTAGAACTGACCATGAAACAATTTTATGGTTGAAACAGTTTTTAATTTCCATTTTATATCATATTTATGGTTCTCTAATCATTTTTAACACATTATATTAATTAACAATACAAATGAGTTTGTTATTATCAAAGAACCACCAAAATGACTAAAACGAACATCATTAATGTTTTATCAAATGAATCGAACTCATATCAGAATTCAAAATTATAAATGGTAAAATTTTAGAATCTAGAAACATATAAAATTTTGTTTAAACTGCTTCTAGAGTTTCTCTTAAAACTGACATGAAAATATATTACAAACCGCTCATGGAAACCATGTAATACACTCACATGAAATAATGTAATTAACAAAAAATTATTAATTCATGGGTGGAATAAATTTGTAAAATGATCATATAAGGAGATATAAACTTTAATATTCTTCTTTAATATATTAATGACACTATCTTAACCATTATACAAGGGTTTAAACAAATATGATGTATGAAAATTCTGAGGCAAGAGAATTCTAAAACCAATTTTCCTTAATTGAGTTATACATCTCCTTTATTCATTTTATTATATTGAGAATATTGGGGTGATGCATTTTTGTTTATATAATTATATGTTATGTGTATTTATAGTGTATAAAGAAAAACATTACATTCTATTGATTATATCTGTAATTATATTTGTATGGGACTTTCCTTTTAAAAACATTTTAATAGTATCTTTAATGAAATTCAAAAAGAAAGTTTATCTGGAATGAGTATTTATACTTATTTCAAGATGCTTTATTGCTATTATGGATCCATTATATATTGACATGGTTGTTTTTTAGGAATATATTATCATTGTTATGTTCATAGTTATTATATTTTAAAAACAATTTGTTTTAGGAAAAATGATATTTTGAAAACATTAATGTGTTTTGATCAAGGCTTCAAATGAGCTATCAATTGTTTTATTCATGATATGTTCCTTTGAAAAAGTAATGTTTTTTTGAGCCCATTATCTCTCATGTTATGTTGTATTTATGCCATTATATCTTAATATATGTTGGTTTGATCCCATTATAGCTCATGATATGATTGGTTGATCTCATTACAGTTTATGAAATGTTTGGTTGAGCCCATTATAGCTCATGAAATGTTGTTTTGGGCCCATTATAGCTCATGATATAATGGGTGAGCCCCATTATATCTCTCCAATGCATTGTGTAATCCAAAGATAGATGTATATAAAATGGTTATTCCACATGTAAGGATGATTGTAAGAGTGATATAGTAAATATGTCCCATGGAAACAACATTATTTTTCTATTCCTTCTTATGAGTTTTCATGAAAATGATTTTTAAAGGGTTTTCATGTTTCCACTGGACTAATGGTTATTTGTTCATTGTGTATCTTAATAAGATTTTGTGCTCATCCCATGTTATCAAAATGTTTTTCATAGGATTCCTTAAATTTTCAACAGACAGTTATGGTGCTACTACATATTAATCCGACTCATTATATTGTAATTATTTTTGTAAACTCTGATTCAATATTTTTAAGTTGTTGTCCAATTCTCTAGAACCTAGAATTGAAAGATCCTCATTTTTATAATGTACTATCTATTTTTCAGTTATCTATTGTACAAAAAAAATAAAAATAATATTTTAGTACAAAATCTTGAAGTGCCGGTTCGAGGATATACATGTATCCTTTTATGTATCAAAGACACTATATTGTTTCCCATTGAGGATAATGGGCATCATCATGTTTCCAATAATTATCTCATGAGATATAAATCATGACCCAACTTATTTGAGGGATACATAGGTCTCACCCTTCACATGATCCATATATTTATATGAGCGAATATCTTATATCATTCCTTATATCCAAACCCATGAAAAGGATGTGGTGGTTTAAATCATTTCACCATAACATAAACTATTGGGAAGAAACTATTTTCTTAAAAAATTCAATATAATCATAGATCATAAATAAAAAAATAATGAGTTTATTCAAAGATAATATCCTCATTAAATCTTATGTTACATCAAATTATTTTATCTTAATTATAATATGATTTTTAATGAGGTATTTTAACATTTTTTTTAACACCCCAAGCTTTAATAGTACATTTCCCTTTTAATAATGCAATATCTTGTGATGTACGCAACATCTAGTTCTAGCACACCAAGACCAATCAAACTAGCTATTATGAATTATAATACCCACTTTTTGAAATTTTATAGATTTTATTTTTCAAAATGGAAAAAAATTTGGATTCTTAATAATACAATTAGCTTAGAGTAAATTGTTTTCACTTTTCTAATAACTTTCATATTTTCATGAATAGTGAAAGTTTACTAAATTTTAACTAAAAACAACCATTTTAATCAAAATAGTATATATTTTTTATCTATAAATTATATTATTTTTAATTTATAATTAGATTATATTTGTATAAATTATTATAATTCAGGAAATTAGAAGTAATTTCAAATTTAAGTTTTACCTAAACACATGTCAATCTTTGGAATGTTTTTACTTCTTAAAACCCTATTTTTTGGTTTTGACAATAGCAATTATTTTAAATTAGTTTCAGAAACGTTTCTATTTTCAATTTGGAAAAATGAATTCCATATTTGGAATTTGGATTTCCAAAATGTTTAAACAGGTAATTTTTTTTAGACATTATTAATAGTCACTTCAGTAAATAATTTATTTACCATGGTTAAAGGGTAAATACCATATATAAGGGTAACAATATAAAGTTATAATAATATCAAATTACCCTAACACATGCCTTGAACCTATTTGAAAATACCTTTCCTATCATGGCCATCCATGGGTCGATTTTGGGACCCCATGGAGCCACTTTGGAGTGATAATGACATTTTATACTACTTAATTTAATGTAATGATAAAAATAACAAAAACATGTATCTTATCATAAAAAATTATATTGGGAGATATAATTAATATATTCGAATATAAATATTCATAACAAATATAAAAATATTTCATGAATCATGATATTTTATATTTACTTTTTAGACATAAATTAAATACATTTATTTATGACACAATAATTATGTAGTATTTTCCTTATTAATGAAATAATAAAATAAATTATATTATAAATATTAAAATAAATATAATTTGAATGTTTTTTTGACATTGAATAATTATATAAGTTAATATGACATTTTAGGGTATATTAAATATGTTTTTTCGAAGTAATAAATTTTTAATGACTTCAGAGAAAATCAATTACTAAATAGTGTCAAAATTGACATAAATGAGTTTTTAAAACAAATACTATATTATTAAATGATATAATATTACTAATAATACTAAGGATCAGAAAAAGGACGTATATAATTCTATATATTTCATTAAGGAAGACTTTGGGTTCTCTTGGTATTTAATAGTATGAATTTTAACCATGTAATATAAAAATACAAGAAGACATTGTTAAATGTAAACTATTTAACTAAGAGTTAAATTTAAACTATATAGTTAAAATTGAGAACTAAACATTTTAAAACCTATTTATTGAAATTAATTCGAACTATCCACATCTTATCCTCAAAATAAATCCTTTTGGATCTGTTATAAACTAAATATGATTGTAATGTAAAGTAATATTTTAAACTTTTCCTAAGTTGACCATCACCTCTGTTATAAAAGGGTACTTCCCTTCTCTCCAACTCACAACTCCAAACCCATTTGGCTCTGCCGAATCCCACTCAAATATCCTCCCAACCAACCTCACTTAAACCTAAAGGTCTGACATTGATCATAAATCCAACATAAGGATACCATTTGATAAAATTAAAAGGGAGAACCCAAAGAAGTGGAAATAATTTCATCACCTCTTTCAAAGTGCTTTTCATCATCCAATTTCTAATAAATTGTTGTTTCCATACCAAAATAACCCATTAAGGTTTTCATACTATTATTTTATTATAAATATGGTACAACCATATTAATTATTCTATCCATCCTATGAATGATAAAGTCACCATACGTGCATTCGTATGACATACTGTCTCCATGTCATGGTGTATTTTTTATTCAACTCTAAATTATTTGGATGAGAATAATAATGAGTATAATTGGTGTTAATAATAAATAAAACATGTTGATTATTCTGTATATATTTTATACCAACCAATTATATTTTATTTTACCGTCAAAAGAATGATATTATCGCTCGTTCGTACTTACGAATTACCGTCTCCACAAATGCGATGAGATTCATTCCCCATCATAACCATTCAAGAATAAAATTCATTTTATGATTAAAAAATAATGTTTAAGAACATAATATCATTATGAATATTAATCAAATACATCTTGTCCATAAAAACCATTTCTTTCATAACAAAACATATAATGGAAAATGAATAAAATAATTCCCAAAACAATGATACTACTAAAATATTATTTAAAAAGTAATATTAAAAGATCATATTTGATATCGTATTTATGTATTTGGTTCATGAAGAATTTAATAAAAATTATTTAACAATTATAAAGGATGATAACATACCATCATCCAAGGAAAAGTATAAGGTAAGGGTTAATTTCACAATATCTTTATTATATGTTGTAGTTAATACGTATGTATCTATTGGGAAATCTTTATCATCCTCATCCATGTTTCTTAAAAATGTATTTCAAAACATTTTCACTATTTACTAGACTTTAGGTTAAATTCATTCATACCCTTGTTTTACTTTTTTTAAACTTTTTTGAACGAAATCATTACATCGTTTATGAGAAGGTATGTTATGACCTTTTCGACAAATTAAGGTAAGAATGTTTTTTAACATATACAGAGGGTATATCTATTTTCCGCCGTTATAACACCTTAAAATCTTCCCATACAAGACTATAAGAAAATTTTCAAAATAATTATTTTCATTCTAATTATGTGACTTTTAAATTTCTTCGAAATAAAAAGATAAATTTCTCTGAAATTGTTTTTTTTTCATCTATGTCAACATCCTTTGATGGATTTTACAATTGTTTGAAGTTGATTTATTATTATAAAATCATCTATATTGTATTGAATGTTTTGTGATAAGTTTGATTGTGGGTGTGTTTTTTGTGTACCATTCATGGAATATAGTTATAGTATTAACAGTTTGTAAGCTAGTTTTATTATGAATGCTTATGTTATATTTCAACCTTTTCACATGTGGAATGAATTGGACTTAGTAAGTAATGGGTGGTACCCACTATAGCTCCTTGATGCACCGGTAGGTCTCATGAGAAAAACTAGTGTCTTGGCACAAGGCCTTGACATAATCTTATTTGATGTCTTGGCACAAGGCCATTACTATGTGGTTATGTTTTCTGGTATTATGAATTCCATCTTTATGAAATTAGCTATTGATATTACATGTGATTATTCGATAAGTATAATATAGATGTGAATAAGTAAATGGAATTATTTGATTATTTGTTCCATATTATACGGTAGTTTATGTTTAAAAGTCTTGTGTTTTAGTCTTATAAATTTCCTAAAATGTTTACACTTATTTTTGATTTTTTTCAATATTGTTATCATTACTGAGAATCAAAGATAACACATTTCTTATGTTTTATTTATCCCCGGATCTAACAAGTATATTTTGACTGACCTGGATGGATAGGCGAAGAGATATGATGGTGTTCATAGGGGACACAATGTTGTTTTTTTCATTTGATGATGTAATTTAAAACTAATGTATGTATCTGGTACATCCAAGGCTACTAAACTTACCCGTCATTCTAAACATTATGGCTTGTATCATTCCTATGTTATGTAATGATGCACTTACTCTGGGTATCCGGGGTTGGGGCATTATAGTTGGTATTATAGGATGCTTAGTACAACCCATGGAAACTATATTTAGAAAAACTATTATTAGTGAACATTACCCTAATATAGACATCAATGATTATTATAGAAGACCTTCATAGAATTTTGGTAATATAGAGATTTTGTTATTTTTTCAAGAAATACATCCCTGTTTGGATACAATAAAGTAGAGGAGGCTCTGGCACAGATGTACATAAGAGTGAAAACTATGACAAAGAGTTTCGGTCTTCACTCGGGGCACCCTAGTACACGATAACGGGCCTTGTTGTACTCTTGGTTATGACACTACTGGTGGATATTCTTAGGATAATTTACATTTTTTTACAATCCATTATAATGGATTTCTGATTATATACTTCCTCAAAGAAAACATTTTTAGGATTATGGATTATATACATAAACTATCAAATTTATGTTATATGTTTTACTAATTTGGAATTATGTATTGTGATTCAAAAACTAATCTATTATAATCCCTTATTTAGAAATGGGTCCTAGTGGAATGAATTGAAACTATATCAATTCACGTAATCCATGTTGTGATTTCCATTCTACTCAATATAATTATAGTTGATATGGTGATTCAACTAGTGTTGATCAGCTTATCACCATACTAGGACAACTCACCCAGGTTATGAAAAATAACCTTACCAGTATGGAGCATGTTGATCCACAATGTGGAGGATCAATGTTAGATTGTTTCAGGAGGAAACAACCAGCAAAATTCAATGGGAATACAAATCCACTTATAGTTGAGAAAGGGTAATTTTGATAGAGAAAATATTTTATGCTTTGAGGAGTTGTGAAAGGGAAAATCTTGTCATTGGAGTTTATCGCCTCATAGGAGATGCATATCAATGGTGGTCATTGATTCAAAAAACAAACGAATATGATGAAATATTATGTATATAATAGAGGGAGTTTTAAGAGCTTATTTAAGACAAATACATTCCTCGTGACCATCATATGGATATGGAAATACAATTACTGAGTCCGTGGAAAAAGAAGGATGAGAATTTCGCAAAGTACACGGAAAAATTTATATGGTTAGAAAAACATGCAGTAGATTATATATGTAACCTATAGATTATGATTGATCAATTCATTTATGGGCTAAAACCATCTCTTCATCTAGAATTATTCTCACAATCCTTCTCATCATATGAAGATATTGTCTCATGTCATATTAAGGAATAAAAGGAAGTATCTATGTCTTAAAACTATAAAGAAAAGAAAGAGAAGAATTGATTTGTTGAACAGTCAGGAAATTTAAATAAGGTAATGAAATGAAAAGTTGAATTTCTAGGCTACAGTAAATCTAGGAAGAAACACCCTGGTACTTTCCTGAAAGGAATGGGAGTCTGTTACAAGTGTGGTGAAAAAGTCCCCAAATCTCATTATTACAAGGAAAACAAAGAGGTTTTCAATGTTTAATTCTACAATTGTAGAGAAATGGGGAATTATTCAAATGAATTTCCTAAGCACCTAGGAAACATACCTACGAAAACGGCGAGGGAGAAAGGAAAAGAAAATGTGATTACTACTGTTGAGGTTGAATCTCCTAATGACATGGTGGTAGGTAATTTAATAGTTTCAAAAAATTTAGTCAATTATTTATTTGATTATGTATCATCACTTTGTTTCATATCTTCCTAGTTTTATATGAAATTTTGATATTTCTAATATTATTTTATAAGGGAGTTGTCGGTCGAAATCCTAAGGGATGTATCATTACAACTAGGTTTTCTGATTCAGTTCCCATTAGGGTATATTAATGTTCTCTGTTTACTGATCTCATCATCATACCCATGATTGAATTATATATAATTCCCAGTATGGATTGTCTTTCTGACCATGATACAAAAATTTATTTTTAGAAGAATGTGGATACAATTTTCGATGATGATAAGTATTACTTTATCTTTATAGTAGAAACATCACCATCAGATTCATATCTAGATCCACCCTCAGTAGCTCTAATAAATTCAATTATTATGGAGTAATAGAGTGAAATAACTATGGGTTATAAATGAATGTTCAAACAGGGGATGTACCTATTGTGGAAGAATATGTTGATGTGTTTCCAGAGGATGTACTTGGACATCCTCAAGAATTAGGAATTGATTTTTCCATTGATTTAATTCACCGATCATGTCCCATATCGAAGAACACTTATAGAATATCCTTTTTGGAATAAGTGGAACTAAAAAACAACAATATGAATTGAGTAATAAAGGATTTATTCACCGTAGAGTTTTTCCATGGGGAGCAACTATTCATTTTGATTACAAGAAATATAGATATATGAGGTTGTGCATTGAATACCAGGAGATCAATGGTATAACAATAAATAACAAGTATCCCCTACATCACATTGATAATTTATTTGATCGACTTCATGGAACTCAATATTTTTCAAATATTGAGCTTTGATTTGGATATCATCAGTTGTTTGTGATGAATGAAGACATTCAAAAGACCGCATTTCGAACCAAGTACAAGCATTATGAGTTTATAGTAATTCTATTTGGAATTACTAATGCACCCTCCTACTTCATGTATATAAGGAATGGAGTTTTCAAGGAATATATTAAAGTCTTTGTAGTGTAATTTATTGGTTATAACTTTCTATACTCCAAAAGCGATGTAGATCACAAAAATAACTTGTGCACTATTCTAATGACTCTTTAAAAAAGGAATTATATGGGATGCTTAGCAAGTGTTAATTCTGGATTCATGATATTTCTTTTCTTGTCCATATTGTCTCTAAGGATAGAATCTCTTTTGATCCTTCTAATAAAAGAGAAATACAAGAATGTCTAGCACCGACGAGTATAACATAGGTATGCGGCTTTATTGGTATAACATGTTTTTATCCTTGTTTCTTCTAGAATTTTTCCTGATTGGCTAACCCATTGACCAAGCTCACAAATAAAGGGGTTAAATTTGTTTGGACAAAAGTGTGTGAATAATGTTTTGAATAATTGATGAAAAGATAAGCCAATGCTTCTATATTTACACTAGCATTAGGGAATTATGGGTTTGTAATTTATAGTGATGATTCAAAGAATGTATTTGGTTGTGTCCTTGTGTAGGATGATAGAGTTATTACCTTTGCATCATGAAAGATAAAAATTCATGGAAAAACTATCATAATCATGATATTGAGTTAGAAGCCATAATCTTTCCTTTCAGGATATGAAGACTCTATATATATGGGAAAACATTTACAATATATATCGATCATGGGAGTTTGAAGTATAATTTATCATTGAAGTAACTCAACATGAGGCAAGGACGATGGCTTGAACTAATCAGGGATTATTATTTCCCAATAAACTACCTCATGAGGTAGGGAAATAAGGGGCAATTTGCTTTGAGTGGAAAGGATCAAGGTGTTTTTATCAAGATGATAGTTGAAAGGGATCCTATGTTCATGGATCTAGTAAAGATGGATATGGTAATAATCATATAAGTTGAAACTGCAATACGTCTTTCAAAGGGTTTCTAAAACATCTTTACTAGAAAGGATAACAAGTTCTCAAATTGATAATTAAGAGTTTCAGAAGAAAATTAATGCTTTGAATGATGTGAGATTTATTGAATTCGTATATGAAGATGGAATTCTGAAATATAAGATGTTCCTTTTTGTTCTTGAAATTCATGATCTAAATAGGGAAATTATCAATGATAATCATACCTCCAATTTTACCATACACTCTGGTAGCACTAAGATGTATAGATATTTGAAGGAAACATTTTGCTGGGACAACATGAAGAGGGAGATTGATAATTCCATGTCATGTTTTATGGTTTCTCAACAGGTAAAATATATAAGATAACATCCTAGAGGATTCATGCAACCTCTTCCCATACCTGAGTGGAAATAGGATGATATTACGATGGACATTTTATGGGGCTACCAAGGACTCCTAGAAGGAATGACTCAATATGGGTCATTCTTTATCGTCTTACCATGTCATCACATTTTATTTCTGTAAGATAATATTTACCGCTTGATGTTTTAGAAATACTATATATTAATGAAGTTGTAAGACATCATGGAATACCCCTATTGATTGTTTAGGATCATAGTCCCCATTTTAAATCAAGATTTAGGAAAAGACTTCACAAAGCCCTAAATACTGAACTTTGTTTAAGAAATGCCTATCACCCTCAAGATGATGGTCAATTAGAATAGACTATTCAAAACATTGAAGAAATTTTGAGATCCTACTCACTTGATTTTAAAGGTATGTGGGATCATTATTTATCTCTGGTAGAATTTTCCTATAACAATAGCATCCATTCAAGTATTCAGATGGCACTATATAAAGTGTTATATTGAAATAGATGTCACACACCAACATGTTGGGATGATATTGGTGAAGGAAAACTTGTCGGCCGATATTTTTTTAGGAAACAATGGAAAATATAATAATTATCCAATCCCATATCAAAGCAGCTCAAAGTAGGAAAAAGAGATATGCAGATAACATATGAAAGGATTTTAAATTTCAAGCAGGTGATCATGTTTTCTTGAAGTTATCTCTATAGAATGGTCTTATACATTTCGGTAAAAGGGTAAATTATTTCTCAGGTACAACCTACCATTTGAAATTCTAGAATTAATTGGTCTTGTATCATTACGTTCGGCAATGCCTCGAAGTATCTCTATAGTCCAAAATGTGTTCCACGTATCACAGTTGAGAAAATACGTGCCTAACCCAACGCATGTACTCCCCTATGAAGAAATATAATTGAAACCTAATCTACCCCATTTTGAAGAACCAGCCAAGATTCTTGATACCAGAGACCATGTGTTGAGAAACCAGACAACTCATATGGTAAACGTTCTATGGAGAAACCATAAGATGGAAGATGCAATATGGGAACCCGATGAATGAATGATGAATAACCAACAAAATCTTTTTACACAGAAGTATTCTAAAAATTTCTAGGAGGAAATTATTTGATGGAGGGTGGAATGTATCTCCCCAGTCTTCCACTATATGTTACTCTTTGAATAATGCAATAGCTTGTGTTGTGCGCAACTTCGAGTTCTAGCAAACCACGACCAATCAAACTAGCTGTTATGAATAGTAATACCCATTTTTAACATTTTTTAAATTTTATTTCTCATAATAGACTTTATTTTTGGATTTGTTAAATTATAATTAGCAAAGGGTAAATTTTTGTAACTATTCTGATAAATTTAATATTTATTTAATAGTGTAACATACTAGTTTTTTAATTAGAACATCCTTTTTAATCGAAATAATTTATAATTATAAATTATAAATTTGAGTGGTTTTTAAGTTTAATTATTTATTTTTTTATCATTTAATATGATTTTGGTCATTGGATGTAAATTCACATTTAAAATTTATGTAAACACATGTAAATCTTTTGATAGTTTTGTCTTCTTATAAATATGCTTATTGGTTTTGAGAGGTGAATTAATTTTAAAATAATATTTTCAAATTTTGTGTTTTTTATTTGGAAAAATGGATTCCATATATGTAATTCGGAGGTCTAAAAGGGTTAATTAGGTAATATTTATTTTTAGAGATTAGGAATAGTTAATCACTAAATATTTAATTTACCATGATTAAAGGGGAATTAAGGAAAATAAGTGTACAAATATAATATTATAATAACATTAAATTACCATAACACATGTCTTATCACTATTTTATAATACATATCTGACCATGGGAATACTTGGGACAATTTTGGGACCCCAATGAGCCACTTGGGCATGATAATGACATTTTATAATAATTACATTAAAGTAAAGGTAAAAATAACAAAATAAAGTATCTTCCAGTAAAACAATTTTATATGAGGTTATATAATTGATATCATATACTATAAATAATAATTATAAATCTAAAAATATTTCCTACTAAATGAAATTTTATTTATTATTTTTAGTCATAAAATAAATATATTTATTTTTGACACAATAATGATGTCATATTTTACTTATTAATGAAAGAATCAAATAAATGATATCATAAATAATAAAATAAATATATTTTCAAAGTTTTACTAACATACACAAATTTTATAGGTTAATATGGAACTTTAGGGTTGACAAAATAAATATAATTTGAACTAATAATGTTTTAATGAATTTAACAAAAATTAATCACCAAATAGTGTAAAAATGGACATAAAAGAGTTTTTAAAACAAAATCTACATTATTAAAAGATATAATATTCAAAAAAATCAACAATTTTGCAAAAGTACTAAAATAAATAAATATATTTCAATAATTACCCACTTTAGGTTTGATTTTCATCTTATATTAAGATTATTAACCATGTAATATAAAAAATTGAGAAGACATTATAAAAAGTTAACTATTTAACTAGGAGTTAAATGTAAATGATAAGGATACAATGGTGACCTAACCTTGTGTAAAACCTATTGTATGAGAGTATTTCAACCCATACCTATCCTATACTCTAAATAAATCATTTTTGCATCCATTATATAATTAATATGACTGTATAATAAATTAATATTTCATGATTTTCCTAAAGTAACCTTCATCGCCCCCATAAAAGTGTACTTCCTATTCTCTCAAAATCACACCTCAATATGCATTTTGCTCAGCCAAACCCTATTAAAAAATTCTCCCAACAACCCTCACATAAATCTATAGGCCTTACATTGATCATAATTGCATCCTAAGGATCCCTTTTGATCAAACCAAAAGGAAGTACTCGAAGAAGAGGTAATAATTTCATCGCCTCTTTCAAAGTTCTTTTCTTCTTCCACTTCCTATTTTTTTGTCTTTTTCATTACAAAAAAAATAACTCCAACAACTTATACAAACTGTGATATTATTATAAATATGGTACAAAAAAATTCATTATTTTATCCATCCTATGTATGACAAAGTCATCATATATGAGTGTGTATGACATACCATCTCCACGTCGTGGTGTAGTTTTTTATTCAAGGCTTTATTATTTGGGTGGGTATAATAATGAGAATAATTTATGTTATTAATAAATAACACGTGTAAATTTTTATTTATAGATGATATAAAATCCAATTACATATGATTTTACCGTCAAAAGAATGATTTTGTTGCTCATGCGTACGTATGGATTACCGTCTCCACGAACACGATGAGATTCATTCCCATCGAAACCATTCAAGAATAAATTTCATTTTATGATTAAAAATTAATGTTTATGAACTTAATATCATTCTAGATATGATTAAAATACATCATATCCATAACATATATTACTTACATAACAAAGCATATAAAAGAAAAATGAATCAGTTGTCACCTGAAACAATGATACTACTAAAATATTATTAACAAAGACATAATAGAAGATCATATATGATATCATATTTATGTATATAATTATAATATAATTTAATAATAATGATATAACTATTATACATGAGGTTAACGTATCCATGACCATGGAAAAGTACACGGTAAGGGTAAATTCCACAATCTTTTTATTATCTGAGGTTGTTAATACATAAGCATCTATTGGGACCTCTTAATCGTCAATATCCATGTATTAGAAAAATGTATTTCAAAACATTTTTACAAATTAATAGGCTTTGGGTTAAATTAATTTATTATTTTGTTTTAATTTTAATAAAATTTTTGTAAAGTAATCTTTCTTTCATTTTCAAAACAAAGTACTTTTTGACCATTTCGACATATTACGTTAAGAATGTTTTTTTAACTTATACGGCAGGCAGAACAATTTTCTACCATTACAACACCTTTGAAACATCCTATATACGATTATATGAATATTTTCAAATTAAATGTTTTCTTCTAAAATTGTGTGACATTTAATTGTTTTCAAAATAGAAAGAGTTATTTATCTCATATAATTTTTATTTTATCTATCTCAACATCCTTTGATGGATTTTACACTTGTTTGATGTTGATTTATTATGATAAAATCATCCAAATTTTATTGAATTTTTTGTGATATGTTTGACTATGGATGTGTTATTTTTTATACCAATCATGGTTTATTGTAAAAGTATTAACATTTCGAACACTAGTTTTAATATGAATACGTGTGTTATGTTTTGACCTTTTTGTAGACCCCAAAAAAAGAATCCCCAAAATTTTCCAAATGCTTCCATAAATGATCCAAGATCGTAGAAAATTTCTCAATATTAGATTTGGTAGGTCGCTGGACCCGAACGGAGTTATGGATTAAATGAAATGGACATGTGAAGTTGGGATGGAAAACTGGTTCGAAAATCTCATTCGTGAAGCCCCCTTTGTGATCGTGAAGCGCCGCCGCGAAGCAATGAGGTGGGAAGCTCCACAAACCTGTTTGACATTCGCGAAATGACGTGAAGACCCGCCGTGAAACACATGAGGTGGGACACTCTGCGACCACCTTTGACTTTCATGATCCGCTGCGGAGCAAGCTCCGTCTTCGCGCCGAGCGAGCTCTGCTTCGCGGCGCCTTGTACCTATAAATACCCAGCTCACACCCCATTCGACGGATAGCCACTTCACCCCATGGATAGCCACTTCGCACCTTGGATGGCCGATCTCCCAGTTCGCGGAGCTCCGTGAGGCCATGCTCCGCGAGCAGCTTCATTCGCGTTGCTGATCTGTGAGTTGATGCTCTGCGATCAGCTTCCTTCACGTTGCAGCTCCGCGAGCTGATGCTCCGTGAGTCCATGCTCCGAGAGTCCATGCTCCATGAGCCAATGCTCCGTGATGCTTCTCTAAGAGTCCATGCTCCATGAGTACTCCACGAGAGACATGTGCTTCGTGAGCTTCCTTTGCTCCGCGAGATCCCTTTGATTCGCGAGCCGCCGTAGCTCCACGAGATCCCTTTGATCCGTGAGACCTTGGCTCCACGTAGCTACTTCGTGAAGACCTATCCTTCATGAGGCTCCTACCTTCGCACCCACCGGTACATACCGCAGGGGCTGCACCCCCACCCCTGCTTGGGGTCACTTCCGGGCTGCGGTCCAGGCCCTCTGGGCCAGTCCCTTCCCTACCGTCACAGTCCCCAATGAAAAATGGTGACTCCCACAGCAAAATTTTTGGGACTAGACGTCGGGATTTCCCATTGTGCCCTTATGCGCACCCACCTTCCACCTATGGAATGATATGATTTTAGATACTCCTCTACACACCATGAATCTCCTTGGGTCGACATATTCTTCTCTGTACCTTTCACATGTCGTTAGTTGAGATTCTCATCAACAACTTCCCAGGTACCTTGAGTCGATCCATTCCTCAGGAATCCCCTCCAAACCCCATCCCTTGGCATTTATGACAGGTTGAACTAGAATGGTCCGCCTTTGCATAAGTCATAACACCAGCCATTGCTCTGCGCCTTATGACATCAATCCTCTCTACATGACTCTAAACTGTAGTACACAATATATTCCAATCACAGGATGCCTCTTTCTCCAAACAAGAGATGCCTTGTGCTCCAAGCATAAGATGCCAATAGTCCTCTCAACATGACTATAAACTGTAGTACACCCTATGTTCCAATCATTGGATTCCTATTGCACTAAAAATGGGATTCATTATGCTCCAATCATAAGACGACCAATAGTCCTATCTACAAGACTTTAAACTGTAGTGAATCCTATGTGCCAAACATAAGATACCTCTTGCTCTATATGAAAGATTACTTATTCTCCAAGCATGAAATGCCAATAGTCTTATCTACATGACTTTAAACTATCTCATTCCCTATATAAAAAATATAGGATGCCTTTTTCTCCAAATAAGAGATGCCTTATGCTCCATGCATAAGATGCCAATAGTCTTATCTGCATGACTATAAACTGTAGTACACCTTATGTTCCAAACATAGGATGCCTCTTACCCAATATAAGAGATGCCTTATGCTCCAAGAATAAGATGCCTAATTGTCATATCTACACGACTATAAACTATAGTTCACCCTATGTTCCAAACATAGGATTCCTCCTACACAATATAAGTGATGCCTTATGCTCTAAGAATAAGATGCCTAATTGTACTATCTACATGACTATAAACTATAGTTCTCACTATGTTCAAATCATAGGATGCCTCTTTCTCCAATGCCATGATTATAGTGGCGTAATTTCAGGAGCGTTGGAATTCATTCAAACATTCCATCACTCCACCTCACGCTTTGTGTGTCCTTCATTCAGATCCTAATCAGCTTCCATGTCTAGAGGGACCCCCAAACCGCCTAGTCCCATGCCGTAACGGGTCACCTACCATCCTGGGCCAACACCCCAGAAGACATTGGATGACATTTGCGACAGGTCCTGTGTTTCAAACAAGGTCAGCAGTCGACCCTCATTTGTATGTCCCCATTTCAGGCTAACACGATGTGGATGTTGTGTTCCCACAATGGTCAACATCTATCCTTAATCGCCATGCCACCCTCACCGCATTCCGAATGTTGTTCATGTGATTCACACTTTTCATCTCCCTTTGTTCAGACAGATTCCAAAACCCCTTGTCGTTATCCCTCTGGTGCACTAGCTCATATGTGTAGAATCATAAACCTCAACCCACCAGTGAGTTGGGATGCCCTCATGGGTAGACATGAGGAAGACATTACAGGAAACATTCTTGCGTATACCACATTCACCATTGCCTCTCGATAGCGGCACCTGGGAAGCTTCCATTCGTAAGCCACATTCACCATTACCGCTCCATAGCGGCACCCGGGAAGCTTCCATGTGTAAGCCCCATTCACCATTTACACTTCATAGCGGCACCCTGGTAGATTTCATGCATAAGCTCCATTCACCATTGCTGCTCCTTAGCAGCGCCCAGGCAGCTTCCTTGAGTAAGCCCCATCAATGATTTCCGCTCCATAGTGGCACCCATGCAGCTTCCTTGCGTAAGCCCCATCCACACTTGCCACTCTAGAGCGGCACCCGGGCTGCTTCCATGCGTAAGCACGATTCACCATTGCTGCTCCTTAGCTGCACCCAGGCAGCTTCCTTGCATAAGCCGCATCCACGATTGCCGCTCCATAGCGGCACCCATGCATCTTTTTTGTGTAAGCCCCATCCACGATTGTCACTATAGAGCGGAACCCGGGCTGCTTCCATGCATAAGCCCCATTCACCATTGCTGGTCCATAGCGGCACCCGGGCAGCTTCCATGCGTAAACCCCATCGACCATTGGCACTGCATAGCGGCACCCGGGTAGCTTCCATGCTTAATCCCCATTCACCATTTCCGCTATATAGCGGCACCCGGGCAGCTTCCATGCGTTAGCCGCATTCACCATTTCCTCTCCATAGAGGCACCAGAGAAGCTTCAATGCATAAGCCCCATTCACCATTGCTTCTCCTTAGCAGCACCCATGAAGTTTCATTGCGTAAGCCCCAACCATGATTTCCACTCCATAGCGGCACCCGGGCAGCTTCCATGCGTATGTCCCATTCACTGTTGCCTCTCCGTAGCGACACTCGGGCAGCTTCCATTCCTAAGCCCCATTCACCATTGCCTCTCTATAGTGGCACCCAGGTAGCTTCCATCCGTAAGCCTGATTCACCATGTCTGATCCTTAGTAGCACCCGGGCAGCTTCCATGCGTAAGCCCCATTCACCATTGTCGTTCCATAGCGGCACCCGGGCAGCTTCCATGCGTAAGCCTCATTCACCATTACTACTCCTTAGCACCACTCGGGCAGCTTCCTTGCGTAAGCCCCATCAATGATTGCTGCTCTAGAGCGGCACCCGGGAAGCTTCCATGCGTAAGCCCCATTCACCATTACTGCTCCTTAGCAGCACCCGGGTAGCTTCCATTCGTAACCCATATTCACCATTGCCGCTCCATAGTGACACCCGGGCAGCTTCCATGTGTAAGCCCCATTCACCATTGCTGCTCTTTAGCATCACCTGGGCAGCTTCCTTGCGTAAAACCCATCCATGATTGCCACTCTAGAGCGGCACCCGGGTAGTTTCCTTACATAAGCCCCATTCACCATTGCCTCTCCATAGCGGCACCCGGGAAGCTTCCTTGCGTATGCCCCATCCACGATTTCCTCTCTTGAGCAGCACATGGGTAGCTTCCTTGTGTAAGACCCATCCAGGATTGCCGCTCCATAGCGGCACCCGGAGAGCTTCCTTGTGTAAGCCTCATCCATGATTTCCGCTCCATAGTGATACCCAGGAAGCATCCATGTGTAAGCCCCATTCATGATTTCCACTCCATAACGGCACCCGGGCAACATCTTTGTGTAAGCCCCATTCACCATTGTCGCTCCATAGTGGCACATGGGAAGCATCTTTGCATAATCCACATTCACCACTTCCACTTCTTACCGGCACCCAGGCAGCATCCTTGTGTAAGCCCTATTCACCAGTGTCCCTCTATAGCGGCACCCTAGGTAGCGTCCTTGCGTAAGCCCCATCCACGATTGCCACTCCATAGCGGCACCCAGGCAGCATCCTTGCGTATTCCCCATCCACAATTATGGCTCTATAGCCGCACCCGGGCATCATCCTTGCGTAAGACCCATTCACCATTGCCGTTACACAGCGGCACACGGGCCTCCACCTTAGAGTAAGCCTCGACTCTCATGGGCCTCCATCCTGGAGTATGTCCCAATCCCCCTCTCCCTCTGCGCTTTGTCTCCCTTGGGCCTCCATCCTAGAGTAAGTCCCAACACCATGGGCCGCCTCAGAGTGTAAGCCCCAAAACCCCCATCCCGCATGATGTTAAATTGAACACCCGAACTATGAGTACTTTGATCCATGTCAAGGCATGGTACATAAGAAGCCTCCATGAGGATCAATCCCCCCACCAAGGGACCCCCGGGTTCACCTTCTCAATGGTTCACTGACAAAATCCCTCCCGAACAATGAGGACTTTGTTCCATGTCAAGGTATGGTACGTAGGAAGCCTACTTGAGGTTCAAGCCCATCACCCATCGAACCAAGGTCATTCTTCACGTCGCTTCGCCTACACCCACATCATTTTTAAACCATGAAGTATTTGATCCATGTCATGTCATGGTACGTAGGAAGCCTCCATGAGGTTCAAACCCACCGCCTGACCATTTATTCATGTCAGGCTCTACCCCATCCCTCATGACGTTAAACTATATGCCTGAACTACAGGGACTTTGATCCATGTCAAGGCATGGTACGTAGGAAACCCCACGAGGTTCATGCCCACCACCAATAGACCAAGGTCCCCCTTCACGTCGGTTCACCGGCATCCTTTCTGAACTATGGGGTCTTTGACCCATGTAAAAGCATGGTACATAGGAAGCCTCCCTGAGGTTCAAGCCCACCATCCACCTGGACCAAGGTCCTTATTCACTTTGGTTCTCTGACACTCCCGCATCTCGCATGACGTTAAATTGTATCCCAATCCAGCGGTAAGCCATTGTGACCCCACCATCCAGTTGTTCCGATATCCCTTCATGTCAGTTCAACAGACCCTTTTCAACCCAAACTACGAGGACTTTGATCCATGTCAAGGCATGGTATATAGGAAACCTCACGAGGTTCAAGCCCAACACCCATTGGACCATGGTCCTTCATCACGTCAGTTCACTGACTCCCATTATGAACTACGGGGTCTTTGATCCATGTCAAGGAATGGTATATAGGATTCCCTCCTAAGGTTCAAGCCCCACCATTTATCTGGACCATGGTCCTTCTTCACGTCAGTTCACCGGTGCCCCATCCCGAACTATGTGGCCTTTGATTCCTTTCCACGGGGATATGTAGGAATTCTCTTCGATTCTCAAGACCAACATCAATTTCATCCTCACATAGGTTCCATATCATTCCCCCTCTACTTCATTCAACTCTCCATCATCCATCCTGATTCTTACCCGGGCCACCACATCCCGGTGGGATCATGCCATCCCCCCTCCTCGCTGCTCCTAGAAGTACTTGGGCCGCTATCCATGTGTATTCCCCATCATGTCTCTAGGTATTTGTCCTTTGTGTACACCCTGATTCATCACAACATCGAACTACATGGGTTTTGATCCCTGTCATCTCCATAGGGTATGTAGGAAACCTCCCAGCGGTTCAATCCCAACTAATGGTAAGCCTTGGTGTCCCCCATTCTGGGGGTGCAGTCTCCCTGATCCACCCTCAGTGGTGTTCAGATCAGCCATTATGATGTGACATCTCCCCTCCAAGGGGGCGCACCACCATGGATCCATCCTCATTGGGTGTTATGATCCATCCACTCGGTAAACCTTCCAGGTGTTCCCTCCCAGAGATGTACCAATCTGATCAGTCTCTATGATAAGTTTTGATCACTCTCATTCCATATCCGCAAGATATTAAACTTGCGGCCTACCTCATGATAAAGATTAGATGCCTGAGGAAAACCTCGGATGACACGCCTTTGGCGTAACCATCTCCACAAGAATTTAAACTCATGGCCTACCTCATGATAAACATGAGATGCCTAAGGAAAACCTCAGATGACACGCCTTTGGCGTAACCGTCTCTATAAGACGTTAAACTCACGGCCTACCTCATAATAAACTTGAGATGCTTGAAGAAACCCTCGGATGACATGCCTTTGGTGTAACTGTCTCCGCAAGATGTTAAACTCGTGGCCTACCTCTTGATAAACATGAGATTCCTGAGGAAAACCTTGGATGACATCCCTTTGGCGTAACGGTCTTCGCAAGATGTTAAACATGCTTCATACCCTATGTTAAACATGGGAAGATCAGGAAAACCTCAGTTACATGCCTATGTCATATGATTCCCATCATTCGATGTGGGATTCCTCGGGTTCCACACCCTTGAGATGCCCTCTTATGACGAAGAATACAGGTTCCCCAATGTCCACGCACCCAGTGATGCCCCGACATGCCTGATGTTGTCCTCTACTCCGACCGAAGGTTGCTACCATGTCAAGACCCCAAGTAAAGTCTTTCCGGAAGTACTGTAATTAATCGGTGTCCATGAAGATATGACACCAAGAATGAGATTCACAAAACACGTATTAAATATATAAGGGATACCCAGACTAGGTAACGAGTTCCGAGGAGGAATCCACGGAAGGAAGAACCGACATCCCATCATCCCGTTTTGATCAAGGAGAAAATGTCCCTGAATAAGGAACGGATGTTTTCCACCTTTGGAATGTGGGAATGTGGGGAAACAGCTGTGCATCCTCACAGATGGATATATGCACCCTGGTGAAAGCGTTGGAAACACTTTTAATATGAAGAATGAATTGGACTTAGTAAGTGACACTTGGAGCCTGTTATAGCTCCTTCATGCATTGGTTTGTCTCATGAGACTAACTAGTGTTTGGAATAAGGCCTTAAAAAATATTATTTATAGTTTTGGCCCGAGGCCTTCACTATGTGGTTATGTTTTCCAGGATTATGCATTCCATCGTCATAAAATTAGTTATTGATAATACATTTCATTATTCGACTAGTAGAATATCCATTTGAATAAGTAAATGGAATTCTTTGATTTACCTTTTCCATATTATAATGATGATTATGTTTAAAAGGATAGTGGTTTAGTATTATACATTTACTTAAATGTTTATGCTTATTTATGAATGTTTCGGCTAAATTATTATTCTTACTAAGCATCTGAGCTCACCCATTTCTTATGTTTTATTTTCCTAAGATTTGAAGACTCGTATTGTTGTTGATATTCATGGATAGGATAAGTGATATGAGTGTGTTCATAGGGGATATAATGTTGTTGTTTTTCCATTTCATGATGTAATGTAAAAATTTTATATGTATCTAGTACTTCCATGGCTACTAACTGAACGGTCCTTTTGGAGAATATCCCTTGTATAATGCCAATGTTATGTAATAATGTATTGACATTAGGTAACTGGGGTAAAGGTGTTACATTCTTGGGGAAAATATAATTTCCCCATTGAAAAAACATAACTAAAATATAAAAACATACAATATATTAAGGCTAATATTTACGTTGAATAGAACTATTAAATCATATAATGGTATCATAAAATATTTTTTCTTCATGGAGGTGGGAAATTTCATTCAATCAATCATTTAAAATATTAAAACATTTCATTACAACATTTTAATAAATCATGGAAATTTAGGAGAATTATTTTTGGCTGAAGAGATAAATAACGACTATTTTTCTTAAAACCTTATTTTAGACACATTAGTATTTCATTACTCCAAAATTAATGGAAACTAATTATTCTCTCAAAGTAACCATTTTATAATAATACTCTAGTTTTTATTTATATTTAGACCATAATATGTAATAAAAAACATAACAATAAACCATATGGATAAACAAAGAGATTGTAACATAAAAAATGTACCACATTTGAATCATTGGATTCATAAGCCCCCAAAACGATCTAAGCATATATGTATATGTAAATACACATTATTTACATATATATATTCAAAATAATACTTCCTGAGAAGTATATACATAGAATTGAAACAAGTATTTAATATGGAATGTGTCTCACAAAAATAAATGTGAGACAAAATTCCCATACCACTTTGGTAAATATTGAATAATATTCCCCATGGAAGAAATAACCATATTTGGATATATATATATATATATATATCAACAATAATTTTCACAATAAAAACAATAAAATATATAATTGGGTATTATATACACCACAAAAAAAAGAATCAAGTGGTGAATATGGCATGTGTCCATGAAAATAATAGTGAGAGGAAAATCCCTAACCACTTTTGTTACTTTTTAATCATAAACCCTTTTAATTAAATAACTATAATGAAATATAAAATAACAAACATATGAAAACAATTATGGTAAAACATAACAATGTGGATTTAAATATATTCTATAAAATTAGATAGTATAATAACATAACTTATGTCCCAAAGAAGATAATTTGAGAGAGAAATCATTTATCTCATTTCTCAATTATTACTATACAAGTTCATCCATCCTATATAATACATATAGTTTTATTATATATACATTCAGAAAGAAATAATATATATTACTATATATAATTTATATAAGACCATTTATTACCCATTTATTAAAATAGTATTGCTATAATGATATTTCATGTAACAACCGCTTCATTTTTCATATAAGTTTTGGTTTCCTATTTTTGATACTTTTATAATGATAATGGTTTCATCATCCCAATAATTATAAATCTTATATAGATAACATATATATTAATTATATATGAATTTATTGTATTTAATAAAATTCAGATATATTAAATGAATTTCCCTATTCTTTGATATAGAAGGCCATATGTACATATGCAAATTGATTCCATTTTCACTTTGAAAGGAAAGAAAGAATGGTAAGTAATAATTAAACATTATAGATTAATTTTTATATCATATATTTCATATATTTTCAATAAAAAAATCCTTATTTCTATTTATTTCAGTATCAAATGATGAACGTATCGCATCTCTTTATGGAGGTAGATGTCATCACTTATTCGGGAGTGATATTATCATTTTCCAATAGATTTGAAGGTAAGAAGGTATATGTAATATTACATTTCTATAATTATAATTATTTAAAAAATATCATTTAAATATGTTAAATAAAATTTTATATTTATTCATGAGAGGGGTTATGGGAAACAAATTACATTAGATCGTGAGCTAGTAGTCCATCATGCACATAATAGATTATTTTGATTTCCTTTTTAATGAATATGATATGGACCTAGGAAAATCCATTATCATAATAGAATCACATAAAATTGAATAAAATAAATTTATTAAATAATCATATTTCTATAATGTTTAAAGGATTTATAAATGGAAATATCATAAAATCTCGAAGTTAAAAATTACCACTTCTGTGTACAAACTCATTTGGATAGAAACAAATTTCATTATTCGAGGTTTTCCAAGTCAAAGTTAGTACTCTAGAATTTGGGGTTTGAATTTTGTGTATTAGTTGATTGTTTTTTTCCAAATAATAATTTTATTTGTATTGTGAAGATTAATGAAGAGGGTATGCCTTTTAATAAGTCTTTAAATGAACATATATGGAAAAAACTTCATAATTTCTAAAAACAATCCACAATGATAATGTAATTACAATGAAAAATGCATTAAAATGAACATATATTAAAAAATTGAAGATTATAAGTTTTAAATTTTTCCTTCAACAAGGATATATATATGTTTTATTTTAAAATTTACCATTATCTATTGGTTTAACCCCTATTAATCTCAGTTGAACCATAACCAAAATAAATAATTTCTCACAGTTTTATATATTTATTTTCAAAAAAATATATATGGAGATTGTTAAATAATTTTAATTATTCAGTTTGCAAATATGGAATTATTTTTTCCAAATTCCACTAATAGAATTGGGAAATTTAAATTTAAAATTAAACATGAAGACATGATGAAAAAGTTGTTTCCAATGAGAATCTTTTCGTAAGTATGTAATATTATAATATTAAAGACATCATGAGGTTGATTTAAATGAATTAAATTTTATAAGTAGTAAAATAATTGAACTAATATTACTTTTAATACCATATTAAAATAAAACATAGAATTTACATTATTTAAATTAAATGAAATCATTTAATGAAATAAATATTTTTTACAATTCAATGAAAATTTATTCTTTTTAATAAATTCTAAAAAAATCTCTCAAAGATAATTTTTAAAAGTAAATTTAAAAAAAGAATTATAATTTATGGATTTATTTTTTAAATTTTTAAAAATTTAATTTTAATAATTTACACAAAAATAAATAAAAATATTTTTGAGAAAAAGATATTTTCAAAGAACATAAAGACTGTAAAAAAATCATTTACTGTTTTATCAACATGATTTCATTATTTAATAGAATTTTACTTAATTATAATATTTTTTATTGTTAGTCATACCACCATGTATAAAAACTAGGTTTTAATGACCATTTCTTAAATATTATATTTATTACATAACACGGGTTTGTAAAAACATGGTTTTGTGTGTGATAGAACTATCAAAAAATTTATTTATTATAAAAATAATAATTCATAAAACTATGGGTTGTCACATTATAACCCCTTTAAATTATTTTCACCGATAATATTTTTCTCTCTGATATAAACATATGAGTATACTTCTACCTCGTTATATCCTCATTTTCCCATGTAACCTCCTTTTGTATGTGGCTTCAACAAAAAAACATTGACCATGTGATTAATTTTATTTCCAAGAAATTTTCATTTATGATATATATTATCAATAATTTTCTTTTAATTAAAAATATAATATATATATATATATATGAACTCTATGTTTAGTATATGCCCGAGATCAATCATTTAATTGCTTAGTAGAGATATACGGGCCACATTATGGAATTGAGAGTGGTTTGATGGAAGAACAGAATGATTAGAAACTTTCACACTTAAAAAATAATCTAAAAATATTTAATATACATAGGTATCATAATTCCATTATTTCTAAATTTTAAAAATTTATTAAATTTTTAAATTCACAAGAACACCTTCTCACTAACAAAAATTTCCAAATAACATTGTTGATTATTAAAATAACATTTCTATTGATTTTTTGTGGCCCCTATGTGTTATAGAATTGGTCTGACCACATCCTATAATTCTTCCCAAATATCTTGTCCCAGTAGATTTATTTTTCCAACCTCATCTAAGATCAATTTTTTCAACACAAATTTTTATAGAGGGACTCATAAGGATCTATCATAATTCTAAAATAAAAGATATTTTTTAAAGAAACCTCCTATAGATAAATGTTTTAATTCAAAAAATCATTTAGGTTCAAATATTAATATCTCAAATAAAATCGACGTATTATGTGTTTTAATCAGACTCCATCCAAGGTTTATATTTTTTATTGGATCTCATCTCAGTATCAAGTTCATATTGAATACATCACACAAAAATTTATGTGAATGTCATATCCTAATCATATAAAATTGAAAATGGAACTCCATGAAACCTTACCACTTCCTCAATGTATATATAATTTGTCTTCTTGAGATAAATCATAATCATTGTAATGAACAGTGAAAGACTTTTAAGGTTATATGGTATGACCCATATTGAATTGTTACCTTTAGATGTTATGTGGAGTCTTGTATTAAAATCCATGGTGATATTTTCTAGTTTTTTTGGTCTGGCTAATGATTGTAACATCACATTATAAATTATCTTCTACAAAATTTATTTTTGACAAGTCATGCATCGAGATTCAAACTCTTCAATATTTATATCAATGACATCCCCCCATAAATACTCTTCAAAATCTATATACATATTTTTTCTTTTATGATGAGTATATATTGTAGAAATATATTCTTCCTATAATATATCCTTCATCAAATTGGGTATGGATGGAACACATACACGACCCCATAACCTAGTCATTCTATCATGATCATGGTTAAATATATAATAATTTGTAACCTTAATTGGTTGACTTATATATACCTTATAAAACTACTTAATATTCCAATTGATATATCAATAAAGAATAATTTGATAAATATATTATTTCTCCCCATCCAGAGATATTTCATGATTCTTCATATTTAAATCCATAATATTATATCTTTTTTAATCCCAATAATGGATATGATATAATGATATATTCAAAATAAAGTGTCTTCCACATTATTCACATTCCTTGGATGGTAATTTATTGATCATCCATAGTCATTACTTATCTATAACATTATTTTACTACATGTAATCAAATATTTTTATTGGAATATATACTTCAGACATTAATTATCAATATATATATATATCACACCTCACTTCATAATTTCAATTCCATCATATGTTTAATTAGAAAATTAATGCAACTACCTCTTAATCATGATTTGGGTAATTTTTCTCATCGATGATCAATTCCGATGAGTCATAAAATAATTCTATAAAAAATTATGATAAAAAATACCAATACCTTATTTGATGCATCATAAAAGATTGCAAACCCTTATCCACTAAAGGGTAATATATGAATAGGTATATCAATAAACCTACTCTTTATTTCACTGATGTTTTCTTCTCAATCATCTAATAAAATGAAAATTGTTCTTTAGTGAGTTATCATTGTAATTGGATTGAAAAAAATGTGAGATATTTTCCATAAAGAGTCTATAATATATAAATAACCAAGAAATGTACATATATAAATCATTTTTATTTTCCTGGTCCAATATTAAATGGAATTCATCTTTGTTGGATGCTTTAATATACTCTTACATGAGATTATATGAATAAAATATTAAATTTTATTAAAAAAAAATCACAATTTGTAAATTTTTAATATTTATCATCCTTATATAGTGTTTTAATTACAATACTTAGCTAATATTCATGTTAATATGTAGTCTTTGAATAGAAAAAATATCAACTATAAATACTAACAAAAACTGATCATGGTAATCTTTAAATAATATATTCATTATATAAATGTTTATAGCATAGTAATTAATAAGAAAAAAATGGAATCACTATATACTCATAGTGTCCATACCATCCACAAAAATATGTATTAGTTATATCCTTCCTTTGAACACTAAATTATTGATATCTATTGTGATGTTCAATCATGGTAATAAAGGGATCATAGTGTAGTTCAAAAAAAGTAGTCAATGTGGCGTAAGAGATACTTGATCTCGATTGTTATCTTCTTCATTTCCCGAAAATCCATTAAGATTCCCATAGATCAATATATATTATTAAAACAATAATATGTGATCCCCAAGGTGACATAACTGTCCTATTGAGTCCCTTTAAAAGACTCTATAAGAGTTCCTTCTCCAATTCCTACAACTCAATTGTTGCAATTATTTAAGGATTCTTTGATATTGGTGTAGAAATATGTGTGAGTACTATAGAAAAACGAATATCATGATTTGATGGAATACTATGAATCTATTCTATAATGACTTCAAAACTCTGATATAAAAGGAATATAATCGATGTATATTTTCTCTCAAATCCATTCAGGGAAACACCGCTTTGGAATATAAATCATGGGACATACAATAACTGTGATCCTCATAATAAGTTCATATATATCATCACAGAGATAGAAATTTTTTCAAAATAATTTTATATTTTATTTATTTATATAAATCCAATTCATGTCTAATATTACATAAAATTACAAAAGAGGGAGACTAAAATTATTTGAAGGAATCGCATTCCCACTAACATAAACCAGAGAAGAATATGAGATGTGATATGTGATCATTACCCCATAATGGTATTTCAATAATAATTCAAAATAAAATCAATTTCTTATTAGTTTTATAGTTTTAAATAATTATTTTGATATAAAAGGATTGATATACTCGGAGTTAAATAAGACATTATTTTTTTTAGAGTGTGTAATAATTATACCATTCACCACATTGTTATCGACCCCATAATTAGAAATATTGATTACATGATATATATCTTTTCAACATAATTTAAGTAGCTGGTAATTATTATCATTTTCACGTACCATTATATTTTAGAACCAGTTACTATAATTCCGACACTATTTTATTTTCAGTCAATAGTGTTTTATTGGGCCATCTGGGGGAATCTTCTTCAATTCCATTTCATTTACTATCCCATTCATTTATAATCAAAATTCATAAGCATTATTACCCACCATTTAAAATTTAAATCAACTCCAATTTCTATTAAATAAGGTTAATTAATGTTTATTCCCACTAGAATGTACATGGATGGAATTTCATTTCACCTTGTGATTTCTTTGAGTTTTCATGAATCTGGGTCTATATTTTTTATCAGAATCATGTAAATGGTGTGAATTTCCATTTTTTATTTCTACCATTCATTCACATCAAATTATTTTCTCATTACTAATAAAGTGTTATTCTTATAACCCCATTGAGATACATGTATTTAAGTAACCAATAAAATGACCAACCTTACTGTCAGGTTGGATGATAATACATGATGTGTACCTCATAATCTCGTATTATTTTCCACAAAGGCCCCGATGGATTCATCATCCTTATACTTCAGATCAAGTTATTAATTATATATTTTTGTATAAAGAGTTTGTGGAATATACTTATTGAAAACGAATATCTTAAATAAATTCTACTCTACAGAGTTAATCTGTGCATGTTTCGTAATATTCCCTTTGGGGGTCCCCCAAATATATGATTTTCCAACCAAATAATAAATAAAAATATAGAAATTTTTACAATCTGAATAATGGATAGTAGAAGATAACTTTCTGGTGAGACTGACACATTTAAAAAAAATAAGTGGATTAGAGTAACTTCTGAAATAAGGTGGACATTTCTTCATGATGGACTCAACAAATCGTTTTCCACTAATTCTTTTATTTTTAGGTTCATCCTAATTTATATCTTGAAAATGTTGTGTGAGAATAGCAGTGAGTGTTTTTTTAAATCCCCTATCTTTTTGTTTCTCATGATGAAAATCAATACATTTTCTATCTTACTCAACATTTACCCAGTTCTTTGTGGTTCCATCCATTGAAAAAAACCAATAATATAAGAATAAATTATCCCTGTGGTAAACCAAATAATCATGACAAATTATTTATACGATATATAAATCAAGACTAAAAAATTTCAATATTTAATACCATAAGATTTATTGAAGTAATTCATGGTATTTATCAATTCACATCATTCATTATGGTTCATAAAGTGTTTTTCAATTAAAAATCATACCCCCCTAGAGTTTGAATCTAGGTGTAAAACAATGTCATTGGTCAATTAATTAGTGATTACTAATTCAAATCCAAATTTACCATTTTCAAAGTTATTACCCAAAGGTAAATAGTTAAAACACCACATCCACTTTTTGAATTTAGAACATGGATGTAAATTATTAGAAACCACTTTATATATCCTTCACTAAAATTATAGGAGAATTTCTGATATATATAATCCTCCATGGACTTATAAATATGTTTCTCACAAATTTTATCTCATCCTACTTTAATTGTTTAACGAACTTATTACCATGATAGAAACTACAAACACTCATTTTATTAATTAAAAAATTAAATAATTTTAGATTAATATACAATACATATTACAAGTACATCCCTGATAACGTTAAAGGTTTAGTGTCTTTTGAGAATAGTTACACAGCTTTCATATTCCATGCATAATATTCAACATATCCAATAATGATTTATGATGTAGTACACATCATAGACATGTCCTATATATTAAATTATTCATAACATAGGGAAGGGAAATGTAATAAAGGGTTAGATCAGATGATAAATATTTGTAAGCATGGGAGATATCATTCGATGACCATAATAATTCATAAGATATCCATAAAGGCATGTGTTTCAGAATATAACATACAAGGATCATACATAATTGTTCAAATATCATAAACATGAGTCATTGTATAAAACATTTTTATCTCCAAGAAATTTATTGTATGGGAGAGAGAGAAATCATTATACATAAGTGGTGATATTAATGTTCAGGTCATACAAGTGTGTAACAATCATAAATATAGTAGCCATTCATATTTCAAGGATAACAACTAATACGATCAAATCATAGTTGATTATACAACCATACATTTTTTCTCATATGGTTAAAAATAATTCATCTTCACTTATTTTCTATAGTCGGTCAATCACATTTACTTATTCCTCACAATTGGTCAAGAATATTGGCAAGTTCCCTATAGCACATAAACCACAACTTCTTGTTTCACATAATTATTCTATGAGAAATAGATATTTACCAAATCAATTGGATGAAAATATATGTCCAACCCATAATATAATCGAAACATTTTTATTCCACAAGTTCTTAAAAACAATCGTCATATCCAATTCTATGAAAAAAATAGGTTTCTAAAAAATTGTATCAATTCATAAGCAGAGGTAAAGGAACATGTTTTCCCAAAAAATATAATCATAATCCGAAATAATCAATATAATGAATAACTATTGTATAATTTTATAATATGATGATTATATATTATGTAACATAAAATTATTTCATCTTTGATTGAAACATATTTTTATAGATCACTTAGACAATTAATTGGGAAAATATCATTTCCAATTTGAAAACACATACTTAAAATAATTCCCATGTTTTAAGGGAAATACATTCTTTGAAATAAAAAATGAAAACATATAATGAAATTTTCAAATAATTGACTTCTTATGATGTTGGAAGGTCCCTATAATGTTGTACATGTAAAAATTGTTATTTCATTCACACTTTATATATAAATTTAATAGTCCCATAATTGTAAAATGACATAATGATTCCTTTTTAAATATTTTGAAACATAAAATATGTGTAAACAGTAATTTATAATAATTGGATAATAAAGAAAAATCTCTTTAAATAATTAGTTGTTAAATTATATAAAATTAAAGGAAAACATAAAATTAATATTAATTAAAATATTATTAAAATATATATATATATATTCTTTATAGGTAAAATATATTAATTAATCATTATAATAATAATCATAAACACTACATAAACAATGATATTGTAACAAAAATAATTTATCTCTTTTGAAACTATTTATTAGTATTCTCTATTAAATAATCAACAAAAAATATATATTTTAAACTCTACAATATTAATAAAAATAATCATAAGGTACATTTATGATTAATATATAGTCAATTTAAAAAAAACAAGTGGTGAATATGTCACGTGTGTTGTATAAATTGAAGTGATATGAAAATCCATTTCCACTAAGGTAACTTTTGAATCATAAGACCCATTAAAGAATGAATCCTATATATAAATTTATACCATATTACTTTAGTAAAATTAATCTTATAATACATTCGTTTGAAATATATACACCACCGAAAAGAAACAAGTGGTGAATATGGAATGTGTACCACTGAATTAAAAGAAAGACGAAAATCCATTACCACATTGGTATCATTTAAATAGAAAACCCCATGAAAAAAATGAAATAATGTGTAACATAGATTATAAAAAATATAAAGATAAAAATTATATAATATATAAAAGTTTTTTATAAAAATATCATTCAATAACATATCATAACATAGCCTATGACCTAAACAAGACAATTCGAGTTACAAATCCCTTGCCTTATGTCTTAACTTTAATCATACATGGTTGGAAATCCTATATAGAAAATATTTTTTTGTTATAAATATATTTTAGAACCAAAATATTATATATAATTTAATAAATATTTTACACATGGCATTTCATTATCTATTTAATAATAAATCTTTATTAATATTATATTTTGGGTAATGAGAGCTTCTTTTTTCATCTATGTTTTGGTTTTGTATTGTCGATACTCATTCCTTGATCATTGTTACATCATATAAATAATGGTAACCATGATGTTCATTTCATACACATTATTTATATATTTATTTAGTTTAATCTAGAAATGGTAGATAGATAAAATGAATCACACAATTCATGAAGATCGTAGGTCGTATGTACACATGAACATTGTTTCCATTTTCTCAACGGATGGCATAAAAAAGAAAAAATTAATTCAACTTCCCAGAACCACTTTTTTATGAAATATAACATATATATGTATTAAATATATACTTATTAAAATATATTTAAAAATTAAATGAAACAATTGTCACATTGCTTTGTGGAGGCGATATTCCAGACATACACATGAGCATTGATATCATCTTTCAAAGGATTGGAAGCTAAAAAGGTATAAGTGATATTATAATTACATATATCTAATTATTTCACAAATATCATTTATATATGTTAAATAAATAATTATATACCACATTTAGAGGATGTGGTGGAAATATAATTACATCTTTTCATGAGGTGGTATTCCTTCAAACACATGATTGATGGTTAGGTTTTCATTCAATAAAGGAGGTTATGGATATTAGTAATTACATAATTCAAATAAAAATGTTGAATTTTTTATGTTATTATATCATCACAGTTGGAGATTATTTTAGGAATGTTGAATGAGAAATAAAATAAATTCACTTTTTTTAATAATTATTCCACTTCTTCAGATAGATTCCTAAGTTATTACAAAAATCCATCATAGAGGTTTTACTAATCACAATAAGACCTCTATTTTGTGGTTATGGAAGTAATTAAAGGAATTTTTTTGTTCATGAACAATCCAAAATTCATTGAGTTTGTGAGGAGGATATAATTTTGGATGTCCTTTTATATGTGGAGAAAGTAACCTACTTAGAAACTACTTTGCAATTTCCCAAGATAATCTAAAATGTTAAATTAATTCCCATAATAAAATGAATATAAATACCCTTTGGTTTTATGTTGGGGATGTATAAGTTTTTTATATGGTCATTAAATATTAGTTAGTTATGTGTTATTTTCAACCATACCCATATATTTTTGTTTAACCCCCGGTAAACATGTTTTAAAAATAACCAAAGAAAATGATTTCTTAATGACATTACAATAATGATTAAGAAAAAAATTAGTTAGAGATATTATATAATATCAATTATTATTATTACAAATAAGAAATAAATTTTTCTAAATTCCATTAACATGTGTGTCAAAATATTTGTTTAAATGAAACTCATAGTGAAAGTAAAAAAGATTATTTCCAATGAGAATGTTTTTATAAGTATAAAATGATTTGTTATAAAAATATAATCCTGAATTTCGTTCCAAAAAACTAAATTTTATTATTAATAAAATAAGTGAACAGATTTTATTATTAATATGATATTAATATAAAAAAATTTAAATACTTTAAATGAAAAAGAAATTTTTAATAGAAACATTTATTTCTATTTTATTTATCAAAACAGTAATCCATTTGAAAAATTATTAAATTTCACTCAAAGATAATTTTGAGTTGTAGATTTCAAAAATTACGTTTTTTTGAAATAATTTTTATAAATTTGGATAAAATTAATTTGAAATATTTTTCATGGGAAAAAATAGAATCAACTTTTCAGATAAAAGTATTTTTTGGCATATAAAGTCTTTACTATCAAAATTATATGGTGGTTCATTAAAACATTCTAATCCGTGTAATTTTTGATATTGTAGAAGTCAAATTTACTAGAAAAAATAGTAATTTCATAGAATCAAGATGTGTTACAACATTCCAACAAAACATATTTTTGCATGAGTATGAAGTATTATACCTTTTGATTAGGGACATTAAATGATCAAAATCCCAATAAAATGACTAACTCACATATCATATACTTTTAGTTCCCCAAAATATTATTCATCATAACATTAAATTGTTAAACACAAAAATATGTCACAGAAATATATTTTATAAATCCTGTTTAATCATATAAATATTACACATATATTTAACTATAGATAACTCCATATCCTAATATAGATTTTAGACTCCCTCCACTCTTTTCCTCATGTATCATAATATTTATATTTTACTAGATATGGGAAACCGAAATATTACATCATATATAGGAACATAATATTTTGGTCACCTAGAATGATCATGTCATACCCAAAATAATACATTTAATCCTAAAAGTTAGAATAACATGTGAAAAATGACATGGTTATTGAAGATAATTCACATTAGAGGTAATCTAACACAAATTATTTTGAGGGTTTTATATTAAAGTATCCCTATTTTAATATGTATAAAACTCATATTTAATCCATAACAACTTCATCACATTCAATGATTATTATTATTATTTATTTCTTTATATATGAATTATTCTGTTGATTTAGTTTCTGAATCTCTATTTCGTCAAGCAATATAACATTTTTACCCATATTTATATGTAACTATTTAAACAAATCACATTTTTTAATCACCCAAAAAATATAATCCAATAACATTTAAACAAAACCAATTTCTTCCCATGTCTAAAATTTATAAAAAAATTTCATGTAAATGATTAAAATTATTTTAAATCAGCAATCCTCTAATGAGTAATAATATATTCATATATAGAAACCCTCAATTTTCAACAAAAGAAATAATCGCCTAGACTAGTAAGAAGTTTTACCCAAAAATCCATCTACTCAAGGATAATTTATTCATTAAAAATTGTAATTCCAACCTAACTCTAACACATAATATGTAGAAAATGTACTTGATAAAAAAAATTTAATCTAATAATGTTTTTAAAAATTGATGTCTTGGTAGATGAAAAAAATTATAATTTTTTAAAACCCACAATATTAAGAAAAGATTCTAAGAAGTAATTTATAAAATGAATTTATTTATATTTAATTTTTGAACGATAGAACGGTTCAATAAATGAAAATATTCAAAATCAATAAACAAGTAAAAGTAGATTTTATTTAATTAACTCGCATGAGTAATTATTATAAATATTTCATATTTTACATATTAATAAAAATATTAAAATTATATCTCCTAATAGAGATATTTTAAGAAACTTATAAATATTAATTATTCCAAAAAAAATATAATATTTCATATATCATTTCATATATTTATATATTTTTATTGATAAAGTCCATTATCAATAATAAACCAGGATTGTAATCCACCTTAATGATTTGTTATTTTTAAGGGAGTGGCCTTCATAATCTTATATAGGTCGCCTATATTTTTATGCAGGAATCAAGAATAGAGAGTAATTAATAACTTTGAAACCAATTAGGTCAATTATCTTTTTTAGCACTAATTAAAATCACTATTTTTAGTAGTTTTTTACGTGAGTCCATTCCACTCTAAATCTATGATATATTCCATAAAATCGTTAGGATTTTAGCCCATGTTATATAAGTCTTTACTTATCTATCACATCCATTAAAACCTCTAATCTTAGAATATGGTAGGGATTAATATTGTTGGATTCAATTACTTGTACACTAAGAACCAACCAGTCTTACCTGATAACTAATAAAAAATGCATCTTTCTTTATAAAATCTAATTTTGGGAATCATCATAATGATATCCCTGAAATGTTGTCCATACACACCATCTAATATGATATTATATCACATAAAAGGATAATATACAAGATTATGTTTCCAAAAACATTATAAATATGCGATTCATGAATGATATTGGTGGCTTTGAAACCATAGATATTTTTTTTACAATTATCCCATTATCAATTCATTGAACAAACCCATTTGAATAATTGATGTATACTCCCCCAATAAACATAAAAAAAGAAACATAAAGTATAAATTATTCTTCTTTAATTAGTATGTGTTCCATATTTTCATATCTCAATGTAGTACATTTGATAGTGTTCACTAGGTGACAACTAATGCACTATCTCCACAACATGAATGGAAAGTTGCAAGTAAAATACTCATACCATATGAGAGTACCATATGAACTTATACTCTGTAATAGAAACTTCATAGATGAAAAAAATATATCAAAGAAGTAAAATATATTTCACTATTGATATATAGTGTCATAAACAACTAACATAAGGGCCACCATCCTTTATATTATAATTATTCATTTAATGAATGATTTAAATAATTGACTGCCAATTCATGGAAGCCAACATACGGTACCCATAACACATTTCTATTATTATATAATAATTTGACCATTTTAGATAATTATTTTATGTTTATAATCACATAAATGAATAATCTCAATGATCCATAACTAAATCAAACATAGAGGAAGATATGTAATCAGCCATGCACTAATTTTTTTATAATCCCATAAACTAAGATATAGTAAAGTACATGGATTAGATGATATCATTAAATCATATCCTATGATATACATCACATTGATCTCTAAAAATATGATATTGTTCAGCCATACAATTATATTGGATAATTTTTATTGAATATCCATCATATGGTAGCGAAGCTAGATAATATAAAAATAAAATATCTCCAAATAGTATCATTCATAGGAATATGGGAAGTGCCAAAACATCCTAAATAAAGAAGTATTTTTATGTGACACTAAACATATCATATTTACCATAAAAACTTTATGAACATAAAAAATATCTAGTGTCATATTAGAGAATAACATTTTCATCTTTTCTACCTCAATACTAGAGATGTATGTGAGAAATAATATTTAACACCTGTAATAACATCATAAAAAGTGTCATCACTCATGAACTAATTTACAAGCCATAAAATATCTAGGTGATAAAATAAAAAATGTAAATCATAATTGTTTTTATAAAAACAAATATTATAGGAATTATAATGGTCAAACAACCACATTAAATTATGTCATCTGATGAATAAAAAATTGATGGTGTTTAGAATTTGGTCTGAAAATTAAACCAAATACCACAAATGGGTAATGATATGCTCAAATAAAATAGAAAACAAATATACAATATAAAATATATACATTTTTACTTATACTTATTTTATATCCTAATCATGATTCAATAATAATTCTATGTAAGAATAAAAAAAATACATATCAATATTAGGATAAATCAAAATATTTTTGTAGAATACCTTGTAACATAACCATAAGAAATAAATAACGTCATCTTAATAAGTCCATAATATGATCAGAATATTTTCACATCATCTTAATATGTTTTTTGTCAAAAAAATATGCATAAGAGTACATCAACTGAAGAATGAATTCATCCTCCAAAGAAAGAAGAGGCAATTAGAATATCAAGAATACAAAAAAATTATTAACAATGATATATTAAGTCTGAAAGGTAAAAGAAGAATAAAACAATGTTTAATGTATAAATATGATCCCCAAAATTCCATATATTACTCGACTATCTTACAATTATATAAGAAACTATGTTCTCCCACTAGAACACTATATGTGCATTGTGTTGGATCATCCACTGGCATCTGATTTGTAAACAATTTATAGCAAATAGTCAATTAATTCATATCTCAATAAAATAGTGTTCTTCCACAATAGTTTTTATTATTGTGTGATTAATTTTTATTTTCATAAAAAAGAGGTTATAAAATAATTGAAATGGAATGGAGAAGTGTACATTTCCCCACCATTTAATCAAATATTATATGGAAATGGTGTTATTAAAATTCCCATTAAATCCATCATCGCACAACTAGTATATGTATCCCAATACATAAAAAATATTTATCACTACTAAAAAAAATACATAATTTTTCTCAATACAACGATCAATAAAATATATATGATTCATCATAAATAAAATTTATTTTCCTTTGAAAGCTATGGATAGATTTTATTTTTTTTAAATAGCATTTCATTCAATTCATAAGTCATGTTTCTTAGATCATGGTATTTATAGATTATATATTTATTCATTATCAATTTGATATAGGGTAGACTTCTAATACATATATATTTCTTTCTCAAATTTATTGTGTTAGATATAAAAACACCCCTTTTTATTTTTCACAAATCATAAATTGAATATTGAAAATTTCAGTGTTCAAGTGTAACCAACATTGATATACTCTTTTTAATATAAAGTATATGACATTAATTGTTTTAAAAAAAATGAATAATCCTGAATATAAATGATGATGAACATGTATAAAATGATAGATGTATGGTAAAAATCATAAATGAATAAATCATGACATATTTAATAATTTATCATCCATAATTCCTAATAAAATAAAATAAAATAATGGTTCTCAAAATATGAAATTTTTTTATAATAATCATTTTGGGTCAAATATCCCTATAGAGTTCTATTAAAATTTTTAACTATTAAAATATAAGATGAAATTCTCAAATCACTTGAATTTTTGAAAAGTTATCGCAAAAATTTAAAACCCCATTATTATTTTCAATTTTGAGGTATCTTACTCAATCTGATACTCGGTTTAAAAGAATTCATCAATTTTTAAACTAATAATATTTTCTTTTTAAAACATTTCTTGGTTAAAAATTACTCATATTATGGAGAAAACATAAAAAAATTATACATTAATTAATTAAATAGAATCAATTGAATATAAAAAAAATTTACATAATCTATAATAATTCTCAAATAGGTTCATTACACTAAGTCCTTAAAACACTAAAGTAATTTTATCCATGAAATTAAAAATAGAAAATGGTTTTGAATATAAATTTCATACTAAAATAATTAGAAAAATAATTATACATCCATTCCTTCTATGTTTCCATTGAATTTATAATGGAAAGATATACTTACACCTAGTAGGTAAATGAAATCCTATTATTTCCATTACTAAAATTGGAATCTTAAATAATTAATATAACCTTGTAATCATAAGAATATCATAAAATTTCCCCACCACAAAATTATATAATCTTTAAATATTTTTCTCTTGAATAATCATAATTGTTATGAATTATGTGAAGCTAAATACAAACTTACTACAACAGTTATCCATATTAAAACACCCCTACAATCATACATTTGTATGAACACACATCCATTTCCATGTCTAACTCATGTTAACTAATAGTAAGTTACCACTCAAGATGTTACACTATAAAAAATATTAGAAATATATCTAAATTAATAGACCATTAACATTAATTCATTCCCAAATATGAATATGATATCATATAATTTCTAAAATATAAGTTATTAATTTCAGAACACTTCATTATAACATGTACTCATTCTCAAAGAATAATCATGGGATGAATAATGAACTATTTTGATCCCCATTTCCTAGTATTATCCTTATAAAATATAAATAATATAACCAAAAATGAAAAATAACTTTATATTCAATTTTAATAATTATATCATAATAATTCATAGTATATACTTTAGACACCTAGTTTTCCCCCAATTAAAGATTGTGAAACCATCCAAACACATTTTATCCACTGTTCGACAAACTATTTCATTTAAGGTTTAAAGGAAGTTTACAATCAACACCTTTAAGGAGATTAGTATGAAAAACATTCAATGAAATAATATGATTTTTGTGATATTAATTATAAATATTTTTTAGTCACTAATTCTCAATTAATATATACTAATTTTTCTAATATAAATCTCATAAATTATAAAAAAATATCATATTCCAAAAATAGGTTCATAGGTGATGACTGTTTTTAATTTAAAAAATGAATAAAATCACTATAAAATAAAAATATCATCTTTTATGTCATCAATATATCTTCCAAAAAAATATCAAGAACATCCCACTAATTAACTTGAAACATATAATTCTTATTATTATTATGTTTAATAAACAGGTGAAATTATTTTTCATTTATCATTATTAAATATTTACTCTATGTAATTTACAACTTTTTTTCACTCGATACAAAGATAACATGAACAAAAATTTTATGGAGAATACCATCACCAAAAATTGAGTCCAATGAATGAACATCCCTATCATACTTAATAAAAGGAAACACTCACCATAATTGTTTCTAAATTTCTATTTCATAGACAATTATGGAATTTTTTATCACCACTACCGCGTTTTATTGATACCCTGCCACCACAAATGTTCTATTAAGAAGAAATATAATCCACCATTTAATCAAATTCAAGCCTCCAAAAAATATTATTACCAAATAGAAAATAAATGGATGAGGACCCCTATACTCATGTCTAAGGAGAAAAGCCTTAATCATAATAAGGTAGTTAAAATTAACATTCATATAACCTAAAAAACACCTATGAAATCATGGAATACCTACCACAACAATAAATGAACACCATTCCCAAAAAACATGTAAAACATTATTCTATAGGAAATATATTTATCTAAATAATATTCAAATAAGAAATTGCATAACAAAATTCTTTCGAACCCTTTCCAAAATATCAATTAAATTAATATGTTTCATTATAAAAACACATTGACAATTTGTTCCCTTTAACTAAAAATCTGATTTCACTACTAGCATACTTCATCTAAATGTCACCAAAGGATATTTTAATTCGATACTCGTGTTATCAAGATAATATTTCTACAAGTGTGAGAATTGAATTATTTTGTTCAATAAGTATTTTTGTTGATCCATGCTCCTTAGTGATCATCTCCAATTATGAAAAATTATAAATACACCCAAGAAGCAAAAATTATAGGTGACCCTTCAAATAATTCTATCTGTAACATATCAATTGAATGTAAGATATCCTATTTTAATGATGGAAAATATGAAAATGTATACAATAGTAATATATCACACATGATCATAAAATTTATTTAAAAAAAATAAAAGGAAAATATTCTAGGAATTTGAACTGTCGAAGAATGATATTGAAATTGGTAGTACTTTATCTAGACTCACCAAAGGATGATTAAGAACCCCATAAAGACAGATACAAATGACTAAGAATAATTTTATAACATATAGTGAATTTAAATCAATATTGAAAAACATAATAACTATATATATGGAAACCTTGAGACCAGTTTACTTATCTTCCTCTTTAACATTACTGGAATTGAATTTCCCTGTACATATCAATTCCCCTAAACACTAAAAAAATTAATAACTTTTCATTCAATCGATAATATTAAATTATTAATAACCCAATATTTTATAACTATTTATTATCTACATAAATAACATTCCTATATAGGAAACATGATCTATAAATTTTCCAATCCCACAAATATAAAACATTTTGGCCACATGTCCCATTAAAGACTTCGTGCATATCAATAAATACCAACCTTAAATTCCCATGTTAGAGTAGGAGAAGAAATATTTTAAGAATATTGATGTTGTGGATATTTACCTAATTAATACTTGTGATGAATCAATAAAAATGAAGAGTTTCCATGAATCCTTACCAGGGATGACCCATAACGTGGTCCACTATATGAAAACCCCTACATGCTCCCATCAATTCATGTGGTCCTCATTTACAATTTGTATTTAGTTATTTCACTGTCATTATCAACATTAACATTATTTTTATATCTCATATTCGTTATTAGAAAATTCACCACACTCGTACCTATGTACACACACAACTATCAATTTCCATTACACCTCTAAAATTATTTTCAATATAATATTTTTTATTCCAAATGTATTACCATAATCTTCTCAAATATTAACATCAATCTCCATTAAGGTATCCATATAACTATTAAATCAAAAAAATTATCAAAATAAATCTTTTTCTCAAGGTATATAATGTGTAGAGGTTTTCATATATATTTACCATAGTCTAATGCATAAAAATAATTTCTAAAATAAGCACATTTAAAAATTCTAGACTAGAATATATATACTGAATGCTATACTCTTGTATTCCATATCAATGTTTCACTAATATTTTTGGATTAATAATTTATACATGATAATGTTGAAAAGTAATACATCGATCACACAAAACCATTATTTTATAATATGTTATAACAAAATGATAATTATTTTTTCCATTGTATTGTATGGAACCTAGATTAAACATTAATAAATATCGATATTTAGTCCCGATTTTACTTTATTTCACTTTGATGGTTGTTTTCATGTTTTGTATTTATATAATTAGAACATAAATCATAAATTAAAACCCATATAATAAAAATAAGAAACTTATTGTAAGTATCATTTTTCCTACTGTATAAAAAATTTTAAAAAAACATTATTTCATTCATGAAAAATCTTCATGAAATTGAACAAGGATTAATACATTCCTTGACAAATCATTTTATAAAAGTTGAAAAAATAGGATGAGCACATGAATCTCATTAACTAATATGAATGAGAAGAAAACCTTAGACAAGTGAAAACATGAAAACCAAAAGAATATTCACCTTCACCTCAATTCTCTTTGAGAAATAGGAAAAAACATTCACATAAACACACATGTTTTTCTCAATTAAAACCTGTAAAACCCATTGTATAAAATTAAAACTAATTCTTTTAAAATTAAGGAATCACAAAGATAATCCATTTTAACTCCATGTTAAAATAAACTGTAGCCCAATTAAATCCATATGAGAAACCCTATGGTAAACGCTTCCTTCATTCCTAAAATGATTTGGAACACTATCAACTTAATTTGAGTTCTATCAAGGAACACCCATAATTATTGATATAATGGGATCACCAGGAACAATTTAGGACACCCCACCATATAATATATAATTTTCTCACTTAGTGATATATTTTCCACCACATCATATAACCTATAATGGGATCACCCGATGCTATCTAACCTTCCCTAACGTATATGCAATGACAGGCTCACCCAATGATAAATGGGTACACCCATTAATCATGTATGATTAAAAAGTTTGATTACATGAATATTTTTTTCATTTTATGACCCTAAAAATACTCTTTTAATATCATAAAGAATCACATTTCTATATAAAAATACAATTTTATTTTAAAAATATAATTTTCATTATTAAATTACTTTTTATTGAAAACCCATTTTCATTGAAAAAATACCAAACTTAAGTGAAAATTGGTTTTATTTTACAAAAAATATGAATTAAATAAATTGAATAATGAATTAGAATAATTTTCTCGATAGTAAAAATGTTTTAGTTTATGTGTACATAAATAATATTACATTCATTTTACAATTTGTATAATTAATCTTGTATAAAACATGTAAAAATATTCTTTTTGAAAACATTATAAGATAAAGTTAAAAGAGACATAATATATAATTAATAATTCGTTTATGTTTCTAAATATTTTGAATTTTTTTTGAAAACGTGGTCATATAAGAGAATGATAGTTCGAAAGAAAAACATTAAAAGAAGATTTCCCTTATGGAAATATCCCTTATAAGGCATATGTGTTCAAAACCTTAGAACCATGAAATAGAAACATTAAAAAAACAATAAATACAAATTAATAAGAATAATTCAGGATGTAAACCGGAAAAGGGTCTTTATATACACATATTAAAAGAAACATAGGTAAATAAAATCAAAATATACCTCTAAGAAAGGAAAGTGAGTGGAAGTTACATACCATGAGTCTAACATATATATTGTGTCATTATATTCCTTAATAATAAACATTGGTTAATTTTATAATTTCATGTGAACATTATTCAATATTATTATTAATTTTATTACAGTTATTAATAATCAATATACAATTACTTTATAAATCATGATTAAGTAGGGTTTTTTGACCATATTTGGCTTATGTGAAAAAAAATGCTTTGGTAGGCCATCTCTGGTCAAAGGGGTCATTATTTATACATCTCAATAATAACAATCATGTCATTATTATAACTTTATAAATAAATAATACTTTTAGAAAAAAAAATTAACGATATGAACGATGAACTAATGTTATGATCATGGAGATGGTAGGTTGTACGTACGCATGAGTAACATTTCCATTTTCATTAATGATTGTGAAAAAATTTATGTAATATGTTACAATTTGAAATCGACAATTATATTATAAATAACATAATATTTAACTGTATATACAAAATATATAAATATTGGTATATGGTGATGAAAAAATGAATCGCATCACTTCGAGGAGGCTATATTCAATATATCTATGAACAATATTAATATTTTTTCAATGAGTGGAAAGGTAAGAAATAAAATGATATATTATATTAAAATAATAGAAACAATTCATGGAGATCATAACTATGTCATTTATATAACCTATATTTATTATATTTACTATTTTTAACTACTACATAACATGTTTTTAAAAAATGAATCACATTTCTTTTTTAGGAAATAGTCCTCCCTACATATGAGAGATGTTATCATTTCCATTATGCATGTGAATATAAAAATGTTATATATTACAAAATGAGTCTAGAAAAATACTTATGTCATAAATATAGTGTATAAAATATTGATCCGTAATTATGTCAAACTTTGATATGTGGTAATGAAAAAATTAATGACATCATTTCACATGGCAATTGTCTGTCGTACACTTGAATAGTGATTTTATAACCCATTTGACAGATGTGTGTGATGTGTTAGGTTTAAATATTAACAAAAAATTTCGATATATAATATATATACAAAATTTATTAAATAACCATGATTGAAGAATAATTTATGGGTGTTTATAATGATATAATATAAAACTTATCATCACATAATGTAACATCTTATTTAGGGAAAATCCTTTTAGTTCTAACCATAGTCTATCCTTGGTTGGATTTCTGCCAAAATTAATGCTTCTATGTTAAATGTAGATAAATAGATAATTTATTTTGTTAGGTATTTTCTATTCTAATTTGTTTTGAAAGTGTGATGAGTATAGAAGAGGTGTGGCCTTTAAAACAGGGGTGAGGGCTAGACATGTAAATTTATGAATTCATTAATTCAAACAACATTTTTTTCATCATCAGGCCCCAATAATGGTCTATTAATTATACTATAATATATATACTATATTTTTGGAGAAACAAAAGTGTTTTCTAAATGTTTATAAGTCATTTTCTTCTTATGTTTCATGTTTAATCCATTTTTAAAGTTGTTTTATACTTAATAATTTTAATTATTTATATATGTCTTCAATAATCATTATGTCAAAAACATTAAATGGAATTATTTGAAATTGTTATTAATATTGATTAGTTTTATTGAATATTTTTACTTAATTAAATACAAATATTTGGAAAAATATAATTTAATATTAATCCCATAGACATGGAGAGGAAAATATTTTTTTAGAAGAGTATTTTTTACAAAAAAGATCATTCTATGTAAATTTTATGGCTAATAATAATCTTATAATAAAATCAATTAATATATATTGAAATATATTCTATAAATTAAATTTAATAAATTCCCTAACATATATTATTTTAATAAATTTAAAAGAAGAAACATTATTCAATTCAACGTAATTTTTTAGAAAATTGTGTTTTAAATAGAAAAAAAAATATTATACTAAAAAGCAACATGAATATGATTCACAAGTTAATATAACTAAATAGTACATAGTTTAATTGAAATTATATTGAAAACATATTGATACTTTTAAATTATTTAATTTATTAAAAATAAATCCCCTTTTTACCAAAAATTGTACTTTTCACTATTCATAGAAAAATGAATATTTTCTGGAAAAATATATTAAATTTAAAACATTAGAATTTGGAAATTAGAGTTTAATAAATGTTATCAATTTTATCCAATTAAAATTAATAAATTTAGAAACTAATCTTAAAAACCTATAAGAATAGTAGTTAATTAAAATAAATTATTTCGTATTAAACATTACATAATAATATTATAACTAATAAAACTATCTATTTAATATTAATAAATATGAAAAATAATTTATTCTATAAATACCTGGGTTTTTACTTCCTTCCCACCTTTTATAAATTATATCCTCTCTATTTTATTCTCTTTTAAACATGTGGGGATATGATTCCCTCAGAGAATTTTCAGATTCTCATGTTCCCTCTTTGACAATAAGGTTTTTCAATAAAAAATTAACATGGTGAATCACTTTATTCCACAAGACAATATCTATACAGTTGTGAATATGATATTGTCATTCTTCATGAAAATTATTATCTTCTAACTAAACTATTTCAGGGATCGGGTCATGAGATTAATACAACACGTTATTTCTTAATATTGAAACACAAAATATGTCGTGTACCAGAGATAATATCGAGGAGAAAAACCACTCTATAGAAAATTTATCCAAATTTATATAGGATTTATTATTGTCCAATGAAATTTATACTTATCATTTCCTTTTTTAAGAAAATTTATAACACATTGCTTGGGGAAACATTGATAATGTCACGATTACCTAACATAAATGTTATAACATACCTACGGTTATCCAAATAAATTATCTTCCTAATCCAAATTTTTCTCATGAGTTTTTAAATAAGCATCACATCCTTATCCATTTACACTTCCAACTCAGATCCTATGAACATTTCTTCTATTGTACAATCCCCAAATGCAATTTTCTGAAAATCCATTCCATATAACGCCTCAAATAGTTCAATGATTATAATAGAATGAAAATTATCATTATAATAAAATAACCAATTAAATATATTGGTCCAAACTCCCTTGGTAACCCATTGAATAAGAACGTAACATATCTTCCATGTTATGAATTTTTTACTCAGACAGTCTATCAAATTGGGGATAAAAAGTTATACAGAAATTTAATTTTGTACCCAGTGGCATCTGAAGACCTTTAAAAATAATTTATGTGATCCTTTTATCATAGAATGATTCAATGTCGATATATTATCCTTGTAACATTTAAATATCAATTAGATGCTATAGAGAAATATTATCTATATTTTTAATATCTTGAGTTAAAAGTAAATTTTCATATTTATTTATTTGACACGTAATCACCCAAATCACATTATTACATCCACATGTCCTTGGATGTAACACCAAAAAATAAATTTTTATTTTTCCAATTTCCACTCGGAGAATAAAAAAATATTATTCATCGCCTTCTAAAACTACAATTCTTCTTTTACCTACTGACATGTAAAATACTAAATTGTAAATTGTAAAATATCTCTTCTAATTTCATCATCCAGAAAAATTATCCTAAATGTATCTATACATAATGGTGATACCAATATGAAAGGACAAAAGAGAACTAAGTGCGTTATTTAGTAACTCTCTATCACACAAGGAATCGCCAGGGAGACGAAGTATTTTCACAAATCATAAACTTTATTCTTTCCCAATTTTAAAATTATTCAATATACCATTCATAATGTAATTCATCTTTTCCTTCAAATATTTAACCTACTTATGAGTTCTCTTGTTTCATCCTAAAAACCTTAACACGCTAGATCCTAAAAAAAATAGTGTGTGAACATGTATCCCTAATATCTAGAAAAAATATTTATCAGACCACTAACCATAGGGTTTTGTTATAAATGTATCATTGTTAATGTATCCTTATTTTTTATTGAAATTATCAACCATGATTTTTTATTTTCTAAAATGATAACGAATCATGGAATCATAATTCATCATCAATTATATACATATTATTTATCTCATGTTCAATTCATTCCATGTCGATATAAAATTCAATATTTTTTATTAGTATATATTTCACACATCACTACATATAAATGATGCCTCAAAAAATATATTTAAAAATAATAATATTAACTAATTCCAAATAATATATTGAGTAATTTAACTCATTGTTTTTCAACTGACCTGAATCATATTAAATTATTCGACCAATCATCATTATGACACTGCCATGTCTATTCAATGAAGGATAACTATTAATGAAAATTTCACCATTTGTTTATGGTAGGACAAAAACTAATGAATTAAACAATATAATATTTAGTTCATGAAAACAATCTTCAAATTCTCTTTTCCAGATTAATTTAATTATTTCTTGAGTTAAATTAGTTAGTGGAATAGAGAGAAAAGAATTTTTTCAAAAAAATACTTGTAGTAACACACAAACCCAAGAAATTTATGAATCTCTTTGACATTTGTGGTTATTATCCATTATTCAGTAACATTTTTAATAGATTATACAATGATTTCATCTTTTGAAATAGTATTTCAATGGAAAGAAAATTTGTTGCAACAAAAATTCACACTTAATAAATTTCCCATATAGTTTAGATAGTTTTAAGGGTTGAAATTCCAATTTTTTTACCTTTCATGTTCCCATTAAAATTTAGAATATAATAAAATATTATTATTAGAGACAAATTTAAAAATATCCATGAACTCATGAAAAATAATATTCATAAGATCCATCAATATTGTATGTACCATAAAAATCCAAATGGCATAAATACAATCTCATAATACTAATATCTAGATCAAACTGTAGTCTTCACAATTTTTTCTTCCACCACATTCAACTGATGGTACCTCGACCACATGTGAACCATTGAAAAAAACTATGTTCTCCTGAGATGATTAAAAAAATCCTCAATATGACAAAAATTATACTTGTTCTAAAGAGTGATGTTATTAAAGTGTATATGATCAATTAAAATCATAAAATAACCAACTTTATCTTTACCAAAAATTTATGATCACCCCATGGTTGTGTTCAATGTCCGATGAAACATTTATATAGAAAATTCGTCAATTTAGTTTTCAGTTATAAACATATAATATGATTCAATCAAAAAATGAATTTAGAAATATGATTAGCATTATGTACTAATTTAATAATACAATCAACCTCAGAATCATGAATAAAAATAAGAAAAATCATCATGAAATACATCAATGTATTGATTTACTACTGGACCATCATTAATTTGAATAATTTCATTATTTTCAATAATATGTGATAGGTAAAATTCACTACCGTATCTAATTAATTTCCCACATTCTTAGTATGTTATCAGAGGAATGAAATTATTCAACACAACATTATTTGCACTATAATATATCTTAGCATGATAAATTTAAATCCATTCCATACAATGAATGATTTCAAAACAATTATCGAAATTTCAAAAATATTTCCAAGAATGACCAGCACATATATTACAACATGATGAATACTATAAATAATTGATTATTTAACATATTAACCTATAGTTTCCAACAAATGTTATATCTTAATATAGTTAATGATACTTTAAATTTACAAGAAAATTCAATAGAAAATAAATAATGAAATATTTTCAAAGACAAAAAGGATATTGGAAAATATTCAATTACACTAGTAACATACCTTTCACAACATGATTGGTTGACACAACATCTACTATATTATTAAGAAATGAATTCAACACACCATTTATTTCTAATAATGGAGACTTTCATCACATGAAACTAGCATAGAACAAGAATTATAATAATGACCCTACTCATTGAAATAAAAAATCATCACTATTAGATGAATATTAGTTTCCCCGTAAATTTTTTGTCGAAGTCTATTTCCTTTATAGTCATGATACATGTAACCGAACATACAAAACTAAAAATAGTTACCAAATCCCATAAATGATTCCATTAATTGTTTTTTAAAAAATAGAACATATTAGGGGCATACCTTTGAGCATCTTATACGGTTTTTTCTCTATTGCATTCCTCCTTGACCTTGTCTTTCTGTTTTCATCATAGAAAAGTGACATGTCAACAAACTCCATCCTAACGTTCTGTGAACAATGATCATCATTAGAATCTCATTAAAAATATCATGTAGTTAGTTCCCTTCATTAAATCAGTTACAATATTGGATAAAATATATATTAATTTTTTAATCAGTTCCAAGAAAACAATTTAAAACATACATAGAAACTATAGTGAGGTTTTTTTATTCATATTTAGCTTGTTAATAATCTTATTTCTACCCAAATTATAGGAAATGTTCCTATTGATGTCAAAAAAATAGGTAAATATTTTAAAATTAAAATATCCTTGAATGTTTCACAATAAATTTCATTAAGATAATATTGTTTTCTAAAATTATTAACCAAATACCACCATCAATCTACATCACCTTACAAATGACAAATGTAAGGAGTTTCCATTTGAATTTAAGAAAATCCAATGACAAAAAATTTCATCTCCAGAGTATTGATCCATCCTTCGACTGCCAAATGGTATGATGATGAACTTAAATATGGGGGATGTTTCTTCATAAAAATGCTCCACTGCAGACATGTACCTTTTTGGTAGTCTCGGTTATCCTATATCATGGATACCACCACTATTTATATATTATTTCGACTGATCAATTACTACAAAAAAATTATTTCTTCCAATTCCAATAATCTTGAGAAGTTGATTTCGAATGATATATTCCTCTTGATACCTTCCTACCATAACTTCAAAATTTTTTCTCTAGAAAAACATTCCAATATAAAATATTCTATATCAATAAACATTGTAATCATTAAATGATATATAATTTAACTTCACTATGAGGAAAAATATTTCAATTGAATGATATTACCGTTATCCTACCCTCTAATGTTATCTAAAATAATCGGTGATTCTAAATTTAGAGACCTAAATTTAAACATTATATAATCATGAGATTCAGATTCGAATTTACATTCATTCTCTTTGAGGATTATTTCATGTTCATATTTTTATTGAATCACACCATAACCCACTTATTGTAAACCATATAATAAAAAATTAACACTTATTATTAGTATACCATTTTCTTATACATAATACATACTAAATAACAATTTATTTTTTACTGTAAACTATTCATGACATTTACCTTATCTTCATCCTTTACCATACGCATACTATGAAAAAATTTAATATGTTGGATGAGCACAACAATTTCATTTGGGTATATAAAATAATTTAAAAATCTATCCTAATAAAATCATTAAAAACTATAAAATATTTACCATTACATCAATATTAACTTATAAAATCGAATAAACCATTTTCACATGAACCACGCATTTTTTTCTCAAAGAAACACTTATGACCCCATAGATTTATATTATAAACCCTTATAGAAAAATAATAGCATTACATTCATAACCCATTTTTATCCTATATGAAAAAAACTATGGGCCACTTAAATAAATCTTAGATAACCTTTAGTAACTCTATCCATTTTAACTATTTAGACAAAGAATGTTTTGCAATGCATTAGAGCGCTATCCGAGGGCACCCATTATTTATGATATAACTGGATCACCCATAATTATCTAGTCCACCCCCATTATATAACCAATAATAGACTCACCTAATATTATCTACGATAATAACATCATATAACATGTAATTGTCTCAAAAATAGATAATTATGACACCCCCATCATATAAGTCGTAATAGGATCGCAAAGAGATATTTCAGTGCACCCATTTATCATTTATAAGCCACAAAATCTATAACATGAATACAATATTATTATTCATTAAATACTTAAAAACTCTTTAAATCATATAAATAAATATATTTTGGATATCGTAACTCCTTTTTCTTTTACAAATCCCATTATTTATATTAAATAATTTCTTCCATTAAAACACCATTTTCAATTCCAAATTACCAAATTAAAAGGAAAATTATTTTTTGGGGGGAAATAAATCCTTTAATGGAGTCCATAAATCCAATGATTTTCCTGAAAAGTAATTATTTTCATGTATGTTAAAAATAGGATATTCCTTTTTTCTTTTGTAAAAATGGTCTTCATAAAACACATAAAAAGATCCTTTTGAAAACCATTGAAAATAAGGTGAAAAGAGGCATAAAATTAAAAATATAAATCCTCAATGTTCATATAAAAATATTCCTAAAAACTAAATAAAATCATCTCCATTAATGAGATAGAAATTAAGAATGTAAAAATTTTAAATTTGGATTTTTAAGGAAAAATTAACGTATCAGGTAAAAAAATTTCAATAATTACCCCAAAAAATGAATAACACAAAAAAGGTTATCTAAAAATATAATTGATTAATTCATGATACAACTTTTAAAAGGGTTTGTATATAAACCACCTAAATGTTATATGCACGTAAAATCAAACTATTCCTCAAAGAAAAGAAATTGAGATGAAGTCTCAGACATTGATTCAAACATGCCACGTGTGTCTTTATCCTATAGAATAATTAACATATGTTAATTATTTACACAATTTAAAAAAAACATTTTTTTTTAATTTTATCTCACCTTGTAACTATTTATATAAAATTACAAAATAAATTATGTTGAAGTCAGATGTTTGACCATAGTTTTCTTATGTGTCAAAAACTAATTTATTAGGTCGACTTCGGTCAAAGGGGTCATTATTTAATCATATGAAAAATTTATATGATAATATAATATTATGTATAAGTAAATCATAATATTAAAACGAGTCATGATCAATGGTTATGAAAAAATAACTAACATTATGTTCATTGAGAAGGTATGTTGTACGTACTCATGAGAAAATTTTCCATTTTTCAATGATTGTTGTTGAAAGAATGTAAATAATATTTGATCACTAATTAAATTAAATTTTTTCCTAAATAATATATTATATAATTATATATACTTAAATATATAATTATTATTATGTCATAATGAAAAATTGAATCACATCGCTTCGCGGTGGCGGTAGTCCATATATTCACGAATGATGTTATTATTTTTTCAGTCGGTAAATTGCTAGGAAATAAAATTTTATATTTTATTTCAAGAATTATAAATTTTATATTAATATAATTAACAAGAAATTTATATCACATATATTTATTATTGATACACTTCATAAGAGCCAATTAATGTATTAGTGAAAAACAAATCCCATCGCTTCACAAGGTTGTCTTCCATTATACCAATGAGAAATGTTATTTTTATCTCATATTTATTAAAATATCAAAAGGGTATATGTTATATAATTATATAAAGGTTTTATAATTTTATAAATATAATATACTAAATTTTAATTGCCCATTTTACCCAACTGTGATATCTTGTAATGGATAAATGAATAACATTGTTTGGTGAGGTGGAGGTCCGTTGTACACCAGAATAGTAATTTCATTTCACATTTCTTAGTTGTGTGTGTGTTTTTATGAAAAACCCGTATCCTAATAAACTATTATTTGATTAAATATTATTTAATTATTAAAAATTAATTTTATAAATTTAATTTAAGGGGCTGAGGAAGAAATAAAATTAAAACACATGTGGGAGAACATTAACACTTTTTTGGACAACCCATTAAGGATTTAGTTGAATGCCTTCCATGGTTGGATTAATGACCAATGTAAAGAATATAGGTTGTGTAGAGGGTACTTTATTTGTTTTTTGGGTAAATATAATCAATTAAATAGTTTTAGGGTGTTAATCGTGGATGAGGCTATGTTCCCTTTTATAGGTGGGGTGAGTGGCACACGTGTATGTTTTATGAAAGAGTAAATTCCACCAACATATTTTTCACTTCACCAAGCCCCAATAAGGGTCTCGTTCCATGAAACTAATGTATATGATTTAAAAATTAAAATAAAATGGGGTTTATATAATTTTATATGTATGTTTTCCCCTTATTCTTAATGTTTAATCCCTTGGTAAACTTGTTTTTACCTTAGTCTATGTGCTTTATTATAATTGTTTTGACAAATTATGAGAGTAAAAAATTAAGGTGTACTTATAATAATTTATAAATTATTCTCATAACAAATATGTAAAAAATATTACCAAATTTGATTCACCTATTTGGAAAATTTTCTTTAAATATTTACTCCACAGATGCGGTGAGACAATGAGTTTTGAGGAATATTTTTTTTAAAGATGATTATATATTAAATATATGACTAATAATATTGATTTTATGGAAATCAATTAATCATTACTAATATGTAATTTATTATTTTTATTTATTCCATTCCCCATTAGTGGTTAATTTAGGTTTTTTCAATAGATAAATAGTATGCATTTTAAAACTATTTTTAGAAAAACCAGTTTATAAACATAAAGAAAACTTTACTAAGAACCAACATTATGTATATTAAAAATAAATTAGTTTTATCAAATATAAATATAAATAATTATTTTTTCAAAAAACAAAATTATAAGATATTTAGGCATATTAATTATAAAATATATTAAATAGAAAATTACTTTTTACCTAAATATTACTTTTTTACTATTCACTATAAAAAAATAGTTTCTGAAAAATTTCAAAATTTCATCCAATGTAAATTTTTATATAATGACTTAAAAAATTATATTCATTTTAAAAAATTCAAATTATAAAATTTTTAAATTTATATTTTAAATAGGACATTACAATAATAATATTTACTTAAAAATTCCTTTTTTATTAAAAATTACATAATATTTTTATAATGAATAGATCCTTTTAATTTCTATTAATAAAAATGGTATTTTGTTATTATGTCATTACATATTCTGTTAAATGTTTCACCTTAAATAATTCCTCCCAAAATTCATTATGTACCTACTAAAAACAATAACCGAACTATCTAACACCTAGGATGCTTTTATGATGCCCAGTTATGCCCCAAATAGATAGAATGTGGTGTTGGAAAGTGAACTCCCCAATACAACATTAAGTAGAGTAAGGGATAGTGACATGAATGTGAGTGTAAATAACATAAATAATTTTATACATGTACTCTCTTCAATTAATACCAAAATTGAAATATCTAACAATATAAAATGTACAAAATATTGAATTTCAAACATAATACATATGTACAACACAAAGTAAACTAAAACAAACTATACAGTACAAACATATCCAAAGAATTAATATTAAATAAAACATTTTATAATAATCACAATTATTGTTTTATAAAATATATAATATATACATCAACCATCAATAATCTATTATTATAGGGAAAATTTCAACTAAACCTGTTAATATATCTTCACACAATTGAGAAAATGTGAAAGTGCTCATATAAAGTCTAGTAATAATATCTAGTATAGTCATGAAAAGAATTTTAATTACCCCAATATAATACATGTAGATTAATTATATTAATTGAAAATGTTTCAGCCAAATTAATATCCCCCAAAAATAATTTTCAATAATTTTCAACAATTCATTTCAAATATAAGAAAAAATTATATCACAATAAACATGCTCAAAAAATAGAAATGTGTTTTTTTTAAAATAATAACATCCTAAAAAATGGCCCAAATATTCTATATCCCGATAGGGTCATTAAACAATCAATACATTTCCTCTAAACTTCACTTTGAAATAATGGGAGTGGTAAAAGTAAAAAATCATTACTTTTATAGACATGTACCCAAACACTTAACATTTAAAGGATGAGGGAACACACCCGAAGTGTGATAAGATTGTAGTCACATAATGTGACATGACCATTGGTATTTCCCATTATCATCGTCCATTTAAGGAAGAAAAGTTAAAAATTTTATAAATAAAATATAATAATAAAATAAAACATATTACCATACAGACTATCGGTGCTAAAAAAACTCAAAATTAAAATAATCATTCTTTTTGTAGAATAAAATCTTTTGAATATCTAAATCTAAAGTAGAATAATGAATTAAAAAGGAACCTATAAAATGAAAAGAATGCCATAAAAATGTTAATATTAAGTAAAATATTTAATAACAAATAATATATTTGTCTTTAAAGTAAACAATGTAAAATTGATTAATTGAAATTAACATATGAAGACATTAGAAATCTTATTGTCAGACCACCATAATTATCAATAAAATTAAATATCTGTAAAATTAATCAAATTCCAATGTTTTTTATAAAAAAATAGATCCCAAAAATATATTATGATTTGTTTAACTAGAAATTTTCCATATTAACCAAATAATATTTTTTACAAAAAACTTATAGTGATTACATAACATAACCAACATTCATCCATATTTCCATTCTAGAATCCTGATAAATTCTTACCTATTTCAGGATATTGAAACAAGCTTCAAATGAAATACCCAAAACAAAAATATAATAATTCCATATTTTCATGACATTAATTTAATATTATCATTGAAAATGTTTAATTGATTATACATTAAAATATATTTTTTGACTATATGTCAACTTAGAATAACAGAAGCTGACTATCTAGGTCCCCAAATCGGCTAAAAATAGACTGTGTTTTCAACAACAATAACAACTATATTATTATGGAGGTGGCCAATAGTACTTGGAATGAAAATAATTATCAATTTTGATCTTATACTATTACAAAATAAAATAACCTTGCATCACTAAATTATAAGTACAACCCCATAGATAATAATGCAAAAATGTAAATAAAAATATAGTATAAAAAGTAACAAGGTTATACTTACTCAAAATATTGGGAGACAAATCATCACTACATGTACACCATGAATAAAAAACATAAATAAGTATCCCTCACCATATATCATGATTTCATTCTAGATATCACCTCTACCAACCCCACCATCTACACATACAGCATGGGTAATTTCAATAAATGTAATTCCTATATAGAAATGATATATTTGGGAACAGATATACTGTATGGGTGAGTATGAAAATATCTAGATAAATATTAAAAAAATTAAGACATAATAATATCATAACTCTACAATTATGCCTAAGGGAAAGGGAGGGTTGATCCCTAAAAAACAGATATACTCGATAGTAATTATATCTAATGTAAAGGTAGAATCACATTCTTCATAGTTCATCTCTTTAATGGATTGTGCCTCACAAAAACCAAAGATACATAGTAAGTAGTATCATATATCCTCTTATTGTTAGCTAGATGTAAGTCAGAATTCCTCAAAAACCTATTATTCCTTCCTTATCATAAAAAAATATTATCAATATAATCTAAAACTAAATCTATTCAAGAAAACATTATACCTCATAGTAATAATGATAGGACACTTATACCTGATTGTGGAAAGAATGTCAATCAAGTGTGTATCATACCCTAATGGTGGTACCACCAGCAACATATCATTTGTAAAAACATAAACCACTACATGGGGATGACCACAATCCCATAACATGGAGGAGTTCTAAATGATCTTGGGGGGGTCATTTTATTGGGATTGTATTTTCTAAAAAAATACCCATGAATTTTTGATGTTTTTCATACTTGGAAATACCCTTATTTTTTCTAATAAATATTTCATGAGTGAGTTTCCAGGAATTCATATCCTAGTTAAAATAATTTAACACTACAAGAATTACACTGAAAACACTATCTCAAACACTATGTTCAGTAAAGGTGAAACACTTGCATAAGGTATCAACATTAAGTTGTAATAAATAGTTTTTTTGGATCAAAATCCATACATTTGGTGAATAGTCAAACAAATGGATCAAAAACAATACATTGGAGTTTGTAAATAATATTTATCAACAATACATTTGTGAATTTGAATGTATAGTTAATCAATTATAATTTGGGGATATTTTGCTAAAAATATGATCGTATGGATTATAATCCCTATGTTGTATTTTTCCCCTATGTTTTGTGAAGATGAAAGTATTATCATTGAACCATAATTTTGGTAAAAAAATATTATATGAAAAAGAACCCTATGAAATATGAAGGAACCCTAGGTTACACAGTTCTTCTATACGTTGTGTTTTCAATAGATACTTTGGTAAGCTACATTTCTAATCTGAGACTACTGGAATGATTGAGTTATAATTGATGACCTATTCTGATATCATTATGTTTGTTTAAAATCACTGTATTCATCAGTGAAAATCACTCATGTTCTTTAGGGAAGTTATGACTCCCCTGGTGAATTTAAATTTGTATTTTTATGATCATTCATGATATTCTTTGGGATCTAGAATATTGTAGCATGTTATTTGATCAATATATTATTTTAGATTATCTATATTAAAATATATGTGTGATAAGTGATTCATATATGTTTCTTCTTTATTAAAGTTATATTTCATAGTGCTACTGCATTGAATGATCAAATATCTGTTATTTGGAAAAGAGGCTATGATTTAAATGTTCTACATATTTAAATCTCATGATACTACTTCTATTTAGATTCAACCATATTGATGATCACATTAAAACGAGGTTAACTTCACACTATTTAATTCTTGATGATATTATCTTCATATGAAGAATACCCATCATCTGTCAGTTTCGTGTTGCTATAACTATAAAGGTCAACCCGAACCATTCAAATCAATCTCTTTTGATTTTTTGGAGTTTCAAATCCTCATACTCATTAGTGGAGGAGTATAATTTTATCGATCTAAGATATGGAAAATGTGTTCTATGTTATAGAACAAGAATTCGTTGATATTAGTGTTGTTATTAAGGTTTCAACTTCCAATACTCAGTTGTAGATTTATGGTCTTTTGATAAGTGGACTATTCAAGTGAAATTTACCAAGACTGTAGAGTGAGTGATAGGTAGAGTGGACAATCTTTGGGCCCTAAACCATTATAAAAAGTTGTGTTCATTATTTTTGTTTAACCACAGCATATTGTTTTTATAGAAGTAAACAATCCATATATTTATATATCATAGTGGGTGTCAAAAGATATAATTGTGGGTGATTTTTTCAAATACACAATTCACCACCCTCTTGTGTTATATTATATATTTCGACTGAAACATTTGTATCAGAGGTTTGGTTTTGTAAACATCTATATCAAGATAAAAAACAATAAGGTCTATAAAAATATAGAAATGGATGATTCAAGAGATGGAATGTGTATCGTAAATCATATATACTTTAATGGTGAAAATTATGGGCGTTACAAATCCTGGATGATTATTAATCTTAAAATTCTTGGATTCTAAGTCTACTAAAAAATCATTACTCCTTAAAAAAATTATGAGAAACTAAAAAATTTCACTAATAATTCAAAATCTAAGTATTATTTCAATTATAAAGAAATTAATTCTATTGTTTATGGTATTGCACTAGATGAATTTAATCATGTATCACGTAGTGTAACTGTTTATAAGATGTGGAAAACAATGGAAGTTTCTTATGATGAAAAAGCTAATGTCAGAAAGATATTATATAATACTTCTAAGATAAGGTTTGACACATTTAAAACATTTTAAGGTGAAATAATCACATAGATTAATAAAAGTATTATAGAAATTTTAAAAAAATATTAAAACCATAGGTGAACACATAAAAAACTATGATTATTATTTACAAGTACTAAGTGTACTACCTTAAAAATTGAATGGAATTTATGGTAAAATTGACCAATAATCACCCATTTAAGATCTAAAAATAAATGAACTAATTGGCACACTATTGATGTATGCAGAAGAAATGTAGGTTAAAGATAAAGATTATAAGTTTATAGTGGAGAAAAAAAATACTACTCTGAATGTGACATCTATAAAGCATAGAAGAAAAACAAAGAAGTAAAATTTCAGAAGAATTTAGATTCCTCGAATTCTGAAAAGGAAATGAATTAGATAGCAAAAAAGTTCAGAAAATTTTACAAGAAGAAAATAGATTTCCCAAAATACTACAAGAAGGATGAAAAAGAAAAAAAGATAAGTTTGATGATATGAATAATTGAAATAGGGTCATATCAAACATGATTTCCCTTACCTGAAAGATGAAAGAATAATGGCAGAATAGAGTGATTAGAAAAATGATGATTCTGAGAAAAAAATAGAAACTGTGAAATGAAAGCTACATTGAGTGTATCTGAAGACTTCATGAACCCTTAAAATTTGATTCAGATAAGTATAATTCACGTCTAAATGATAATAATTTCTTTATGTGTAAATAATGATTGTTACCAAATTATATCTCTTCTAATTCTGAGACTAGTTGATTCCCAAATAATAAATTAAAATCGTATTATTTTATGCTTGAATAAAAATATAAGTCCTTATTAAAGAAAAATGAGGTTTTAAATAACATTCATAATTCTATTTTAGGTGAAAGTGATACCATGCTAAAACCTCATCAAGAGTTACTCGAAAAATTCAATTCATCTGCATCAAACAGTATCAATCATGAAACAAAAATCAAGGAATTTTAGGGTGAAGTGGAATCATATAAGAGTGCTACTATTGTTTTTACTAAATTAGAAAATATCTTAAATGTTATTGTGAAAAATAATTCCCCTAAAAGAAAATGATTTGTAATAGTAAGTATGGGATACAACTCGAAAATGAATAAAACTTATTTTGTCGAAAATTGTAAAAATGATACTTGTAATTTGTTTGGAATACAAGGGAATGTCATATATAAGTGATATATTAAAAATCATCACATTTGTTCCATTTATAAATATTTATTCAGAATTTGTTTTCTAAAGATAGTGATTGAAATTATGGAAAAATAAAGCGGATTTGGGTTCCAGATCATTCCTCGCTCAAACTACTGGACCCAAAAAGATATGGGTACCCAAAAACAGTTGTTAAATTAAATTTTAATGAAACAATTCCTAGCTAAAGAAAATCTATATTGTATATGGAGATTGGTTATTCTAGGAATATGAGTGGAGACTTAACATACTTTCATAGACCGACTCAAATGGATAGAGGACTAGACACTTTAGGTGACAATGTGAAAGGAAAAATATTTTGAGTTGGAAATATTGAATATCCAAAGACTACCTCAGTCATTAATGTATTATATGTTCAAGTGTTAAAGCACAATAAGATAACTATCAGGAATAGAGTTTTAATAAATACATCTTTCGAAAATATTACATATGAACATTTGAATAACATAAAACCAAAATAAAAGTACATTAATTTTATTGGATGTATGGAGTTTATCTCTAATACTAAGGACAAACATTTTATGTTCAAACAGAAAGAGGGTTAAGGAATATTTTTGGGATATTCTAGTTCCAGTAATTCTTATGCAGTGTTTAGTACAAATTCATGGAATCTTGAATAATTATTTGATGTGAGGTCTGATGAAACTGACTATATTATTATTGAGAAAGATCAAACAAATACAGTTACTCACACTTTAGAAAACATGATACTTGAACCCCCTAAAACTTATTTTGAAAATAATATTAATAAATGATAGTTTAGTTCAAAATAACATGATTCTGAAGATCCTGAATGTGTCCTGCCCAAAATTTATATATCATTAAAGAACCATCCTCTAGAAAAAATTATAGGTTACCTAGACACAAAAATTAGAACTATAATATATGTTGGAAGCCATACAAAAATTTCTCACTTTTTATCTCACCTAGATCCTAATTCTATTTAAGAATTATTAGAAAATGATAGTTAGATACATAAAATGTAGGAATAGGTAAACCAATTCAAAGAGAATAATGTTTTGAAACTTGTATAAATACAAACCAATTATCAAGTTGTAGGATCTAAGTGGGTATTTATAAATAAACATGATCATTAATGGATAATAACCATAAATAAACCTTGATTAGTATCTAAAGGATATAATCATAAATAAGGCATAAATTAGGATGAGACCCTTGTCCTTGTATCTAGACTAGAAGCCATAAGAATCCTTTTATATATTGAATCTTACTTGGATATTAAATTATATCAAATGAATTTCAAGTCTTTTTTTATTTTTTATTTCATATACAATGTTTAAATTGAATATACCCTAGTTTTAAAAATCCTGAAAACCCAAACTCTATTTTTGAACATACTAAATCAATCTAAAACCTTAAGCAAGCACCTAGAGCATCTTATTAATTATTGTGTTATTGTCTTAAAAAATTGATTTACTGTTGGATTGGTATATGCAACAGTTTTTAAGAAAATTGATTGATCTAACATGTTATTATTTAATATTTATGTTAATGATGTTATTTTTATTTCAACTAATAAAAATATTTATAATGATTTTTCATAATTATGAAAAAATAATTTGAAATGTGTATAATGGTAGAACTATTTTTATTCTTAGGATTTCAAATTTGTCAAAATGATTATAGAAATAATTTAAATAAAAGTAACTATAAAATTTTTTTACCTAAAAATTTTTGACATTAAAAAATAAAGAAAAATATAACTTCCAAGTGTCCCAATATAAATCCTGATTTGGATAAAGCCGGAATGCTAGTAGACAACATGTCATAAATAGTTATGATTGGTAGTTTGTTTTATCTTACTGCTTGCAGAATAGATATTATAATTTCAATATATCTTTCTCAAAAATTAATATAAAATTAAAGATTCCCATATTACTATTGTTAAAAAATATTAGATATTTAAAATAAAATGTTTTTCAATCTCTTCTTTACTCTAAAACATTTTATTTTATTTTTATTTCATATTTAGATGATGATTTTGGATGTTGTATATTAGATAGAAGAAGTAAATTAAGAACCTGTCAATTTTAAAGAAAATATTGTATATCATGGTCTACTATGATAGAACATTCAGTTTCCATGTCATCCACTAAAGAAGAATATGTGTCTTCATGTAGTTTTTGTGCACATGTTTTGTGGATGAAAAGCACTCTATTGGACTTTAGACTAAATTTTAATGGTATACATATTTTATTTTATAATACTAGGGTTGAAAATATTTCAAAAATTCCTATAAGTCATTCTCAGACTAATGGAATTAATATAAGTCATCATCTTCTAAGTCGACATGTCCTTAAAAAGATATATATTTAGAATTTATTAATACCAAATACCAATTATCTGTTATTTTCACAAAAAAACTTCCCAATGAATGGTTGGATTTTATTATGGGGTAATTAATATTATCAAATTTTTAAATGAATTAATTATTTTATTTATTTTATTTTAATCACTCTGATTATATTTTACATACTGTATAGGATGTATAAAAACATTTATCATTATTTATTTTATGTAGTTATTTGTTAGTAATATTTTAAAATAATTTTATTTGATTTATCTTTTAAAAATAACAACTTAATGTGTAAATTCTCAATTGGTGCGAGAAAACCATTCACCTTCTCCCACTCTCATTCTCCTCTCCAACACATCCCATTAGCTTATAGAGTGTCTCATTCCTGTTTGAAAAAAACCAAAACTTCCAATCCCTTCAATCATGAAAACATCATAGATGGAAACCTCTCAAATATCAAAAGATGGTATGTTGGACACCTATTATAACACATAAGGGAAATCATTAAAAGATACCCAAAAAAGGTCATCAATTTTAATTATTTAGATTCTACAAATTGTCTTCTCAAGGAAGCAATAAGATTTTAAGGTCTAATTATTCTTATAGAGAAGATAACATGCTTGTATTTTATGACATTTAAGGTATGTAATGTTGAAGTAATGTTTCACTATGTCTCTAATTCGATGAAGATACAATTGTATCTTAGATTTTTGGTTTTGAATATTTTTTTTCTTCAGTGGAAATGGATAATTTCTTTCATTTCCCCCATGAGTGGGATTTTCTATTTTATTTATGAAATATTAGTAATGTAAATAGGTTTTCATAGGACATTATGATTTCATTACATGGAATGAGAACTATCAAAAAATTAATGATGAAATAGAATTCTCTGAACCACCATGTAATGATGATATTCATTCAATTAGGGATTTTCCAAGGATATATGATCTAGAGAATGTTCGATGTCTAGAAATGTATTTTATGTTTTTGTTTTTTAATCACAAAAAGTTAAATCTTATTCAGTTTAAGATAATTTATCATAAAAATTTCATCTATATGGATTCCAACATGGGATATTATACATTTGGAAGGGTTATATGCTTTTTACAGCAATGAAATGGAAAACATTTCAATGCGATTTTTGAAGAAAAACATTTTGACACAACAATATATTAAATGATGGGACTATTAAGAAGTTAGGATTTTTTTGGAGAAATAATTGCAAAAATATATTTTCTATTATTTTAGAACAATAGAAAAGGCTTATGATAGATGCTCAATGGGAGAAAATGGTGATTAATTCGGTTGGATCTGTCTGACCAAGAACAGATAAAGAGGCCAAATCTAGTACAAAATGAAATCATCTCTAGTAAAGAATAATTATATTTGATATTAGAGAGATTGTGGATAAATAACCTTGAGAATATGTTCCTGAGACTCCAGTGGTTGAGCATGTTGAGCAAGAGGATCATAGTTAAGAACCTATCAGGGAAGATATCCCTGATCCTATAACTCAATCTCTTCTTGTTCCAAATTATGAATCTTCTGGATGATATAAAATAAGGAATATATCAGTTGTTCAGGAAGTGACAATTTATTCCTATTTTTATGATCATAATAGGTCAGATATCCATGACCCTGGCACTCAATCTCATGAATCTTATGATTCTCTTTTTGAAGCCTTAGTTGTAAAGTTAAATATGTAGGAGGCTGAGAGAATGATTCCTAGAAAAAAATGGGAAGCTGAGAAAAAGAAGTTTTAATCGTTCGAAAAAATTTCTCTAATGAGATCAGAGTGTGTGAACCAAAATCCCCATTTGTAGAAATTCAATAAAATTATTATTTCTATTAGCATCCTTCATGATTTTATCTGAAAAATGTTTAGAGTGTTCTGTTTATTGAAAGATAAATCTATTAAAAATCCATATTTTTTGAGTTTATGCTTTTGATGGGGAGATAATTTCAATATCTCATAGGATGAAATGAATCACCAACCTCCACTCCATAGACAACTCCAGACCTGATCAGGCATTCTGAAGTGATTACCTATATGATGGCTGATTACAATAACAGACTGCACACTCTTTAGTGTGACGATATTTCTTTAAGTGTTCTGTTAAACTACCTAAGTCATCTTGTTAGTAAACTAAAATATAATGAATCTTAGTTTGTATTTGTGATCAACCATGTTATGTACATGTTAACTGCGTTCATTCAATCATAGAAAGATTTTTATTAGTTTATGACGGTTATTTTGGTTGGGAATCTAACATTTCCTCAATATTTAATGAATATTCTTCAACAATGGTCATATGTCTTCAAACGCAATTTCCAAAGCCTGTTACTCAAGGGAATTTATATCAATGTTGTTTTCCAATCCATTTTTCATCCTTCTTCTCCCACTTCCACTAGTGATTATGATCATAGCCCTTCATTTTAAAGGTAAACCTTGTTTACTTATGATTGTACAATAATTTTAATACATAATAATTTTTTAATTACAATTTAATTTTTATTGAGATATAGGTTTATTATATTTTATTTAATTTTCTACTTAACTAAAAATCCTAAATTTATTTTTAATCTTATTTTTCATAATTATTCCTTGATAGTTAGGTTCTACATTTACTGTGTTTTATATCATTTACTCTTTCAAACCAAATTTTTGTTATCAAAAATGTGGGGGAATGTTTAACTAATGGGATAATATTTGTATGGATAAAAATATATGGAAATTATCTATGATGACTATAGGGAGATGGGGGAGAATATTTTCAAACCACCACATTTCATTAGGAAAAAACTTTTCTCTTTATTTATCAAAATTATATTATGAGATCAAAATATTTTCTATATCTATTTTGTTATGTTTAAAAATATTACATTTTCATTTAGTATTGTTATTGATTCTGTTATTGGTTTTTTGTCATCAAATAGACTTATATTGTTGATAATTTATTGTCTCAACAATACTAAATAATTGATAATTATTTAGATGCTCTAAAATACTCTTTTTTGTTATTTAATGATGTTTTCTTGATTGAGTTCTCTGGAATTTATATCTAGGTTAAATGAATTTAATTTTATTTGTAATTACCCTGATAATAATTTTTCATAACCTATGTTTGGTAAATGAACGTATCGTTCAATATCTCAATGTTATTCAAGAAAATTGAAATGATTAAGTATTGCAACAAACTAAAGTTATACTAAATTTTTTTTGGATCAACATCCTTGTATTTGTAGAATCATCAAATGTTTGAATCGATAACCCCACATTCAGGTCTAGAAATATTGTTCATCAACCATATGTTTGGGAATTTAAATTTATGGTCATTCAATGCTACATTCATGATATTATGCTAAAAATGTGTAAGTTTGTATTATTATCCCTATGGTACTTTTGATCGATACGTTGTGTCAATTTGAAAGTATGGTTAAGGAACAATAAATTGGTAGGATCCCTATGCTATGCAAAGGAACCCTACGCTATATAAAGGGAACATATGATATGCAGTTCAACCCTACATTGTGTTTTCAACAATGTAGTTTTTATGTTGTGTTTTTCATCTATTATTTCATTAACTATAGAGTTTAAATTGAAGACTCATTCGAGGATTTTTATGATGTTTTCGAAAAACTGTATACATCAATGAAAATCAATCATGTTTGTAAGGTACATTATGACTCTTCTGGTCATTTGTAATTTGAATTTCCATGATCACTTAGTCTATTATTTTGGATCTAGAATTCCGAATAAAGATCTCTATTATATATATTTCTTTAGAGTATCTCTTAAAAACATATTATTGATAATAGATTAACATATGTTACTTATTTATTGAAATAATCTTTTATAGTTTTACTGTAATGAATGATCAAATATATTTTATTTACAAAATACACTATGATTTGAAACATATAGATATTGAAATATTGAGTTACTACTATTTTTTAGTTTCTACCTTATTAAAGATCATTTTGCATCAAGGATCACATCAGAGTATTTTATTCTTGAAGAGATTATTTCATGATGAAGATGATCCATCATCTATTAGTTTCTTATTGCTACAACTGTGCATGTTAACATGAACCATTCAAATCAATCTATTTTGATTTATTTCATTTTCAACTACACATACTCAGTTTTTGTGGAGTATCATCTTATTAATATATCTTGTGGATAACATTTTATCTATTATAGAATCATAAGGATTTGTTATTAGTCATGTGGTAAAGGTGTCAACTACATAAAATCAACAATATATTTATGGTTTTTTGACAAGTGAACCATTCTAATGAAATGTTTAATGATATTAGATAGAGTTATTGGTATAGTTCACTTAGTGATCATTTATTCCCGAACCACTAAAAAAATAGCGTTATTTATTTCTTTTTATCCGATGTATATTACATTTAGATAATTAAACATAAAATATTCATATAACTGATAGTGGGTGTCAAAAACCAAAATTGTGGAATATATTTGAAAAGATACTATTCACCTCCCTCATGTGTTACTTTGTATACCCTGACCTAACACAAATAATGATCATGGGAGTGGAATAATCCTATCAATCAAGTCCATTATATTATCTGAATAAATATAAAGATTTTATAATAAAAACAGTATTCTTACATAAAATATAGAAATCTTTATACATGATGAACTCAAAAAATAAATTTATATACTAATATGATACTGACATCCAAAAAACTCTCATATCCATGGGTATTAAACCATCCACTACAATCCACTTAAAAAATTAAATTACCCCATTATATTTTTTTTGGTATCATATTCTTATTAATGGAAAAATTATAACAAGAAATAAATGTGTATAAACTAGAGCCTTTAATTTTAGAATACACCTAATGTTTGGAGAAAATCTCTCTATATCAACACACATTATTAAATAAAGGGATTAAATCATCATCTCCGACTAAATAGAATCTAACATGTGTTATAATAATGTAGGGCATGTTTTTTTCATAATCTTCTGATCGTTTTAAATTAATATTTCATATATTTGTTGTTAGAAAAGAATCAACAAGTAGATTCATTACTAATGTTAAATAGTGTGGATGATATGGAAATTTCATCTATTAATATTCAATATAGTGAGAATGTTATTCATTGTGATTGAGGATGGAAGTGGTGTCTCAATTCATCTTATGACTAGAACATGGTGCAATTTTTATATACATGACATGAATATCATATGCTACGAAAATGTGTACTTCTTAAAATACTATGTACCCTATTTTGGTGAATTTCCAATAATATCCCACATAAACTAAAATCCCATGATTTATTTGTGACATATCTGTACATTTATTTTTGAAACCATCCCAAACAATTGGGATGTATCTTATCAAAATCTTTTTTTAAATGTTTTTTCCAAAATATAATCATTTTTCGAAAGCATAATTTTTTTACCCTATAGTGCTTTGATAAATTTGAAAAATACTATTAAATCCAAATTTTGTAGATGTATGAAATGAGGGGCCCATGGATAACATCAATGTTATTCCAGTTGTAATTGGGTATGGTTGGATCGTTATAAAAATACTCATCTCTCTATGTGAACATGACCACAACAAGATGTATAATTTATAGTAAATGGACACCTAAATAATATATTCCCCTATGACACTGCGTTACAAAAACACATCAAACATGTTAACTCAAACTTTCGTGATAATATGAAATAGAATAACAAGTTCAATGAATAGATCACAGGAAATCTATCAGGCATATGGTCAAATATTTTGTATCTCACTATAAAACTAAGCACATAACATGATTCTCAATTATGGATGTCCATTAATTTCAACCGAATAATTGAATCAAGGTTCTATATATCCTTAACCTTTCTCAGGAGTTCAAATATATCATCTTTTTTGTGCCCCAACAATTTAAATAAATAGAGAAACACCTAAACAACACATGATTAGCTATGCTATGAGTATTTTTTATGAAAGTTATTAATTTCTGAATGTTATTATGCTTGGTATCTCACCACCATTATACAATGGTGATTTATAATAAGCATACATCAAAAAATAAACCAATGAATTCATTCTAGTCAACATGATATAATTCAGTGGGTAAATTTGAATTAGAATCAACTACATACTATATCAGGATTATATTTTTCATATCTCATGGAAATATCATTGAATTGTGTATAATATTTTATTATAATCAATTTTAAAATATCATCAAAACTAATAATATTCTAATATAAACAACTATTTTGGGTAAATCAAATCCATAAATTGAGGGGATATTGTCATTGAACTAGAAATGTAATATAATATGACACACAAAAGAATGAATGATAAAGTAAGACATTATTTATTATAAAAGTTTCATATATTACATCCAATATCAAACTTATCTTCTCAAAAATATATTTAACATGATCTTTATGATTCGGTTGTGGTATATTCAGTATTAATGGATCCACAACATTTTATACTATAGCCAATGAAATTATTTTTATATCACCTCTATCAATGATCTCTCAAATGATAGGGATCTTTTGAATTATGTGTCTGGTACATTGGGGAGACCAAGACTCTATACCATGAGCATTATCATCATCGTTATCACGATAAATCTTGAGTATTTTATCATTTATAGTAAGCACCATGTTATCCAAAATAATCATACTTATCTAAACAGTAACACAATTAATAATTTATAAAACAATTTGATCTATATAAATATTCATTACATCTATTTCATAAAATTACATTCTTTATATGAATACTAAGTAACTTTTCAATGAACAATTAAAAGGTTTTATTCTTATTAAAAACATTTTTCATTGTTATATGATTTTATTTAAATGATATATAAATAAATTTAAATAATTTAATTTTTTAACAAAAAAACATCATTTTTTAAAATGAGCATGTTAAAATTATATTAGGGTGAATTTTATGGATTTTTAAAAAAAGAACATTATTTTTACTAAATAAGGATAAATTATGATTTCTTTAAAACAAACAATTATATTTAATAAATGATGTAATTTAAAAGTATCATTTAATCAAAGAGTATTATATGTATTAATTAATTATAAATGTTAAAATTAATTATATAGTAATATTCCATATACATTCTTTTTATTTAAGTTTATTTGTGGGTTTAAAAATGAATTTTTCTATAAATGGAAGTTCATTATGTTTTTCAATTTTATAATAAATTATTTTATAACATATATAGATTTTTATTATTTAAAAATAGATTATATATTTAGAATCAGGTGGCCCAAATTTTAAAATACGTCTCTTTTATTTTGGTGAATATGAATAATAAATGTTGTAAATGATTGTAGTCTTGGTAATGGTAAATCTACTCATTAATGAAAAAACTAATATAATAAGGAATACAATTTATGTAAATACATTTTAATAATCTTTTTGTGTTATTTTTTTGATCAAAATCATGAAATATGATAACATATTGTAAAGTTTTTGATTTTTCATCTAACATTTCATATATACTAGTTTCTGTAAATATAATGCCAAAAATAACACATTCTTACTTTTAATATATTCAATATTTTGAGTAACAGATAAAAACATTTGTTTGATATATAATTTTCGTTCAATTAGAAATGATTATTTTACCTAGAAAATATATTTTTTATTTAAATTTATTGAATAATTAACTTAAATGATTATGGAACAACGATACATTACTAGTAAAAGTAGTCAAATAATCATGTAAATATTTTTCAAACTATAAATTTAACAATATCATTTTGTATTTTGGTTTACCATGCATTTATTAGATGAAACTAAGATATTACTGATATTTTAATGTATTATTTTTTAATTATATTATTCTCATGTTTCCTTTAATTTAAAATGTAATAAATTGTTCGAAAATGAATTTAACATTATTTTATAATAAAAATTATTTTATTTGTTAATTTAAAATTACTAAAATACAAATTCTCTACCAGGATAATGGGATAATATTTCAAATAAAATCCATTTTCCATTAATCGGTAATTTTTTCTTTTACAGAAACATTATTTACCATAAAAGAATAAAATTAATTGAGATTAATATAGTTGTAAAAAGGATTATTAAGAGGTTTAAACATAACAATATAAGAAAAAATATAATATAAATTTTTTGAAATTGTATTCTATTATATTATTTCGGCCCATACTAATACGATCTATAAATTATATATATATGAATCCATTTTTATAAGAGAATTTTCTTCTATTAATTTAATACATATGTAACTCCAAATGCATCCCCGCATTGACTTATAAAATTGAACCTCATCTCCTTTCTTCCTCACAAATTTTGAGAAATCGATTTTATTTTTCAATACCTTGCCAAATCCATTCCACACATACCATAATACTTTTATTATGTATAATTATATGCATATTACCATCCTTATATATATTAAGGTGTAAATAAAAGGAGGTTGTTCAAAGAAGAGATATAGATTTTAACTGATTTTTGAAGTCTTATTTGTTGTTCTATGAACATAAAATATTTTTAAAACAAGTTGAAAGAACTAAAATGAATAAAATTAGTAATAATATGGTATTATATTAATTTAATAACCAACATCCAAATACTCTTGCATCAAAATATAATTGAAACATCTATTCATGTTTATGGGTAACTACCAACTCATGAATTGATGCAATTCTTTTTCCATCACTACCTTTCTCGGATGGTTATAATGATGGATTAAATTTATATAATGTTATTAATGACATAATTATTTTTATTGAAATATAATTTATCAGCTCTATTCTTATTGTAATTTAATTTAAAAATGATAACTTCATTTGTGTGTTCGTCAAGATTACTACCTATACGAATTGATTTGATTCATTTTTCCTAACCACATGACATGGATAATGTATATATAAGTGTATTTAAAAAAATATTTTAAATATTTTATAATAATAATAATATAATTATAAAATAATACATACCTTCTTTTATTCATGATCATTGAAAATATAGAAATGTTACACATGCACACTTATGGCCTACTCCCTCCATAATTGTATCGTAATACATTTTTGATAAACATATTTCATATATATTTTAAAAAATATAAAATATGTATTAATTTAATAATTAAATCATGGATATAATTTTTTATATGATGAGATAATTACTTATTAGACCATATTAAACATACCATATTAATTTGTTATATATGAAGTATATATCTCTCAAATGACATACCTGAATTTAAAAGATAACGTAATTGAATATAAAATGGAAATAAATAATGTCATTAATGATATAAAAATAAAATTTTTATAATGTAAAAATTTATCATAATTTTATTACTCTTGAATAGAATGAACATATATGACCAATCAGACTAAATGTAAGTGACATATTTCTTAGAAAACTCATTCTAAAGGTATTAAAATTTATTTACTAAATAAATTTCTTCCGTGTACATACTCATAAAATTATTTCAAAGATTTATTTTTATGGAAATAACTTGTTTAATAAGATTATTTACTTTACCTATTTATGTATCTATGTAGATTTTCAATACCAACAATTTTAAATAACATTTTTTGATTTATCAATAAATGGAAAAAACATTATTCTCTTTTAACATATATGGTTTCAAAATAATTCATAATCTTATGAAAAATTTATTTTTTAATTCCATTATAAGACTCTATATATTATTTTATGAATAACTATACTTCTGTTTGTTCTGGGGTTTTTAGTTTTAAAATTTTGTTTTAAATTTGGAAGGACATATCAATATCAATGATTGTTTTACAAATGGTTTTAGAAGTTATTTTAAATGAATATTTGATGAAAATGAGAAATAATGATACTTTTTATTCATGATATGGTATACGAAAATTATATTTGATGATGGGTGTGCCCAAAAAATATTATAAAAATGGTGATCGTAGCATAGTTTATGGGACTTACGTGCCCAATATCGTCCACTAATGCATTAAATAATGTTTCTTTTTTTCAATAGAAAAAAGAAATAATTTAACATGGGGGAATTTTCCTAGATATTTAGAAGTAATTTAACTGTTTCCAAAATGATATTAATGTAGGTCATGAATATAATGTTCTATGTTCACAAAAATGTTCTATATTTTTTATCTAGGGATTAAAAATGTTTTTTTGTTAAAAAATATGGTTTTTCATTAAGTTAGAATTTATTTCATGAAATAAATAATACCATAATAAAGATAAATGTTTTGTGGGTTTTACATTTTTTATGGGACTAAATATATCATGTTTCATATTAAAAATACTATATTTATAAGAAAATTGGATTGTAATCTGATGTGTATAAAATGTAATATATTGGTCAATTATCAAATTGTTATGATCTAATTCTATAAAACCCTAAACCTAAATATTATCTAGGAGGAAAATAAAGTGAATTAAAATATAACGATATTATAATATATAATTATCAATATTATTTCCTTATATTTTTTGGTAGAGAATGGTTTTAAAGAACTCTATTTGTTATAATAATATTAATTGAATATTTCTAAAAGAATCTAATTTATTGTTATAGTGTAATGATATAGAATTTGAAGATTACTATGTTACTTTTTATAGTATATTTATATTTAGAATCAGTTCCCTTAGAGTAAATATAAAATCTTATATAAAAATTTATCAAGAAGAAAAATCTTTTTCGAATTAGCATTATTTTCATGACCCGCCTTCCCCATGATGAGGAATGGGACAAAAACTATCAAACCCTTCCTCATTCAAGTTAAAGGAGACATAATGACCCACGATTCCAATCATCAATAGGCCCCTGAGTGGCAACTAAAACTAAGGGTATATAATCTCATGTAAAATGGAAGGCATTATCCATTTTTTTTAATAAGATATGGAAATAATATTATAAATACCAAAAAAATACAAAATACAAGAATAATGTAAAACCCAACAATCCTTTCCCACATGCATGTCTAAAATAAGATTATAAAATATAAATGAAACCACAAAGGAAATTGAAAAAAGGAAAGGGAAATCAGTAACAAAAACTCTCAATTCCAAAGCTAGTAAGGTCCAATGCGGTCTTCAAGGGCCTCCTGAAATCCTATAAGTAGTTTTATATTTGTAGGGTGAGTATAAATATATACTCAAAAGGGAAAACCGAAATATCTTATGCACAAGTGGGTAGGCATTCAAAATTCACATCCATAAAATAGAGATAACCAAAGCACATAGAAAGGAAACTATCCACCCACCTTCACCAAGGCATACTCTCCAAATAATACATTTCAGTTAAAGTAACAGTAATAGCACATCGATATATGGGTAACCTACACTACTTTACCACCAGTTATTTAGGACATCATATGCATCAGACCTCTCCCACAGGTTCCACTATAGTCTCACTGCCCCATCAACAACATTATGGGCTATCACAACCATGCATCCCAGTGATAGACACCTAGGCCAGCACAACCACACACAACACCACTCGTAGACACCTGAGCTGACCACCATAACAACACACATCCCTGCCCATAATCACCTGGGCCAAAACAACCACTACCATTCCCGAAGACACCTGGGTTGCATCCCAATGACACTTGGGAAGCAGACCTTCCCACACATAACTGACCCAAAATCCACAACACACCCTGCCTGAATAGTCTCAGCATAGAATGAACCTTCATCTATCCCGGAGTGCCCGAAGATTCTTGGGATAACTGGGAGAGGGAGAAAAAATGAGCTAATAACTGGCCACTCCTAAGAATGATGGAGAAAACACATTCCCCCATTAAATGGGGGTGTTCGGCATGATGCCTACAACATGGGTGGGGTGCGTATAAGAAAAAAAATAACTAAGCTTTATAAATATAGGTAATCAGACACTCATCCCATCCTAAGGGTTCTGAAATAGAAAACTAGCCCATACACAACCACTCTACTTACTATCCCTACATGCGCAAACACACTTTAGCCACAACTAGAGTACAAACCATTTCGGGTAAAAAATCCCTCATTATATTCATTCTCGTTATAAAGTTCTATTGATTCTTTTTAAATATTCATTCACATCCTGCTAACAACTAGGAATAACAAAAATATAAGACAACAACTAAATGAAATCATTCAAGTAGCAATTTAATCATTCAACACACTTTTCTCATGTAAAGTCACAACATCAAAAGGGATCTGTGTGATCCATCAATGTATTGGAACAAAAACAACACCCAACATACCAGATCGTCATGGCCTTAGGTCCAAAAACATAACAATGAACAATAGGAGATCTCATCCCCATTCATGACACCCCACAAGAATCAACTAGAGAAACCACACATATTACCAGATTAAAGCAAGAAATTTTTATTATTTAACCACACCATTCATTAATTTATTTCATTCTATTTGGTTAAATAAGGTGATCACATAAGGATTATTATCTATTGGGAATCCATTTAATCAATGGATTTTATTTGATTAACCAGTTCTCATGTTATAGCCATTAAATCACTGTATTATCCAGAAAAAAAAGGTTCATTAGTGTAAAAGAAAGTACCACCAGCGACACTATTTTTAGTGGGCATAATCCCATACAATTCACAACATAAAAACGAAGATAAAATAATATATAAACATCAGCATCATTAACACCCCTTCATTATTTAAAAGTTTTTTTATTATCTTTTCTAAGATTTGGTTACATCTATGTCATGAGGGAAACATTATCATACATGCCCTGAATGATACACAGTAAAGAGAGATGAAGAAAAAATCCCTATCTAGATGATCAATGATCAACATGTTTTCATTACTTCAAAACTGAGGATGCGTGACTTCCAGGAAAGAAAAACTCAAGGGCTTCAACGATGAGTACAAAGAGATTTCTCATAGACCCATGATTCATCTCCAGAGTAAGTCTCTTGGCATACTTATAAAATGGAATGTAATTCTGAAGAGAGGATATTGGCTTAAGAAAAGGGAAGCTCCTAAAATTAGGGAGTCAATTTCGAATTAAATGAAGTCGGATCATGTCTTAAACACGCGGTTGGGCAGTTTCACACATCTAGATAATTTTTATTTAATAATTCACCTTGGAGATGGTGTATATATTAGTTGTGGGTTAATAGATACCTTCTAACAGAAAAAAACCAAATAATTGGGATGATGTTGGATAGCATGGGGAATGGTGTGACAATGAGGAAAAGGCCACACAATTTGATAGTTGATGGGTTACCAAATTATTTTGTGTTTAATAAATATTTGAAGGGATTTAAATGGATTTTAAAAGGCTATGACCGCAATTTTACGTCAAATGATATGTTACCAGAGGGAATTTGGATAAACATGGAAAATAGGAGAAACTTTTGGAAATGAGTGGGACACCATTCGGTGAGACACTATAACAGTGCCACCGTTTCGATGTGAAACTCTGACGGTGTGCCATGAAGGTCCACCGTCATGGTGAAACCGTGTCCGTGGAAACATTCTATGGGGCCAATTTTTTTGAAAACTCTTTAATGATTCACTAATGTGCCCAAGGATACCCCGAACAATAGAAATTTGGAAAATTAATGGACCAGGAGGGTCCAGGACAATACAATCCTAGAATGGTTAGAATTTGAATTATGAATTTTTTTAAAAAGATGATCAGTTGATATATTCTCTATGTTATTATGAAATCCATTTTATATTGTATCCATGATTTCTATAGATTAATACGCTCATACTGAATCATTTCATGAATCAGAAACATGCATCTCTTGGTGGAACCTCTAATCAATTTGTAACCTAAGGATGGATCTATTCTCTAGTAAAAAAATTTGACTAAAGGGGATGGTCCAAAAGCCAAATGGAAAATATTGATACATCCCATTTTGAAGGTGAAACTGATAAATGATTATAATTAGTTTAGAATACCAAAGGTTGAGTTAATATTAATCAAATGTGATTGTATTTATTTAAATTTTTTTGGAGAAATGTTTCCCACTTGGTATTCGAATCAGAGTGCTGAAATAATCCTATGAATTAATGTTAAATTATAATGATTCAAAATCATAATATGGAAAAAAAATTAAAAAAATGGATAGGTGCATACATAGTTTTATTTTGAACCTTGATCGTTAAATTAATAGTATTTACCTAGGATTGAAACAATGCTTAAAAAGTAAACATTGAGAATGGTAACTAAAAATTATAGTAAAATTGTTTTTTTGGATGAGAACTATGAGGTAAAGTTTTAGAAAATTTTGTTTTCTAATAAAATAAGAGTTATTAGTGGTACAAATGGTATGAAATGGAGAATCACTCAAAGATAAAATCTGTAAGTGATCCCTAAACATGTAATAAGTTGGTTATAGAATATTTCAAAGATTGTTTTACAGGATCTAAAATGTGTTATGGGTGTGGTTTTTTATTATATAGTGACCATGACTATAAATAAAATATTACCAAACATTCCAAGAATTATGTTACAGATATCCATATAATGATGATATTTATATATTGTTATTAATTAGATATTTATACTACTATGTTTCTGAATATATTCAATTAGTGTGTAAATATTGAGGAGAAAAATAAAATAATGGTGGGTAAAATAATTTACTATAGTAACCATTTTTTGATGTCACATATAATGAAGTAGTGATAGGTAAGATACATGTTTATTCAAATTATTTTAATTCCATGTTTCCCTCAATATATTCACATTCATTCATTTCTCTGAATTTTTATAGAAAATTTTGAATATCAAATATATAATATAATATGGATATTCTAGTGAAATATATTTATAGAAGTATTAAATTCACAATTATTTATGATAAATATCATATTATTATCTATAGGTTATTATTTCCTATAAATCATGTTTTACATCCAATTACAAGGTACAATACAATTTTGTTTATGGATTTGTATTCAGTTTATATTTCTATGATAGATAGAAAATATAAGAACATTATTCTCAATGATTTCATCTATTTAATAACATATCAATAAGATAATAAGTTTAATAGATATGTATGTGATAGTTACCTATCACTTGTTTTTGAAAAGATGTATTTTTTAAGATTATTGATGTTCAATTTGTATGTAAATATATAGATGTATTTCAAGAATATTTTCCTAGTGTTATTCTTTATCTGGATGTTTGGTTTAGTAGTGACATAGTTCCATATGTTATGCTAAATTTATATACCCCCCATTTGTATATATTTATTAGAACTATTGAAATTTAAAAATTAGTTACATGAGATGTTATATAAATGTTTCTCCCATCTTAGAAATGCAATGTGCGGTCCTCCTATATTATATTCTAAAAATATGATGGTTTAATTAAACTTTTAATTTATTGTTGGGCATTGAATAAAAGTAATTTTAAGAATATATAGATTATTTTCCTCATTATGATTATTCATTTGGCATGCACCAAATAGTGTATTATTTTACAATGATAGATCTTAGGTGAGGGTACCATTTTTTTAATTTGAGGGACATGGAAATTCTAAAGATGGAGCATGAGACTATATATTGGCATTATGATTTTGGGGTTATTTCATTTGTATTGTCTATCACGCTATCTATATTTCTGGGTTTTATTAATATCATTTCCAAAACTATTTATATATGCTTTTGGATGTGTATATTGATGATATATTGGAGTATTATAAAACTCATGTTTCTCATTTAGTATGAATATGGAATGTTCTGAAAAAATTTAAATTATAATATAATATGTTGAAAACATTTAACTGTAAATTAAAGCTATAAAAATCTCATTCTTTGGTCATAATGTTATTTAATAATGGCCAAATTATTGACCCTAATCGAAATAATGATATTATATAATGGTCAAGGAAAAATAATATAACATGGATTCATATTTTTCATGGATAATAGGGATACTACATAAAGTTTATTAAAACAATTTCTCAGGTTTTTAGAAAACATACTATGTTATGAAAAATGTGTTAAATTATTTTGGATGATTGGGTGAGATGACTATTTATAGAAACTAGAAAGAACATTGGTGATTTATTCTGATTTTTATGAACCTTTTAAATGGGTAATATTTTTATCAATGTCAATGCTTCATTGAAGGGACTTGGTTCTATCCTGATATCGAATTATCTGGTAATTATTTATGATTCATATAAATAGAATCATCATGAGTCAAATTATCCAAAACATGAAATTCAATTAGCAGCTTCATTTTTTGATATAAAAATATAGATTCTTAATTTATATATTTTACACTATGAAATATATAAATATAATAATTTTTTAATATTTTATTAACTCTAAATTAAATGAACAATTTTCAATGATGATGTATTCATATGGATAAGAATTACGACTACATGATTGATATTATCACCAAAAAGAAAACAAATAGGTGTTGCATTGAGTAATAATGATAATACTATATTACCCATGTTATATTGGGAACATAACCCTTTATTTAATGATTTGATAAATTTTTTACATCAATCGGTGCATGTTGGAAAGTTCTTTATTTTGATTCAGCTGTCAGTATACTATTATCAATCAAGAACAATTATTCACATACAAATTGAATATTTTTTATAGGAAAAGGTAGACTATGCTAAAATGGTATTTTTCAAATGATTAATGATGAAAAATAATGTGAAATAGAATTCCAGAAGATATTAAGTATGCATTGGGACTCTAAGATGAAGATATAATTATTGATTGAAGTTCATAGATTCATGTTTTTCATTCATCATCGAATCACTATGATGTATAGATACAATTGGGATTATTATTTGTGAAATGGAATCAAATGTTATAATGTAGAATTTACCATCAATTTGTTGAGTTGTCAATAGGTTAAAGTAGAATAAAAATCCCCGATGTTGTGATTCACCTTTTTCCAGAGCTAGAGTGGAAATGGAAAAAATAGATCTATGGATATTGTGGTGGGATTTCCCAATAAATCACGAGTAACTAATGAAATTTATATTTTTTTTATCGACTAACTAAATCTATATTTTAACTTATGATTCAATAAAAATTTCCTTCAACATGATTTCTCAGTTGTAATTCAATGAGATAATCAAGTTACATTAATATTCCCTCTTCAATTCATCTAACAATGTGCATATAATTACATATAATTTTTCGAAATCCCATCAAATCTTGTTATGTGTTGAATTAAATTTTATTAAATTTTTTAATCCACAATTTGAAAAAAAAAAATCCAGGATAATGATTGTGTCATTCTATGAAATAATTTTTGATTATTTAATGGATGAATAAGAATGATGGGATCACCTTGTATCATTTGTTTGGTCTCCTTTTATTAACAATTTCCATTAATATATATAGATGGAACCTTATGAGAAATTATAGGGAATGTACTTTTGGAATCCATCATGTTGGTATGATTTAGGTGAAATTATGGTTTTGGGACTTGAGACAATATAAAGAATCCCTAAGAATAGGGAGATGATAAAACAGTACATTAGGAAAACTCAAAACAGGAAGAAAATTTTTAATGATACAACAAGAAAATATTATTCTTTGAAGGAAGGTAATAATTTTTTTATAAATTATATGCATATAAAAGTGATATTTTTTCCGATAAAAAGGAATATCTATGTCTACATTTTATTACACCATATGAAATCATGGTTAAATTTCAATCAGTTGCCTATCGAGTGCTTCTGCATCTAATTTTGTCCCATCTACATAACATATTTCATGTTTTCTTATTAAGAATGTATATGTTTGATGCATTTAACGTTTTATGAATTTAAGTATATCAGACGAATGAAACATTTTCTTTTGTTAAATATTTATTACATATTATTTACTATAAATGTCATAAGATCTAGAATAAGGTGACTCATCAAGTTATGGTTACCTAGGAAAACCATATGGTTGATGATGAAACATGGGAATCAGAAAATACAATGATTAAAAAATATCATCACTTGTTTATTTAAAGAATAAAAATATTCACAAACAATTTTAAAAAGGGTGGAATAATATATTAAACCATGTGATGTTAATAATAACTCTCATTCCATATCAATAGTCAATAATTAAATTTCATATAGATAAATTTATTATTATTATTGTTATTTTCATGACCCGTCCTCGGGGCTCGTGCCATGACTACCCCAAGCCCGCCTTCCATAGGCCAGGGGCTAGCGACTAGCACCAAAGGATTAAATCCCAGTAAAAGTCAAGGCATTGCCTTTATAAAAGTAAAAAAACTCAACAGAGTACGCAAGTGAAGTAAGAACTAAGTAAAACTGAGTACAAAAGTAAGTTCTAAAAAGAAAATGGGCCAGTATACAAACCAAACTGAAAGTACAGTACAACAAAAAAGAATGTACAATAGTAGTAATGTAAAGCGGCAACCACTGAGTCATCCTCCGGATATCCAACCTGAAGGGTGGGTACAGATGGTATCCTCAGGTCCATGGGTCCCGTTGTCTGCCCCGTGTACGTCCCGCCAAGTGGTCCACCTCTGGGTACTGTCTAGCTCCACAAACCTCCACCTTGATCAGTTCTGTCTGTCATATGCATCCAACACAAAGTAGTGCGGGCATAGCCCATGCAGGGGTGAGTATACGATACTCAGTAGAGACCCCGAGACCCCCGAAGGTCTCCCAGAATCCACAATGGATAATCCACAAAGGAAATATACAATCACAAAGTATCAACCGAATCTACTCAGGTATATTCCCATACATATACCTAAGAAATCAATCCCAATTCGGCTCCAACTCCCGAGCCCAAGCACAACCCAGCCCACATAGGAAAGAAGTCAATCACACCGTTGGAATTGATTGCACGTCAAGACTCAGCTCACACATGTATACTACTCACGAAGAGGGGTGGAAATGATTAGATGTAGCCTCTGAATCATCTCCTTTATCGAACCCACGTAGGATCCTCATACATAAGTCGTCACTACTGAACCCACAGAGGATCCAAGTACAGTCATCACCACTTTCGAACCCACGGAGGATCCAGGAACAGTAGTCATCACTGCCAAACCCATAGAGGATCCAAGTACAGTCATCATCACTACCGAACCCACAGAGTATCCATGTACAGTGGTTATCATCATCAAACCCATGGAGGATCCCAGCACGGTAGTCGTTATAGTCATAGCCATCTCTAGGGTTCCAGCACATAGCACACTCGATTCCAGGAGGGTCCACTCCTCAACCCAAGGAGGTCGATAAATCAACTATCATAATGTCCGGATTTGATGTATCCCAAATTTCCGTCTCTTCAATAGGAATTCAACGCGATAGACAACGTATCAAACTGACGTGCGGTCTGATAGATATCCGCTTTTCCCGTTCCAGGGGCCCGGTTAAAAAATATGATCGTTTCTAAGCCATACATTCCCCAAATTCATCCATAACTCACTTAGAGTATCTCAAAAGGACCTCCTCGTCGCAAGGGTCCCAGTGCCACAAACAGAGTGTCGATCGGACGCTCGGTCTTCAAGTTATTCACCCTTAAGTAAAAACGGGCTCGGCTTGTTATGCCTAGTGGGCCGACGGGTCGGGTTAACCCAGTTTTGATGGGTCCGAACAGACAGGGGTGTCGGACTGGCCCGTAGAAATTCACGGCTCGGCCCGAGCGGTATGGCCCGGCATGGAGAAGCCTTGTTGTGGCTCAGCTCGAGGGGGCTGAGCAGTTCGAGGCGGGGGTGCGGCCCCCCAGCTGCACGAACTAGCGGCTCCAAGTGGCACTGCCCTCCCTAACCGGCCGATCGAAGCTGGCCGACCTTCTTGGCGCAAGTGGCCCGCACGGGCGGGTCATGGTACGTCTGGCACGAAGCCCTCCGGGCACCGCGGCTATCCTATGCCCGGCCGGCCAACAGGCATGCCTGTTCTTTTGCCGAAGTGGCCTGGGGACCGCGGGCCACGGTCGTCCGCAGCGCGGCACCCCTTGTGGCGCTGCAGATCTCCTTCGGTCCGGCCAGCTTTGGTTCACCGGTTATTCGTTGGACGAGCGACCCGTGGTTGTAGGCCATGGTTCTTCTGCATGCCGCCAGTGCACGGCCACCGCTTTCATTCGTCGCCACCGCCTCTCATTGCCACCACCAAAGAATCCAAGAACATGGTTCAACAGAGGGTGGTCGGGCCGTGTTCGTTCGGCCCGCACCCTTCGCATTTGGCGGTGTCATATACCCAATGATATTCACATTTACACAACAAGAACGAAGGAAACATTTATCTAAAATAAATTTAGAAAAACTCCTACCTCGAATTAAGGTTTGCGGTGGTCGGCGTCGCGGAAGACAGTGTCACGAAACGAGGATTTGTTGACGACGTCAGAGTGCGTCCGAGGAGGAAACGGCATCTCCTCAATTGTTGCGGAGATGAGGAAAGAATGCACTTAATCATTGGCGTTTCATGCTGGCGGCTACTTCTCCTTTGGCTTGTCCAAAGATCGAAGGTGATTATTCATTCTTCAATGGTTCTACGTTGGAAGGAGATGGCATTCTTTGTTGAGAAAATAATACTATCTCTATTTCTCCAGAGCATCCTCCAGATTCTCTCAACACAACAAAAGCACCAAAATAAAATAATAGCTAAGGCTATTATTTTATTAACACTTTTAATTCAAATTTCAAACCACTTTAATGAATTAATTCTGTTTCAAATCATTAATTAAATGTGTTTTCATAGAATTAAAGGGACAGGGGAAGGTGGAGAGATCACAATTATTATTGGGGGAGTTGTCAAAGAAATTAATGAAGGGGAGTGTTATGGGGAGTTCGAGAGAGTAATGGGGAGTTCATGAGTTTAGGGCACGTGTGGGGCCCACACCACAAATATCCTCTCATTGGAGGTTATGTGGGTGTGGGCCCCACCTCTGACTCGCCTTGGGAGGAAATAACCACCCTCCACATATAAAATTATCTAACTCATATTTTTTTAATAACAACCTGAAAATTAACATCACCTCCCGTCAAAACGCAACTATGTTAAAGGTCCCCTTAAGAAATTATCAGCACTTCAAGTTCATCAGTGTCCTTAGATTTCAATTCTGATCACCGGTTCAAAATATAGGAAAACTCGCATGTACGTTTACTGAACGTACCTAAACAATACTTCAGAAATTGATTCCGGACACACCGGGCCTCGGAATAAAGTGCCGTTAGAAGCCATAGAATTGAAAAAATTCCAAAGAATTTAAGAAAAAAATTTCCTTCAAATTTTCGGATCTTTAATGTACTCCCACTTCAGGGATTTACACCCCCGTAAATCTACAACATACACTTGGGGAACAAAAAAGGGTAATGAAGACGCATTTGAGCCTCCCGTTCCCAGGTGCTCTCCAGGAGGTTCCCGTGCTGCCAGTGAATGCGCACCAAAGGAATCGACCACCCACGTAGGACCTACTCCTGTTAATCCTCAATCTCCACCAGGACCCCCATGAATGTCTCCCCATCATCGATGTCAAGCTCTACGTGATCGATGATGTGTGATGTGTCATGCTTGTATCTCCTCAACTGAGATACTTGGAAGACGTCGTGCACCCGGTGCTACTGAGGTGGAAGGGCCAGGCGGTAAGCCACCTCGCCTACTCTACTGAGGACCTATAACATCCTGATGAAGCACGGAGATAACTTTCCACCCCGACCAAATATCAGTAAACCTCATCGAGGTGAGACCCGTAAGAAAATGTGGTCTCCATCCTTGAACATCAGTGGTCTCTGCCTCCTATCAGCATAGGACTTCTATATTCTCTGTGCAGTCTTCATACGCTCCTGGATGATCTACACCTTCTCCATCATAGCCTTAACCATCTCTAGTCCTATAAGTGCTGACTCCCCAGGCTCAATCCAGCACAGAGGTGATATGCATGGTTAGTCGTAAAGTGCCTCGTATGGTGCCATCCTGATGGTGGAGTGGTAACTATTGTTGTACGCAAATTCCACCAAGGTTAGGTGATCCTCCCACCTACTACCAAAGTCAATGACACATGCACGGACCATGTCCTCGAGTGTCTGTATGGTTTTATAAGTCTGGCCATTCGCCTGAGGATGGAAGGTGGTGCTCAGACGCAGCTCCGCCCCAATGGCCTCCTAAAACCCCTTCAAAATTCGAGAAGTAAAGTTTGCATCTCAATCAGATACAATAGTCGATGGAACACTGTGAAGTCGTACGATCTCCTGAACGTAGAGGCATCCCAAGCACTCTACTGAGCCCTGCTCTCTGGTCGGTAGGAAATGGGCCGACTTGGTGAGTCGGTCTACGATCACCAAAATAGAGTTGTGTCCCCAGGATTTACGTGGAATACCCATCACAAAATCCATGGATATCCTCTCCCACATCCACTCTGGGACCTCTAAAGGTTGTACCAAGCCGGCTGATACCTAGTGCTCTGCTTTCACTTGCTGACAAGTTAGGCATCGTGAAATGTACTCTGCTATTTCCTTCTTCATGCTTGGCCACCAGTGCTGTCATCTGAGATCCTGGTACATCTTCTCCACTCCTGGATGTACCACTAGAGGGGAAGTGTGAAACACACTCATAATTTCATTCTGTAATGCAACTGGTACCATAGTACATCCCCAAAAGATGATGACGTGCTCCCCTCCTTCAGAAAACCCATCAGGCACCTTCTATGTGGATATCTGAGCACGTCGCGTCTCACTGTCAACGTCCCCATGCGGTGCCTCTCTGACTCACTGAAAGAGTGGATGAGTGACTCTGAGAGACTATAGAAAGGTTTCTCCATATATATCCACAAAGGATATCTGCAACGTAACTAGCTGCTTTGTTGCTTCTCCTAGTAGTGGAATACCCGATCTCCTGCTAAGAGAATTATCCACAACGTTTCCCTTCCCAGGAGTATAGAATATCTCAAAGTCATAGTCTTGGAGGAACTCGAGCCATCGCTGTTGTCTCAGGTTCAGGTCCTTCTGTGAGATGATGTACCTGAGACTCTTGTGGTCAGAGTAAACTGTAAAGTGCTCACCCATTAGATAGTGTCACCACATCTTCAAGGCGAAGAACTCTACTACTAACTCCAGGTCATGTGTAGAGTAGTTCTTCTCGTGATGTCTCAACTACCGTGAACCATATGCGATTACTACTCTGTCCTGCATTAGGACACACCTGAGTCTGGTCCCTGATGGGTTGCAGTAAACTACATACCCTACGCCCTCATCTGGTAGCCTCAAAATGGGCGTACTGGTCAATCTCTTCCTCAGCTCCTGAAAGCTCTGCTGACATCTATCTGACCACATGAAGGGTTTCCTCTTCTTTGTCAAAGATGAAAGTGGTGCTGCAACTCTAGAGAATTCTGGCGCAAATCTTCGATAGTACCCAGCCAAACCCAGGAAACTCCGTACCTCCGTCATGATCTTGGGTGGCTCCCAAGATAGTACTACCTCGATCTTCGATGAGTCCACTGCAACTCCCACCTCTGAGATGACATGTCCCATGAAGTGAACCTCTCGAATCTAGAACCAGCACTTTAAGAGCTTACCATAAATCTGGTGCTCTCAGAGTGTATCCAGTACAACCCGCAAGTGGTAGGCGTGCTCTTACTCAGTAGTCAAGTAAATTAGTATGTCGTCGATGAAGACTACAACAAAACGATCAAGGTAAGGCCGAAGGATCCTATTCATGAGACTCATGAACACATCTGGTGTGTTGGTTATGTCGAAAGGCATAAACAAGAACTCATCGTGGCCATACCGACACCTGAAGGATGTGTTCTTCACATCATCATCTTGAACTCTGAGCTGGTGATAGCCTAACCTAAGGTCTATCTTCGAGAACCATCGTGCTCCCTTGAGCTGATCAAAGAGGTCATAAATCCTTTGGAGTGGGTACTCGTTATTTACGGTAAGCTAATTCAGGCGAAGATAGTCGACACATAGTCGTAAGCTCCCATTCACTTCATGGAGAATAAAATCAGAGAAGCCGAGGGTGAAACACTGGGTCGGATGAATCCCTTTCCCTGTAGGTCCTCCAACCGTACCTGCAGCTCACGAAGCTTGATGGGAGCCATCCGATATGCTGGAGTAGATATCGGTGTTGTCCTGGGGTACAGTTCTATGTAGAAGTCTTCCTCTCTACAATGAGGTAGTGCGGGAACATCGTCATTAAAAAAGTCCGCATACTGATCCAACACAATAGGAAAACATAGACTCTGCACATCAACCTCTCCTAGGATGGGACTAGCCAACTGAGGTGTGATAGGCTACCCTCTCCTCTGCGTATGCCCATCCTGCGCTGTAAAGGCTCCCTTCACCCCGGTGAAGGTGAACTTGCTCCCATTCGTGCGGGCACACCGCACTTTGCACCTAATGCAGTCAATCTGAGCATGGACTTTAGACAACTAGTCTATACCCAAGATGTCGTCGTAAGGCCTCGACGCCGCTACAAGAAGATTCCAATCGAAGCTCTCGCCTCTTATAGTAAGCTCACATTGCCAAAACCAGTGCGTAATCATTGATTCTTCTCCCGTAGGAATATATAGCCGTAATGATTGAGCCAACGGCTCCATCGGAATCTCCGAGCTCCGAACAAGGGTTGTGGAAATAAATGAATGAATCGATCCTGTGTCTATAAGAACTACATCAAGGGTGGAGTTGAGATAGATAGTACCTCGAATCATCTTAGGTGCGTTGTGGTCATAGGCCTCGACCACCCGGAGCTGAGACTACCCCTGTCAGCTAGTTCCATGTGGTTGGGGTAGTCCTCCTGGTGGTGGTGGTGGTAGAGCCTCAAAGCATCATCCACCACCCGATGCTCAGCCAGCTCCTCTACCTCATCCGCCTGCTCCCTATAAACCGCCACGGTCGAAACACTGCCTCGGCCTGGGAGGTCCCTCTACTGTCTACTGCTCGTCAGCATGGCGGGTCAGGTAGTCTTGAGCCGTGTGATGATGCCCGCCGCATGCCTAGCACAGCCTGCCCCTCGAATTGATGGCTCTGTTTCGTGTGCCTTGCACATCCGAACCAGTATCCTTAGGTCTCCCACTTGATGGTCTGGTCCACTTGGACCTCTGCAACATCTGTCCACTTCCAGCTGCATAAAACTCTTCTACATGTGACCCTGTTGTGGGTCTCGCTGCTGGCGTCGGCTCAGTAAGAAATCTCTCCACAAGAAGGGCTCACTCCATCACTCCTGCCTGTGTCAGAATGATATGGGATATCAATGAAGCCCTGATCTCATTCCTTATTCCCTGCTCAAAGGTTTGGGCCCTAATGAATGGGTCTCGTACCATGTCCAGGGAGTAGTGCAAGTGGTCAGTAAATCACACCAAGTATTGAGCTACTATCATGCGGCCCTGCTGCAGATGAAGTAACTCCAGAATCCACACCGCAGAAAGGGTGGTTGGAACAAACTCCAAGTGGAAGAGACTCTCGAAGTCCATCTAAAGTAGAGATTCCTCATCATGCACCTGGAGAATCTGGCCCCACCATCTAATTTCTTCTATATGTAAGAGATTCACAACAAGGATCTCCATAAGATCAGCTGGTGTCCCTACTAATCTGAAGACTCTGACAATAGCCTCCAGCCAATCCTCAGCTCCTTGAGGTTCTATCTCTCCACAGAACCTAGGTGGCCTCTATCGCTGAAACTCATGCAGCGCACTCAGGCGGCATGCACTCTCTGCTCCTGGGGTTGGTGTTATCGGTGGCCCAGTGGGTAGTGGTACCGTTGGTGCCTCCGCTGTGATGGGGCCCTGCACTGAGGCCTCGTCACTTGGTGGGATGCCTTCTTGCCCATGACTCGGAACCCTAGATGGCTGCCTTCGTGGGGCCATCCTGAAAATAAATAGGTTTTCCACGGTCAAAAAGTATACCTAGTGATCTGAGACAATGTAATCACAAAGAAAACTTTTGAAACACACATGTAATAAACATTTTCATGCACTGAGTTAGAAATCAGAAGTTGGGGTCCTGGTGTATGGATACATCAGTTGCCGCACCAACACTGGGATTCCAGGACTGATAACCACACTCAATACTCTTAACACTATTTCTTCACATAAAATAATGATTAGAGTCATGAGTTATTTGGTATAACCGGTTCCTATGATACAAATTTTTCATGACCCGTCCTTGGGACCCATGCCGTGACTACCCCAAGCCAGCCTTCCATAGGCCAGGGGCTGGCGACTAGCACCAAAGGCATAAATCACATTAAAAGGGAAGGAATTTCCTTTATAAAAGTAAATAAACACAACAGAGTATGCAAGTGAAGTTAGCACTAAGTAAAACTGAGTACAAATGTATGTGCTGGAATGTAAATTGGACAGTATACAAACCCAACTAAAAGTACAGTACAATTGAAAAGAAAGTACAAAAATAGTAAACTAAATCGACAACCACGGAGTCGTCCTCCGGATATCCCACCTAAAGGGTGGGTACAGATGGTCTCCTCAGCTCCTCGGGTCCGGTCGTCCACCCCGTGTACGTCCCGCAAAGTGGTCCACCTTTGGGTACTATCCAGCTCCACAAATGTTCACCTCGATCAGTGCTGTCTGTCATCTGTATCCAACACAAAGTAGTTCGGACATAGCCCATGCAGGGGTGATTATATGATACTCATTAGAGACCCCGAGACCCCTGAAGGTCTCCCAGAATCCAGGAAGGATAAACCACAAAAAAAGATACAATCACGAAGTATCAAACGTCTCTACTTAGGTATATGACAATACATATAACTAAGTCCCCAATTCCAGTTCGTCTCCAACTCTCGATCCCAAGAACAACCTAGTCCACACAAGAACGAAGTCAATCACACTGTTGGTATTGATTGCAAGTCAAGACTCAACTCACATAGGTATACTACTCATGAATAGGGGTAAAGATGATTAGATGTAGACTCTGAATCATCTCCTCTACTAAACCCACAAAGAATCCTAGTAAAGAATTCGTCGCTGCCGAACCCACGGAGGATCCAAGTACAGTCGTCACCACTGGCGAACCCACGGAGGATCCAAGTACAGTAGTCATCGCTGCCGAACCCGCAGAGGATCTAAGTACAGTCGTCATCGCCACATAACCCACATAGTATCCAAGTACAGTGGTCATCGTTTTCGAACCCATGGAGGATCCCAGCACGGTATTCATCGTAGTGGCAGCCAACTCTAGGGTTCCTGCACACGACACGCTCGATTCCGGGATGGTCCGCTCCTTGAGCCAAGGGGGTTCGATACATCAACTACCACAAAGTTTGGAGATAATGTATCCCAATGATCTGCCTCATCAATAGGAACTCAACACGATAGACGACGCGTCAAATGGACCCTCGGTCTGAGAGATATTGGCTTTTCCGTTGCAGGGGCCCTATAAAAAAATACACTCGTTTCTATCCTGGCCATTCCTCAAATTCGTCCAAAACTCACATATAGTATTCAAAAAGGACCACCTTGTCACAGGGGTCCCAGTTCCACAGATGGTGCATCGATCGGACGCACGGTCTTAGAGTTATTTACTTTTAAGTTAAAACGGGCTCGACTCGTTAAGCCCAGTGGGCTGACGGGTCGGATTAACCCACTTTTGGCGGGTCCGACCGGGATGGGGTGTCAGACCAGCCTGATGAAATGCTCGGCTCGGCCCGTGGGTCATGGCCCGACACGAAGGGTGCGGCCCGGCCCGAGAAGGCGCGGCCCAGCCCGGCGGGGCGCGGCCCAGAACGGTGAGGCGCGGACCGGCCCGGCGCGGCCCGGCTCGGGGCGGCATGGCTCGGTGCAGCCCGACCCGGCCCGGCCTGGTGCGGCCCATCTGCGACTCAGCCTGGGAGGGCTGAGAGGTCTGAGGCGGGGGGCACAGCCCCCCGGCTGCCCGAACCGGCAGCGCCGCCCTCCCTAACCGGTCGGCCGAAGCCGGCGGACTTCTTGGCACAAGCGGCCCACACGGGCGGGCCGTGGTTCATCTAGCGCGGCACCCTCCCGGCACCGCGAAACTCTTCTACCCAGCCGGACGATGGGTCGGCTGGTTCTTCCTCTGAAGTGGCCCGCGTAATGCGGGCAGCGATCTTCCGCAGCGCGGCGCCACTTGTGGCGCTGCGGTTCTCCTTCATCCCGACCAGCTTTGGCTGGCTGGTTCTTCATTGGCCGAGCGGCCCACGGTTGCGGGCCGCAGTTCTTCCACATGCGGTCGAAACACAGCCACCGCTTCTATTTGTCACCACCGCCTTTCATTTCCGCCGCCAAATAATACAAGAACAAGTTTCAACGAAGGGTCGTTGGGTCGTGTTTGTCCGGCCCGCACCCTCCAATTTAGGCGGTGTCATATAGCCAATGATGATAACTTGTACACAATAAGAACGAAGGAAAAAATTATTTAAATTAAATTAATCAAACCCCTACCTCGAATTAGGGTTCTCAGTGGTCGGTGTCGCAGAAGATGGTGTCGCAGGAAGAGGATTCGTTGACGACATCGGAGTGCGTCCAAGGAGGAAACAATGTCTCTTCACTTGTTGCAGAGATGAGGAAGGAACTCATGTCGTCATTGGCGTTCCTTGTGGGCAGCTTATTCACCTTTGGATTGGCCAAAGATCAAAGGTGATGATTTGTTCTTTGATGGTTCTTCGTTGGAAGGAGATGGTGTTCTTCGTTGAGAGAAGAACACTATCTCTATTTCGCCAGAGCTTCCTCCAGATTCTCTCAACACAACAAAAGCACCAAAATAAAAAAATATCCAAGGCTACTATTTTATTAACCCATTTAATTCAAATTTCAAACCACTTTAATTAATTAATTTTGTTTCAATTAATTAATTAAAATTGTTTTCCATGAATTAAAGGGAGAGGGGAAGGTAGAGAGATCACAATTAATTTAAGGGAGTTGTCAGAGAAATTAATGAAGGGGAGAGTTATGGGGAGTTCAAGAGAGTTAGAGGGAGTTCAAGAGTTTAGGGAACATGTGGGCCCCACCACAAAAATATCCTCTCATGGGAGGTTATGTGGGTGCGGGCCCCACCTATAACTCCCCTTCGGAGGAGATAACCACCCTCAACAAATAAAATTATCTAACACATATATATATATATATTTAATAACAACCTGAAAATTAACTTCTCCTCCCATCAAAACGCAACTACGGTAAAGGTCCCCTTAAGCAATTATCGGCATTGCAAGTTCATCGGTGTCCTCAGATTTCAATTCTGAGCACTGATTCAAAATATAGAAATACCTGCACATACGTTTACTGAACGTACCCGAACAAAACTTTGGAAATTCATTCCGGGTAAACCGGGCCTCAGAATCAAGTGTCGTCAGAAGCCACAGACTTGTAAAATTCCAAATAATTTAAGAAAAAAATTTCCATGGATTTTCCGGGTCTTTACAGTCATTATATTAAATAATATTTCAATCAAAAAATAAATTGATTTATTCTTATTAAATTCATTATTATGTAATAAAATGTCATTTGTAAACATTTCATATCTAAATTTTGGAATTTTTTTTTAAAAATAGTAACAAAATTTTTTAAAATCATAATATAATATTTATCATAGATTTAGATGTTTCTATTTTTCTAAAAATACATTTTTTTTGTTAATAATAAAAAATAACATTTGCGGAAAAACGGTCATTTAATTTCATTTAAAAATGGAGTATAAAATTATAATTTAATATTAAGATAACATATGTATTATTAAATTTTATAAAATCTAATTAATTATAGAGGAATTATCATTATACCAAATTTTTGAATAATTTAAATAAATTTAATGTCCCACAATTTAATATTAAATAAATTTTAACCATTTATATTTATTGAATCATGAAAAATGGCCTCCATACTATGAGTTATGATGTCCATATTTTTTTAATCATTCCCCTTTTATTTATGTTTATTATTAAGAGTAATTTTTGTAAATACTCGTTGCCTTAATAGGGGTAAATTATATAATTATGGATAAAATAAAAATATATGGACTATAAGTTACTATAAAACATTCCAAAAATATATTAGATTATATCTTTGACCATATTCACTCATTATTAGAATTTATTTAAATTTACTTTTTTTTGTTGAAAATTATTTATATATTATGTTAGGAAAATATAAAGTAAAAAATAACACTTACTTGATTTTAATATCTATAATATTTTGTTTCATGGAATAAAGAAACTTGTTTTTAGTTATAAAAAATAATTTTATTTATATGTGATTTTGTATCATGTAAATTTATTTTTAACTTTGAGAAATTAAATAATTACCATAAATTATTTCATAATGCTGACACTGTATTTTTTCATTCATTAGAGAAGTAATGTTAATAATTCTCAAAACTGTAAGAGTTATAATATATAGGTTCGTTTTTGTGTCCAAAAAATATATTTGATTATAATTACACCTTTCTACAGTTTTAATAGATTATATGTTAATTTCAATGTTATCATATTTCTTGTAATATCATGTTAAATAAATAGTATGATAGGTGAATTTAATAATATTTTATAATGAAAAAAAATTGTTATATGATTTGACATTCCTAAAAAACATACATACTATGAATTTTAGATCATATGGTCAAAAATATCTTCCATGATCGAATTACAGGTCTATTTTCCCTTTACAGTATCTTCATTAACCTCTAAATGAATGAAATGGATAATATTGTTGTAGTTTTCCAATGGGATGATTGGAAGTTTTAGTAAATTGAAATTGGTAAAATAATATTATAAACACATCCAAATTTTATAAAATGAGTGTATTTTGACCCATAATCAACCAATCAATGAGTACTGGAAATTTGGATCCAATTTTCATTGAACATTAATGTATATTAATGTAATAATTTAGGTAATTTGAAAAGCTCCCCACCACTCACTTATAAAATGGAAGTTCCTTACAACTCTCCCTCCCACATTATATGTATTGTAGTTCAGATGAGACCTTAAAAAATCTCTTCTTAATATCCCTACCCACATTTAATATTTACTATTTTGGAATAATATATTACTTAGATGGATTATGATTTAATATAAATGAGTTTGTCCGAATAGTAGGTATATCCTTTAAAAAAATGTTTTAGTTTTGTAGTGCCCCATGAAAGATTGAGTACTGAGTGGGGGTGAATAAGTGGATTAGTTGTTATAAATTCACTATATTTAATGCAAAATAATTATGTTTTAAGTGATATCTATCAACATATATATATATATCACTTGATTGTACTTTTTACAAGTAATCACCAAGAGAGAGAGAAACTTATGATATTTATATTATTTGGTACAAATAACTACTCCTTGACAGGTCACTTATATAAGATCACTAATTTTTATTACACACTCAAACATGAGTTAGTACATAAAAATATTCACTTGATACAACATCGACGATAGAGAGGTCTAGTGTCATAGGGTTTTAGGAACATTACATAATGACTTAAAAAGTGAAACACAAACTCTTTATTGAAATATTCCTTTCCATGACCACTACATTCCTTTATACTTAGCATTTCATGGGATAACCATAGGACATGCTTAAGAAAAATGTGATCTATAAATCCCAGCAAGGGATTAAACATGGAATAACATTATTAATACAGTACATGATTAAAAATAGGCATATCAAAGGTGCATAAGAGAAAAATGAACATAAAGGCGTGATATAACATTATTATCATAAAATGGAAATTCAAAAACAACACTTAACATGGAATTATCATGATCTCTGGCCCATTGTCCACAGAGAATGATTAAACCCTCATTGCACTTTAATTATCATGATTAATCCCTCATTACACTTGACGTATCATGATACTAATCTTTACCCAATTCATTGGACGGCTATCAGGGCAAACCTTTCTTAAACATTTCATTTCTTGCATTAGTATGGAACATGGATCATATAACAGGGATTCATTAAACATCATCATTTATCCCACGATTAATTAATGTGGAATTCATACATGAAAATCTATAAAAAATAAGTAAATTTTCATAATGGTGAATACCCTTGATAGTGAAACGAGAATGGTATTCAATACACAATGACTTTGGCTTTGAAAATCACGGTGCAATTTCGGTTGCATAATGGCACGACATAAGAATTCATAAAAATTTGTGACGAGAGATAAAAGGGTATCTCATCATATTTACATTTTTTAAATGGTTGAGGTTCAAGCCCTCTTTATTGAACAAAAAACAGATAACCTCTTTTATGACTGGGAAAGAGGGAACCAATTACAAAGAAGGGAAAAATTCCAAAGGAAACAAAAAACGCAAAAGTCAAAATGGGGTTGTATGTTCAATGGAAGAAAACATCCATCAAGATCAAGTAAAATCCTCATTTCCCTACTCTCCAGATAGTTCAATAGTGAGATTAATCCAAATGCTGAATCACCCACTCTGCAAATAAGTTGCACCATGATGGTAGTACATCGTGTCAGAGCACCTCTCCAACTAACTCAGGAGTGTGGGGGAAACTGGATGAAAGGCGTCATCACATCCTTCTCTCAAAAGAATGTTCCTCCTTGACAAAGCATGAAAAGAATTCAATCAATGGAACCTGGTGTGATGTAATATCTGACCAAAAACACTGAGCAAAAGTCATTGTAAGGCACCCATTAGGCCATCAAGATGATTATGAATGGTTGTATTATGAATTTCAACACAACCATCTCTCATTCGAGGCCGCCCACCAAGGAACACCTGCAGAAATATGCGTCGCACCAAATGAAACAATGAAATCAAGAACTCGTGATGAAGTTTGTAGCTCAAGAGAAAATAGGGCCATTGAGACCAATGCAAAAATGATGAAATTAACATGAATCACTCCTGAAACCACCACCATTTCCACAGAAAACACATCAAAAAAGAATAATAAACCAAGCACCATAAACAATATCCATCAACAGTCTACAACGTGAAGTACCACCCAACCCAAAACAAATCATATTGGCGGCAATGTGTCCAATCACACTGAACTAGCTGCACAACCCGAGCAGGTAGCTTCCAAGGAATATTGACAACATGAAGATATCGACACCTCGTATAATCAAAATACACACATCACCTACAATCCTTTAGAATCCACTGCTCAAAAGAGCCTGAGCCATCTCAGAATCCCTCACCGCCATACAGAGGAGCATCAAAGTCACTTCTTGAAAAATAGCCACTACTTTGAGCATGAAACATCAACGCAATAATGCAAACTGATCCACATCGATGGTGCCCAGATTTGAAACCTTATCCAATTTAAAGAATATATGCCAGTCCACTGTATTATGGATGACTCTACCACCGGAAATTCCTCAGAAATAGGTCAAGAAAGAGCGCTACAAACCCCATCAGTGATACCAGATATATCATGGAGGGGATTGAAAAAACATGCATTAAATGAAGGGTGAGGGGATGAGAGGAAACCATCAGAGAAGTTTCAAAATTGAGCAGGAAGCGAGACACAATATGAATACCAAATCCAAGAGGGGATACCATACGGAAAGACGTATTGTAGTGAGAAGACGATGATGAAATGACTGCCAGAGAGATATGTCAAGGCCGGATCAAGGAGCCGACACCTGGTTGAGGGAATTTCAAAGCACGGAACCCTAACTTCTCTGCTCTCTTGGGGAGTGAGACACCATTTTATAAATGATACTCATCATATTTACATGAAATGAAATGTAATGGGGTAATATAGTAACATGTACCAACAAATCTAATGGAATTTATATTCATAATAAATAAGAATTGATTGAATTTAAATGAGAATAGAGAAATTCCTTACAGAATTTTGGCATGGTAACAGGTCTACATGGAAGGCATTGATGAGAGATAAATGGGTCCCTAATCATTCAAACATAAATAGAATAGTATAGGGCAGGTGTGAAGTGTAACAACCCAAAATTATATAAGAAATATTCTTTTTAATTTCATTTATGTCTTTTGTTTAACACATCACCAAGATTAGCTTGCGCTATACACAACACCGTATTATCTTGTTGTATACGCAACACTATTCTTGGCTTATGATGCACACAATTTCATGTTCTTTCGAATAAAATTAATTTTACACAACACTAATTAGAGATTTTGATCAATGTATGACTAAAATATATTTTGAGTATGTTATACGCAACACCAAAGAATGCTTTCCCTACACGCAAACCTGGCTTGGCTAGCATTACACGCAAGAGCGACCTTCCTCAATAGCGTGTGTTGTACGCAATACAGAGTTTCACTAAACAATGATATATTGTTATAATATTATTATGAACTTGCAGTTATGAATATTATTAACCATTCATTGAATTTTATAACATTATAATTCATCTTACACATTTCCTGGAATGAGGTATGAGAACAAAATCAATTTTTCGGATAAAAGAAATATTTTTAAAAAAATGCAGTTTTACCGCCTTTTGATGGAGGACCCATTTTAAATCTAATTTTTGGAAATTTTATAAGTTCAATTTTATAAAATAAACTTCTTCTTTTGAATCAGTATATAAAAATTTACATTGGATAAAGTTTTGATATTTTTCTGACAACATTCTTATTTTGATGAATAGTAAAAACAAGCTAAATTTTACTTAAAAACAACTTTTTCCATTGAGATAATTTATACGGTTAAATTATAATATTAAAATGTTTTAAAGTATAAATAGAATATATTTTTACCATTTAATATAATTTCTATCATTAGAATTAATTTTAGATTGAATTCATAGGTAAAATCATTTCAATCTTTGACAGTGTTTTAACTTTTAACACCTATTTTCTTAACAATGGGATTAATTTTAAATTAATTACTAAAACATATGTGTTTTGACATTTGAAAAATGGATTCCATATTTGGATTTAGTGGGTCCAAATTATGTTAATAGGTTACTTTTTTGATATTATGAATAGTAACTATGGTGGTTTTTATGTGCTACAGGTAAAGGTAAATCAGGTAATTAAGGGTAAAAATAAGATTATAAAATTACCCTAAGAACTGAAAAAAAAAATTATATTGGATGAATAAAAGTCCACCCATATCACTTAAGGGTCAGAATAGATTCCTTTCATGGACTTTTTACCATGAAAATGATATAATTATTATTAAAACCATAGAAAGTGACAACATGTCACTCTCTTATATCTTATAAGTGTAATAATTTTAATTTAGTGATAAACCTCATAAAACATCGAATTTAAATAGTCTCAAGAAATATAATGAAATTATCTGCATAATGAGAATTTATTTATAATTTCTATGGATTAAATAATTATCATTAATGATTACATAATAGTGATGTAGATATTATTTTATAGATTGAAATATCAAATAAATGGTTTTACAAATATTAAAATAAATATTATATGAACTAATTAATGTTCTCCACAAATTTTATAGATGAATATGAGATTTTAGGAGTATGTTAAATATTTTTTTTTTTGAATATATCCTCATTTTGGATTTTATTTAAATTCTAATAAATGAATAGTGTCAAAATTGACACTTGTTATTTTATAAAAATAACATATTATAAAATTGTTTAAAAATCACAAAAATATTTAAAAATTATAAATTCAAATTTATATGGTCTACAATGTCATATAGTTTCAAATTATGGACAATTCAAAAAACATAATTAATTATTTATAACAATTTAAAATTTAGAATATTATTACCACAAATAAAATTAAATAGAGTAAATAAGGATAAATCAAGTTGATAAGGTTTATAATAAATTACCAAAATGCCTAAATCTTATTTTTTGATGATATTAAAACCGTATCCCGTCTAATATTTGGACTTGAGTCATTATTGGAGGTTTTTAAGTGGGGTTTGAGTTTTTTATAAATTATTATTTTATAGGTTTCCAAAAGTGCCCCTCTCCGCTCTTATAAAAGGGATCCTACTCCCTCTCATCCTCACACCACATTGAGCCCTCAATCTTGGCCCAAAACTACCCATTTCTAGTCTCCAATTTCATAAAAACACACTATAGGTCCTATTTATCTTCAAAAACCAACTTTAGTTCCCTAAGAGGAGGTTTAGAAGAGGCGCGTCGAAGAAGAGGTAATATCCTTTACCGATTCTTTGAAATTCATTTCATCTTCTACTTCCTATTTTTTTTATAATAAAGTAACAAAATCATTATCACTCATATAATGATATGTTATTATAAAAATGAACCAACCCAATTTCATATTCTATCCATCCTACAGAAAACGAAATCACTGAGCGTGCATACGTACGGAATACCGTCTCCATGTCGTGGTGTAATCTGTTCTTCCACCACCACCTTACTTGGATAGGTATAATGATGTAAATAATAAATATATAGGGTTTTTATAACATGATACTAATTAGTATATATTATATCATCCACTCTAATTCCATTCAATAATTATGGGAATGATATCATCACTCATGCGTACGTACATATTATCATCTCCATGACGCGATGATATTCATTCTCCATGTTAACCATTAATGAATGATTATAAAGTATATATAATAAATAATCATGAAATATATAAAATATTAATGACACTTTATTAATGTAAATAAGTTTTTTACTTACTTCTATTCGATTTAAAAAGGAAACGAAAACAATGTTCTTGCTTACATACGGCATAACGTCTCCATGAACGGTGTATTTCATTCCATTTATCGATATATTATATATATGTGTATTATGAATATATATTATATATATATATAATGTTTTACATTATGAAAGTAAGTAATAATTATCTAAGTAATCATATGAATAATTAAAATTCAAAACACGAATGATAAATGAAACAGTTTTACCCAAAACGCTACTTTAACATGGAATTGACAAATTAACAGGTAATATAAAGTCATAAGTGAATCATATATGATAACATAAATAATACTTTTTTTTAAAAGTTAATAATATGTTTAAACCCACTATACAGGAGTCTCGGACACATAGAGAAGAAATTGGACATAAGGTAAGGGATAATTTTTCAAATCTCATTTTTATCTGAGATTGCTTATACGTAAGTATTTACTGGGGTAATATTTTTCATCCATGTTCATAAAAATGTTTTTCATAAATTGTTTAATATTTTTTCATTTATTTTTAAATTCATTTTTACCCCTCTTTGACTTTTACATTGTGTTATGGAAGAAATATTTCTTTTGTTTACCATATGTGGAACTTTTTGACTTTTCCGGTAAAATTATGAGGAGAATGTTTTTTCACTTATACGACATGAACGGATTTTTACAGTTTCATAAAGCCTAATTTTCATGAAGATTCCTCTACAATAACTCTGGATTATAATCAAAAAAATCTTTTTCTTTTAAAATTTCATGAAATTTTGTGAAAAGAAAATTATTTTGAAGAAGAAAGGATATTTTCCCGATGAATTCATTTCAAGTGTTTTGTCAAAACTATTTTCCATCTAAGAAGAAATTATTTAGCATGATTATGTTTCATGTATAATGTCTTTATTATTTACATGGTTTGATTCTTCTTATGATGAAATGATATCAATTTGTTTTATATGGATTATGTTATGATGGGATGATGTTTATGAAAACCATTTTATTCGTTGGGTTATGATGAATGATTTATGTTTATTTTTTGGCACAAGTAATAATGATTTAATTATGAGATGGGTTAGACCTATATATCCCTCCAATGCATTGGGTAAAAAATTATATCTCATGATATAGACATGGATTGAATGGAAAGTGAATCCGGTTCAGTAATACAGGGCTGGAACGGAACGTAAACCTGGTTCGGTAATGGACTTTGTCAACTTTGATGGTCTTGGCAGTAATTCCTTGGCTATTGTGGAAATCATAACATGTTCTTAATGGTTTTCCACAATTACATGATTTATCCCCATGCTATTTTATCATGATTAATGTTCCTTTATGATCTATGCCTTATGTACTGTCAATATTTACGTCATTGCTCAAGATTTTGATGTTTTATGTTCATGTTTTTACGTTCAAATGTTTAATGATAGTTTTTTCTCCATGTTTACCATTACTGTGCATTTCAGCTCACCCTTTTTATGTTTTCTTTTCCCCAGTGTATAAATAAAGGTTTTAGGTAAGAAAACAAAAGGGGAATATATTTATCGGAGACGTCAAAGATCTTTCACCATGATTAGAAGATTATGTTCCGAGTATACAAAGACACTAAACTAATATGGTCTTTGGGTGTATGTTTTTGTAATGTATTAATTATTCCACAAACATAATGTAATTTCTATGTACGTCATGTTTGGGTCTCTATAGTTGGTATCAGAGTGAGTTTTTAGTTAACCTTTGGAAACTAGGATGCGAAAACATTAGTGAGATCCCTAGCGATATTTCTGAGCTATGTCTTGGGATGTCCCTAATGATTAATATAAATATAGGTTACATTCCTTGAATTATGTTGACGATCATGAATAACCTAGGGTGAAACTAAAGTTTCATGGATTAAAGAATGTATGATAAGTTAGACTTTTTATAATTATGTGGTTATTTGTTATTTTAATTGTTTCTTACACCATGGTTTTTTGGTTTTAGTCAATAGAGGGAACCAAAAGGAATTTGTTCAACATTGAATCCAATGGAAAAATTGGTGACTACGATCAAAAAAATTGAATAATTCCTAGAAAGAAAGATATTGTGATTATGCCAAATCAGTCATCGCAATATATGATTAACAAGGTGAACATTAGTGGTATTCCAAATTCATCAAATAAGAGCATGATGGACTTTTATGCATGTTTTCATGTTGAGGAACATAGAGAAAGGAAGATTGAGATTTCTAAATAAGAGAAGAAGAAACATGATGAATACATCAAATGGAGGGGAATATGTTATCTATGTGGGGAGAAGTTTCATAGAGTGACAGACTATTATGGAGTTCAATGTCTTATATGTGGAGAACATGGTAATTACCCAACTCAAATGCCCTACCCTAAGAGGATACTTCTAAATCAAGGAAGGACTTATTCCAAGACAATCATTGAAGAGGATGGATTGAAGTGTTTCTGTATTGGTATTCATGAATAATGATGTTGATGTAATTCTATGGTATATTGGAATATCTATGTATTGGTCCATTTTGGTTTTCCATAGGAATACGGTACTGGTAACCATGAAAAGTGATTGAAATATTTTTGTAAAGAAGATGATATGCGCAAAATGAAGGGATATAGAGAAAATAATATGTTTGATATTATTAATGAGATCATGACTTATATAAGGACAAAGTCACATCTTGATTTGAGTGAATAAAATTTTGGGATTTTTGTACGTGGAAGGAGTTATCTTTTGACAGAATTCATGTTTTTCAGTAAGGTTCAATGGGTATTCATTTTTCAAGAGAATACATGATTAAGGTATTCACATTTTTTTAATGTGACCAACAAGGCATATATTATGATATATGGGGAATAAATTATGGTGATCACATTCTTAGAAGATGACCTCTCTAGTAATATTTTTATTTATACTATGAGATTGGATAGAAGTATTTTGGATAAGCCTAAAGACAGGAATTGATTAAGCTATACATCTGATAGCATTGTTTAAGGCTATAACTTTTTGATATTATTTATGAAATGTTATAATAGTATAGTTTTAGAAAAAGTAAAACCCATAGGATGGGTGACAACCCATTGCGTTGGACAAGAATGCCGGAATTGAACCCACAACCTAAGTGCGACAGGCCTTTGTCGCCTACCACTAGCCTATAGGAAGTCCCTGGTTAGTAGAAACAAGTTTTATTTTAAGTGATATAATAGATGAAGTATATGTCTATTTTTGTAACCATATACAATTAATCTCACCATAAGATGGACTTATGTATATAACTTTTTCTAACCTTATTTTTGAGACATATGGAATGACCTATCATTCTATCGCATGATTTTCTTACACTTCATGGAAAAAAATTCAACTTCATTTATTTAAGAGATGAAGTGGAAATTGGTCAAGGCACAAACAACAGTGAGATTGTGCCAAAATCTGGTAAGTATTTCTTTTAATTCAAAAATACTTCGACGTTAGGGAAATGATCTTGAAAACCAAAAAAGTTATCATATTTCCCTCATATCTGATGAATCAGATGGTACCTAAGATTATTGGCTTTTTCGTAGCCATGTTCTCTACCACTCTTCATCCAAACATGATGGTCAGATTTCTCTTCCATATCCATATTTTCACCTATATTCTCCTATGTGGAAACCCAGTGATGAGTTACATTGGGTATCTATTATGTTTCTAACGTTCTTTTTTAAGATGATGATTTGGTATTCCTTTTTATGATGTGGGTTTCTATGAAAGAAATATTCAAGTAGAAAACCATTTATAACCTTGACGAATTTCAAGGGCAAAATTTATTTTAAGGGGGGTAAAATGTAACACCCTGAAATTTTATGAGAAATATTCCTTTTAATTTATTTGATGTCTTTTTTTGAATGCTTCACAAAGATTATATTATGATATACGCAACACCGTATTAGCTTGTAGTATACGCAACACAATTCCTGGCTTGCGATGCACACAATTTCATGTTCTTTCGAATATAATTCAGTTTACACAACACCATGTATAGATTTTGATCATTGTATGACTGAACTATATATTGAGTATGTTATACACAACACCAAAGAAAGCTTTCCCTACACACTACCCTGACATGGCTTGCATTACACGCCGGAGCAACCTTTCTTAATAGCGTGTGTTGTACGCAATACTATGTTTCAATAAACGACGATATATTGTTGTAATATTTTTTTGTACTAGCCTTTATGAATATTATTAACTTAACATTAAATTTTATAACATTATAATTCATCTTAGACATTTTCTTGAATGAGGTATGAGAACAAAATCAGTTTCTCGGATAAAAGAAGTATTTTTCAAAAAATGTAGTTTTGCCACCTTTTGATGGCGCACCCATTTTAAATATAATTTTTGACATGTTTATAAGTTCAATTTTACAAAATAAACTTTTTCTTTTGAATAATAATATAAAAATTTATATTGGATAATGTTTTGATATTTTTCTAACGACGTATTTATTTTTATGAATAGTAAAAACAGGCTGAATTTTACTTAAAAACAACTTTTTTCATAGAGATAATTTATATGGTTACATTATAATAGAAAAATGTTTCAAAGTATAAATAGAATTTATTTTTACCATTTAATATAATGTATGTCATTATATTTAATTTTACATTGAATTCATAGGTAAAAACATTTCCATCATTGACAATGTTTTAACTTTTAAAACCCATTTTCCTAACGACAAGATTAATTTTAAATTAATTACTGCCACTTATGTGTCTTGAATTTTGAAAAATGGATTCCATATTTGGATTCCGTGGGTCTAAATTATGTTAATAGGTTACATTTTTTTATATTATGGATAGTAACTATGGTGGTTTTTATTTACTACAGGTAAAGGTAAATTAGGTAATTAAGGGTAAAAATAAAATTATAAAATTACACTAAGACCTGAAAAAAAAATATTGGATGAATAAAAGTCTACCCATGTCACTTAAGGGTCGGAATAGATTCATTTCATAGACTGTTGACCATAAAAATGATATAATTATTATTAAAACCAATTAAAGTGACAACGTGTCACTCTCTTATATCTTATAAGTGTAATAATTATAATTTAGTGATAACACTCATAAAACATTGAAATTAAATAGTATCCAAATATATTATAAAATTATCTACATCATGAAAATTTAGTTATAATTCTTAGGTATTAAATAATTATCATTAATGATGACACAATAGTGATGTAGAAATTATTTTATTGATTGAAATATCAAATAAATGGTTTTAAAAATATTGAAATAAATATAAGATGAACTAATTAATGTTATCCAAAAAATTTATAGATTAATATGACATGTTAGAAGTCTATTAAATATTTATTTTCGAATATATACTCTTTGTGGATTTTATTTAAATTCAAATAAATGAGTAGTGTAAAAATTGACAATATTATTATTTTATAAAAATAACATATTATAAAATTGCTTAAAAATCACCAAAATTGTTAAAAATTATAAATTGAAATTTATATGATCTAAAATTTCATAAAGTATCCAATTATGGACAATTCAAAACACATAAGTAATTATATATAAAAATTTAAAATTTAGAATTTTATTACCATAAATAAAATTAAATAGGATAAATAAGGATAAATCAAGTTGATAAAGTTTAAAATAAATTACCAACATGCCTAAATCATATTGCTTGATGATATTACAACCCTATATAATATAAGATTTGTATATTTGTCATTGTTTATGGTTTTTAAGTGGTGTTTGAGTTTATTATAAATTAATATTTTAGAGGTTTCCAAAAGTTCCACTCTCCTCTCTTATAAACAGGCACCTCCTCCCTCTCCTCCTCACACCATATTGAGCCTTAAAAATAGGCCAAACCCTGCCCATTTCTCTTTTCCACTTTCTTAGAAACATACTATAGTTCCATTTCTTCTTCAAAGACCTACTTTAGTGCCCTAAGGGGAGGTTTAAAAGAGGCGCGTCGAAGAAGAGGTAATATACTTTACCGATTCATTCAAATTCATTTCCTCTTCTACTTACTCTCCTTTTGATGTTTCATAATAAATTAATAACATCCGTATCACCAATAAACTTATATGTTATTATAAATATGAACCAAACCTATTTCACCTTCTATCCATCTTATAGAAAATAAAATCACCACACATGTGTACATACGGAATACCGTCTCCACACCGTGGTGTAATCTATTTTTCCACCACCACCTTACATGGATGGTTATAATGGTGTAGAAAATAAATATATATGGTTTTTATAACATGATACTAATTATTATATATTATAACATCCACTCTAATTCCTTTCAATAATTATGGGAATGATATCATCGCTCGTGCGTACGTACTGATTTCCATCTCCACGACGTAATGAGATTCATTCTCCAAGTTAACCATTCAAGAATGATTATAAAGTATATATAATAAATAATCATAAAGTATATTAAATATTAATTATACTGTATTTATGTATATGTTATTTACTTACTTTGATTATATTTATTAAGGAAACGAAAACAGCGTTCATGCGTACGTGCGACCTACCGTCTCCATTAACTCTGTATTTCTTTCTATTTATCGATCTATTATATATATGTATATTCTGAATATATATTATATATAAATCATGTTATACATTCTAGAAGTAATTAATCATGATCTATGTAATCATATGAATAATTACAAGTCAAAACACGGACGATAAATGAAACGGTTTTACCCAAAACGCTACTTTAACATTGAATTGACAAATGAACGGGTAATATAGAGTCGTAAGGGAATCATATATGATAACATAAATATTATTATAGTTATATTACAAGTTAATAATTTGTTTAAACACACTATACACGAGTCTCATACACATACAGAAGAATTGGACATATGGTAACAGATAATTTTGAAAATTTCATTATTATCCGAGATTGGTTATACGTAAGTATTCACTGGGCTTATATTTTTCATCCATGTCCATTAAAATGATTTTCATAAATTTTTTAATATTTTACCATGTGTATTTATAGTCATGTTTATCCCTATTTTACTTTCACATTGGTTTATGGAAGAAATCTTTCTTTTTTTACCATATGAGGAACTTTTTTACTTTTCCGGCAAAAGTATGAGGAGAATGTTTTTTTTAACTTATTCTACAGAAACAAATTTTTACAGTTTCTTAACGCCTATTTTCCATGAAGCTTCCTCTACAATAATTCATTATTATCTTCAAAAAAATCCATTCTAATTTAAAATTTTATGGAATTATGTGAAAAGATCAATGATTTTGAAGAAGCAAGTATATTTTCCTCAAAAATTTATTTCATGTGTTTTATCAAAACTATTTTCCATCTAAGATGACATTATTTAGTATGATTATGTTTCAAGTATAATGTCTTTATAATTTACATGGAATTATTCTTCTTATGATGAAGTGATATCCATTTTTTTATATGGATTATGTTATGTTGGGATGATGTTTATGAAACCCATTTTATTATTTGGGTTATGATGAATTATTTATGTTTATTTTTTGGCACAAGTAAGAATTATTTCATTATGATATTTGTGGGACCAATATGTCCCTCCAATCCATTGTGTAAAGATTTATATCTAATGAGATAGACATGGATGGAACGTCAAGTGAATCTGGTTCAGTAATACAGTGCTTCAAAGGCTAGTAAACCTGGTTCAGTAATGGACTTTGTCCACTATGATGGTCATGGCAGCAATGCCATGGATACTATGGAAATCATAACATGTGAATAATGGTTTTCCACAAGTACATGTTTGATTACCATGATATTTTATCATGATTAATGTTCCGTTATGATCTATTCCTTACGTACTATCATGATTTATGCCATTGCTCAAGATTTTGATGTTTTATGTTCATTTTTTCACGTTCAAATGTTTATGGATTGTTTTTTATGTTCTCCTTGTTTACCCTTACTGAGCATTTGAGCTCAACCTTTTTATGTTTTATTTTCCCCATGATATAAATAAAGGATTTAGGTAAGAAAAAAAGGGGAAGATATTTATGGGAGATGTTGAAGATCTTTCACCATGATTAGAAGATTATTTTCCGAGTTTCCAAAGACACTAAACTAATACGGTATTTGGGCATCTTTTATTGTAATGTATTAAGTATTCTTAAAAATTAATGTAATATCAATTTACATTAGGTTTGGGTCTCTATATGAATTCATACCCCCCACATTAAAAGATGAAAAGAAAAGGGAATAAAAATATAATGAAACTTGGATGAAATGAGAAAGGAAGGAATCACTAACTTGGAAGTGTGATCCCAAAGGATAGCGAAGGGAATGAGAGAGGATTCTTGAAATCTTGGGGTGACTTGGTAGGATTCTAGATAGATTTGGGAAGAGGTTCTTTGAGCTCAAAGGCATTGAGTGAAGAGGGGGTGGTAACTTGGGTGCGTTTATATAGGAAAAGGGAAGGAAATCTTTATTGTTTAGGTTTTGGACCCTACACATTAAACTAAGGAAAACCACAAACCATCCCATGGTTTTTCCCATGGTTTTTTACAAATTGGAGTAAACAAATATATTTTATATTTCCAATATCCAAACGTCTTAAATTATTAGGCTTACTTATGTGAAGGTGAGTCTCACTCTCATGGAAATCATTTTAAAAAGATATAATGTTTTATAAGCCTTAGAGGGGCCAATAAAGCTTTGTAAAATAAATAAAACAGATATAAAATAAAATTATTTTAATGGAAAAACATATTGTCTTAACATAATGTTTATAGTATTTTATTACATCACTATTGGGTCATTATGATGTCATAAAACACATTATATAACGGTAATTATTTTTTACCCAAAAAATCAACTATCCCAAAAAATTAAGAAAAATTTACTGTTGGATAATATCGACATCTTGATCTCAAAAAATAATATAAATTTTATCTAATTATTTGAATTTTTAATTTTAATATAAAAACAACTTTTATCGAAAATTCATGGGTTTTGACACAAAATAGCTTTCAAACCATAATGAAAAATTCAATTGTAAAACATAACCCTTTATAACACCCTCATATGACATAAGGGTATGGTGTGCGATGGTGACATACTCTTGGGGTGGCTCAGATAACATCACTTAGTTGGTAATCAATATCAACATCCACTTCTCACGTAGGTGGTTCGGTTCAAGCCTAACATATTGAAAATCAGATTGGCATTGGTCAAGCGTGAATCCCAATAATTCCACCTCCTTAAAAAGATCAAAAAAATGGGCTTCATATGGAGAAATTCTACTGGATGAGGCCATCGTTTCCTTTTTGAGAATAAATTGGATTTGTTAAAGCCCTATATTTATTCAAATCATGTCATCAATTTTCAATGACTATATTTGAAATGGTAATATTTATTAATGGTATATTAATATAAAAATAAATAAAACTAGATAAGTGTATATGATATATATCCTTTTTACATAATAAGATATTTAGTTAGATCAAGAGGAATTTCCATTAATGAATGTTTTCGTTGTTACAGTCTTCCCATATTAAGAAATTTCTCCAAAGAAATTTTTTTCCCACACAAAAAAAGATGTGGTTTACTCTGCTTCATCACTTCATCCTATTCAAATGTTGCTTCTTCAAAATTTTGGTTTCTCCACAACACCTTGACATGGGCATTGTCTTATTTCATATAAATTTTTCCCTACGGTCGGTGATATTCACTGGATTCTCTTCATAGGAGAGGTAATTCTCAAATGGAACCACCTCTGAATTGAGAACATATAATGGGTCAGGTATGTACTTCTTCAATACTGATACATGGAATACATAATGTACATGGGATTGGTTCGTTGGGAGTACCAGTCGATAGGATAAGGATCCAATGCATTCAAGGATATCAAAAGGGCCGTTGTACCTTGGAATAATCTTTCCCTTCCTTCCAAATCTCAGAACTCACTTCCATGATGATATGCAGAGGAATACAATGTCTCTAACATCAAACACTAGGTCTCATTAATGATTATCAGCAGATCTATTTTCTCTACTTTGAGTAGCATTAATGTGTTTTTGGATGGTCTAAACCTTCTCCACCATTTCATAGACCATTTATATACCCTTGTGTTTTCTCTCCCCCACTTAATCCCAACATGTCGGTGTTATGCACCTCATCCCATAAAAGGTTTCATAAATACCCATTTGGATTCTTGAGTGTAAACTGTTTTTGTAGGAGAACTCAACCCGAGGAATATGTTGATACCTTCCTCTTATGATGTATATTGAGTAAGCTCTCAACATTTCCTCAAGTGTTTAGATAGTTCACTAAGATTTTATATCAGTTTTGGGATGATCAACCTTATTGAAGTTCTGCACTGTATCCAGAGTAAGTTTAAGCCTCTTCCAAAAACATAGAGGTCAATCATGGTTCTTGATCAGATACAAATGATAGTGGTACTCCATGCAGCCTTAGAAAGTATCAGATGTATATTCATGCCAGTTGATCCACTGAGAAATCCTCCTGAATTGCAATGAAGTGTGCAATCTTAGTAGGACGATCCACTACAACCTAGATAGCATTATTTCCATTAGATGTATTCTAAATTCAGTTGATAAAGTCCATAGTGAGGTTCTCCAATTTCATTACTGGTGTGGGTAATGTTTTCCTCATCACCTTAAACTTTTTCCTCTCAGACTTCACTTTTTATCATACCAGGCACTTTGGTGTATACCCATCAATCACCTTCTTCATGTTATCCCACCATTAATTGTCTCAGATATCATGATACATATTTGTGTTTCCTATCTAAATAGATGAATTTGAACTATTTGAATCATCCAAAACTTCTTTTCTTAAATCTGGATTCAATGAAACACATAGTCTTGACCCAGATCAACCAAATCCCTCTTTATTCACATTTAACTCTAAGGATTTCCATTTTCTAATAGTTTCCACTTTATTCTGAATTCCCACATCATCCTATTGAGCATCCATTTCCCTTTCTAAAAGAGAAGGTTGATCAATTCTTTGTGAAAGGATGGATGATATTCCCTTCTTTATGACTCCCATGTCTATCTTCATCAAATCTATGAATATTTTATCCTTTTAAATTATCATCATTGATAGAATTATTGGATCCTTTCTACTTAGAGAATCCACCACCTTGTTCACTATCCTATGGTGGTAATGGATTGAGAAATCATAATCTTTGATCAGCTCTAACCATCATCATTGGGGCATGTTCAGCTCTTTCTGTGTGAATATTTACTTGAGACTTTTTTGATCCATATATATTTCACACTTCTCACAAAAGAGGTACAAGCACCAAAATTTAAAAAAATTATCACCGCAGCCATCCCCAGGTCATGCGTTGGAATGTTTTCCTGATGAACATTAAATTTTTTGGAGTCATAAGCAGCGACTATGTCATTTTTCATCAACACATGACCCATGTACTTCTTCTAAGTATCATAGAATACCACAAAAAGTTCACCACTTGTGGGTGTTGTGAGAATGGAAGCTGTGATAAGCCGCTTTTTCAACTCCTTGAATATATCTTCGCATTCATTGCTCCATGAAAACTCTACTCCCTTCCGAGTAAGCTTGGTAAGAGGGTTGGATAATCATGAGATATTTCTCACAAATTGATGATAATATCTACCTAATCCCAGGAAGGTATGGATATCTATAAACAATGCTAGAATTGGACAACCCTCAATTACAGCTTTCATGGAGGGATCCATAGATATCCCATATTGTGTGATGATATGTCCCAATAATGAAACCTCCTTCAACCAAAACTCACACTTACTGTACTTTGCATAGTGTTACTCCTTTCGTAAGGTATCTAGTATATTTCATAGATGCTCCTCATGATACTCCTTGGTTTTGTAGTATATTAAGATATTGTTTATAAATTCTACCACAAATTTGTCAAGGTAATCTCTAAAGACTATATTCATCAATTTCATGAGTATTTCTGTAGAATTAGTGAGTCCTAAAGGAATTACTATGAATTCATAGTGTGTGTACCTTGTACTAAAAGAAGTCTTGGGGATGTCCTCCTGCTTCACCGTTACTTGGTAATATCCTGACCGCAAATCTACCATGGTGATTTATTGTGCTACAGGTAGATGATCAAATAAGTAATCAATTCTATTAAGAGGATACTTGTTCTTTATCATCATTTTTTTGAGCTCATGATAATCAATGAAAGGGCGAAATGACCCGCCCTTTAGTTGTTTCTTCATCTCCTCATGCTCCACAACAACCATTCTATACAGAGTCTTGGATATTGTAAACACCCCATGTATATGATCAATTGATAATTCAACATATCTTCTAGGAGGAAGACAACACAATTCTTTGGGAAACACTTTAGGAAATTCCCTCACAACAGGTATGTATTCAAGGATGTTTTCTTCCTTAGACTCAATCATCTGAACCAAAAATGTGTTCTCATAGGGATGTAATATATATGCATGAGATGATGGTTTTAAAGAAGATTCATCTTCCTCCATGAACTTGTATATAATTTGGGGTCGATTCTCCAAATAGAGAGTGATTTCCCTCTCACAACAATTTATGTTGGATCTATATAAGGAAATTCAATCCATGACATTAATTGTATCAAATTCCACATAAAGGAGTATGATGAGGTTAGTCGAGAAGATCGTACCTCAAATTATGTCAGGGGAGGAGTTATATTCATGGGTTTCAATGAATTTCACATTTTTTGTACTCACGGATATCTTTACTTCCATGATTTGTGGTGGTATTGGGATTGTTCTAATAAACATTCAGGATATAAAAGAAATCATAGAATCAGAATCAAAAATATTTTTCTCATCTATTGAATGAATAACTAGCGTACCAGTCATCCCTTCGTTGTTGGGGTTCACATCAGCAGTAGTGATGGAAAAATCTTTCCCTTGCTACCTTGGACGTTGTCGGTGGCCTCCAAAACCCCTTGACATATGGAATTGGTTTGCAAGGTGCCCTGGTTCTTTACTGTTGAAGAAATGAATAACATGTTGATAGTCGAACAGAAGATTCCTCTCCTCTATTACTGCCACATGTTATTCTAATCAATAGTTAACATCTAGGTTCCCTTCTCTTCCACAACTAAATCAATTCCTCATCCCCTTCAAGCAATTTCATGGATGCTTCTTTCCACACCATTGGAAAGTGGGGGGATTAATTTTATTAGTACCATTGTATTTATCCATCGGACCACCATAATTAAAGTCCACCTTACGGTTCATATCCCTATGATACCCCTGAGATTCTCGAATTTCCATTTTGACCTTGAGGGCACAGAAGACAATTTCCTCATATCTATAAAAGTCATGGATCTCCAAGGCTTTCCGTACGCTAGGTTTCAGCCCACCAAATAATCGGTCAACCATGCATTTGAGGGTAATGAAAAATCCAAATGTGTATAATGCAAGCCTTGTGATGTTTCCTTTGTATGCTCTGATGGATACATCATCTTTTTTTCTTGAGTACAAGGAAGTACCATTCCATCTTAAGTTGGAGTGTGCGAGGAAAATATTTGTTGAAAAACATTTTTTTGAAAATCCTTCTATTCCAATGCCTCAAACACCCCCCTCGGGTATTTTATTTTGGATCAATTTCCACCATTGATCGAATTCCCTCCAAAAAATATGTTGTTAGAAGAAAATTCTCCTGTTCAGAACATTAAAGGATGGATAAGAACTTTTCAATAGATTTGATCCATTGTCCTCCAATTGAGGGATGCGATGATCCTGTAAAAGTAAGAGGCCTTTATTTTATGAAGCTAACCATTGCGACTTTTTATTTCAGGGGGGGTTGAACATTCATCTAGAACCATGTTTCTATTCTAATCTTCTGTAAACTGAGAGAGTATTGTGACAAAGTTCTCTGTTCCCGCTCCAATCAGGTAGGGAATCTCATTAAAACAGTCATCACATTGATCTTTGCATCGGTTTTTAGCCCGAGTCCTCCAATTACTAACCATTGGCAGAAATTAAAAACAATTTAGGGGTAACATAGAAAGGGTAATCCATGGACAAAAATGGATGACTTGTAAATAACTCTTATTTCCTTAACTTATGAATCTATAGGGTTCAATTTATGTTATCCAATATCTACTCTCAAACATATATCTTTGGGGAATTTTTTATTCCCTTAATAATGGTTAATAATAATCTTATGAATTTACCAAAGAATATCACCCATGAGATTCATAACCAATAGTTTATCAAGGCTCATTGTCGTGTACCAGGATACCCTAGGTCAAGCCCAAAACACATTGTTGGATTTTTCACTCATAGGTACATATGTGCCAGAGCATCCTCTACCTGCTCATATCTAGACAAGGATGTATTTTCTTTGTAAAACACTTACTCAATGCTCCCCAAATAATAGTGATGTTTTCATTATTCCTAGTCTTATCCATATGGAATTTACTATGGTTTTCTAATACTAATCCCAAAATTAACTAAACCTATACTTTGACACCAACTATAAAAACCTTGATTTTTATTACACACATAAACATGATTTATTACATAAACCCTTTACATGATACAAAAAGGAATATTTACAGGTATACTGTATTTATCCCTTAGTAAAATTACATAACAACTTAAAATAGGAAACAAAACATCTTTGTTGAAAACTTCCTTTACATGACCACTTCATTCCTTCGTACCTAGCATTTCATGGAATAACCAGAGGGAATGCATAAGAAAAAGATGATCTATAAAACCCAATATGGGAATAAAAAAGACATAACATGATGAATAAATTACATGTTAGGAAATAGTAATATCAATGGATAATAATAGAAACATGAACATAAAGGCATGATATAGCATGATTATCATAACATGGAAATGTGGAAAAAACAATTAACATGATATTAGCATTAGCCAAGTATCATTACACATGGATCATGAGTAAACCCAAATTTCACTTGAATTATAATTAGTACACCCTAAGTTAACTAGACATATCATGATACAAATCTTTACCCAATGCATGGGGCACTATTGGGGAGCAGCCTTCATAAACATTTCATTTCATGCATAAATGTGCCACAAGGATCATATAACATTGATTCATTAAAAATCATCATTTATTACATGATAAAGGAATGTTTAATTCATACATGAATCTACATAATCAATAAGTAAATTTCCATAAATCCGAATTCCCTTTATAGATAAATGGGCATGGTATTCACTACATAATGACTTTGGCTTGGAAAATCGTGGTGCAATTTTGGCAGCATAATGACGTTACATAAGAATTCATAAAAATGTTTGATGAGAGATAAAGGGGTATATCTTAATATTTACATGAAATTGACTGTAAATGGGTCATATAAAAACATTTACCAATATATGTAATGGAATTTATATTCATAATACAAAATAATTACATGAATGTAAATGAGGAGAGAGAAATTCTTTATAGAATTTCAGCATTGTAACAGGTATACATAGAAGACATAGATGAGATAGAAAAGGTTATAGAATAATTAAAACATAAAGAAGACATTATAGGAGACATTAGAAATCATACCCCAACATTTATAATTGAAAAACAAAGGATATAATAATATTAAGCAACAAGAATAAAATGAGAGAAAGAAATGAATCCCTTACTTGGGAGTGTGATCTCAAAGGCTTGGGAGGGGCTTAAGATAGGCTTCTTGAGAGCATGAGGAACCTTTATAGGATTCTATATATATGAGGTAAGAGGTTTGAAGATCTCCAAAGGCTTTGAGTGAAGAGGATGCAGGAGCCTTGGTGAGTTTATATAGAAAATCAAAAGGAATTCCTTATTAATTAGGTTTTGGACTCTACACATTAATCTAATCCAAGCCAAATACCATACCACGGTTTTTTCCCGTTGTTTTTTCTAAAGGTGAGTGGAAAAAAATATTTTATAATCCCCATGTCATTAAATCTTAAAATATTAGGATTGCTTATGTGGAGCTAAGTTACACACTAAAAGATATCGATTTGAATAGTTAAAATAATTTATAATAATTGGAGGGTCCACTAAAGCTTTTAAAATAAATCAAACAAACCTAAAATCACATTATTTTAATGGTAACACATATATTGGCCGAACATAGGGTTTATAGTATTTTATTACATCCTTATTGTGTCATTATGATGTACCAAAAACATTATATATTTAAACGGTATAAAATATTTTCCCAAAAATTCGATTGTCTTAGAAAATTATGAAAAAATAACTGTTGGATAATTTCGACATCCTGATTCCAAAAAATAATAATATTCCTTATATCTAAATAATTTTAAAAATATTTGAATGCATACTTTTAAATTAAAAACTGACATTTATAAAAAAATCTAGGGTTATGAGAAAAACAGCTTTCAAACCTTAATAAAAATAACAATTATAAAAACAAGATAATCATTTATATTTAAAAAGTAATTTATTAATAATATTTTATTAAAATATTATTTAATTCTAAAATCCATTAATTCATTAAAATAGATTTATTAATTGAATATTAACTAAAAATACTATTTGTGATTTAAAAATTATTGACAAAGTAATAATAATAAAATGATTGTATATTATTTATCATATAAAAAAATAATGAACATAATCATACTTTTATGGTCTTGTTACATAACCTCTTATAAAACCATCATATGACCTATGCGTAAGGTGTGCGATGGTGTCAGACTCTGGGGGTGGAACGGATAACATCACTTGGGTGGTAATCTCTATTATCTTCCACATCATCCATAGGTGGTTCTGTTCGAGCTTAACATTTTGAGACTTGTATTAGTATTAGTCAAGAGATAGTCCCTATGATGCCACCTTCTTTATGAGCTCTGAAAAATGCGCTTCGATTGGAGCAATTCTACTGGATGAGGCCTTCGCTTCCATTTTTTGAATAAATTGGATTTGTTAAAGCCCTATATTTATACTAATCATTTGATCGTTTTTAACTATTATATTAGCAATGGTCACAATTCATAACATTATTTTAAAATCACAAAACATAAAACCAAGTACATTAATATGTTATATAGAAATTTTACATAATAAGACATTTAATTGGATCAAGAAGAATTTCTATAAATGAAATTTTGTGTCATTTCATGTTATTTAATCCAAAATAGATTATAAATTATAAAATTAATATAAATTAAAATTTTCAATATATAATAACATTATATCCCTCATAAATTCTCTTATTATGTTCTTTGTACTACACCCAACAATGTTACAAGAATCCAATATCACATGCCCCAGATTAAACACTTGATAATTCTTTACTAGAATCACATAAGAGACATCTTCTACCCCCATATCCAATTGATATACTTTCTTTTTTTTAATTTATAATCCCAAATATGGTTAGCTATTTTTATTTTCTTAATGAGCTTTCCAAATTTGATTTTCTCTTGTACCTTTTCATGTACGTTCAACAACCACTGGACTGGTATTTCGTTCATGCTCATTAAACTTTGAACACTATTATTTGACCAGATTCATTATTAAAAAAATTGATAAAGAAATTATTCTTTAAATTTGTATCATCCTTACTTTTTTAAGGGAAACAACATTTTCGATATATACATGATACACCACATCAATCGTAAATGAACAACTAAATATTATTATTATTTAATATGGTAGATATTTAATAGACATTAGAATGAAATGAATGAAAACTAAAAAATTAATCATGAAAAAAAGGCTTCCACTTGTCTACATGTTTAATTTTTTGTATCAATTAATTGTAATTGAATGTAAAGACTTTAATAAAATAAAATGAAATGGTTTTCTGAAAAAATATTTAAATGCAAATAAACGTGATTACAAAATAATAATAACACTTTTATTGGATTCTAATAATTAATTAATATATATATTTATAATATATTCAATCTAGTGTTTTATATTCATATTATACTTTTTATAGACAAGATATAAGAACCAATAAAATGTTATGATTAGAAGGTGTATTCTCCAAAAAATGTAGCATTTCATATTTTGATGGAACAACTATTAAAAACCATGTTTTTACACATTTATAATTTCTATTTTAAAAATTAAACAAATTATTTTAAATCTAGATGTAAAAATTCACCTAAGGTGAAATTTTGGCATTTTTCTGAAAAGTTAGATTATTAATAAATAGTGAAAATAATCTATTTTAATTCAAAACTTCATTTTATCAAAATATGTTTAAATAGTTATATTATTTTTTAAATCTGGTTTATGGTATTATTGGATCATGTATTTATAAATTAATCCAATTTAGGTCAATAGAAACAATTTTACATTATATTTTATTATAAAATACTTTGCAATATTTTTGATATTTTTACTTTAAAACCATTTTTCCATCTTGTTTGTGAGATCAATATTAATTATAAATTTTCCACTTCTATGAATTGAATTCTGAAAAATATGGTTTAATTTGTTATATATTTATTTTCCCAAATGAATATCTTAATTTTTTGTGAATACTAACATTAATTTCCTTTTGACATTGTAAAAGGTAAATCAGTTAATTAAGGGTGAAAATAATATCATAAAATTTCACTACAAATTTCTACATACAAAGATTTTTGTTCTCAAACAATTTTTTTCAAAATAATTTCATGGACTTAAAATTTCAATGGACAAAGAAGTTTTCATTATAAAATAATTAATGATGTGTCTCGAAATAAAAATCAAATTTTTCAAAAGGGTTTACATTGGTCGAAAATAATGGGTACTATGTATTAATGTCCACATTTGTTGTATGGATTTAATTTGTTGCATTTTCCCTAATAATATAAAACGCTGATAAGAAAATATTATATATTGTTAATTCTAATTCAAATAAATTATAATAAGTTATGTTTAATTTTGGGTCCATGTAGTTGGTATCAAATGAAGGTTTAGGAAACATTGGAGATTATGATGTCTTCGTAAGAGTTAGGGATATCATCATTGGATTAATATTTTCTGTTTTATAATAATTTTAATTTATTAGAAACACTTTTTTGTCTTTAAGTTATTAATTTTTATGATGATTAATCGTATCATTGGAAACATTTTTTTTGAGTTATTTATGGGTTTTTACTTTTTGTAGATGCAAAATGAACGTTATGGGGTATAACTTGTGTTTAAAACATGTTATGGTTATTTTGGGGGGATTTCTTATATTTTTGGAAAGTTATAATATTTACACAGTTTTATAAAATAAAACCAACATGATGGATAAAAACCCATCACATCTTCTAAAGATATAGGAATCAAACCCACAAGCGATTGGAGACAATGGTGCATCACCTTCTGGAAGCCTATGTGAAGTCCAAGTTAGTATGATTTTTTGTTATTGAAGGAGTTGATAGATTGCTAATATTTTTATTTTTGAAACATATTTTTTTATCAAATAGATAACCTTTTTACTGGAAAATTATTTTTTATAATCTGATTAATGTTTTTTCGGAATATATTTACTATTTTAAGGACACTTTTTGAGGTAATCATAATATTATGGGATTTTACTTGATATGAAAAGGATGAATAATATTTAAAAATTATCAATTATTTTTTATGTACTTATTGTGATTCAGGTTATGTATGTAAACATGTTTCATATCATAAAAATTATTTGTTTTAGGAAATTATTTTTTTGGTAAGATACATTAAAAGTGATTTATATTATTTTGAGATAAATGTTAAAATTTATCATGGATGGTTATATTAAACAACAACTCTAGATTTTGGTCTTAAATATTAGTTTGTATTATTTTGAGGAATTTTATGGAAAATTATTTTTCAAATGATATTGGTTGAACTTTGGATACTACTAATCAATTTTAGAGACACAAGTAGTTTTTCATCAGATATGGTTTATTAATTTTGATGAATTATATTATTTTTTCGAAACAATTATTGTTTCCATTAATATCAAACGGTAGAATGAATTGATATTAAATCATTGATGTATTATGGGATTATCTAGAAGTCGATTCTAGTTCTATGAGAATAAAAAATTCATCGTATATACTCAACATTTGGAGAAAAATATGAGTTTGTGGTGGAAATTATTAAAAGGATAAAACATTACTTTTCATGTAAGTATTTTTTCATATATTCACAGCCCAATTAGTAAAATAATTCCTCAAATCTGTGAAATATATTATGAAAAAAATATCTATTTACATTTTATATTAATTAATTATTGATATTTTTATAACATAAAGATTTTATGGTTTTGCGATCTATAACCTCATAATTAACATGTTTTCTATCGGTCTCCATAAGAATTTTATAGTAAATTTTCATCGATATATAACAATTACTATATGGACACTTGTATTTGATATATCGATTAACCATCATACTTCCCTTTATTTCTTTTAAAGTGGAGGTCTTATTGGCCCTTTTTCTAATGTGGGATTTCAATAAAAATATTTTAACTTTTTTAACCCTAGTGTTTAATCCCAATTTCAATTTGTATGGACTCAATTTATTAAAGGGGGTAATTTAAATTAATGAGTTTTTTAAGGAAACATTGTGTTCGATAGCATACATACCACATCATTCTTGAACGAACAACTAATTCTTATTAATTAATATGCTAGTTATTTCATAACCATTAGAAATATGAGAATAAAAATTATTAACAAAATTACAAAAAATTATTTCTATGTGTATAAATAATTAATAATTTTTGAGAAATTAATTATAAATGAATGTAAAACTATTTTTAAAATAAATGATATTTTTTTAAACAAAACATTTAAATGAATATAAGTGGGGTTATAAAATAGTAAAATAACTATTGGTGGATTATATTAATGAAAAAAATAAAATATATATATATATATAATATTAATTATATATTTTTAAATTCATCTTAAATTTTTTCTATAAATGATATAAGAATAAATCTAATTTTACGAATAAAATTTATTATTTTTCAAAAAAGGTAGTTTTACCACATTTTAATAGAACACCAATCATAAATCCATTTTTTGACTACATTATAAATTTTAAGTAAAAAAAATAAACTTCTTATTTGAATCACAGATATAAAAAGTTATTTTCGGTGAACTTTTGTAATTTTTCTGAAATGAATAATTTTTTAATCAATAGAGAAAATTACTCCATTTTAATTCAAAACATCATTTTAATTTATTTTATTTATATTGAAAAATTATATTTTTAAACTGTATTAAATTATAATTAGATAAATTTTATTATAATTTAATCTATTTTAGGTCATTGGATAAAATTTCTCTTTATATTTTTATATAAAAAACATAACAAGTATCTTCACATTTATACTTTAAAATTTTACTTTGTTGTATCATCGGTGGGATTATCACTATACATAATTTTTACACATTTTTTAATTGAATTTTTAAAAATAATAAATACTTGGTAGTAATTATTATGAATTTTCTTCTAATAGGAAGAACATATTTTTTGGTGAATAGTAACTTTACTATTTTTTACCACAATTAATGCTAAATAAGGTATTTAAGGGTAATAATAACATTGTAAAATAACCCTAACACTGGTAAAACTTTTATTTCATAAGATATATTTGACCAAAATCATCTTAGGGATGATTTTGTGCTATCTTGTGGCCACATGGTTGATTTGAAAACATTTATAGTATTTTGTTCCCTGAGAACTCAAATTTTTCACACATTTTTAAATAGTAACATATTTTTAATATGGGGTTCTATATATAATATGATTAAATATAAATATTGTTTTGAAATATAGAATATTATATACTTAATTTTAATTTATTTATAATTTTTTTAAAATAAATAAGTAAATAAAATGGTGACATAATGAAGATACAGTAATTGATTTATTAAAGGATAATGGAAATAAATGATATTAATATCATGAAATATATATTATTTGAAATATTTGATTCAATCAATGAATTTTATGGATTACTTTGACGAGTTGGGGATGTTTTAATTTAATTATTTGGATGAAATCAACTTCCTATAATGTTTTTAAAAAGTAAAATATCGAATAGTGTCAAAATTTACATTTATTGAATTAGAAAATAAATCATATATTATTATATGATATAAAATTCATAAAAATATAACTATCTACTAATTGTATAAAAATTACTTCAATGACTTATTTAGTGATCTTTTTTATTTTTATATTAATTATATTAACCCATAATGTATAAATTATATTATACCATAGTAATATCTAAAGGGGTTAAATAAGGGTTAAAACCAAAATATAAGGATTTTCAAAAAGTTATAAAAACATTTTAAAAAATTATTATACGAGTACAATATGAACCTTACCATATTGTTATTGATTATTAGTTCTTTAATGGATGGTTTCCCCTGAAAATAAATTATATATTGTTTAATGTCCAAGATAGTTACAAAACATCACACTATGGTATTTAATATAATTTATCTGTTAACATAGGGATAAAAGAAAGAAAATAAGGAAACAAAAGTATACATTGAAATAAAAGAAATTATTTTCATTATAAGAACTTATTTTTAAATATCATACAATTATATAATTACTAAAAATTCTTATGAAATGCTAAAAAATATTTATTTAATTAATAGAACAACAAAATAATGCATATTAAAATACTAATTTTATTATATTTTGAATGAGTTAATGCATATACATAATTTAATAGGTCTATATGATATATTATAGAAGTTATAAAACATTTAATTTCCACCTTTAATTGGTGTATATGACTTCAAATTAAAGGAATAGTCTTAAATTTGTCTATAATGATATCTTATTGAATTAATTTATTATTAAAATATTTAAAAATTTAAAAAAAATTAAATAGTAATAAGGGGATATAATATGGTCTAAAAATATTAAAACATTCATTAATTGTAAATTTCTATGTATTTTTATCTGTAATAGTCTTAAAATATTTTATCACTTCAAAGCATTCTAAGACTACTCGTTCCTTCCAATATAAAATGGATCAATTTAATTTAATTTTTTACACCTAAAAAAATTGATTTGACCAATATATACCCAAAAAATATCCTAGATTACCTCTCCATTTAAAACAAGAATTTTTTTTATGAAGAACACCATCCTTAGTGGGTTTATTTTGTTAATCAAAGGAGATCTCTTGAAGAAGAGGCCTCATGTTTAATTATGTGTTACTATTTTATTTATTCTTCCTCTTTCATAAAATATTATTCCATAATGGTCAAATTATAACACAAGTATCCCCAACACACTTATATGTTATTATGTTAATATCCTCGCCTAAATCTATCTCCACTTACATCAAATTAGAAAAAAATTAATCACTCATGTGTACGTGTGAACTATCACCCCCACGAGCTGATATAATTCGACTTCCATAACCATATCTAATGTTTGGTTATAAGGATGGAATTAATTTAAATATATGATAATTATAAAATTTTTATAATTAATAAAGAATAATATATCATTTACATTATTACTTTTCATGTATATAAAAATGACAAGGTAATTCTCTTTTATGCATGAACTATCACCTCTACGAAGCGATCCAATTCGTTTCTAAGAAAAACATCCTAGGGATGACATAAAAGATTATATATAAATGAATAATATGAAATTTATTTTATTAAAATTCTTACAAAGATATAGGATATTAATTTCCTTTTTTCACAATGATCATTGGAAAACAGAAACGTTACTCACGCGTACGTACGACCTACCTTCTCTATGATTATAATGTAGTTAATTTTTCATAACCATACATAATGGTTTAATTTAAAATTATAAACATTGTAAAAAATTGATTAGTATGTCATGAATATTATGCTGGATATGATGGACTTATGGCCACATTGACTATAGACATCGTAATAATTTTTTTTTTTGGCTCAAGTACCAAATATCGACAAAACACGCGATGTGAAATTAAATAATACAGTAATTTTTATATAATGATAATAAGAGATATAAAAAGAATAATAAATATGAATAATGTTCTCCATAAAGTAAATACTTATCCTATATTTATTATTAAGGAATGTATAAATTTTACAGGGTGAGTCAGACTCATGTTAAGGGACTTTTTATCTGAAACACCGATTTAAATGTTTTAGCGATTTATTATTAAAAATCCCCCTCATTAATTTCCATGATTTCAAAATATTTTTAAGGATTTATTGATATGGAAATTAATGTTTTAAAATTATAATTTTCAAATTTCATTAAAATGTTTCAAAGAGGTATTGGAAAATTTGATTCAAAACAAAAAATTTAAATGATTTAAATTGGTTTTGAAAATGGATTGGTCATTTCAATTATTTGAAATATTTTATAATTAGTGTAAATGATATTTTACGAGTAAAATATTTAAAAATCTATTATTTCATCTATCATTACCATATAATGGTACATGGACACTTCATGGGTGGTCACATTATAACCCAAGGATGGGTTGTTACGTTATATAGTCCAATAAATAGAATATAGATGTTTGGTGTGTGGAAATTGTTTTGGCAAGAGTGACAAGTATATAAGTCACTTGTATGGATATTCAATTTATAAGAGTGAAATGTATGGAATTTGACCGTATCTTTATTTATTTTTGTTATAATTATGTCCCATATTACCTAAATACAAATTATTTGGTTTTTTATGAGTTTTCATGCGAATCATTTGATATTACATATGTATAATACAGATCTTTTTTAACTGACAAACATTTATTAAGGTTAAAAAGGTATGCGATAAATAAATGTTTTCTATGTTTTCACTGGACTAATGGTTTTCTATCTTTGTGTCACTTACTCAGATTTTTGTACTCATCCCAGGTTTTAAAATACTTGTCACGTGTCTTATGCTTTCTAAGGAAAAAAATAAGATTTCAGGATGAAATAATTGGATTTGTGTCTTGAAAAGAACCCAATTTTTCTCAATGGTTTACTTGTTTGAAAAAAATTGATAATGTTTAGTAGTTTCCACTTGTATTGTATCAGTTTAGTTTGTATGATTTTTCCTTGTTATCAAAAAACACTAAACTAAATAGATCCTAGAATGTAAATTCTAGTTTAGAAACCATAGGATAAGTAATGTTTATGTTCGGGACCTTAAACTATTGAGGATATACCATCCTCAATCTAGTTTGTGATTGTGGTGCACACAACCACTTCAAGAAAGAATTTTATATAAATAGACATTAACAATGTAAACTAATTTCTTTCATGTAAACATTATTCATTTATAACAAAATATAATGGTTTCATAAAATGAAATTCTTCTCTTCTAATCCGTTGAATATTACTCACAACGTATGATTTATTTTTTATATCCATACCAAATCAAGAAAAATTAGTATTTATAATCAATATCATTTTGTTGAACCATTATTATTAGAATACTCCTAATCACATGATAGAACACGATAGTTTTTTCTTAAACTGTATATTCCTTAAATGAAATCTGACATTTTTCCAATGTACATCATATGACTATATAATGGAATATATGATTTATTGCTCACTATTCTTCATGTTTCATGATGATTTACTGTAACGCCTTGACCCCAGTTACCCAGAGTCGGTGCGTTATTGCGTAACATTGGCATGATCACAAAAGGTCAAGTCTCGAAAGACCGATTAGTTTAGTAGCCTTGGAAACACTAGATACATTCATAAATGTTACATTACATCATAAAGTGAAAAACTAAAATAACAAAGTCTCAATTGTCCACACTCATATCCTCTTCTGACTATCCATGCAGGTCATTCATAAAATACTTCTTCACATCCTGGAAAATATTAAAACACAGAAAGGGGTGAGCTCAGATGATCAGTAAGGATAACAATATTGTGGAAGCTTTCAAAAATAAACATTAACATTTAATACAATGTATAGCTAAAACAAAAGCATTTCTAAACATTAACTTCAGCATAATATGGAAAAAATAAAATTAAATAACTCCATTTACTTACTCACATGGATATTCTACTAGTCGAACAATCACATGCAATATCAATAACCACTTTCATAATGATGGAATGCATAATGCCAGACTATCATAACTACGTAGCCAAGGCCTCATGCCAAGACTACAGATAATATTTTTTCAAGGCCTTGTGCCAAGACACTAGTTTGTATCATGAGACCTACCGATCCATCGAGGAGCTATAGCGGGCTCCACCCGTCACTTATTAAGTCCAATGCATTCCTCATATAAACAGGTTTAAACATATCATAAACCATAACATAATCGTATCACATAAAATATGCATAAAGGAAACATAAAATTTCTACATTTAAATCACAATATATCAACACAACACATTGATATAATAAAAAACACTTTCAAAAAAAATCAATACCAAAATAAAAGAAAAGTAAAACATGGTATTTATGTTTCTTTTAAAAAATTTATGGCTTATAGAGGAAGCCGAAAATCAAATAATAGTCACAGCGGCTGAGAATTCGTTGTCACCTCATATGTAAGAAAAAAATTCCTTTTGTCATTTAGTAAAAACGATTCGTATAAAAAGATTCATTTTGAATAAAAGTAAAAGTCAAAGGGGTTTATACACCGTATAAATGAAAGTTGCGTATAAAACCAAATATGCCTCAATGAAAGGAGATTGAGACGAAGTCCTTACAAAGATCATTTTTAAAATAAAATAGATCTATTATGTGTATTCACTATAAGTACACATAAAGAAAGTAAAAATACAATATAGGACATAATAATATCATGAAATAATTTGAAAGTAGGAGATTAACCCAAAGAATGGAAATTGGGTTAAGAAGTTCCCTTACCTCGTGTCCGACTTGACTCGACCATTCTTTAACCTCCTGAATAATAAACTAGAGTTAATTTATAATTGTTTAAGGACCATTTTCAAGTTAATTATTACTTTTATATCACTTATTACCATGTTATGAACACTATGTAATTATTTATGTTAATAACGGTCGTTTCGTCGATCTTTGGTACTTGAGTCAAAAATAAACATCTTATAATTACATGTTGTTCATGTGGTGAATTATACATTATATACAGAATTATATTAATGATGTAGATATCATATATATCATATATATCCAGTATATACATGCATTTATAATATTACATAACATTTAGAGGTAAGAAATGAAATGCACCATTCATGGAGACGGTAAGCCGTACGTATGCATGAACGCTACTTTCATTTCTATTTCGTATTCAATGGAATGAAGTTATAATTATATAAAGGTATAATATAATTCCAGTATAATATAATTTTTAATACCATTTACTCCATCCTTTATACATCCCACATATGGCATTAACGATTCAAATCATTTTGAGGGGCGGTAGTCCACAATTCCTAAAATGAAAATATCGCGTTTACCCATAATGGAAACCATGAAGGTATGAAATAAATGAAAAATAAAGAATCTTAAGTAAAACATAAAAATATTATATAATATATATAAATATATTGACATCTTAATGGCCACCTTTGAAGGTGTTATATGAGTGTTGAACAATCATCGTTTCGTGAGGCAGAAATTCACCATCCACAGAAACAGTAGGTTATTTAACCATTAGATGTAGGTGTGTGTAAGTGTAGCTCGAATACCTCTTATAACAACAACCTAGTATATTGATCATACTGTTGTTGTTACAAAATAAATTAATAAAAAGTGTTTAGGGGGTTGGAGAAGCAATGTAAAACAAAATAACATAAGAGAAGACATTACCTTAAAATCGGGTAACTCTTTTTGATTTGAGCCAAAGGCTTCCTTGGGAAGTGTTCTGACCAAAGTGAGGCTTCTAGGAGTAAGAGAGGGATTTTGGGAGAGTATTTTGGCAGAGTTTGGCCATGCCAAATGTCTTGAAGGTGTGAATAAAGCGGTAGAGTTGGGGGCCTTTTATAAGAGGAGAGAAGGGGCACTCTTGGAAAGATTGAAATGTTACTTTATTATGAAATGTTTTTCGGATTATAAAGGTCCCAAAATTATATATTTAGACTCTAAGGTGATAAGGGTTCGAAATATACTCATCCAATTGGTTTTTGACAAGTGTAAGCCTTATATTGTACATTATCGTTTCATTTTATTTAAATCGTTAATTAATGAGGTAATCGCTGCATCATCATTGTGTCATAAAAGTTTTACTTTATTTAATGTCTAAAATTTATAAAACAAATATAATGATGTAGGAAATCTTTTTATATTTCTAATGAATATTTATAGTTAAAAATATTACTTTTATAACCCCATTTAAAAATTGTTTTAGTAAAACAACTCATGTTTGTGACATTTTTATTTTAACATTAAATAAAAAGTTTTTAATGTCATTTTCCTACCAAAGTGGCACCATGGGGTCCCCAAGTTGACTCATGGATTGTCTTGGTCGGAAATGACTCATCAAATAGGGGTAGGACATGTGTCAGGATCATTTAATATTATTATAACATTATCTTTACCTTAAATTACAATAATTACCTTTAATCGCGATTAATTAAACTTAAAAGTTACTATTCACCAAAAATTATTTTAATCCCATTGAACCACATTTTACTTCCTAATGACAACCATGAATGTCAGATTTTTGAAAATAAAATCACATAAGTGGTAATGATTTATTTAAACGAAAACTCAGTTTTTTAACTACCACTTAGTGGTTTCACTATTCATCAAAAATTGATGTTTTTCAGAACAATGCCAAAATTTCACCCTAAGCAATAATTGGTATTCTGAATTAAAAAATGATATCTATTTTAAAAAATTCCATACATATAAGTTGAATTAATTAATTTTATAATTAATTCCCGTTGTCACAACAAATAGCGTGTTTTTGAGAAACAATATATATCAAAAGATTGACAATTGTTTATCTCCAATTTCAAAGTGAAATTAATTCTAATGACCACCATTACATAAAATGGTAAAAATATATTCTAATTATACTTTAAAACCACTCAATAGAATAATTTATCACGATAAATTATTTCGATTAAAAATTTTGGTTTTAAGTATTTTTCACTATTCATAAAAAATCAGAAGTTCTCAGAAAAATACCAAAAATTCAACATAGGCTAATTTCGATATTCCAAATCCAAAAATGAATTCCATTTTGAAATATAAAATATATATAATTTCAAAAGGTGGGTATTACTATTCATAATGGTCATTTTGATTGGTTGTGGTGTGTTAGAATCTCGAACTTGCGTACAATGCAAGTTATTGTATTATTGAAAGAGAAGCGTATCGTGGAAGCTTGGGGTGTTACATTCTCCCCTCCTTCAATAAATTGCATTCTCACAATTTGAAATTTTTCTTTGAAAATAAAAGGTTGAAAATAGAAAATACCTTTGTGGAAAACCCACATCGTAAATAGGGTTAATAATAATATAGCATTAAAAGAAAGAAAGATAAGTACAAAGGTCACCCGAGATAGCCCATACTAGGATTCTATGAAAATATGGATATCGAAGAAAAACAAACCATCAAGGTCTGATGGATAGTTTTAGAAAATAGGATTAGGAGAATGTTAACCATAAGAAAATCACAAACTTGCGATTGGTTAAACGGTCATTGAATCCCCAGTTCGAAAAGTTAACTAGCAACATTTTTGTTTTAAGTTACCTTTTATAATGTTGTGGAATTTATTTATGATATTAACTAAGAATGTAAGGGAATATAGATACTTTTCATGTAGAATTTCATTCTTTAATAAATTTTAACCACAAATCCATCTTTTACTCTAAAAGGTAATAGAACTCAAAAATATTTTATTTATCATAATTGTATAAGGTTCCAAATATTAACACATAACATTTAGATTAAGAAAACTTTTTTGTAATAACCAGGGACTTCCTGTGGGCTAGTGGTAGGTAATAAAGTCATGTCGCACTATGGTCGTGGGTTCGATTCCTGTAGCTTTGTCCGACGCGACAGGTTATCCCCCGACCTACAGGTTGTCCTTTTCCTAAAACTATAGTATTATAATATTCCAAAAAAAATATTCAGAAATGTTTTATCCTTAACCAATACTATCCAAGGTTCAACTTAATCCATTCCAACCTTTATAGTTATCCAAAATACCTCTATCCAGACTTTTTCTAAAAGGTCTTTAAATTCCAAAATCAATTGTATCATCAGATTCCTCAAACAAAGTAAAGTTTATCTTATTGTCACATACAAAAATATGATTACCTTAATCATATTAAAACCTAAATGAAATAAAAAAGTTCTGTTGTACAATACTTATATATATCACATTATTCTTATAACCATAATATAATCCTTGAGTCCAAAAGCACCAATACATTAATTATTCCACTTCAACTGTAGTAACATCATAAGATTGTCCTTGATCCCTTGGCCTTTTCTGAGGTAAGTTTCCCTGATGCTTAAGACATTCATTTGCATAATGCCCCATTTCTATACAATTATAGCATTCAACATTGATAGCCTCTTTCTTTCCCTTGCAATCACGATCCTGGTGACCTTTTTCTCCACATTTATAACAAACTCCCATCCCTTTTAGGCAAGTACCGGGCTGATTCTTCCCACAATTATCGCATAATAGAAAATCCATCTTTACTTTTTTCCCTTTATCTATCTCTTGTTCCACCGTTCTCTTCTTCTCTTGATTTACTTTATTGTCATAAGATTTAGAGAATTCCTTTTCTGTCTTGATAGCACATGAGACAATATCTTCGTACGACAAGAAGGTTTGTGAGACTAATGCTCGATGAAGAAATGGTTTTAACCCATAAAAGAAACGATCAGTCTTACTTCTTGGGTTACGTATATAATCTACAGTATGCCTCGCTAACCTTGTAAAGTTGGCCTCATACTTCACGACATTCTAATCCTCCTTTTGTCTCAAACTCAGAAATTGTCTTTCCATATCTTCCTGATGGTCACGAGGATAGTATTTTTATTGGAAAATCTCTTTGAACTTCCTCCATTACATATTTGATACTTCATCATCTTCCTTTGTGTTTTGAATCAATGACCACCATTGATCAATATCTCCAGTGAGGCGGTAAACTGCCATGACAACCATCTCACTTTCACTACTCCCCAAGGCGTGGAATATTTTCTCTAAGGAGTTTATCCATTTTTCAGCTACTAATGGATTTTTTTCCCCATTAAATGTTGGCGGTTTTTGCCTCATGAAGCGGTCAAACACTGATCCTCCACGTTGCGGATTAGGGTGCTCCATACGAGTGAGGTTATTATTCATAACCTGAGTGAGTTTTCCCAGTACGGTATTAATTTGATCAGCACCAGTTGTATCTCCAACTCCACAATAATTATCTTCAGCAGGAGGGAAATCTCCACACGGAGTGCCTGCATTGATACGGTTTTCATTCTCTCCACTAGGCGCCATTTCTAAACAATGGCATAAGGTAGAATAGTTTATGAATCAAAATACATAATTCCATACTTGTAAAACACTTAACATTAATTGAACTATTTATAGATATAATCAATAATCATAAAAATGTTTTCTTTGAGGAATTATATACTCATAACCATTCATAGAGGTTTTTAAAGAAAATGAGAATTATCCTAAGCATATCCCCCGGATGTGTCGTAACCAAGAGTGCAGCAAGGCCCGTTGTCGTGCACCAGTTTTTGTTCGAGTCTAGCTTAAAGTAGTGTTTTCAGGTTTTACCCCTAGGTACATCTATTCCAGAGCCGCCTCTACCTGCTCGTATCCAGACATGGAAGTATTGCTCGGAAAACTTACAAAATCACTATAATACCAAAACTCTAGGAAGTTCTTCTATACTAATCCTCAAAGTCTATCTTCGGGCTATGTGCTCTAATCAGAGTTTATCTAAATCTATCTTCCAAGATTAGTACAAAACTGCCTCTGATACCAACTTTAACGCCCCGACCCCAGTTACCCAGAGTCGGTGCGTTATTGCGTAACATTGTCATGATCACAAAAGATCAAGTCTCAAAAGACCGATTAGTTTAGTAGCCTTGGAAACACTAGATATATTCATAAATGTTACATTATATCATAAAGTGAAAAACTACAATAACAAAGTCTCCATAGTCCACACTCATATCCCCTTCTGACTATCCCTTCAGGTCATTCATAAAATACTTCTTCACATCCTGGAAAATATTAAAACACAGAAAGGTGTGAGCTCAGATGCTCAGTAAGGATAACAATATTGCAGAAGCTTTCATAAATAAACATTAACCATTAAGTAAATGTATAACTAAAACAAAATCATTTTTAAACATGAAATTCAGTATAATATAGCAAAAATAAAATTAAATAATTCCATTTACTTACTCACATGGATATTCTACTAGTTGAATAATCACATGCAATGTCAATAACCACTTTCATAATGAGGGAATGCATAATGCCAGACTATCATGACCATGCATCTAAGGCCTCATGCCAAGACTACAAATAATATTTTGTCAAGGCCTCGTTCCAATACACTAGTTTGTCTCGTGAGACCTACTGATGCATCGAGGAGCTATAGGGGGCTCCACCCATCACTTATTAAGTCCAATTCATTCCTCATCTGAACAGGTTTAACCAGATCATAAACCATAACATAATCGTATCACATAAAACATGCATAAAGGAAACATAAAATTTCCACATTTCAATGACAAGATATCAATACAACACATTGATATAATAAAAAACACATTCAAAAACCATTTTCAATACCAAAATAAATGAAATGTAAAACATGGTATTTATTTTTCTTTTAAAAAAGTTATAGCTTATAGAGGAACCTGAAACTCAAATAATAGTCACGGCGGCGGAGAAGTCGTTATCGCCGCATACGTAAGAAAAAACATTCCTTTTTTCGTTAGTAAAAATGATTCATATAAAAATATTCCTTTTGAATAAAAGTAAAATTCAAAGAGGTTTATACACCGTATAAATTAAAGTTGTGTATAAAACCAAATATGCCTCAATGAAAGTAGATTGAGACGAAGCCCTTAAAAAGATAATTTTCAAAATAAAATAGATCTATTATGTGTATTCACTATAAGTACACATAAATAAAGTAAAAATACAAGATAGGACATAATAATATCATGACATAATTTGAAAGTAGGATATTAACCCAAAGAATGGAAATTGGGTTAAAAAGTTCCCTTACCTCGTGTCCGACTTGACTCGACCGTTCTTTAACCTCCTGAATAATAAACTAGAGTTAATTTATAACTGTTTAAGAACATTTTTCAAGTTTATTATTCCTTTTATATCACTTATTACCATATTATGAACATTATGTAATTATTTATGTTAATAACGGTCGTTTCGTCGATCTTTGGTACTTGAGTCAAAAATAAACATCTTATAATTACATGTTGTCCATGTGGTGAATTATACATTATATCCAGAATTATATTCATGATGTAGATATAATATATATCATATATATCCAGTATATACAATCATTTATAATATTACATAACATTTAGAGGTATGAAATTAAATTCACCGTTCATGGAGACGGTAAGCCGTACGTACGCATTAACGCTACTTTCATTTCTATTTTGTATTCAATGGAATGAAGATATAATTATATAAAGGTATAATATAATTCCAGTATAATATAATGTATAATACCATTTAATCCATCCTTTATACATCCCACGTATGGAATTAACGATTCAAATCACTTTGAGGGGACGGTAGTCCGTACTTCCTAAAATGAAAATACTGTGTTACTCATAATGGAAACCAAAATGGTATGCAATAAATGAAAAATACAGAAGCTTAAGTAAAACATAAACATATTATATATCATATATAAATATATTTACATCTTAATTTCCACATTTGAAGGTGTTATATGAGTGTTGAACAATCATCGTTTCGTGAGGCAGAAATTTGCCATCCAAAAAAACAGTATGTTCTTTAATCATTAGATGTAGGTGTCTGTAAGTGTAGCTCGAATCCTTCTTATAACAACATAATAGTATATTGAGGACACTGGTTTTGTTACAAAATAAATTTATAAAAATATTTTAGGGGGTTGGGGAAGCAAAATAAAACAAAATAACATAAGAGAAGGCATTACCTTAAAAGCAGGTAACTCTTTTTGATTTGAGCCGAAGGCTTCCTTGGGAAGAGTTCTGCACATATTTAGGCTTATAAGAGTAATAGAGGGATGTTGGGAGAGTATTTGGGTAGAGTTTGGCCGAGGCAAATGGGTTTACGATGTGAATAAGGTGGTAGAGTTGGGGGCCTTTTATAAGAGGAGAGAAGGGGCACTCTTGGAAAGATTGAAATGTTACTTTATTATGAAATGCTTTTCGGATTATAAAGGTCCCAAAATGATATATTTAGAGTCTAAGGTGATAAGGGTTCTAAATATACTCATAAAATAGGTTTTTGACAAGTTTATGCCTAATAGTTTACATTATCTTTCCATTTTATTTAAACCGTTAATTAATGAGGTAATCGTTGCATCATCATTGTGTCATAAATATTTTAATTTATTTAAGGTCTAAAAATTATAAACAAAATATCATGATGTAGGAAATCTTTTTATCTTTGTAATGAAAATTTATAGTAAAACATATGACTTTTATAACCCAATTTAAAAATTGTTTTAGTAAAACAACTCATGTTTGTGAAATTTTTATTTTAACATTAAATAAAATGTTTTTAATGTCATTTTCCTACCAAAGTGGCTCCATGAGGTCCCCAAGTTGACCCATGGATTGTCTTGGTCGTACATGACTCATCCAATTAAGGTAGGACATGTTTCATGGTCATTTCATATTATTATAACATTATCTTTACCTTAAATTACACTAATTACCTTTAATCGCGATTAATTAAACATAAAAGTTACTATTCACCAAAAATTATTTTAATCCCATTGAACCACATTTTACTTTCAAATGACAACCATGTATGTTGGATTTTTGAAAATCAAATCACAGAAATAATAATGTTTTATTAAAACGAAAAATTAGTTTTTTAACTACCACTTAGTGGTTTCACTATTCATCAAAAATTGAAGTTTTTCAGAACAATGCCAAAATTTCACCATAAGCTATAATTAATATTCCGAATTCAAAAAAATGTCTATTTTACAAAATTCCAAACATATAAGTTGCATTAATTAATTTTATAATTAGTTCCTTCTGTCACAACAAATAGCGTGTTTTTAAGAAACAATATATATCAAAAGATTTACAATTGTTTATGTCCAATTTCAAAGTGAAATTAATTATAATGACCACCATTGGATAAAATGGTAAAAATATATTCTAATTATACTTTAAAACCACTCAATAGTATAATTTATCACTATAAATTATTTTGATTAAAAAGTTGTTTTTAAGTATTTGTCATTATTCATAAAAAATCGGAAGTTCTCAGAAAAATACCAAAAATTCAAGATAGGCTAATTTCGATATTCCAAATCCAAAAATGAAGTCCATTTTGAAATATAAAATATAAATAATTTCGAAAAGTGGGTATTACTATTCATAATGGCCATTTTGATTGGTCTCGGTGTGTTAGAATCTCGAACTTGCGTACAATGCAAGTTATTGTATTATTGAAAGAGAAGCGTATCGTGCAAGCTCGGGGTGTTACATTTACATTCTAATTATTTAATTAAAAATATGGAACTTTTCATGTATGTGACACTCTATTTAAGCAATTAAGAATGATGTAATTATTATATAATTCCAACTTCAATAAATTTTGAAAAATTACAACATTATTTGTGGGAATCAATTGGAGAAAAATATGAGAATATGATATCAATGAAATAACATATCCTAAAATTAAAATCCACTCATATCCTAGTGTAAACCAACTGTTTACTGGCTTTTGAGAATGTGTTTAACATGTGATAATACAATAAAATAAGCTTTACCATTCAACAGTATGTGACATCCCAAAACATATTGTCTCTTATCAGAAATATCATAGTTATAACATACTATATTTTACACAATGGATTATTGTCACACCCATGACATTTTTTTAAATTCATCATTCATTTAATTTCCATTCCTGATTTGTTTTGGGGGTTTACCACTAATTTTGATGAAAATGGTGGGTTTTGAAAATTTGGTCCAAACCGTGAGCCCAATTCTAGATTAAAAAAAACCATTTCATCTATAAATCCTTCAATTTTTACCATTTTATACCCATTACACTTCCCAATTGGAATAACCTGATATATTAAAATCACCATATCTCTTTGGACCACAAAGAAATCCAAAATTGAAGATGGATTTGGGTTTTTGATTAAGGTTATGGGCCTTTCCATAAGCCCATTTCCTACATTAAGTTAATTTTTTAAATTTACTATACCTCATTAATTTTTTTACTTTTTCCCCATGATTCCACCTCCCTCTCAAAAACAATATCCCGAGGATCACCTCCATTATCATTTTTGCAATTATGGAGCTCATGTGAACAACGAATTAGGGAGATCTTTCATACTCTTTCTGAAATCGACCTGATTTGATGAGGTAAAAAGAACCTTTCATAACTCCTTCAATTTTCATCCTTTCCCCCATTTCAGTCAGCAAATGACCTAATATGACTCCTTCGAACCTCAATACCAGTTCTGGGTACTTGCAGATTCATATTTTTGGGGATTTAGGGCGATCTCTTCAATATTTCTGCAAGTAAGTCTTTCTCTATTTGATTTATCCTCTTCTCATAGGGGTTCATACCTCTTTATTGATGTTCCAAAGTGTCCATAACCTAGGGTTCTTACCTAGGGTTTAACCATGAGATTTTTGGTGAAAATGTGTGGTCTAGGGATGGATTTATCATCCTTATGGTGCCGGGTTGGTGCGGTTGATGTTTCGCACCATGTTTTGAGGGATTCGACATTTTCGGTAGGTGATTCCATGGGTAACTATTTAATGATGAGTTAGTTTGATTAATTAAATAATTTTTCATGTTCCCTATATTCTTTGAATTATGAAAACCCATTTTTGGTAGTAATAGTAAATCATTTGGTATTAATGATACATTTTTGTTTGAAGTGTGTATTTTTCAAATGTATTTCATGTGTTATCTCTTGTTGTAGTTTTGTAAAATGTGGAAGTGATTTATTAGTTGTTGAAAGGGGATGAAAATTTTGGTTGGGTAATGATATAGTGTCATGTGGGCCTATAAAGGGGGGTCTTTCAATGGGTTTTATGTGTATAACCATGTTATACTCCTTTAAAGTGTTTTATGGATTTGTGTGTTCTCATGGGTATCTTTTGTGATATTGTTCAAGGTGATTTTATAACATTTGAAAGTTGATTATTACATGTTGATTGGGCTTACAATTCTTTTTTTAGGGTATTGGTTTGATTTTGGCTTAAAAAGTCATTTTTGAAATGGGTTTTATGTGCAAAGCTTGTGTATACTCCTTATAATTGTTTTATGAAAGTTATGAGTGGTTTATTGAGTTGTGTAAGTGGTGAAAATATATCAAAAGACTGTTTTGGTATGAGTATATTTGTAAAAGGTCCATTTAATTTTTGAAAAGTCTATTATGTCATATGTATCATGTTCGAAATATTTTATTAAATTGTTTGAAGGAGATATTAAGGTGTTAAAGTGATGTGAATGTGATGTGGACAGTTTTGTGTGAGTGTGAAGTGAAAAATTTAAATTTTTATTATGTAAGGAGTGTTATGTTCCATGTGTGTGGGATTTTATATGAGTTGCAATATCTGATAATTGTTTTATAAAATTTTTAATGGTTTTGTGGAAGTGTTGAAGAACTGTGAAATGTGTTGTGGGTTATTTTGGTGTGAGTCGGATTTCAAAATCATTTTGAATGAAAAATGGAATTTTGTGGATTTTTTTGTATACATATGAAATGTTTGGTGAATTTTTGATGTGAAAATGATATTTTTTATGTTCAATGTATATTTCTTGACTTGTTGTACTTGTTTGAGAACAAGGGGAAAACCTGGGTATCTAGGGGGGTGGACATGTACTAGTATGCTAGTGAATCGGTGGGGTGTGGCCTCAGTTTCACATATTAATATTGATGGTTAAAACTATAACTAAACTATGATGATGATGATTGGGGACCACTAGGTTATGGGTATGTTCCCTACTAGTGGCTCGTGCACGGGAATTGATATTTCTGATGGTTACTCTCACTGAGATACGAGGTACCTGTGACCCACAGCTAGCTAGTGCCTAGGGGTTATTTCCAATTTCATGTGATCATTAGTTACTTTATACTTACTGTCGTCATACGATACATTTGGATGCAAAATTCAGTAGCTTTGGTGTCTATTTTAAATGTGTTAATCCTTTAAAATATCTCACTTGAAAATTGTTCTTATTCAAAGTTGCATCTTTTAAAAATTGTAACTAGCTTGTCAGGTTTATGAAAACCTGCATGCTTTTTGTCTTTAAATGTTTATCATTTAGAATATCTTAGTGGTGGTAACCTACTAGAATTTGGCTCACACCCTACTTACACCATTGGGTGCAATTAGACTTTCTTATTTTGTGTCATAGGTTTAGGTATAGGTTTTATACCATTGGTTCGGGTTTTTAGCGGTCCATCGTGATGTAGTGTCGTGGTGATGGCTTGAGGGTGGTGCCTCCTTCCATGTGTAAGTTCTTAGGCTGTCATTTCATGAGTTTTTACCTTTGTAATGGTCTTCAAACATTGTTTAAAATTGTGTAATTCAGTTCTAAATTATAGTAAAAGATGTTTTGGTTTGAAAAATCCAGATTAGATTTCTTGGATTCATTTGTTGTTTTAAGTATACAAACTCGGGTAAATCATTCCCAATTTTTATTTTTTGAAACCCAAGAACATTTTCCAAAACGTGGGGATTATGAACGCCCTTCGGGACATGCCACGTGTTGGGTCGGGTGCCGGTTTTGGCGGTGACCAGATTCGGTTCGTGACAAAATGGTATTAAAGGAGGTTTGCTCTATTTGAGTCTTATTATTTGGGAAATAGTCAGGATAGTATGGATTTAAGATTTTATGGACATGAAATTCCGGTTATGGGTAGTGTGCTTGATCACCACACCTCATGTCGGGATTCAAGTCACCCGGGGATGTTTGGATATATCTCTGTCTTTTGGTTTTCCTGGTCTGATGATGATTAGGGAAATGAAAAGAGAGTTGGTTTAATGGTCTCAGTGAGCTTGCAGGGTTTGGAAAACCATGTGGAGCTGGGGATATTCCCTAGAACACTCTCTATGATGGTGAAGTGATTGGAATATGTATCTTAACCACATGGCCAAGTCACCCACTGAAACTAGTTTCCTCTCGCACTGTTTTGTGCTTTAGTTTTGAAATCATAGAACTTTGGTTTTAAAGTGACTTGGTTTTACGAAGCGTAAAGTTTTTGTGAAATGATATTCAAATAAAGAGGGAATGGTTTGATTTATGAAATAGTGGAACTGAATTTTCAGAATTGTTTTGAAATGGAAAATAGTGTTCTTACACCTCTTTTGAAATCATGAACCATATTGAAGTTGGATTTCAAAAGTGTTTCCAATATAGTTATCTAAATGATTAAATTGTGTTTTAATGGGATGAGATATTTTCAAATTGATGTGAATAACATGAAAGTGTGTTATTTTCTAAATGGTTGTGTCCTTATGAAAAGTTTTGTAAGATGTGAATTGGGATTTTGATCTCATTGTTATGAGTTTTGAGAAAAATGATGGGTTGGTTGACCGTTTTGTTTTAAAAAAGTGGAAAGAATTTTAGTTTTATCATTTGGTATTTCAATGAGAGACCACATGAATGGGTTTATATAGGATTATTTATGGTTTATGGAATGACTGGATGAGTGTGGGATTAATATGAGGAGGGTGCTAGGTGTGGCACAAAAACATGCATATGTAAGGCCCATGGGGTACCATTGGTGGATACGCCAACCGCTGAACCGTTGGTTTTCAAAGAAATGTTTTTAAATAAAAACATGATGTCTTGATGAATTGTTTGGGATGGGCTATATTGTGTCTTTTTGGAAAATTTTGATGTTGTGGGATGTTTTGAGTCCAAGAACCCCTTCTATTCAAACTATGTTTTGGGTTTGTGTTTGGTTGGTAAGCTGGGTAGGAGGACCGGTTAGTAGTCTCCTATGAGATATGTTTTCGGAAACCTTTACGGTGGTTCCATTAATGTGTTTGGATCTATTTTGAGGAACGTTTTTACCAATGGACCATCTTGGTTGGGTTCTTGGGTTCTCCCGTTGGATATGGTCTGCGCCCATTAAGGGTTAGTGCACAACTGAAGTGAATCCCGGATTGTTTCGCCGTTGGAAAATCCTCCAGTTGATCAATGTAAGGATTATTTTCTTGAGATTTGTAGAATGAGTCTACACCATTTACATTCTTAGTTTTTTTTATCCTCTTATTTTGGAAGAGTGCTCGTGGATGGTTGAAAGAGAACATAGTTTCTTAATCTACCTGATTCATCAAAGGTTGAATTTGTCTGGGGTTGTCAGTATGGATAGTGTCTAAGAGGGCTTCTGAGTCGTTCCTAGTCTCTTCGAAGAAGGGGTTTATGTTAGACCACCCGTGTGGGAAATCTGGCCATGAAAGGCTGTTATGGACACTTTTTAGAATGTTGTGATATTTGGGGATGTTGTATAAGTACCCCTCCTTTCATTATTTCTATGAGTCGCTTTGGTAATGTTTGGTGATGCGTTGTGATGTCGCGTGCTCATTTGATTTTAAAGGTAAAATTGTACAATATTTTGTGACTCTTTTTTTTCAGAAGTGTTTCTCCTTTCGGGAGATCTCGACATCCTCTGTTTTAGAGGAAGGTGTTTACATGTGTCCTTTATTTCTGTTGTTTCTCACCCGAAGAAACAAGGTGTGATGTGAGTGCATCCTCTAAACCCTTATTTCAGTGAAATTACATGTTTGGGTAAAGTGACTTCTGGAGTGTGTTTTTTATTGGTGAACTCATCTAGTATTTTGTGTAGTTGTTTGTAGAATCAAAAGAATAAATTCTATTCGGGGGTTTCCAAATCCTAACTTCGAGGACGAAGATGCTTCAATCATTCCACCTCTAGCCATAGGTCCTGGAGAGAAGCCGGCACGTAGTCAGAGGAAATCCAAGTGTAGTTTTTAACATTTTACAAAGAACTGTTCTCAGTATGAGATATGGGAATAGTTTAAAAATTTTGTTTTGTCATCTTGCTTCTTTTGTTCCCGTTCTGTGGAAAGAGGTAGAGGGCCTCATCCCCATGTTATCTCCCAATTACATTATTTTCCCCTTTGTTTTCCTTTGGGTTCAGGGGAAAGGTTTTAGATTTGTCAGGACATGTTGAGTGAACATTTAGTAGTAACGTTTCCCCATAAAACCATGTAGGTATAAGGATACACATGGTTAGCGCACAGTTTACCAAACTGTGCAGGCTAACCATGTAGTCGTCCCAACTCTTTATGTATTTGTGTTTTTCTGTTCTGGTCCATATTGGTTAGTTAATATGGTTGGTTCTTATGGTGGGGAGACCCACTATGAGTCTCATGTATATTTTTTTTGAAAATACCTAATGGGATACTACCCCTTATACCAGGGAGATTTTTCGGGGCTCCCTTGTTAGTGTCTTGATTCTTCATCGAAAAAAAAAATTAAGTTGTCGCTTATGGTTGGGGAGCCCATTTGTAAATCCTTGTACCAGTAACTCACTTTTGTACTTGGTATTGGTTTGGAAGTGTGTAGTCTCGTTCGGAGCTATATAACCACCTACATCTTCCTTGGGTAAAGGTTGGGATTGAAGAGTTCCCAATGGTTTAGTTATATCAAGGTAAGTGTAACTGTGTTCGATGTTCTTGTTTGTTTGGGTAAATTGCTTGAGCCTTGTTCTGATAGTGTTTGAGGATTTTTATTTTAGGATAAATCATGAATGTGATTGATCATTTCAGTAAAGAGTTGTATGTTTTTTTTGTAAATTATTCCTACCTTAATTGACCACTGGAGGTGTTTTGGCCCTTGGGGGTGAAGTTTAGCAAAAGAGTCTTTTTCTGCCTTTCGGTTGGGTTTGGTTTTTTCTTGGTCCTTGATGTGGCTTTATGAGGGCGGAAAGTTTTATGTTGAGGAGAATTGTCACACCCATGACCTTTTTTTAAATTCATTATTAATTTAATTTCCATTCCTGATTTGTTTTGGGGGTTTACCACTCATTTTGGTGAAAATGGAGGGTTTTGAAAATTTGGGCCAAACCGTGAGCCCAATTCCAGATTTAAAAACAAATTTAGTATCTTCGCAAACTCCTTCAATTTTTACTATTTTATACCCATTATACTTCCCAATTGGCATACCCTGAAATATTAAATTTACAATATCCGTTTGGACCACATAGAAATCCAAAATCATGATGGATTTGGGTTTTTGATTATGGTAATGGGTGTTCCTGTAAGCCCATTTCCTGCTTTAAGTTAATATTTTAAATTTTCCATATCTCGTTAATTTTTTACTTTATTCCCATGATTCCACCTCCCACTCAAAGCCAATATCCATAGGATCTCCCCATTATCATTTTAGAAATTTTGGAGCTCAAGTGAAAAGCGAATTAGGGAGTTCTTTCATACTCTTTCTCAATTCGACCAGATATGAAAAGGTAAAATGAATCTTTCATAACTCCTTCAATTTTCATCCTTCTTCCCCCATTTCAGTCCCCACATTACCTAATATGACTCCTTCAATCCTCCATACCTGTTTTGGGTTGTTTTAGATTCATATTATGGAAGATTTAGGGAGATCTCTTTAATATTTCTGCAAGTAAGTATTTCTCTATATTATTTCTCCTCATTTCATAGGGTTTCATCCCTCTTTCTTGATGTTCCAAAGTGTCCAGAACCTAGGGTTCATACCTAGGGTTTATCCATGAGTCTGTGATGAAAATGTGTGTTCTAGGTCTGGATTTATCATCCTTGTGGTGCCGGTTTGGTTCAGTTGATGTTTCACACCATGTTTTGAGGGATTCGACATTTTCGGTATGTGATTTCTTGGGTAGCCATTTAATGATGAGTTAGTTTGCTTAATTAGATAATTTTTCATGTTCCTTATATGCTGTTAATTATGAAAAAACCATTTTTGGTAGCAATAGTATAACATTTGGTATTAATGTTACTTTTTTTTGAAGTGTGTACTTTTCAAAAGTATCTCATGTGTTATCTCTTGTGGTAGTTTTGTAAAATGTGGAAGTGATTTATTAGTTGTTGAAAGGGGATGTAAATTTTGGTTTGGTAGTGATATAGTGTCTTGTGGGCCAAAAGAGGGGGGTATTTGAATGGGTTTTATGTGTATAACATTTTTATAATCCTTGAAAGTGTTTTATGGATTTGTGTGTTCTCATGGGTATCTTTTGTGATATTGTTCAAGGGGATTATATAACATTTGAAATATGATTATAACATTTTTATTGGGCTGAAAATTCTGTTTTGGTAGGGGCTTGGTGTCCTTTTGGCTTAAAAAGAGGTTTTAAAATGGGTTTTATGTGCAATGCTTGGGTATACTCCTTATAATTGATTTATGAAAGTTATGAGTAGTTTATTGAGTTGTGTAAGTGGTGAAAATATATCATAAAACTGTTTTGGTATGAGTATATTTGTAAAAGGTCCATTTAATTTTTTAAAAGGCTATTATGTCATATGTGTCATGTTTGAAATATTTTATTAAATTGTTTGAAGGAGATATTGAGGAGTTAAAGTTATGTGAGTGTGATGTGGACTGTTTTGTGTGAGTGTGAAGTGAAAAATTTAAATTTTTATTATGTAAGGAGTGTTATATTCCATGGGTGTGGGATGTTATATGAGTTCCAATATCTGATAATTGTTTTATAAAATTTTTTAATGGTTTTTTGGAAGTGTTGAAGAACTGTGAAATGTGTTGTGGGTTATTTTGGTGTGAGTCGGATTTCAAAATCATTTTGAATGAAAAATGGAGTTTTGTGACTTTTTTGGTATAAATTATGGGATGTTGGGTGAATGTTTGATATGAAAATGATATTTTCATGTTCAATGTATATTTCTTGACTTGTTGTACTTGTTTGAGCACAAAGGGAAAACCTGGGTATCTAGGTGGGTGGATGTGTACTAGTATGCTAGTGAATCTGTGGGGTGTGGCCTCAGTTTCACTTAGCAAGATTGATGCTTACAACTATAACTAAACTATGATGATGATGATTGGGGACTACTAGGTTATGGGTATGTTCCCTACTAGTGGCTCGTGCACGGGAATTGATATTTGTGATGGTTACTCTCACTGAGATACGAGGTACCTGTGAACCACAACTAGCTAGTGCCTAGGGGTTATTTCCTATTTCATGTGATCATTAGTTACTTTATACTTACTGTCGTCATACGATACATTTGGCTGGAAAATTCAGTAGCTTTGGTGTCTATTTTAAAATTGATAATCCTTTAAAATATCCCAATTGAAAACTGTTCTTATTCAAAGTTGCATCTTTTAAAAATTGTAACTAGCTTTTCATGTTTTTGAAAACTTGCATGCTTTTAGTCATTAAAGGTTTATCATATGGAATATCATATTGGTGTTATCCTACTGGGATTTGTCTCACAGCTTACATACACCATTGGGTGTAAGTAGACTTTCTTATTTTGTGTCACAGGTTTGGGTATAGGTTTTATGCCATTGGTTCGGGTTTTTAAGGGTCCATCGTGATGCAGTGTCATGGAGATGGGTTGAGGGTGGTTACTCCTTCCATGTGGAGATTCATGGGAAGTCATTTCATGAGTTTTTACCTTTGTAATGGTCTTGAAACATTGTTTAAAATTGTTTAATTCAGTTCTGAATTTTATTAAAAGATGTTTTGGTTTGAAAAATCCTGATTAGATTTCTTGGATTCATTTTTTGGTTTAAGTATACAAACTCGAGTAAATCATTCCCAATTTTTAGTTTTTGATACCCGTGCACTTTTTCCAGACCGTGGGGATCGGGAACGCCCTTCGGGACTTCCCACATATCGGGTCGGGTGCCAGTTTTGGTGGCAACTAGTATTGGTTTGTGATAATTATTGAATAATTTTCATAGATGCGGGTTGTCTAGGTCCAAATAGCAATCTCTCAGTTATTTTCAAATAGCATGAATTTGTTTCCACAACTCATAAAATGAATATCCATAAATCATTGTTTACCATATGTAATATTTTAAATATATATAAATTGTATTGTACTAATTACTAGTATGTATCTCTCATGGAATTTTTATAACAATTGTATTTTATTTTTCTCATATATATACATATAAATCTCTCCATGTAGAACACTACAATCCTATCATAACATGTTCAACACATAATTTTCCCTCAGAATACTCCAATGAATGGCATTCCCATGAAATCATATTTTTGTACTATTCTCACCATATTCACAGTATTTATCTCTATAAATAATACATTATTAATTTACTGTCAAAAAAATATAGATACATTTTTTAAATTGAAACATATCCATTTTTTCAACTATCGTCGAGTTTAGGTTTGTCTCACATAGTGATCAATGTTATATGTGGTCAGTACATGTAAACCACAATATATGTAGAATGATTTATATAGAGTAGTTGTAGGAGACACTCACCACTTAAATTGAATGGCCCAGACCAGTCACATCATATGGGATGTCAAATATTAACAGATGTTATTATTGGAGTAATAGTGTTCCACAAAGGACTCTCCCATGTCTATTTTCCAATATAGAATGCCTCCTATTTATAATAAAAATAATTTCCATTACATTTATATATTTGACTATGTTGTATTCCCCTATCGATCATGACCCTATGTGTTACCTCTCTTATAGTGCAACCCACATCGCTGTTTCATGGCAACGATGTCCACTCATGCAATCCTATATTCATCCCACTGCATCTACCTTGCTACGCTGGCCCTGCTAGATTCCTTATGTGTTGTTGAACCCAACTCCCAAAATGAATGGGTTATTCTATATTTCATGCATACATGGTTAGAGATTGTTTTTTAAGGACACTAAATCAATCAAATGGCTTATTCATCATGAAAATATACATTATTTATGTTAATGAACATAAACATGTTCTACCTAAAATATTACTACCTAGAAAAAGCATTCTTATCTTCATTATTAAAATATATTATTATAGTTTTTCATAGACAATTGTGTTTCTTTTTTCCTGTATTATTCACATTATCAAGCAATAAAATGATATTTCATGGAATTTTTCAGATCCACATCATGAAAATATTTTATGATCACATATTGTAAACATTTTTGAAATATTTACATTGTTTATATAATAATGTATTAGAATTTGAGATCCGTCCGAATAATCCAAAAATTTATATATATAATTCCCTAATAATGAAATAAAATTACATTAAAGTAATACATAACAATTCACAAATCATCAACAATTCATATAGTGAAACATATTTAATTATTGACAATAAATTCAACCTCATATCAACAATCTCCACCCATTTAATTTGTTGTCAACATCAAAAAAACATCATTCAAGAAAACATATGAATATAAAATCCTCCCACATATTGTTAAACAAATGAAATGTATGTGTTGGGAATTCTAAAAAAACGTTCTCATCCATTTGGAAATTATTTCTCTACTACATCCAACAGAATGATGATTTCACATTGTTCTATTAGAGAATCGCATTTATTTAATCAACATAATTTATACATTTCCTAACCCAATCTAGAGAACAATATATATATATGTATATATATATATAACATAGAGATTCTAATATATCCATAAACTACCATTCTTGTTAGATCATGCTAAACATTTCTCAGTTGTTCTATTAGGGGTTAGAAAAAATTTAATTAACCAATATAACTCTAAATCCATCAAACAAATCATAAAGATAAATCTCAAAATATTTATCTCCCCATTAGTCTAATTTTTCTTCAATTAATATCCCCATAATAATTGTTATGAATTTTAAAATTAATAAAATGGTTATAATTGTGATGGTAATAATGAATATTTTAGTTTTATAGAGCTGTTTGGAAGTTCTCTATTCACTATGTACTGGTGATTTAATAGTTTCATCTCATCAATGATACCCCTAATGGGATGAATATGTATAGTATAATTACATGTATGTTCGTATCAATGAATATATTTAATGGATAATAATACTAGAAATTATATTTTTTCAGGAGAACCATGCATGCTAAGAGTTTCTGCTCAAACTACACCATTATTTTTTCCCTAATATCAGAGTGGGATTATTTCACTCGATTAATCTTTTTTTCGAGTCTAATAAACATTATTATCTTTTTTAATCATATAAACTACTTTTTTTCAAGAAATTACCTTTTTTCATTTTATTAATTTGATAACATGATTCCCCAGGTTGTTTTATTTTATTTTTAAATAAATTTAACTATCCAGGAAGGCATGTCAAGGAGTTGATAGCACTATGTTCTGAATTATCAAAGAGTTAACACAATTCACTATCATTATTTACATTTCCATTTATGCATACCATAAAATGAGTTTTCAATTCATTATCTAAATAAACTTTCATTCATTTTGTATTCGAATGTTTTTTATCTTCCTCCAATTGATTTGAAATTCATAAATGATTTAGAAAAACAATTAGGAACACTTTCTTGAAAATCATAGTTTTCTCAGATTCATTACCTAAATATCCATTTATTTGTTTTGAAACCACATTACATTTACATCATAGGTACGGTATTATTTAAGTTTTATAATTCATTTTACTATATTTTTACCTTTTTTCTAACATCAACCACAAAATTCTTACAAGAATTTATATCTTTTCAAATTGTTAGCTTGGATAAATTTTTTGTCACAATATTCCTTAAATGAAAATATTTTCCAATTTTTTTATTGTGAGAACACCTTAATTAATAAATGTTTCTTATAAATGACAAAGTATACCAGTAAGATCATGATTTGAGCCCATTTCATCCACATTACCAGGAAAACCACAAAACCTTGATTTTACACATTGGTATGTATTTTTTTCTATACATTTTGCTATATTTTAATTATTAATATTTATCAGTATTTATCATAGTTATTTGTTCTTTTCTTGAAAATTTTCATTATCCCTGTGATATAAGAGGTTACCTCACACTTATATTCTTTGTAACAGTTTTTGTACAATTCTTATACCATTGTTCATCTCCAAAGTCTGAATTTCCATTTTCTATTATTACATTCCTCCTTTTTTTGATCATCTCTTAATATTATAAAATAATTTTTATATGATTGTACATGTCATCACTAATAATAACAAGGACCATTCTTCTCTAGTAATGAAACAAATTTTCAAAGTATTCAAATATATTCATTGTAAAAATATTCATTTTATACCCATTTTCCTTCTCTAATTTAGGTATTCTCATTCCATTAATATTTCCCAAACTAAATATAGTATTCCTTTCATTTCCATTATTTTTAATGTTATGAAAACATTCCAATTCATTATGATTAAATTTATTGTATTAAAAATAATATACAAAGTCTTATTATCCTATTTTTGGTATTATTTGTCAAGACATCATATATTTTGATCCTTACTATTTTTGAGTGGAACCATCACCATATTATAACATTTATAGAATATATATTCATACTTATTATATTATACACCATTTGTTTGGTGAGTATTTTTATAATTATTCAAAATCAATATTTTTCAAGTGTTTTCATTGAATACATTACCATAACATGATACTATATTAATATAAAAAATATATTCTATGTTATTTGATAACATCTTTATGGAGGATGTTTCAATTTGGTTAAAGAAAAATTTCATACTCTCAGTGGTCTCTTGGTCCTCAAGGATCACATATGATGAAATGTCATTTTTGTTCAAGAATTATACAATATTACAATTAGTAATGATTCATAATATTTCAATTTCATATACATCTCTACACCCTATATATTGAGGGTACTCTTCTCATCCTCAACCAATATCAATTTATTTTTCTAATACTCCATCAGCTTATTCATTCGTTCTTCATGCATGTTTCCATATTCTTGTAATTAATATTTCTTCCCCTTTGACCAATTATATTTATTATTTAGATGATGATATTTGGAAAAGATAGATGATTTCTGTCATTTATAAAATGAATGGGATGCTTCTAAAAATATTTACTAAAATACATATTTCTCATAAACATTTCATTTCATATCTTCAATAGGATTAGCATATCCTTTACTACAAGGAAAAATTATTTATTCCTTTGGTTTAAAAATTTCTATCAGAATATAAAATATAACAACCCTTTTATCCAATGCCATCCCCATATTAATAAACTCATATTCCTGCTGTAATTTTTCATCTTGATGACCCCTTAGGCCTTAGAGGATGTGTTTTACCACTGCCATGCATATGTTTATATGATTTTCCTTGAATACATAATAAATATCACTATGTAATCCTTCGCCATCACAAATTTACTTCACCTCATTTGAAGAATCATAATTATATGTGTTTTTTAAACATATACTACTTCTATTTCCATACCTTATTATTTTATTTTATTTAACTATAATATTCATCTTGATCTCCTATTTATGTCCTTTATTTATATTCTTCTGGGTATTGGTAGAAATATCAAAATTCGTATCCTTTGGAGTAACATAATATTAATATATTTATGGTACCTCACTAGTTTCTATAAATATTTACTTTCATAAAAGCTATATTGGATATTTTTAGATCACCAACCCTCTGATACAACAAGTAATACCCCAATCTAGATTGGCCACTATATGGGGGGTAGATCATTTGTTTATTTTTTAGATATTTATTTGTTGGAATTCAAACTCTTAAAATAGTTGAAGTTGTCAATAAATATAGTAATATTTCATAGACTCACATAATGTTAAGAAATAATTGGAGAGATGACATAAAACTATATTTACAAGGATCAGTAAAAATACCTAATCCTTTCCATGTTGGTTATTCCATCATCAGTTATTCTCCACTATAATTTTATAATCAAATTCAAATGGTAATTAAAATATCATGTGGTATGTATCATGAGTCCTCGCATGATTATATTCATAATATATTCCAGTGTGTTTCAAAAATTAACACTCAAGTTCTCTATAATATACACAAGATAATTCAGCTACTGAATTATACTAGATAATTCTTCTACAGTCAAATCAAATTGAGAGACTTTATCCATTATTCAAGTATCCATCCACTACATATTGATTTTTTGATATTCCTTTATGAGCACTCTGAATATTACATTCGTGTGTTTTTTTATCTTGAACAACTAATTGGCAGGATAGTCTTTCTAGATCCATCATTTATGGTCACCTATATTAGAACATTTTCCATAGTGAAATAACTTCCCTAAAAAATCTTCCTTCTATTAACCTAGTTGTGGAATTAATAAAATGTTTTTTAGTGCGTAAATAAGTTATTGAAGAATATTTTATATAAGAAGGGACTTCCAAAATATCAACTTGTAATGGGCCAGACCCTCCTGATCCATTACATTGTGAAATTATAAATTTTGGGGTGTCCTAGACTCGTCGATCAGTCCAACCCGTCAACTTCACTAATCAACTTCACTGATCAGCTTCACAGATCAGCTTTACTGATCAGCTTCAGAGATCAAATTCACTTATCAGTATCACAGATCGGTTTCATAGATCGGTTCCACTAAATTTGTATTGCTGATTGGTTTCACCAAATTTGTTTCACAGACCAGCTTCACCAAATCAGTTTTACAGATCGGTTTCAGCAAATCGGTTTCATAGATCGGTTTGACCAAATAGGTTTCAAAGATCATTTTCACCAATATGGTTTCATAGATCAGTTTCACCAAATCCATTTCATAGATTGGTTTCACCAAATTCATTTCATAGATCGGTTTCACCTAATTGGTTTCATAGATCGGTTTCACCAGATCGGTTTCACCAAAATGATTTCACAGATCAGTTTCACCAAATCGGTTTCAAAGAATGGTTTCACCAAATTGGTTTCACCTATCAGTCTCACCAATCATCCACATTGGGGTGTCATGGTTTCCTTCTATATTATTCCCGTAACTCTACTTTTAATTATTTTAAAATTTTAAAAGTGTTTTAATGACATTTTTAACGCCAGAAACAATGTTTTATATCCCCTAAGAGTGGGGAGACCTGCAACTGACCCTTTTTCCTCTCTTTAAATTAAATCCTTTAATACATAACTATTTTTTCCACCCCTCTGATGATAATTATTAAATATTAATTAATTCCATCATGTGTAACTATCTAACTACGAGTTGAATCCATGATTCACCTTTAAATCCATTCAAGATTTTCACATCCTGTAACTCTGAGATCATGCCCTTTTTATCACACTAGAATTCATTCTTCTTCTTCGTGGATAGTTTCTTTCCTTCCTTGGTGCGTTTGGAGTCCCCTTTCTTGAGACTAGTGGTTCACCTATGCCGGAGCCTTTCCTGCTCATTCTTGGATTTCTCGGAGTTTCCTCCCCTCTAATTCGTGCATCCCAGTTATTAGTGCATGGTGAAAACCTTCAATCGTTGATCATCCAAGTAGGTTTCTTCCTTCATATCACTTTATTGTTCATCATTCATGGTGGGTATGAAACTTTTTCCAGCAAGGATGGATGAATCCAACCCTTAATGAAGATAATAAATGGATTTAATGAATGAAGGGGTGTGTTTGATAATGTTGTTTTAGTCTTTTATCTTTTCCTATATGTTTTCAATTGAATGGGATTATGTCCACTAAAATTCATAGTCATTGGTGGTCCTTTCGAGAGAACTAACGAACCAATGTTATCTATATATTTATTTGATTGAATGGATATAACATGGAAACTGGTAAATCACATAAATTTAGTAAATTAAATTGATTCCCAATGAATAAGAATCCTTGTGTGATCACCCGAGTTAACTAAAACGAAATACAGAACTAAATGAATGGCATGTTTATATTGGAATACCCCCTTGATCTGTTTTGGTGATGTTTATGGTTAATTATTATGAAGGGACATGGATGGGGATGGAATCCCCTATTGAGAAGTTATTTTTTTGTGGACCTAAGGCCATGTGGGGTCATATTTTGGGGCTTAGATTGGTTTCAGTACATTGAGGGATCTCACAGATACCTTCTGGTGTTGCGACATTACAAGAGAACAGGGTGTGAATGCTTAAATTGATTCTTTGTTGTTTTTCCTTCTCTGGCTTGTGTCTATCCCTATTGGTTTCCCAGTAGTGAATAATTATCTAATTAGAATCGCTAGAATATGAAAACAAGAAATGGTTCAATGGGGAATTGTTTTTCGGGAATGAGTAGTGACATATATGTGGCTATGGTGCTTTTTATGAATTAATAGTAACGAGGGTGTTTTTATACGAGATGGTTTTGGAACCCCTAGGATGGGATGAGTGCTTGATAAATACATATATAATTTTTTTTTATGTTTTTTATTTACACACCATCTAAGTTGATCACTTCGTGCCAAACACACCAATTTCATGGGGGAGGGTGTTTTCCAAACACTCCTATGAGTGGTTGGTTGTTAGCTCTTTTTCAGCTCCCTTTCCCGAGTAGCCCAATATTGTTCGGGTAGGCTATGATGACCTGAAGTATATTATAGCCCATGATCCTTCAGGTAGAGTATGCTGAGGTGATTTTCCTAGGTGTGTGTGGTTAGGTGGTTTCCCAACTACCTTTGGGATGAGGCCCATGTGTCTTCTGACGTGGTGGCAGTTGTTCTGGCCATGGTGTCTGTAGGTGTGATTATGTGTGGTTCTTGTGGCCCAGTTGTTTTCGGGTGGGTTGTGTGTTTTTGGTAGCCCATGTGTGTGTGCTCGAGGGATGGTAGTGGTCTTTGGTGAGAATTGTATGAGTGGTTTGACGCATAGTAAGTCTTCAATAACCAGTTGGAAAGTGGTGCGGGGTACCCAAATATCTCCGTGCTATTACGATTACATTACATGACGTGCGTTATTTGGGGAGTGTGCGGTGGTGAGGTTGGGTTGATAGAATCTTGATAGGAGCTTTAGTTTTCTCCTTTTCTCGTTGGGCATTATAATTCCTCCCTACTTGTGTATGAGGGCTTTTGGTTTTCCCTGTTGAGTATACTTGTATACTCACCATACGTATATAAAACTACTTCCACGTTTCCAATAGGAAATCGGGGATCATGCAAGACTATACTAGTTCGAACATTGGGATAGTTTTTGTTTCTTCTTTTCTTTTCTTTATTACTTTTCTTTGGTGTTTTCATGTAATTTGAAGCACATTATTTGGGAACAATTATATGGGAATGGTTTGTTTTGGCTTTACTTTTACCTCCAGATTTGTTGTTGTTTGTGATTTACTATCTTATCTCCTAATCCTACTAAATAAAAAAGGGTAATTCCTTCTATTTTGTGTGTGATTATATGGCCTTGGTTCTAGTCACCACTCTAGGACCTATTGAAGGTGGGTTTCTGGGGTCATTATCCCTCCTTCATCTTGAGGAAGGAGGGTTATGGAAATCTGATGTCCCTTCCCTCATCATGGTGAAGGCGGGTCATGAAAGAATGGTATCAGAGGAGAGGTTTGAGAGATAGGATGGAGCACGGGGTAAGGTACAATGAGGATTGCATGGGATGGTAGGGAAATAGTGGTAGGAAATCTTGGTGTGTGAAATAGGATAGAGAAGTTTGGAAAAGACACATGATTTTAGGGCCCCCCGTGATCCAATGAAAGGACTCCAGAAAAACCAAACGACCATGTTAGGCAACATTGATTTCAGTTTAGAGGCCCTAAGAAAGGTATATGCATCATAATGACTTGTTTTCTTGTGTGTTCGGGGTGGTCTGGGAATTTAAATGAATAAAAAGTTTAATCAATATTTAAAATCAATCATCTACATTACTCGGGGTTAGGCATTCCTTGTTTACCTAGTAGTTATGGAACCCGGATGACAAATATGAGTAGTGCAGGCAATCGAGCCCCAAGTGGATGATTTGGCTGATTAGCAGAGGGCTTTCCGAAAGGAGGAAGATGACCAGTGGTATTGTATGCGTTGTTCCTTTCAGCGATAGACCCTCAATAATTATGAGGGTAGCGTCTCAGACATGGAGACAGAGAGGTGGATTGAGGAGATGGTGGTAGCTTTCATCTTGATCCGGAAGCCGACGGAGTATTAGGTTTCTCTGGCAGTAATCTAGATTCATGGAGTAGCACATTAGTGTTTGAATCTCTATCTTGGGGAGAAGAGGGAGGCTGAAGTTTCATGGACTGACTTCGAGAGGGAATTTTGTGAAAAATTCCACTCTTACATGATGAAGGCTGAAAAGAGGAAGGAGTTACTCTCCCTTTACAAGGGGAGCATGCCATTAAGGGAGATGGGAATCAAGATCAAGGATTTCATTCATTTTTATTCGAACCTTTTTTCTGGATGAGGATTCTCTCGCGAGATGTTTAGAGGAGGCACTCCATCATTCCCTTCAGTATTCTATTACTCCCTTCACCCTATCGACATACATGGAGGTCCAAAATAAGGATGAAGTGATGGAGAGGATGCACATGATGGCAGTTGTTCCATGACAGGGGAGATAGTTAGGATCGTCAAAGGGGAAGGCCATCACTAGCATGCCTCCAGCATTAGGGCCTTATCGGTTTCGGCCAGTGGGTAGAAGGCCCCAACAGTTCCAATTTTGATCTCTCTATCCTTTCCCTTTCCTCTCAATCCCTGGACCGTGGTGCTTCATCTATGGATGTCAGGGTCTCCTTCAGAATTAGTTCTTAGATAGAGTGAAGTACACTGGGGGTTGTCAGGTTTAGCGCCCAACTCAGTAGCAATAGTTTCTAGCAAGGGCCGTTTAGTAGCAGTAGTAGGGACAGCGAGCTCCCGCTCCTCCAAGAGAAGACATGGCAGGAGGAGGCCGACCCCAGGGTTCCTCTCAAGGACCTCGACCAGGGAGTGGTCGGGGAGGCAGCCGATAGCTGAGAGGTATTGGAGATGGGCGTGGGTAGTTGTACGCTGCAGAGGCAGTAGTTCCTACTGGTCCGGAAGTCGTTCGAGGTACAATGAGATTGTTTAGCACTCTTTCTTGAGCATTGATTGATTTAGGAGCTTCACACTCATTTATTACACCCAGTCTATCCCATTCCATTGTCCTATACATAGAGTGAATCGCCATGACCCTTGTGCTGATTATGCCAGTTTTGTGTCATTCTAGTTGGTTTGATATTTTTCAAGGATATAGAATGATGTTGGGGCCGCATTAGTCTAGTGGGGATCTCCTTCTGCTGCAAATGTAGCCATATGATGTCATCTTTGGCATCAACTAGATATTTTCTGTGCACGCTGTTATCGAATACTTCTGGTGAAGAGTATTGTTGTATGATGAGGATGGCCAACATGTGTATTTTGTTGGAGAACATATATTTCAGGTGGGGAGATGGTGTGGGTGCCTCTTCTTTCTATATTGTCCATGATTTCAGCAGAATCAGGGGATGCCGAGATGATGGATGTTCTGAGAGTTGTTAGAGAGTTCTTGGATGATTTTCCCAAAGAGTTTTTGCATTTACCCCCTCGACGTGATGTCGAGTTAGGGATAGACTTACAACCTGGTGCCCATATGATTTCCATGGATCCTTATCGGATAGAGCCTTCTGGGTTGCGAGAGTTGCAGATTCAGATTGACGATCTGATGAATAAGGGTTTTGTCCAAGGAAGCATGTCACCATGGGGTGCTCCGGTCTTGTTCTTGAAGAAGACAAATGGTGGTATCACGATGTGCATAGATTACCAGAGACTGAATCAGGTAACAGTCAAGAACTGTTATCCTCCCTCGATGATTGAAGATCTCTTTGACCAGCTGAGGGGAGCAGGCTGGTTCTCTAAGATCGATCTTCAGTCTATGTATCACCAGTTAAAGGTGAAGGAAAGTGATATTCCGAAGACTTCTTTCAAGTAAAGGAATGAGCACTTTGAGTTTTTAGTCATGTAGTTCGGGGTTATAAATGCACCTAATGTGTTGATGGGGCTCATGAACTATATTTTTCGCGAGTCTCTAGACAGGTTCTTGATTTTTTTCATCAATGACATTTTTATCTACTCATGATCAGAGGAGGAACATACTATGCACCTCAATACGGTCTTGAAAATCGTTTGACCTCACCTTCTCTATGGGAAATCTTCCAAGTGTATGTTCATGACAAGAGAAGTGCATTTCCTTGGACACAAGGTGTCTTATCAAGGGGTATTGGTTGATATGTCAAAGGTTGAAGCAGTTGTTTCCTGCAAAGAACCCAAGAATGTGATGGAGGTTTGTAGTTTTCTAGGTCTTCCAGACTATTATCAGAGGTTCGTACCTGAATTCTATTGAGTTGCAGCTTTATTGACATCTTTGACCAAAAAGGACCAGGCCTTCATAGAGAGTGAGCAGTATCCGGCAACGTTCAACTATCTGAAGGAAATGTTGGTCAGTGATCCAGTGCTCAGGTTTCTAGAGGAAGGGGTGTTGTATGAGGTATTTTGTGATGCTTTTGGACATGGCTTTAGATGTGTGCTAGTGTAGAAATAATGAGTGATATATTGTGGGTCTAGGTAGTTACATCCTCATGAGCGTAACTACACCACCCATGATCTAGATCTTGCAGCAGTAGTCTTCTCATTGAAGTTGTGGCAGTATTACCTCACTGGGAAGCACTTTGTGGTATCCATGGACCATAATAGTTTGAGGCATATCTTTACCCAGTGGTACATGAACATGAAATAATGAAGTTGGGTGGAGTTTCTTTAGGACTACAACTTAGAGTTCTCTTAAAATGAAGGTAAGGGGAATGTTGTGGTTGATGCCTTGAGCAGGAAGTCACGAAGGGAAGCTGTTCAAAAATATGTGGATTCTTGGAAGGTAATAGAGGAGTTAGCTGAACTACACCTAGATTTAATGGAGTATGGTGGTAGAGGTTGTGTGTTTCAGATGACAGTACAAACCTCTCTATTGTGCTAGGTTTATGAATCTCAGTGGGGATACATAGAATATGAAGTGATGCGAGATTGGGTTAACCAAGGAAATGATCCGGAAGGGTGGTTAGAGGATGGTCAGAATCAGATTATTTTCCGAGGGAAGATGTTTTTCCTTGAGATGATGCATGAGGGAGTTCACCATGACTTCCATAACATACTCGTAATGGTACACCTTGGAGTTTCCAAGATGTATTGAGGCATGGGGGAACTGTTTTGGTGGCCCAGGGAGAAACAGGCAGTGGTAGAGTTCGTGGAAAGGTGCCTAGTGTGTCAGCAGGTGAAGGCTAAACACTGTGTCCCAGGAATATTGTTATAGAATTTAGATGTCCCCAAGTAGAAGTGGGACAACATATTGTTGGATTTCCTCACAAAACTACCCAGGCATCAAGGAGGTTGTGATTCTATCTGGGTAGTGGTAGACTGGCTGACGAAGTCAGCTCACTTCATGGCGATCAGGGAGTCGAGTGCAGTGGATGCCTTAGCATGGAGATATGTAGATGAGGCGGTGCGATGTCATGGATTTCTGAGGTCCATAGTCTTGGATAGGGATGCAAGGATTACCTCACAAGTTAGGATGGGATTGTAGCACGCTTTTGGCACCCAGCTACATCATAGCACTGCTTTCCACCCCTAGACAGATGGGCATATAGAGCGAACTATCCGGACATCGGAGGATTTTCTATGGGCATGTGTTTTAGACATCAGGGGATCATGGGAATGAAATTTTCCCTTAGTAGTGTTTTCCTACAATAATATATATCACTCTACAATTGGCATGGCACTATTTGAAGCCTTTTACGGGAGGCAGTGTTGTTCGCCCGTGTGCCGAACCGAGGTTGGGGAGGCAGCAGTTCACTGCCCATAGGTAGTGCAGAGTACAATGAAGAAGGTTCAGCTTGTGCGTGAGAGGAAGAAGGCATCCCAAGACCGGATGAAGTCATATGCTAATCATAGGATGAGGCCTATGGATTTCAATGTTGGAGACCATGTGTTCTTGAAGGTTTCCCCTAGATGTGGGAAGAAATGATTCAGCTAGGGGAACAAGCTCTCTCCTCGGTTCATCGGGCCTTTTCAAGTGTTGGGGTGAGTCAGTGAGGTGGGATATCAGCTAATTTTTCCACCTTAGTTGGAAAGGATCCATGACATTTTCAACATCTCCTTGATTCCTCGATATTTACATGATGATTCCCATGTCATTGACTGGGGATAATTGGTTATAGGGGACAATTCTACATCCGTTGATGGACCAGTGAGGATCAAGGATCAAAATGACAAATTGCTTCGTGGACGGATAATCCCTTTGGTTTGTGTGGTGTGGAGGCATGGTGGCCTTGAGGAGAGTACTTGGGGGTGAGAAGCTCAAATGCGCACCCAGTACCCAAATCTGTATTGAGGTGTCTTTCAGATCCTTCTTTATTGTTCTGGTTTTTGTGACCTATTGTGATGTATTGAAAACCTTGTTGGTTTATGAGATGTTTTGTTTCCATACTTGGGAATGTTTATGAAAAGTCCTGATATGTGGGGAAGGGAGGACCAGATCCCTAAACATGATGCATTAAGGTGGATGTGATTAAACCTATCTAGGTGAGTTAGTACCGCCCAAAGTGGATATTATCATGACATGGAGGAAATAACTCCATGATCCATGTATCAGGACAATGTGATCCTTCGAATTAATATGACCGTATGTGGTTGTTTGTATCAGAGAGGTATCTTCTGGAGAGGTTTTTTGGGTTACTCTTGTATTCTCGAGGGTGAGAATAATATTGGTTGTTATCTGATGTAATGGCCCAGACCCTCCAGGTCCATTACTTTTCCAAATTCTATGTTTTGGGGTGTCCTGGACTCATAGATCATTCCCACCCATCAGAATTCTAGATCAGGTTCACAAATCAACATCATTGTTCAGCTTCACAGATCGGCTTCATTGATTAGCTTCACTGATCAGCTTCACAGATCAGATTCACTCATCAGCTTCATAGATCGGCTTCACAGATCAGCTTCACTGATCAACTTCAATGATCAGCTTCACAGATTAGCTTCACATATCAATTTCAACATATCGATTTCATATATTAGTTTCACCCAATCAGTTTCACAGATCGGTTTCAACAAATCGATTTCACAGATCGGTTTCACCAAATTTTTCTTGCATGTCGGTTTCAGCGATCAGTTTCACCAAATTGGTTTCACAGATCAGTTTCACCAAATCGGTTTCACCAAATTGATTTCACTGATTGGTTTCACCAAATCTTTTTCACAGATCGGTTTCACCAAATAAGTTTCACATATCGGTTTCACCAAATCGTTTTCACAGACCCTTTCACCAAAACAGTTTCAGATTTCGATTTCACCAAATCGGTTTAACATATCGGTTTCCCCCAATCAGTTTCAGAGATTGGTTCCACCAAATCAGTTTCACATATCGGTTTCACCAAATCAGTTTCACATATCAGTTTCACCAAATCAGTTTCACAGATCGGTTTCACCAAATCCGCTTCACAGATCGGTTTCACCAAATCCATTTCACATATCAGTTCCACCAAATCGGTTTCATAGATCAGTTTCACCAAATCGGTATCACAGATCGGTTTCACCAAATCGGTATCACAGATCGATTTCATCAAATCGATTTCACAGATCGATTTCACTAAACCGGATTCATAGATCGGTTTCACCAAATTGGTTTCACAGATGAGTTTCACCAAAGCGATTTCACATATCGGTGTCACCAAATCAGTTTTACATATCAGTTTCATTAAATTGGTTTCACAGATCGGTTTCACCAAATCGGTTTCACCAAATCGGTTTCACCAAATCGGTTTCACAGATCGACTTCATAGATTAGTTTCACCAAATCAATTTCACAGATCGGTTTCACCAAACGGTTTCATAGATCGGTTTCACCGAATCCATTTCACAGATCTGTTTCACCTAACATATTTCACAGTTCTGTTTCACCAAATCGGTTTCACAGATCAGTTTCACCAAATCGGTTTCACAGAATGGTATTATTAAATCGGTTTCACAGATATGTTTCACCAAAATAGTTTCCCAGATTAGTTTCACCAAATCCATTTAACGGATCAGTTTCACCAAATCAGTTTCATAGATCGGTTTCACCGAATCTGTTTCACAGATCGATTTGACCAAATTGGTTTCACAGATAGGTTTAACCAAATTGGTTTCACTGATCGGTTTCACTAAACCGGTTTTACAGATTAGTTTCACTAAATTGGTTTCACCCAATCATTTTCACAGATCGGTTTCACTGGTCAGCTTCATAGGATCAGCTTCATAGAATTAGATTCTCCCAATCTTCTTCGCAGGATCAGCTTCACATTATCAGCTTCACCATATCAGCTCCACTGATCGGTTTCACCTATCATTCTCACCAATCGTCCATAGAGGGGTGTTAGGGTTTCCTTCCCCATTTTACCCGTAACGACACTTTTGAGTCTTTTAACAATTTTAAAGTGGTTCAAAGTCATTTTCAGCACCATAAACAACATTTTAAATCCCCAAAGAGTGGGGAGACCCTAAATGGCCTCGTTCTGCTCTTTTTAAATTAAATCCTTTAACGTAAAACTATTTTTTCCAACCCACCAATGAGAATTGTTAAATAACAATTAATTCCATCATGTGTGATTGTCAAACCACAATATAAAGAAACGATCGGCCATTAATGCCATTCTAGATTTTCATATCCTGTAACCTCAAAGATATATCCCTTTTTAACACACCAAAATTAATTCTTCTTCTTCTTAGCTGGTATCTTTATTTTCTTGGGGCATTTGGAATCCCCTTTCCTGAGGCTAGTGGTGCGCTTGTGATAGAGACCGTCCTGCTCATTCTTGGAGTCCTCAGATTTCCCTCCCCTGTAGGTCTTTCATCCCAATTATTGGTGTGAGGAGAAAAACATTGATCATTGATAATCCAAGTAGGGTTCTACCTTCGTCTCTCTTTACTGTGCATCATGTGGGGTGGGTATGAAAATGTATCCTATGGGGATGGATGAAACAAAACCTTAACAAAGATAATAAATATGTATAATGAATAAAATGGTGTGTTTGATAATGTTGTTGTACTCTTTTATATATTCCTATATTATATGAATTGAATGGGTTTATGTCCACTAAAAATCATAGTCGTTGGTGGTCCTTTCTTGCGCACTAACGAACCATCGTTTTCTTGATATTTATGTGATTGAATGGCTATAACATGGAAACAGTTAAATCACTTAAACTCGGTTGATTAAATGGTTTCCCAAAGAATAAGAATCCTAGTGTGATCACCCCGGTTAACCAAAATGAATGATAGAACTAAATAAATGGCATATTCAATTTTGAAAACTCCCTTGCTCTTTTATGGTGATGTTTACGGTTGATGATTGTGATGTGACATGGATAAGGATAGGATCCCCTATTGAAAAGTCATTGGTTTGTGGTCCTAATCCCATGTGGGATGTATGTTGGGGCTTGGTTTAGTTCTTGTACATTGAGGGATCTCACAGATTCCTACAGTGGTTGTGACCTTACAAGGGAACTGAGTGTGAATGCATAAATTTCTTCTTGGTTGTTTTTCCTTGGCTTCTGTCTATGCCTGTTAGTTTCCCAGTAGTGAAGAATTATCTAAATTGAATCATTTGAATATTAAAAAAAGAATGGGCTCAATGGGAAATTGTTTTCTGGGAACGACTAGTGACATGTATATTGTTGTGGTGCTTCATATGAATGAATAGTAATTAGGGAGTTTTTATACGGGCTGGTTTTGGAACCCCTAGGATGGGATGAGTTCTTGTTACCTATTTTTATAATTTATTTTTTATGTTTCTTAATCATGACCCATCCATGTTGAGAAGATCGTGTTGAACACCCCCATTTCATTAGGGATGGTGTTTTTCCCAACACTTTTGTGAGTGGCTAGTTATTAGCTCTTTTTCAGCTCTGTTTTCCCATGTATGCTAAGATTCTTTTGGCAGGATGTGATGGCCTAAAGTCCATTATAGGCCCAGATTCATTGGGCAGGGTACGCCGAGGTGACTGGCCCAGTTGTGTGCGGGCAGGTGGTTCCCCAAGTTCCTTTGGGATGAGGCCTAGTTGTCTTCAGGCGTGGTAGCAATTGTTCAGGCCCGCGTGTCTGTGATCATGGTTATGTGTGGTTGTTATGGATTGGGTGTTTGCGGGTAGGATGTGTGGTTTTGGTATCCTAGGTGTGTGCAAGCGGGGGATGGTAGTAGGACTGCAGTGAGAATGGCGAGAGAGGTTTGACGCATAAGATGTCTACAATAACCATTGGGAAAGTGGTGTAGTGTACCCAAATATTGATGTGCTATTACTATTACTTTACTTGAATTGTGTTATTTGGTGAGTGTTCCAGGGTGAGGTTGGGTGGATAAAATACTTTCTAGGTTCTTAAGTTGTCCCCTTTTCTCATGGGGAATTAGAATTCATCTCTACTTGTGTATAAGAGAATTTGGTTTTCCCTACAGAGTATATGTTTATACTCACACTATGTATATAAAACTATTTTCAGGTTTCTAGGAGTACATTGAAATTCTTGCAGGACCGTACTAGTTTGAACGTTCGGACAGTTGTTGTTGCTACTTTCCTTTTCTTCAGTAATTTTATTTGGAGTTTTCATGTACTTTGTAGCACTTACTTTAGGAACATACATATGGGAATGGTTTGTTTGATCTTTAGTTTTACCTCGAGTTTGGTGTTGTTTGGGATTTACTATCTCATCTCCCAATCCTACTAAACAAAAAAGGGTAATGACTTCAATTATGTGTGTGATTCTATACCCTTGGGGCTAGTCTTCACTCCGGGTACTATTAAAGGTGCGTTTAGGGGGGTCATTATCTCTCCTTCAACTTGAGGAAGGAAGGGTCTGGAAATCCGTTGTCCCTTCCCTCATCTTGGTGAAGGTGGTTCATGACGCAACTCATGTCATTCAAGTACACTTGATGCATGGGTAACAACTTGAATGGGTTTTCTCATCTAATAAACATATTTTCATATATATTTAATACAATATACAATGTATTCTTTATTGTTCATATGCACATAAAATGAATGTAGTATATATTCTAGGAAAAATCATGTGCTATTGAACAACATACTTGATTCTCGGTGTACCGATTCTCGTATCTCATAACACTTCACTTTGATCTTCAATGTGATATTGCATTAATAGTACATGAAATTGTTCCAATATACATCACATGTGTATAACATAGAATATATAATATATCAAATACTTTTGGATGAAATTATTGAATGACCACATAATGATACATGAAATATCACGTTGGTTCTATTTATTATAGAAGTAAATATCATTATGAAATTACATCATTTTGTAATTAGTATAAGATTCCATATGTATATCATTCACTAAAAGAAAAACTAGCATTGTGGAACTCAAATGGAGACAAATAAGATATTATGATCTCTATAAAAAACTTATCCTAAAATTAATAATCACAATTAACTTGTTATTAACAGGGTATTTAGAGGCTATTGATCATGTATTTAACACATTACAATCCTTAAAAATAATCATAACCATTCAATAGTATGTGATGATGAATAAACATGTCACATATTCCTAACAATATAATTTCCATTATATATTTTATTTTTCACATAGGATATTATCATTATGTTCATGGTCACAAAATATTTCAGTCCACATACGATTATATCAATTTATTTTCATATATGATGAATGAAATTCCATACGGAATAGAAAAAATAACATCAATCCATTATTTAAAATTTGTGTTCTTTTTTTACATATATAAATATTCTATGTTCATTGAAATAACTGTTATTTTTTCTAGTAAATTTCATTTTATTGGTAACATAATTTCATATACTGCATGCAAGTAATTATAACTACATAGCACACTGCAAGCCATAAATGGAATGTTTATCACATTCTACCTCTAAAAAATTCTAAAAGGAATAATTTTTATATATAATATTCATTATTATACTGTACTCACTTTATGTATAGTATTCATCTTTCTAGAGTATCTTCTGTAGGATAAATATAGGTTATTTTTTATGATTTTGGAAAATTCAAATGTAACTGTTTTTTAAACTAAAATCGAGTTTGTTTTGGTCACACATGGAAATTGAGATATTATATTGACACTAACTAAAATCCTAATATCCATTGGAGGATTCATATAAGAGAGTCTATAGAGATTCTCAACACGTCAATAAAAAAGCTCAAATTAGTTTTAACTTGTGGACTATCAAATCTATGTGAAATTTTTAGTGAAGGAACATTGTTCCCCAAATGACTCATCCCACATCTATTCTCCCATACGTCATCAATAATATTTAAAAGAACCACCCCCTTATAGATAAATGGTAGTATAGGGTCCACTCCCAAGCACCATGCCTCTCCACACATTATCTCTTATGATAAGGACCACTTATCTTTTTTTACACCCATAGTGCATGCTCAAGAAGTTCTATATATGACCCCATTCTTTGACCATTCTAGGCTAGCCCAGTTAGATCCCTTTAGTGTGGTTGATCATAGTGCCCACAATTCCTTGTTCATTGTGGATTTCATTCATTCTTTTATATCCCTTGTTTTTTTGGTAAAGGCCAATATATCAACAAAATTCTTTCTTCATCATGAAAATATAAAAAAAAATTAGTTTTCATGGACTTAAAAAATTACCCCCTTAAAAATATTCATGGGATTATCCTTTGTATATTAATTATGAGAAATATATTATTATATTTAAACATTTACAACTAAATTCCTTTGTTGAATTTATTCTTCACATTATCATGTAATAAAATATCTTTCATGGACCACTTTACCTAAACATCACCTAAATAAGGGAAAACCTTTTCTTGTAAACATTTTGTATTATGACAAAAAAAATCACACATATTATTATTTATGATCAATCCAAAAAATCAACATAATGACATGGATCATAACATAAGAATTACAACTGATTCCTATAAATGAATCAATAATATTTCTAAAGTATTTTATCCTTTATCCACCAACACATATTGACTTCTTATAACAAACATAACATACTCTCTATAAGTTATATTTCTTGTTCTACCTACTTAAAATATTCTTAAAAAATATTTAATGAAAAAATATTATTATTCATATGCTAATATTTTTTATATTAAAATAATAATATATATCCATGTACTCTTCTATCAAAATGAAAATTAAACTTTCATTCGTGTGTACAGTGGACTACCACCATACAAACCAAAGATATTCATTTTATATGACTTTCTATCACAGCTGGCAAAAATGATGGATTTAATTTATATATATGGGTTATTGATGAATTTATCCTTATGGAAAGATAATATATTATCAATTATATTTTCTTTTCATTCATTAAAAAATTATAATGTCATTCATTCATAAGTGTGTATTACCACCTCTATAAAGTTATTGGATTCATTTTTCATTACGACGAGACATGGATACTTTATATGAGTTTATTTAATGGATAAATATGATATTTTTATATAATAATGATTATCAAAATATACATAATATTTTTCTTTTTCCATCATGATCATTCATAAATTGAATCATTACTCCACAGTGCATATAGAATATCGTGTCCATGACTGTTATGTAATTCATTTTTCATAAAGATGTTTCATATTTGGTTTTAAAATATTAATTGATCTATAAATTGAAAATTAATATTGGAAAAGTATTTTGAAGTTTATGGAATAATAAACTTTTGGAAAATAGTCAAATTACTGTTTTCATTTTTCACATAGGAGCATAGTAAATCCAAAAATATGTCATTAATTTAAATAACTATGAAACTGAATATAATATTGGTATAAATAAAAGTAACAATAAAAATGAAAAATGATTCTTAATAGTATAAATATTTAACATACATTTATTATTCAAAAAGATATGTAATGAATGAGACCAGTCAGAATCAACGTAAGGGGTACATTAACATAAAAACCATGTTTTAAATATTCCAAAGATTTTTCTTCTAAACATTTATCTTCCATTTCCATATTCTAATAATAATTGAATTGATTTTTTTATATGTAAATAAATAAATTTAAAAATATCATTTTAAATTCATTCATTTTTAATGAAATCAATCATTTTAAATTAATTTTTAACATTATTTTTGAAATATAGAAAGGAATGTATTATTTTAATGTATTTAGAATTAATGGATTTTCCCACCACCACAATCAATAATTAATGTTTTGGATTCTTTAATAAGATTCCTTGTTTTCATAAAAGAAAAAACCTTATTTTCCATTTTCGGGTATTTTAGTTTTAATAAGATGATTTAAAAGTAAATAAATATATCAAAATTCCAAAATGTTATGAATATTGGTAGAAAAGTGTTTCTCAATGGTTCTATGATTAAAAGAATAAAATTTGTTATTCATGATATCTTACTTTACCATTATATAAAATGATGGAATAGACTTATATAGATTATAGTATGAGTGATCTTAATATATATTCTTTGATAGATGATCATGATAAGGCACTCAATGGAATTCAGTAATTTTCCTTATCTTGAAAGTCAATGAGGGAGTTTTCTAGAAATGTTTACCTTGTAGATTTAATTGGTTTGCAAAAATATATGAAAATTATTTAATATTGGTCAATAATATAATTCCCTACGATTTGAAAAGTGTTTTTATTTTTTGTATTTGGGTTTAAAAAAATCATTGATAAAAAGAGTATTTTAAGGTTATGAATTATTTCATTCACACAGTAAATGTTCTAAACAAGGTAAACATTTTATGGGTTTTCATTTTTTTCAATGGATTAAAATATTTCACTCTTTTATGTACCTTACTGTGATTTTTTTCCTTGTCCCACATTTTTAATTTTTTTCATATGGTTAGAGGATGAGTACTAATAAAAAATAGGCCCACATGAAATCAATAATTATTTTTTATGAATATAAGAATTGGTTCATTTTAAAATATTTATATTATTGAAAAAATGGACACTGAATTTTGGTTCCCAATTTTTCATATATGGATTTTTATGTAATACTTATGATATAGATCACTAAATCCATTAACCTATAGGATATTTTACAATGAAATAATTAAAATAATAGTCAGCATATAACAGAATATGTGATTTTTAAGAAAAATTCCTTATATAAATAGATTCATTTTTTTCATATTCTTATGTAATCGACATTTATTATTAATTCTTCTATATTGTATTACTTGGAACACTTCCAACAAATAGATCCACCATTTATGAAACATATTAAACCATATAGAGGTCTCGTGACATCTTTTCCATATTTGAAACTCTCATCAATATAACCCTTTATAATGAGCTCTTTAAAACATGTGAATTACCTGAACATAAAATTAATTGTTACTAAAAAATCAGAATGTTTTAGATAACATTTCGGTACAGTAAACCATATTATATGGGTATCTACATGTAATGGATTTTTTTTGAGAAATTTGGTCGAATAAATAACATTTAATAGAGGATACACTATACTATTGATGCATAAGGAATCATGTCTTGAAATTTTAAATAATTAGAAGGATTTTCAATCTTAAAATGATTTACGCCATGAAATACTTATACAGAATTCATATTGGTGTTCTCCATACTAAAATTATTTAAACACTTATATATTATGTTTAATTTTTGTACATTTAATATTCATACTAGAAAAATTTCAATCAATTTAATAAACAATCATATCCTTTTTCACCAATTAATTTAATTGGGAATCATTTTCTACGTATATCTTTATAGAGTGTAGTGCTGGAAAATAATTTCCCTTATATAGGATATCATCCACATACAATATAACAAATACTACCACAGTCCCACAATTCCACTTTTATATGAAATAACCATCATTGTTAATGATGAAACCAACCTCATTTATTACATAATAAAAATAGATATTCTTACTCTGTGAATAATTATTCAATAAATAAATGGATCACTGCAACATTTAAATAATGTCAGACACATTTCAAAGATCAAAACATTAAGAAGTATCATATAAAAATATTTATCTAAACATGAATTAAGGAAAGAGGTTATGGAATAAAATATATATATACATATCTATATATTAATCCTAATGGGTTTTCATTTCAATAAATATATAATTCTAATCTATCATTGTAATACGTAAAAATGTTACATCATGCTCAATACCCTAAACATTTTCTATTTTTTTCAAAAAGGAACTCATTATATGTACAAAATTTACCATATATGTCTATTATCTTATAATTAAACCACATTATATTTATAAGACTCACCACTTCATGTCTATACACCAATTTTAAATGGTGGCTTTTGTAAATGGGATCCATTTTAGATTCAATGGATTTTAACCATCTCTCATGATCATGACTATAAATGGACTATCAGTATGTAGTTCACTCGTCATGAATAAATATTTCATCATTGAAATTTACCTATGGAATTATATATCTATAAGGATCATAAAAAATAAATCCAATAGTTTTATTTTCTTGAGAAAACTGAGATACTTCTTCTTATAAAACCCATTATAGAAATGGATCAACATTCAATTCAGGGGTACACTCTATTTATTGGTATCTGACATCTCAAACATCAAATTTCATCCATGTATATTTAATATATATATTTTTTTCAAAATTTATACACCAAATTAATAAATAAAAACTTTCTACTCAATTGAAATATAGAAATAATATCTCATATTTTCCTTTGGGTAACTAATAAATAAGTACATGATAGGCATATTTTTTGGAAAGTTTGTAAGTTTCTTAAAGAGATTTTCTAGGACATAATTCTATTCATGTGCCAACTATTACCCTTTTATGTTTTTAAAATTATCCTACCATTGGAAACACGTAGGAACATAATTATATCCTTATGCTAGTATCTTTCTCCTCATGTTTCCATGATCCCCTTACTCCTATGGACCCTACACCTTTACAAATTCATCTTGAGCATTAATATATTTCTTTTTTGTCTCGTTTTGTTATGGTACAAGAATTTTCCTCAACCACTAATATTTCCCCACTATAATTACCTCATTTGCTAGAATTAGTATAATTAAAGGAATTTTTTACTCATGAACCAAACCATACCCTAAAATATTAGCATATTCTACACATCTAAATCTCATCTCTACACCAGCTACCAAATTCCCTAGAGATCATTGTTGGGAATACTATTTTATCCTTTTCAATGTATAATATTCAAATGATGGATATCATTCATCGTATAACATTACAATATTTTTAAATAGCCATATGGCTCTCTCAATGTTTCAATACTTCATAAAATGGTCCGCTCTATAACCAATTTCAATGCTCAACCAATATTCACTACGTGTTTATGTCCTCTAATAGGTTGATTTTAGGTCCTCCTAATCATGGGAATGTTATTCCTAAAAAAACAATATATTTTGTCTCTGCCACTTTTCCATTGATATTCAAAAAGTTTAGGACCCCTTGTTTAAAAGTTCATGGGTTCTTACTCTCTCATTCAACATACCATTAGTTATCATAGAAATTACAGATACTTTTAAGAATTTAATATCTGTGGATGACACCATTATATGAATGTGAAATACAATGTTATTAAGGAACTTTTTTGAAAAAAATATCTCCCACCCTATACCACAGTGAATCTTATATAAAGATATCTATGACATATCCTTTGGTAAATGGATAATCATTATCCCTCTGGAAAGTTATTCAAATTATCATGGGATATAATTCCACTCTTTTTACATATAAATGAGGTCATGTTTTACCCCATTAGGATCTAATCCCTTTAATGGATCTAAATCTACCTTATATTTGAACTCATTGTCTTTAAAAACTCTCCACAATAATCTGTTAATCCTTATGTAGTACTTACACTATGTATCTCATTAATTTAAAATACTATTCCAGGTGGTTCTTGATTATTTAGGCCCTTTGTTTTTTAAAAATTTAGTTATTGATCCTAGGTTTTAGGTTATCATGGTCGAGATACTAATGATTTTTTTTGAGGATAATAACGGTGTGGATGTGAGTCTCTAATTATCCTTGTCCCCCTAACATATATTTGTTTTTCCATGTTCTCCACCAATGGGTATTCCCTTTTAGTTAAAAAAGATTTTAATACGTCTATTGGGACTTATGGTAGTTTCTCATATTTGGATTTGGTTTAATGTTGATTCTCCTCATATACCCCAAATATCTGTCTTCTTATGTTGTGGATGTTATGTTGATCACCTTATAGATCTCCTAGAAAATACTCAAATCCTTATATGGTTTCCCTTAAATTACACTCTTCGTACCAACACTCAAATCACCTACCTTCATAAAATACTATTATTTTTCATCTCTAGATGGATTATATGTTAGAACTTAGGAAACTCCCCCTAAAATATAAGAGTTACTAAAAACATGAGTCACTCAAATAGGATATAGTGGAGTAACAATCAAGAGAAAGGGTAAATATTTCATTAATGTTTTTTCTCCATCCAAACAATAGTTAGTTTCCATGTACCCCATAACCTACATAACTTTCTAATTATGACATATAGTATTTATGTAATTCATGGGGACTTTAGTCAAATGTTATATATTAATACATCTAATGTGGTAAAAAATAAAGACATCAATTATAGGCACTTCTGAGCCCAATTTAAAATTGATCCTCAAAACAAACCATTAAATAAAAACTTCATGTTATGACTACTTGAATAGAATCCCTATATATGACTATTTTCTGGGTCCTATAGAGATATAACTGCATTATGCATATAACAAGTTCATCTCCATATCTCACTGTTTTTAAAATGAATCTTAGAAATCATATGTTGTTATTAACCATTGATTATTCTCAATGTGAATTGAATGATTGAGTGTTCTGTGGAAATATCAATTAAAATTTAACCCTACATCTAACATTGTGTTTATTGGTATGTACTTAAACACCTGAAATTTTAAATCTATGAAATTTGGTCAATGTTGTCACTATAGAAAGTTCTTGTTCAATTTTATTATCTTCATATCCTAAAATAATTTTATTAACTTATGTCTCTATAGATATGACTATAAATGGTACAATAATAAAAAATGAAATCACCAGATTAAGAGCTTCCATTTTAGGTATTTTTATAACTCCTAACCTTTTAACAATTTTCCAAATTCATTGGGAAATCCCAAATGTAATGATTCCAACACCAATAGACTAGATCCCATGGTTACATTATACCATTGAAATAAGATATAAGGAATTACTTTCTTATGTAATGAATAGTTTTTTAGCTTTTCTAAACATTACACATAATTAAAATTCACATTAAAGTTAAAAAATTAAATACAAAAAGTGTTTTCATGGAGAATTCCATTATTTCTTAATGAATATCTATGAATATGAGTCACAAAAAGTATTTCTTATCCTTGGGAAAATAAAACATTACAAAGGGATTATTGAAGTAGATTAGTAAGGGTAATATTTTAGAGAAAAATCTCATGAATAAAAATATATAATCAATATGAAATAGTAAATTACTGAAACTAAACCCATTTATTCAATAAATTTTGTCTAATAAGGCCGAAACAAATGATGATACAATAGATCCAATGAAATAATATCATATGATTGAATCATCTCAATATAAAATATAAATATTGAAATAATTACATGGAAATAACTGATCTCATAATTATGTCATTCATAATTCATGATATTTGAGAAAATATGAAGACCTTTCACAGGATGGCATAAATATATAGGAAGAATGATTTTATTTTTTACAATAGTTTTGTCTCTTGAGACGTGTTGTTGCATAAAGGGGATCTCTATAACATGGTCCCACCTATTACTTACAAATTCAAATTCATTACTCATGTAAAAGATGTAAAAAATAATCAATAGATGCATTTCTATTTAAAAAGTAACATTAGAAATGTTAAAATATACCCTAATTAAATAAGCATTAACATATTCTATCCTAAATAATTTAGGGAATAGTAATGAAATTGTATATAGTCAGTCAAAATGATCATAAAACATCCAAAAATAATAACAATAATGACATAAATACAATATATCCCTAGTATGGTCGATAATGGGATGATGATTTTCAAGAATCCTAAATATCATAAAAATTTAATTTAAAACATTCATGGGGAAAATAGCCAATGATCATTGAAAATAATATTTTAAAACAATTTTTTAACAAAAAATTGGAAATAATTTTCATTAAAAATAACCTTTCAAAACATGTAAAATAGACATTAATAAACTGAGTGGTCATGATGGTGGAAAATTCATTTCATGCCATACACAGTACCCCAAATAATCCATTCATATTTTCAGTAAAAGTAAAACAAGACTTTTATTGAAAATAACATGAATACACATTTCAATAAAATTTTCAAAATATATAAAATATGGAAAACTTTAATTAATAAATCATTTGGAAAAGGATACAAACATTGTTGAATACATTTTTTGAAAACATTTATTTTAATGAAAAATGTTTTTTATCTAAAGATAGAAATAATGTCATATTCTCTAAATACCATTTTGTCAATAATTTTAATTTCTAACCAATTTGGAATTCATTTTATTACATGAAATATTTTCTAACAAACCATATGAAAAGAAAATTTATTGACTTTAATATATAAATATCAAATAATTCTTCAAAGGGTTACAAAGAATCAATAAAAAATGATGATGAGAGTTTCAAATAGACTTTTTCCACTTTGGAAATTTTAAAATTATATTCCCCATGAAATAAAAAACATCTAATGAAATATTATGTACCATGAATAAAAATAGTTTTAGGATATGAAATAAAAAATGTAAGTTTTTACACTAAATAGATGAATAAGTAGTGATTATCGAGTATGTATCATAGAAGTAAATGTGATTTTATAAACTCTAACCAAAGGTACTAAAGGGAATAGAAATTTATACACCATTTTTACGAAAGAAATTGAATTCATTCAGTGTAGAAGAATTTTGGTTATTTTACTAAATCTTCAACCCAAATCATTTAGGGAAACTCTTTTTATGATGTCTGGTTCTAGGTTATGGGTCATGTTTGTCTGAAGAGGATGGAACATGCTATAATTATATTGGAATATGATTTGTGCATCTGCAAGGTGCACAACATAGCTCAGGTGGATGGAATTTCTTATAAGCGGAGGGATTTTTTTATAAAATGAAGTCTCTAAGTTGAATTGATCCATCTTTTCAAGAAAAATGAATAATATCATACTATTAGACATCTATTATATAGAGGAGCATCCACCATATTATCTATGAGAGTTAAGTAGGTTCCTTTGGTATGATGGATCCCCCATTACTCTGGTCCCAAGTTCAACACAGATAATTTGTATATTATGGGAGTCATGACGGATGGTGGTGCGGTTCAGGATCCATGGTGAGGAGTTATTTTTTCTCTTACAACATGATATGGATGTGGGGATTCTCTTCAGGCTGAAGTAATGGAAATGGACACAGGCCTACAGTTATATAGGTAGAAGAATATTTGTTTGGATATAATTTAGATGGACTCCATATCACTGTATAATTTTCTTTCATGGAATATGTACCACCCCTTGGTTGATTTCTGAATGGATATGTCGGTGTATGAATTGTATTAATAATCAAATTAGTGTATGTCACACTTGGAGTGAGGGTAATAATGTTGTGTACATCCTCACATCAATGTCCAGTCATGGGATAAGGATTTCATTCTTTTCAAGCATATGTTACCTACTGAATGAGGGGGTGAACCTTGTGATAGGAGACATGCATTTCATGTATAAAATTTTGTCCAATTTAATGTTTTGGTTGTCTTTTGTAAATAATTATGTTGTTCCTTGTCTTCTCTTTCAGGTCCTACACTATTTTGAAATTAAATTTCAATATTTTGTTTTTATAATTATATATATAGCACACCACATATGAATTATGTAACGCCCCGACCCCAGCTACCCAGAGTCGGTGCATTATTACATAACATTGGCATGATCACAAGAAAGATCAAATCTTGAAAGACCGATTGGTTTAGTAGCCTTGGAAACACTAGATATATTCATAAGTTTTACATTACATCATTAAATGAAAAACTACTACAACAACATATTGTCTCCATAATCTACACTCATATCCCCACAAAATATCCCTGCAGGTCATTCATAACTTACTTCTTCACTTCCTGGGAAAAATAAAACATAGAAAAGGGGTGAGCTCAAATGCCCAGTAAGGATAACAATATAGCAGAAACTTTCATAAATAAGAATAAACTTTTAAGGCAATGTATAACTAAAACAAAAGCCTTTCAAACATGAACTTTCAACATGGTATGGATAAATAAAATGAAATAATGCCATTTACTTATTCACATGGATATTCTACTAATCGAATAATCACATCCAAAAATCAATAACCACTTTCATAATGTTGGAATGCATAATGCCAGACTATCATAACCACATAGTCAAGGTCTCGTACCAAGACTACGAATAAGATTTTGTCAAGGCCTTGTGCCAAGACACTAGTTTGTCTCATGAGACCTACCGATGCATCGAGGAGCTATAGCGGGCTCCACCCGTCACATATTAAGTCCAATACATTCCCATATGAAAAGGTTTAAACATAACATAAACATTCGTATTAAAACTAGCATACGAAATGTCAATAATTTCACCATAAACTATGAATGGTATAAAAATAGAACATCCACAGTCAAACATATCACAAAATGTTCAATACAATATAGAAGTTTTGTATCATAATAAATCAACTTCAAATAAGTGTAAAATCCGTCAAAGGATGTTGACATAGATGAAATCAAAACACTTTTTAGAGAAATATCTCTTTCTATTTTTGAAATCATTTAAGAGCCATATAAAATAAAACATTTTCTTGAAAATATTCTTATAAGCTTGTAAGGGAAGCTTTGACGATTTTATAACGGCGGAAAATAACCGCACCCGCCGTATAAGTTAAAAAAAACATTCTTATCTTAATTCTTTCGAAAATGTTAAAAAGCACCTTGTTTGGAAAACAACGGAAAGATTCCCTTATAAACCTCTTATAAAAAGTAAAACAAGGGTATAAATGACTTTAACACATATTCTTTTAAATATTAAAAATGTTTTTAAATACATTTTGAATAAACATGGACGTGGATGATAACGAGGTCCCAGTAGATAATTATGTATAAACAACCTCGGATAATGAAGAGATTGCGAAATAAATCCTTACCTTGTACTTTTCCTTGGTTGGGGTAGGTTGACCTCCTGTATAATGGTGAAATAATTGTTACTAAATTATACAAGAATAATATACATTAATATGATATCATATATGATCTTTTAATATCGATTTATAATAATATCTTAGTATTATCGTTGTTTCGAGTGTTAACTTACTTGTTTTCTTTTATATGTTTTGTTATGTAAGACATTTTTGTAAAGGATAGGTTGTATATTATTCATATCCAGAATGATATCATGTCCTTAAACATCATTTTTAAATCATCAAATGATAATTATACTTGAATGGATACGATGGAGAATGAATCTCATCGCGTTCGTGGAGACGGTAGTCCGTACGTACGCACGAGCGACAATATCATTCTTTTGATATTAAAATAATATATAAATGGTTGTTATATCATATATACAGAATCATTATCATGTTTTATTTATTATTTACATGAGTTACATATCATTATTATACCCATCCAAATAATAATATATTGAATAACAATTACACCACGACGTGGAGACGGTAAGTCGTACGTACGCACGTATGGTGACATGTTATTCAAAGGGTGGATAGAATACTGAATATGGTTGTACCATATTTGTAATAACATCACAGTACATGTGAGATACTGGAGTTATTATTTTAGAATGGTAAGAACAAAGGAAGAAGAAGTGGAAGAAGAAATGAACTTAGAAAAGGGTGGTGAAATCATTACCTCTTCTTCGGGTTCTTCCGTTTGATTTGATCAAAAGGGCTCCATAGGTTGGCTTTCTGATCAAACTAAGGCCCCTAGGTTGTAGTGATGGAAGTTGGGAGAGTATTTGGGCAGAGTTTGGCCGAACCAAAATCTTTTGAAGGTGTGAAGAAATGAGAAGGAGGAGTGCCCTTTTATAAGAGGGGTGAGGGGCACCTTTGGGAAAGCTAGAAATATTAGTTTATAATAAATTCATATTCGGTTTAAAATGGCTCCAAAGTTGACTATTCAAAGGTTAAGGTGGGGATGGGTCGAAAACAACTCAACAAATAGAATTTAGACAGGTTTGAGTACTTATATTAACCTTATCTTTAAGTATTAACTTTAAGTTAATTAGTTTCACTTTTACAATGTCTCTTTGTATTTTTATATAATATGGTTAATAAACATACTACATACATCCAAGAGACCCCCAAGTGGTCCATTAATGATGAAACTATCATGATATAACTCTCTTGGCCGAACCTTAGATTTTTAGGAATTTAATATCAACTAATAATATAATATTTGTTTTAAGAACTCTTTTATGTCAATTTTAACACTATTCAATAGTTGATTTTTGTGAAACTCATAACAGATTGATTACTTCAAAAAAAGTCAATTAAAGCAATCCTAATATATCATATTATCCTATAAAATTAGTTTAATGCATTAAAAGTTTCATATTATATTTATTTGGGTATTTATAATATCAATTATTTTAATTTTTCACTATTATAGTAATTACTGCATCATCATTGTGTCATAAATAAAATAAATTATTTAATGTCTAAAAATTATAAATAAAATATCATTATGTAGGAAATCTTTTTATCTTTCTAAGGAATATTTATAATCTAAAATACAACATATATAACCCTATGTAGCAATTGTTTTTCTAAAAGATATATGCTTGTGTCATTTTTGTATTCATTTTAACTTAATTAAAATAAAGTGTCATTATCACTTACAAGTGGATCCATGGGGTCCCAAAATCGACCCAAATATGCCCATGGTCGACCCTGTATCACCCAATAGGGTTAAGACACGTTTTAGGGTAATTTAGTATTATTATAACATTATTTTTTTAACCCTTATTTACCGGATTTACCCTTAACCAGGGTAAATAAAATATTTACCGCAGTAATTATTCAAAATGTCTAAAAATAAAAGTTACTTATTTACACAATTTGAACATCCTGATTCCAAATATGGAATCCATTTTCCTAAATTCAAAACACAGAAGTGGCAGAAAAGAATTTAAAATTAATTCCCGCTGTCAAAAAAAAAAGCGTGTTTTAAAGAGATAATAACTATCAAAAGATTGACACTTGTTTATGTTCGGTTTAATTGTAAAATTATGTCCAATGACCAAAATTATATTAAATGGTAAAAATATATTCTAAATATACTTTAAAACTACTAAAATTCATAATTTATCACTATTAATTATTTTGATTAAAAAAGTTGTTTTTAATTAAAATTTAGTAATTTTCACTATTCATCAAAATATGAAAGTTATCCGAAAAGTTCCAAAATTTCACCTTAGGCTAAATTAGATATTAAGAATCCAAAAATGAATTCCATTTTGAAATATAAAATATATATGATTTCAAAAAGTATGTATTACTATTCACAACGGCTAGTTTAATTAGTTGTGGTGTGTGTTAGAACTCGAGGTTGCGTACAACACACGCTATCGCATTATTCGAAGGGAAACGTACCGTGGAAGCTTGGGGTGTTACATTCTCCCCTCCTTCAAATAATTGCGTCCTCGCAATTTCTAGGGTATTACTGCATAAAAAGACTCGGGTGGTTCTTCATCATAAGTTCCTCGGGTTCCCACGTTGCCTCTTCCATCTTATGATTTCTCCACAAAACTTTTACCAGACGCGTCGTCCGGTTTCTCAGTACTTGTTCTCTCGTATCAGGAATCTTGATGGGATCTTCGCAATAAGACAGATCGGGTTCCAGTTCTAATTCGTCATAGGTGAGTACATGTGTTGGGTCAGGCATGTATTTTCTCAACAGAGATACGTGGAACACATCGTGAACTTTGGAGAGACTTGGCGGCATTGCCAATCGGTAAGCTACAGCCCCAATTCGTTCTATAATTTTGAAAGGTCCAATGTACCTGGGACTCAATTTACCTTTCTTACCAAAACGTATGACTCCCTTCCATGGAGATACCTTCAGAAAAACATGATCACCAACTTGAAATTCCAAATCCTTCCTTCGATTATCGGCATAGCGCTTCTGCCTACTTTGAGCTGCTTTGATGTGATTTTGGATTACTTTCACCTTTTCCACCGTTTCCTCCACTAGTTCTGGGCCTACAAGTTTTCTTTCACCAACTTCATCCCAACAGGTTGGTGTACGACATCTCTTTCCGTATAACGCTTCATATGGTGCCATCTGAATACTCGAATGGAAGCTATTGTTATAGGAAAATTCTACCAGAGGTAAATATTGATCCCACATACCCTGAAAGTCAAGTGAGCAAGATCTCAACATGTCTTCTAAGGTTTGAATAGTCCGTTCTGATTGTCCGTCTGTCTGAGGGTGGTAAGCAGTGCTCAAATGATGTTCAGTATCCAGGGATTTCTGAAGACTTTTCCAAAATCTTGAAGTAAAACGGGGATCAAGATCAGAAACAATCGATAAGGGTACTCCATGAAGTCTCACAACTTCATTAATATATAGTCTTGCTAGACGTTCCAGGGGTAGATCTTCTCTTATAGCAAGAAAATGTGCTGACTTGGTAAGACGATCAACAATAACCCATATTGCATCGTTCCTTCTAGGAGTCTTTGGTAGCCCCATTACAAAGTCCATCGTAATATTGTCCCATTTCCACTCCGGTATGGGAAGAGGTTGCATGACTCCTCCAGGATGTTGCCTTCCAGCTTTCACTTGTTGACAAACCATACATCTTGACACAAAATCAGCAATCTCCCTCTTCATGTTGTCCCACCAAAAATGTTCCTTCAAATCTCTATACATTTTGGTGCTCCCAGGGTGTATAGAGAAATTGGAACTATGAGCATCATCCATCAATTCCCTTTTTAGATCAGGTATATCGGGAACACAAAGTCTCTTCCCGAATTTCAAAATTCCAACTTCATACACAATGTCTCTCAATCTTCCATCATTCACAGCTTTAATCTTCTTTTGGAATTCTTCATCATCGGTCTGAGAACTCTTAATCCTTTCTAGTAAAGATGGTTTGGCAACCATTTGAAAAAGAAATGATGTTTCGCCTTCCCTGGTTATTCCCATGCCCATATTTACTAGATCCATAAAAATTGGATCCCTTTCAATTATCATATTGTTCAAAACTCCATGGTCTTTTCTACTCAAAGCATCTGCCACCTTGTTTGCCTTCCCCGGGTGGTAGTGTATCGTGCAATCATAATCCTTGAGTAATTCAAGCCATCTCCTTTTCCTCATGTTGAGTTCTTTTTGTGAGAAAATATACTTCAAACTCTTGTGATCAGTATAAATCTCACATTTTTCACCATAGAGGTAGTGCCTCCATATCTTCAAATCAAAGATCACAGCTGCTAACTCAAGATCATGAGTTGGATAGTTTTGTTCATGAATTTTCAACTGTCGTGATGCATAGGCAATAACTCTATCATTCTGCATAAGGACACAACCAAGTCCTTTCTTCGATGCATCACTATAAATAACGAACCCATCATTCCCTGATGGTAGAGTCAATATAAGAGCATTGACTAATATTCTCTTCAGTTCTTCGAAACATTCTTCACACTCTTTTGTCCAAACAAATTTAACCCCTTTACGTGTGAGCTTCGTTAATGGGTTTGCCAATCGGGCAAAATTCTGGACGAAACGTCGATAATAACCTGCCAAACCAATAAAACTGCGTACCTCAGTTATACTCGTAGGTGCTGGCCATTCTTGGATTGTCGTGGTCTTAGAAGGATCAACAGAGATTCCATCTTTAGAGACAATATGGCCAAGAAAAGAAATCTCCTGAAGCCAGAATTCACACTTACTAAACTTCCCATATAATTCATGCCTCCTCAGAGTCTTCAAGATAATGCTCAAGTGATTTTCATGATATTCGTAGGTTTTGGAGTATACCATGATATCATCAATAAATACCACCAAAAATTCATCGAGATACTCCTTGAAAACTCTATTCATCAGATCCATGAATACAGAGGGTGCATTAGTCAATCCAAAAGGCATTACAGTAAACTCGTAATGCTCGTACCTGGTTCGAAATGCTATCTTCGGAATGTCTTCCTTCTTCACACACAACTGAGGGTATCCAGATCGAAGGTCAATCTTTGAAAAGTATTGAGCTCCATGCATTTGGTCAAATAAATCATCAATACGAGGTAGGGGATACTTGTTCTTTATCGTTATAGCATTGATCTCCCTGTAGTCGATACATAACCTCATAGATCCATCTTTCTTTTTAACAAAAAGAACAGGGGCTCCCCATGGAGAAACACTAGGGAGAATAAATCCCTTATTACTCAATTCCTCTAGTTGTTTCTTTAGTTCGACTAACTCTATAGTGGCCATTCTATAAGGGGTCTTCGATATAGGCCTTGATCCAGGAATCAAATCAATGGAAAACTCAACTTCTCGTTCTGGAGGATGTCCAGGTAAATCTTCCGGAAATACATCAACAAATTCTTTCACAACAGGTACATCCTCTATTTGAACATTACTTTCCTCACCGACAGTTATTTCATTCTCTTCTCCCCAATAATTGAATTAAGTTGAGCTACTGGGGGTGGATCTAAATAAGAATTAGGTGGTGATGATTCTGCTCTAAAGATAAGGAGTTCCTTATCATTATCATCAAGAATCGTAACCTCTTTCTTCTTACAATAAATCTTCGCATCATAGTCCGAAAGCCAATCCATACCGAGGATTATATCAAACTCAATCATAGGTATGACGATGAGATCAGCAGATAAAGAAAATTTATGTGCTCTAATGGGTACTGATTCACAAAACTTTGTTGCAATGATACTTCCCTTAGGAGTTTTAACTGACAACTCCGTTATTAAATCAAATTGGAAATATCTAATTTTCTTAGCAAACTGGGAAGATATGAAACAATGCGATGATCCAGAATCAAATAATGCATTTGCTAAACTTGAGGAAACCATTAAATTACCTGCCACCACGTCTTTCGGAGCTTCTACCTCAGTAGTAGTGATAGTATAAGTCTGGCCTTGATCCCTTGGCCTTTTCTGAGGTAAGTTCTCCTGACGCTTAGGACATGCATTTGCATAATGTCCCATTTCCCTGCAATTGTAGCACTGAACGTTGGTAGCTTCCTTCTTCCCCTTGAAATCATGAGCTTGGTGGCCTTTTTCACCACACTTGTAACAGACTCCCATTCCCTTCAAGCAAGTACCAGGATGTTTCTTCCCGCATTTACCACAAGATGGATATTCAACCTTTCCCTTCTTCCCCTTATTTCCATTCCCAGATTGATCGGCATGTCTCTTCTTCTCTTGCTTTGCTTTAAAGTCATAAGACTTAGAGAATTCATTTTCGGTCTTGATAGCACATGAGACAATGTCTTCGTACGATGAAAAGGATTGTGAGACTAATGCTCGACGGAGAAATGGTTTTAACCCATCAAAGAAACGATCAATCTTACTTCTTGGGTTGCGAATATAATCTCCAGCATACCTCGCTAACCTTGTAAATTTAGCCTCATACTTTGTGACATTCTCATCCTCCTTTTGTCTCAGACTCAGAAATTGCCTTTCCATATCTGGTCGATGGTCGCGAGAAAAGTATTTTTCTAAAAACAGATCTTTGAACTCCCTCCACTCCATATTTGATACTTCATCATCTTCCTTCGTATTTTGAATCAATGACCACCATTGATCAGCATCTCCAGTGAGGCGGTAAACTGCCATGATAACTTTTTCCCTTTCACTGCTCCCCAAAGCCTGAAATATTTTCTCTAGGGAAAATATCCATTCCTCAGCTACTAAGGGATTTGTACTCCCATTGAACGTTGGTGGTTGTTGCCTCATGAATCGATCTAACATTGATCTTCCACGCTGCGGATCAGGGTGCTCCATAGAGGTAAGGTTATTATTCATAACCTGTGTAAGTTGTCCCAGTATGGTGATTAGCTGATCGGCACCAGTTGCATCACCAGCCCCACTATAATTATCTTGAGCAGGAGGGCAATCCCTACATGGAGTGCATGCATTGATACGGTTTCCATTTCTTCCACTAGGCGCCATTTCTAAACAATGGCATAAACTAGATCAGTTTATGAATCAAAATACATAATCCCATACTTATAAAACACTTAACATAAATTGAACTATTTATGGATATAATCCATAATCATAAGAATGTTTTCTTTGAGTAAGTATATACTCATAATCCCTTCAAAATGATTTGTAAAGAAAAATGAGAGTTATCCTAAGCATATCCCCCGGGAGTGTCGTAACCAAGAGTGCAGCAAGGCCCGTTGTCGTGCACCAGTTCCCGTTCGAGTCTAGCTCAAAGCGGTGTTTTCGGGTTTTACCCCTAGGTACATCTGTGCCAGAGCCGCCTCTACCTACTCGTATCCAGACAGGGATGTATTGCTCGGAAAACTCACAAAATCTCTACAATACCAAAATTCTAGGAAGTTCTTCTATACTAATCCTCAAAGTTCATCTCAGGTCTACGTGCTCTAATCAGAGTTTATCTAAATCTAGCTTCCAAGGTTTGTACTAAACTTCCTCTGATACAAACTGTAACGCCCCGACCCCAGCTACCCAGAGTCGGTGCATTATTACATAACATTGGCATGATCACAGGAAAGATCAAATCTCGAAAGACCGATTGGTTTAGTAGCCTTGGAAATACTAGATATATTCATAAGTTTTACATTACATCATTAAACGAAAATCTACTACAACAACATATTGTCTCCATAATCTACACTCATATCCCCACAAAATATCCCTGCAGGTCATTCATAACCTACTTCTTCACTTCCTGGGAAAAATAAAACATAGAAAAGGGGTGAGCTCAAATTCCCAGTAAGGATAACAATATAGCGGAAACTTTCATAAATAAGAATAAACTTTTAAGGCAATGTATAACTGAAACAAAAGCCTTTGAAACATGAACTTTCAACATGGTATGGTATAAATAAAATGAAATAATTCCATTTACTTATTCACATGGATATTCTACTAATCGAATAATCACATGCAAAAATCAATAACCACTTTCATAATGTTGGAATGCATAATGTCAGACTATCATAACCACATAGTCAAGGCCTCGTACCAAGACTACGAATAAGATTTTGCCAAGGCCTTGTACCAAGACACTAGTTTGTCTCATGAGACCTACCGATGCATCAAGGAGCTATAGCGGGCTCCACCCGTCACATATTAAGTCCAATGCATTCCCATATGAAAAGGCTTAAACATAACATAAACATTCGTATTAAAACTAGCATACGAAATGTCAATAATTTCACCATAAACTATGAATGGTATAAAAATATCACATCCACAGTCAAACATATCACAAAATGTTCAATACAATATAGAAGTTTTGTATCATAATAAATCAACTTCAAATAAGCGTAAAATCCGTCAAAGGATGTTGACATAGATGAAATCAAAACACTTTTTAGAGAAATATCTCTTTCTATTTTTGAAATCATTTAAGAGACATATAAAATAAAAAAATTTCTTGAAAATATTCTTATAAGCTTGTAAGGGAAGCTTTGACGATTTTATAACGGCGGAAAATAACCGCACCCGTCGTATAAGTTAAAAAAAAGATTCTTATCTTAATTCTGTCGAAAAGGTTAAAAAACTTCTTGTTTGGAAAACAACGGAAAGATTCCATTATAAACCTCTTATAAAAAGTCAAACAAGGGTATAAATGACATTAACCCATATTCTTTTAAATATTAAAAATGTTTTGAAATACATTTTGAAGAAACATGGACGTGGATGATAACGAGGTCCCAGTAGATAATTATATATAAACAACCTCGGATAATGAAGAGATTGCGAAATAAATCCTTACCTTGTACTTTTCCTTGGTTGGGGTAGGTTTACCTCCTGTACAATGGTGAAATAATTGTTACTAAATTATACAAGAATCATATACATTAATATGATATCATATATGATCTTTTAATATCGATTTATAATAATATCTTAGTATTATCGTTGTTTCGGGTGATAACTTACTTGTTTTCTTTTATATGTTTTGTTACGTAAGACATTTTTGTAAAGGATAGGTTGTATATTATTCATATACAGAATGATATCAAGTCCTTAAACATCATTTTTAAATCATCAAATGATAATTATACTTGAATGGATACGATGGAGAATGAATCTCATCGCGTTCGTGGAGACGGTAGTCCGTACGTACGCACGAGCGACAATATCATTCTTTCGATATTAAAATAATATATAAATGGTTGTTATATCATATATACAGAATCATTATCATGTTTTATTTATTATTTACATGAGTTACATATCATTATTATACCCATCCAAATAATAATATATTGAATAACAATTACACCACGACGTGGAGACGGTAAGCCGTACGTACGCACGTATGGTGACATGTTATTCAAAGGGTGGATAGAATACTGAATATGGTTGTACCATATTTTTAATAACATCACATTATATGTGAGATACTGGATTTATTATTTTATAATGGTAAGAACAAAGGAAGAAGAAGTGGAAGAAGAAATGAACTTAGAAAAGGGTGGTGAAATCATTACCTCTTCTTCGGGTTCTTCTGTTTGATTTGATCAAAAGGGCTCCATAGGTTGGCTTTCTGATCCAAATAAGGCCCCTAGGTTGTAGTGAGGGATGTTGGGAGAGTATTTGGGTAGAGTTTGGCCGAACCAAAAGGCTTTGAAGGTGTGAAGAAATGAGAAGGAGGAGTGCCCTTTTATAAGAGGGGTGAGGGGCACCTTTGGAAAAGCTAGAAATATTAGTTTATAATAAATTCATATTCGGTTTAAAATGGCTCAAAAGTTGACTATTCAAAGGTTAAGGTGAGGATAGGTCGAAAACAACTCAACAAATAGAATTTAGACAGGTTTGGGTACTTATATTAACTTTATCTTTAAGTATTAACTTTAAGTTAATTAGTTTCACTTTTACAATGTCTCTTTGTATTTTTATATAATATGGTTAATAAACATACTACATACATCCAAGAGACCCCCAAGTGGTCCATTAATGATGAACCTATCATGATATAAGTCTCTTGGCCGAACCTTAGATTTTTAGGAATTTAATATCAATTAATAATATAATATTTGTTTTAAGAACTCTTTTATGTCAATTTTAACACTATTCAATAGTTGATTTTTGTGAAACTCATAACAGATTGATTACTTCGAAAAAAGTCAATTAAATCAATCCTAATATATCATATTATCCTAGAAAATTTTTTTAATGCATTAAAAGTTTCATATTATATTTATTTGGGTATTTATAATATCAATTATTTTAATTTTTCACTATTATAGTAATTACTGCATCATCATTGTGTCATAAATAAAATAAATTATTTAATGTCTAAAAATTATAAATAAACTATAATTATGTAGGAAAGCTTTTTATCTTTATAATGAATATTTATAATCTAAAATCCAACATATATAACCCTATGTAACAATTGTTTTGCTAAAAGATATATGCTTGTGTCATTTTTGTATTCATTTTAACTTAATTAAAATAAAGTGTCATTGTCACTTACAAGTGGATCCATGGGGTCCCCAAATAGACCCAAAGATGCCCATGGTCGACCATGTATCAACCAATAGGGTTAAGACACGTTTTAGGGTAATTTAGTATTATTACAATATTATTTTTGTAACCCTTATTTACCGGATTTACCCTTAACCATGGTAAATAAAATATTTACCGCAGTAATTATTCAAAATGTCTAAAAATAAAAGTTACCTATTTACACAATTTGAAAATCCTGATTCCAAATATGGAATACATTTTCCTAAATTCAAAACACAGAAGTGGCAGAAATTAATTTAAAATTAATTCCCGCTGTCAAAACAAAAAGCGTGTTTTAAAGAGATAATAACTATCAAAAGATTGACACTTGTTTATGTTCGGTTTAATTGTAAAATTATGTCCAATGACCAACATTATATTAAATGGTAAAAATATATTCTAAATATACTTTAAAACTACTAAAATTCATAATTTATCACTATTAATTATTTTTGATTAAAAAAGTTGTTTTTAATTAAAATTTAGTAATTTTCACTATTCATCAAAATATGAAAGTTATCCGAAAAGTACCAAAATTTCACCTTAGGCTAAATTAGATATTACGAATCCAAAAATGAAGTCCATTTTGAAATATAAAATATATATGATTTCAAAAAGTAGGTATTACTATTCACAACGGCTAATTTAATTAGTTGTGGTGTGTGTTAGAACTCGAGGTTGCGTACAACACACGCTATCGCATTATTCGAAGGGAAACGTACCGTGGAAGCTTGGGGTGTTACAAATTACTTATTGTCTTTTATCAATCACTTATAAAAAATTATTTTCAAATATTACTTCTTTTTTTGATAGTTGCTTCATATTTCATGACTATATTTATTTTTTAAATATGCTCCTTTTATATTGAGCATTATTAAAATTTCTAAATAATTTTTCCATGATATAAATATAATATATTTTAATTATGTTTGAATTTAGTGTAGTTTTTTATTTTTACAGAAATAGAATGTATTGCGCCATTCCAGGATACAGTAAGTCTTACGTAGGCATAAAAGTTGATTATATTTTTTCGAAGTACATAAAGAAAGAAAACTAAATATTAAATCATCATTCTAGACTAATTATTATATAATATATAAAATTGTTATAAATCATAAACATATTTATCAAAATACAAGTAAAAATAGAATGAAAAACATTTCAAAAAGCTACGTGGAGGTGGTAGTCCACACATACCCATCTTGGACATTACTATTTTCCAAAAAATGGAAGGTAATATCATATATTTATTATTATATTTTGAAAATAATTATTATATAATAAATATCATATATATTCAGTACCCTTAACAAAACTACCATTCAGGTAAAACATAAGTGAAAAATAAATAAAATCACTTCGCGATGAGGGTTTCCACCATACACATCTACGACATTATTGTATCCCCAAATTAATGTAAATTATAAGTTTTTACATGATATAATAATTATATCAGTATAAATTTTATAAAAATATAATATAACCATGTTAAATAAATCATTATATCCATTATTGAACGGTGGTGATGCAAACGAATTACATCGATTCGCAAGGTGATAGTCTTCTGTACACATGATTGATGTGTTGGTTTCTTATTAAATGGAAGTTTAAATGGATATAGGTTATTATATTTACATAATATCATATAATTATATATTATATTATTTTTTATTATATTATTATATTTTATTAATTTTTGAATAAGGTGGAAGAAGAAATAAAAAAGGATTCATGTTTAATAGTTTTAGCTCTTCTTTGGAAAATAACTTTAGTTTGATACATAAATACTTCATAAAAGAGATTCATTATAAATAAATGTACTATAAGTTGTTGGTAGGGGATTAAATAAATTTATTACTAATATGCTTTTATAAACAAATTGGTTATGGAATTGTGATGAGGGGAGTAGATATGCGTCCTTTTATAAGTGGTGGAGAGGACATAAATAGAAATTTTATGATAATAAAGTGATACCCACGTTTTAATAATGATAAAATAACACAAATGAGTAATTATATAACATTATATATCATAGGATCTAAATATGGCCATATAGTGGGGTTTGGACATGTTTCAGGTCATTTATAACCCTTATCTTGTTTGTTTAACCCATGTTATACCAATTTTTATCATAACAATGATATTTAATTTTTAATTTTTTCATTATTAATTATTGTAAAAAATTGTTATGACCTTATTAAATAATATATATTATTTAAATTTAAAATATGGAACCAGTTTATCAAATTTATATTAATATAAGTCGAATAATTAAATTTCAAATTAAACTGTAAATGTGATAAAAGATAACTTTTCCAAAGAGAAAATTCTCATAAGTATATAATGTTTTAATATAAAAATTTAAATTGAAATTTATTTCAATGACTTTAAATATTTAATTTTTTAATTCATTTGGGTAATTTTACTTGAATAAAAATTCATAATATAATTTTACTTTTTAGATAATTTAAACATAAAAAATTTTCAAAAACAAAATATATTTTTCACTATTAACCAAAACAATTTATTCTTTTGAAATAATTATAAAAACAACATTCAAAGATAATTTTAACATTCATATTTAAGAAAATAAGATTATTACTTTGAATAAGGTTTTTAAAATTGGTAATTAATAATTTTAAATAATGTTTTTATTGCACCACAAAACCACCTTTTATAAAATTATTTGTTTTTAGAAAAAAATTATTTTTATTTAAAATGATTCTTATGTGATTTTTAATAAATAGATAACAATTTAATTTATTTTATTAAACTATAAACTATATAATTTTCATAATTATATATTAATATTCATACCCACCAATCTAACATTAATGTTATAATGGTCAGTTTTAAATCATAATATTTTAATAGAGAATCATTTTTCATCTAAACACGTTGTTCTGTGCATTATAATATATGGATGAGATTGAATTAATGTAAAAATATATGTCTTTTATTTCCTTGGATTGTTTTATTCTCTTATAATCTTGGTGTTGTGTGTCATATATGCTATCAGATATGATCTTACACTTTGGAAATATGAGAGTGTTACATTCAACCAACCTTAAATAAATTTTTTCCAAGAAATTTAATCTTGATAATGGTAATCAAGTGTATAAAATTTCAAAATACCATTTTTGAAATCACATATTGTTGAATAGGGTTAATAAGGTATTTTAGTTATTATATATGTAGATATATATAAAATTGATTTGAAATAATTACATAACATGGTTTCCAAGTAGGATATCATCGCTGGGAATTAGATATATGTGCCAAGATGAAAAGAATCAATAATTATAGAGAAGGACATAGATAAATTATCAAATAAAATTGGAATATTTGTAGATGGTTAATGGACATAAAAAATATATAATGGGTGGAAAGACCATTGGTTCATTAGAAATGATGTTACTATGAAAACATTTTTTAATCAAATCCATTTCTTAATGTTGAGGAATGGTTTTACTGAATAATAATATAAAATAATATAATTACCTTAATTTTTTATATTTAATACTCACTCATTCATATATTTTTTATTTATATCAATTTATAATTACACTACTATTACATGAAATGAATTTTCATGAAGTATCTTTTTATAACTAAAGCATTAAAATTAACATTTATTGTATTGTAATATCTATAATAGAGTAAAAATCCATTTCTCCTATATTTTCTAAAACCAAAATGTTAACAATATGTTATATAATAAATCCCAATCTTAAACTTAATCAATTCCACAAATATTTAAACCTAAGGATCATCCAAAATATATCTGACCGAATTCTGAAGCTAGATCTTTAAATAAACATTATATTACCTTTACAATATAATGTGGATCATACTGTCTTATTCAAAATATGTGAACAATTTGATCAATATAAAACAGTCATTAAAACATTCATATATTCTAAAAATAAAATATCATATTATCAAATATATTATATAAATACAAACATTTAGTAAATTCAATAAAATTTAATTTAAACCATTGAATCACTATCCAATTTCAGGGGCAGAAATAATTACACTCAAATATCCCATTGTAATTATTTTCTCAACATAGAGAACATATTAATGGTTATCTTCCCCCAATAATGTGTTTTTCGTGAAGTTTAACTTTCACTGGATAATTTTTCCCAGTCAGTAGCACCAATCAGCGCATCCTCTCAAATATATAATGAAATATTATAGCATTATAATCCATATATATTTAATTAATCTTAAAACAATAATATAATTTATAAAAAACCATATAATTTAGTTATTTAATCCAAGAACAAACAATTTAATCATTCCCCTTTATCTATAGTATTAACATAATCTTAACCTTGAAACATTAGCTTCATATGAGGTATATTCAATTGATGCATAGTGAATAAGTTATTATAGTGTCCCATATCATTATAGTTGGAACTTCGAAAATTAGATACTTATTTCTTCTCCTATTAATCATGATCTTGTTGGAATTTAACTCAAAACGCATTGAAAACTTTCATTCTGTATATGAATGTACTAGGGTGTTTCTTTCCACAATTATAATTTGTGGGAAAATAATTCATTCCCATATTAATTTTATATGTATTTTTATCCTCCATAATCTTTTTATGTTTCTTTTCATTCTAGTATTTAAACATGTAAATTTATTTCACTTTCTTCTATCACAAGAAATAATATCCTCATATAATGGGAATGTTTGGGAGACTAATTCCCTTCAGAGTATTGGTTTCAACCCATAAATGAATTTTTTAATATTACTCTGTGGATTTGATTTTCAATTCATTACATTACTTGTAATCTTTGTGATGTTGGCTTCATACATCATGATATTTTCATCTTCATTTTGACATTGGCTCAAAAATTTCCTCTCCATATCTACTCATTTCTAGTAAGGAAAATAAATTTCCAGGAAGATTAATTTAAATTCAATGAATAAAATTTATTCAATTTATTATTCATTTTTAGTGTTTTGAATCAAGGACAACCATTAATCTATATATATTGAGAGATGATAAACTACCATGAAAAGCTTCTCCCTTTTATTACATCTCAAATCATGAAATAATTTTTCAAATGAACTTATCCATTTCTCATCTATAAATGGATTTTTAGTGACATTGAATGTTGAGGGTTTTTGATTGATAATGTCTGCTAAGAATGTTACACCGTCTGTTGGATCTACATATAGCTCCATACATGAAATTTTATTTATGATAACATAATCTATTAACCTAGTATGGTTATGATTTTTTCCATTCCTTCAATTGATGCATCTTTTTCTTAATTATCTTTCCCAAGAGGGAAATCTCCTCATGGGGTACATTTACTGATATGACGCTCATCACGACCACTTTTCACCATATCTAAATAATTGTATACACTATATTAGATCATAAAATAATAAATCATAATTTATAATACCATTACTATAAAATGAAATAATAGTAATTGAATAAAATTAACTAATGGATAATCTCATAATCAAAAACCAGTTTTCATTAGAAATGTTTTCAATCCAAAAAAATATTTTCATGTCCTTCATATTTGTTTTTAAATAAAATGAAAATTATCCTACGTATATATCCTAGTAATGTCAAACAAGATAAAGAGTAAGTAATTATTTCATATAGTAGGTTAAGCTAGAGTTTAAGACTGATATGAATGTTTTCATTTTTTATAAAAAGGTACATCTATGATAAAACCATATACACATGTAGTATACAGAAATATATTTATTTATAGTAAAACACACATAATATCTTCCTTACCAAAATAGTATGATTTTTTTATATACATATTTTTAATTTTTATCTTACTGTTTATTTTCTAATTTAGGTTTTCTTAAATATATTTCTCATGTTTCTACTAAACTTCCTCATATTCCAACTATATTGACTTAAACCATAGTATCCCAGAGTCATTAGTGATTTTATTTCCTGTAAAAATAAACTAAGGAATCACATATCAATCAAATAATTAGATTTTTTTAATTATAAACTAGATAAATACTTGAAATTAAAATTTCCAATGAAAAAATAAAATATACTATGTGTATTCATTCTGAATAAAATTATTCCTCATAGTGTGTCCTTGTATATAAATAAAAAACACTTATTATTATCATGGGGAATATATTAACAATGGGTTCATCTCAAATTCTCAATAAGGGTAAGTGTACAATGGTAGATATCATGGAAAAATAAAAAAATCACTATAAAAAAGAAAAAAAATGAAAAAAAATAAATTATATAAATAAACCCATCATAATATTTTATAAATAAATCATGATAAAATAATGACATATAAATATTCACATAGGACTGGAAAATATCAATTGATATTTTTTCTAGTTAAATATTTACATGGAAATAACTGATCTCATTATGAGAGAATTCATAATTATAGAAATATAAATAATATGGTCATCATTATTCAACATAAATTTTAAATGCTTAGGTATAAATCCATCTTATTTGGACAACTGATATTTCACATGATCCATTTCGATTCATTGATGAGGTATCTATAATCGGGACTGACTTGTCACTTATTAAATCGAATTCATTCATCAAATGAATTTATTGATACATAATTGATAAAAATATATGTATTTAAAAAATAAAATAATAAATGTTAACAGATACCCCCAATGAAAGAATATTAATAATATACCATCTAGAAAAATATAGTGAAAGGTAATAAAATTATAAATATTAAGTCAAACTAATCATAAAATATAATAATTAATAATTAAAATGATATTAATAAGACATATCCCAAGTGGATCATATGTATAATAAAGTGTTGAAGTTGTTGATGAAAAATACCATTAAAATATTATTGAAGAAATCAACATTTTCACATTAACAATATCGTTTTCAAAAAAAGATTTTTAAAAATTTTGAAAATGTTTTTCATTGAAAATATATTTTTAAAATATAAAATAAAATATTCAAAAAATTGAGTGGTCATGATAATGGAAAATTTTCATTTATGACTTACAATTTAAACAGACCATTAAATTCGTATTTTTGATAAAACCAAAAGGGGAATTTCTTTGAAAAACATGTTTATTACTTTCAAATAAAATTTAAAATAGATATTAATTTATTTAAAAAATATTTTGGGAATTTTTAGATAGATTTTTGAGAAAATTATAACACATATATTTTGATGAAAAATGATTTTTTTCCAAAGATTGAAATGAAGTCGGATTTTATAGAAACACTTTATTAATAATTTTACATACCAAAGATTGGAAAAATGTACTATGAAATAAAAATAGTCCTGAATAAATAGTGAAAAATAAAATATTTTCACATTAAAATAAAAATTATCAAGTAATTATCCAAAGGGATCCATTAAAAAACAATCCTGAATATTGAGGAGATTTTGAAATGGACAGTTACCGCTTTGGAAAAAATTCATTCAGAGGCCCAATGTAATAAATAACATAAAATAAAACATTAAAAACTATAAATAGAAATATACTAATGATATAACATATATAAATGGGATGTATATACACCACATAATGGAGTTAGTGGTGAACAGGGCATTTGTATCACAATGATAAAAGTGATATGTGAAACTCATGAAACATTTATTAATTCTGTTGTATGAGTCCAATCATCATGTTTAATGAATAGGTTTTTTTATAAATTAATTTTATAACCATGCTCATATAAATAATAACATATAGTATTTACTTTTTTCATATATCTCACGTATATTATCAATTAATTGTTAAAATTACTATTTCAGGTGACAATTGTTTGTTTTTCATGTATGTTTAATTTTGATAATTTTGGTACATTAAATTTTTTTCAAGGATATATACTCTATGTAAAAATAAATTTGGTATTAATATCTTATATATCTTTTATATATGAATTTATATTAATCTATTAATTTTAGATATAGCAAATGGATTACACCATTCATGGAGAAATTAAGTCGTAAATAAGAATGAATGTTGTTTCTATTTCACTCAATAGTTGGAAAAACATGAACATAGATATTTATTTCTCTTTCCAAGATAATTATTCTATCCTATAAATAAGTTATAATAATAAAATTCATCTTTATTACCATACATGTAAATCTAAAAAATTAATCCACATCGCTATGTGGTGGCGGTAGTCAACACACACATAAGCTGCATTATTGTTTTCCAATGAATTTAATGTAAATAAGTTTTATATGATATTATATTTCCATAATTAATATTATATACCAAATTTTGCATTTATTCATTAAATTTAACCTTAATTTCTTTCATTTATGGATTATGATAAAAAAAGAATCACATTGCTTCGTGGGGCGGTAGTCTATTGTACACACAAGCAATGTTATTGTATCCCCAAAAAATGGAATGTAAGAGGTTATTTGTTATATAATAATTCAATAAGCATGATAATGTAATAAATATCATATTAATATGTTAAAATAATCAATATATCAATCCTATAAATGTGGTGATGGAAAATTAATTACATCGGTCCGGGAGGCGGTATTCCTCTATACAAACAATCGATAATTTCCTTTATCATTTGATTGAAGTAGATATGGTTCTATTTTACGTACACAAAATAATAAAATAATACTATATAGGATAATATATTGCGATTATATTATCATAACTAAATAAATTTTTAAGGATGATGAATTATTAGTGAAATAAATACAATAATTTAAGAATTTTACCTCTTCTTTGGAGAACCTCATTATGTTTACCCCTAATGTATTCATAGGAGAGATTACTGAATAAATAAAATATATTTTAATAAAAAATTAAATATTTAATTGATTTGTGTGGCCTCAATAATTTAAATTTTATAATTAATGAACAAATTTTAGATTTAAAAATATATATATAATTTTTATTCTTAAATAATTGAATTGAAAAAGATGTTTCCAATAAAAATGTGAATTTTTTGTTATTCATAAAAAATAAAAAATTTATAAAATAATAAAAATCCAATCCAATAATAGTTTTTACATGTTGATTCAAAATTGAAAATTTGTTTTTTTCAAACAAACTTTCTAACAATTGTACAAATTAATTTTTATTTTTCACTACAGAGCGCGGCTATATGGCCTTTAAAAAAATATATTTTCCCAAAAAATCCTTTTATTTTAAAGGATATTTATTTTATTATTAATAAATAGATAAACATTGAATTTAATTTACTCATGTTAATAAAATTTAATTTTTATAATCTTTTCTATACTACATATACCTACTAAAAAATTAATATGTTATAATGGCCATGTTTAAATAATAATACTTTTATGGAGTATAGTGTTTCGTTCAAACGCATTGTTGTGTACATTAAAATATATCGATGAGATTAAATTTATTTATGAATAAATATAATTTAATTTATAAGTATTTTTTATTCTCGTTTATTCTTATTGTTTCCTATCATATAAACTATCGAATATTACGTTCCTCTTCTTAAAATCATTAGGTGTTAAATCATAACTAGATCTCTATATGATCAATATCATCATGTAAGTTGTTTAAAAGGGGATTTTTTCCACATTGGAAGAGTTTATTTATATGGTTATGGGTTTTAGGAGAAGATTTATTATTATTCATGAAACAATCATTAGGAATCCACATGCATTGTTTACAAGGTGTAAACAAGAAAAAATTGATAAAATTACATCCCAATGAACTAAATGAGTGTTAATATCTCCATTATTACAATAAACATGGATTCAATGAGGTATAAAATTATAGTATAACTCTACATAGAAGCCTCCATCAATATTGGAATGACAAATAGTTTTTTGTACTCTTAAAAATATAGGGATTTATCTAATAGATCACTGTATATTTAATGAAATTCTAAATATGGATCCAAATTTTGAAGAATTAATTATGAAATACAAACTCCACCTACTTCTAGGCATACATTAATGAAAATATATTCACTGGTAATGTGAATCTATATAATAATGATTGAAATTTTAGCATCAGCCCAATTTTTTTGATCGATAATTATCCGAACTCTTCCAGAATCAATAATTTTATATGGTTTTTGCCAAATAAAGATGTAATATTAGAGAGTACAACAACAAGGATCTATTGGGAAATATACTACAATATATTAATGAACAAATTAATGGACATATTTAATCCCTCCAAGATATTATAGTGAATTTATAATGATATCATGAACCTAAATATGGAATATTCCTTGGGCCTAGATGGGTTTCCTACTGCACTCTATGTGGATTCTTGACATATTTTAAATGAGAATCTCACTACATATAACGTTTATTACTATACTGTTGGCCACTTTTCTGGAGATTATAATTCCACATATCTCTGTTAATTATATAATTTAAGAACCCCATGCCAATAGAATAATTCCACATGATATGTTTATGATATTTCTCCAAAAATTTGTTTCCCAAAAACATTAATAAAGGAAATTATAATCTCTTACCATAGTATGATTATAAAGTAAACATGGATTTTTTAATAATAGTGGAATTAAAATATTTATTTACCTAGAATAATAATTTATGTAGGACATTAAAAACAATGTGATAATCCAAAATCTCATGGTTATGTTTGACATTTAATTATCCTTACATACTTTCTAGTGGATCATCCAATTCCAAATCATGAGACATTAGATATTTTTTTTGGATTTCATAGATATTTTGTTAACATGTTTCTCCCTATAACTCTAAATATCTTTGGCGGTAATCAAATACAAATTTTTTAATTCTACTAGAGGGATTTACTAGAGGGACCCTTTCTCTTCGATACTATATTTTCTTTAACTAGACTCCCTTGGTAGAATCATTGATAATGCTAATGTATCATGTTTGATCATTACCTTTAATGGTTGGTACAGAAACTATGAATCTCCCACTTATTTTATTCTAATGAGATTCTATATTTAATTAATAAAAGGTTAGTCTTGAAAAAAGTATTCCATATAATTATAGTTGAATATGGTAAAGATAATGGAAAATGGCCTATTCATTCCTTGAGTTTTCATATGTCCAATTATTGGTTGTCTTCCTATGTTTCTATAATTAAAAATAAGTGGATTAAAACAAATGATACCTCCCAATTGAATATTCTAGATCCCCTCTATCATTAGGTTGAATCAATATTTTCCACCTTTATAATCTTATACAATGAATAATTGGAATTAATCTATAATTAAAGATATATTATTTATCTTCCAGTGGATGTATAATTTTTTTAAATTCAGTCATGTCCCTCATACACATGAATGACATATTTTTCAATAATTTATGAAATTGGTTTCTTTCCCACCGTGAATATAAAATCAAAATCTTCCTTTGGGACCCTAAACTAGAATTAAATGTGTACTAGATAATATTTTCGAATTCTTACAACCTTGTTAAGAGATGTAGTATCATTATTTGATGTTTGAATGAAACCATAAAATTCATCTATGAAAAAATCAAATTAGAAATTATCACAATGATTTATATAGGATAGTATCATTAGTAATAAATATTTTTTGGTAATGGATGAAACATAAATCATTCATTATTTACACAACCCATTTTTTAAAATTGTTAAATTCCCCCAATGTTCTTCTTTCACATACTCAATGGTTTTTGAGATGTGGAGATATGTTTTTCTATAAGTGTAAATAAGATTTAATTAATATATTTTTCCTACATTTCTATATACCCTACATTTGCTTCACGGATTCAAAGAGATACATCTACTTAATTTAATTTTTCTTATATATTGAGACATGTACTATCTTCAGTAACATCAGGTTCATTGATGAAGATGATCAATTTTGTATCTCTTTAGGTATCTTGGGGATAATTAAAACTCTAGTATGAATCAAATGGATAACAAAAATAGGGAAAATCTTATTGTGAATCATCCATACCATTAAATCACAATTTTTGGTTTTGGAGAACTCATCACTTATTCATCCTAAGGAAAAGTTTTTATAATATAATGGAATCTACTTAGCCTCTTAATTCAACTATGTCATGTGACCCCAACCAAATATAAAAGAACGCCAATTTCACAACTTTGAGTGGGATATATTTTGTGTAACATTTTCATTGGAATTTATGAATTAATCTAGTACACATAATTATTGACCTACTCATAGATTAACGGATTTTGTTTTCTTAGATTAATTCAGATCATATAATGGGTAGTTAGGAGGCATTGGAAATCATTTTATGTCTCTTTGGGAAAATAATAATAATTATAGATTTAATCATAGTTCATGGAACTCAAATTTCTAAATAACTAGGATCCCTTTTATATTTTTATATCTCAAATATAGTTAGCGGTCCAAAGTAGTGGGAGAGTATCTTTTTCATTCATAATTACATGATTTCCTTCATTATTTTATGGTCATTAGGTGTTCTAGACACAGCCAACCTAGGCTCTAAAATAGAGTATATATAGATAATATTCTAATTTCATTATGAGATATGGAGAAATAATTAATGTCTATTATGGATCAATATATTTGGATTATAGTACCTTCCATTAGAAAGAAAATTCACTTCATAAATAAGCTAATGTGATACATAGTCATTTATCTATTTAAATTAAACGGAGTATCACCCTCTCAATGGTTGAAATATATATTTTATTTGGTGCTCAAATATTTGAAAGGAATTATTCATGATCACTAGTCTAATACTTATACAATCTGATAATGTAAAAATATTATTCATTATAATTTAATTATTCAATATTCTTTCACTAAATATAAAATCATGGGATATTATGGATACCAATGGAGGTGTTTATTTCAATCAATATGTCGCTTCTTTAGGTTTATTTCCTTGTGAACATAAAATGGACATGGTTGATGACATGATATTCCTTCAAGATTTCCTACATTTTTGGACCTCCTTGTTTTCCCCTATAACCATTCATAACAAATAATTTTATTTTAGTTGAATTCATTTTGGTTAAATTTTATCATAATCCAATCATCATGTATATTTTCCATAAAATAAAATCACCATCAAAAAATAAATTGGTATGATTCGTAGTTTATTTCTCTTATAGTGAAATTTTCAAAAGTTTATATAAAATGAGATTCAACAATAATGTAGTGGTCTCAAGAGTATACCACTAGAATGAAAAAATAAATTCATACTAACTTGTAATTGGTAATCCATTTCAAATATTGTATGACTCATCCAACCAGAAACACTATACCAAAATGGTCCTCCAAGAGCAGTTTGTTTTATAAAAATAACACAATATCTTAGTTGATAGATGAATTTTAAGGCAATGTATTCACCACCACAATTTGATAATAAAATCATAAAAATGTTCCAAATGTATTCTGTAAAAAATCTGAAACATTATAATTTAATAATGATTCATACTGGTTTCTCATTATATACAAATAACCATTATATAATAAATTAACATTAAAGTATTAAATGCATTTAATCCCACTTATTTCATAGGCACACATTTTTCTGAAACATCATCATTTATTTTTTCTAATATTAAACGATCCCTTTTAACCTTTTCTCTAAATCCTTCTTCGGTTGTGTTTCCAAATAAAAAATGTTCCCAATTAAAAAATTATTAATATTCAAATCATTAGAACAATAAATATATATTGAGTCTTTGAATGTATTTCACAAAAATACATAAAAGGAGACAATATTAAAAGGTAACTAGTTATAGTATCACCACTAAAAATAAAATTCTAAAGTTGTAGATATGGTTATCTATATATATTGAATATATAATCCATTTTCAATATTTAAATAAAAATAAAATATAAATATTCATATAGATAGAATAACTCATTTTGTTAATATTAAATTAAAATCCAGTCATATTTAAATAAGATATTGAAGTCAAATTTCTCTTTAAGGAAGGAATATTATAAAATTGTACTAATTACTAATCTAATCAAATATATAAGATTAGGTCATATTTTTTTACCTATAATGCATCAATTTTTTTTAAATTTCTGACAAATATATCTACTTATCTTCTATCTAATTCATTCTTAATTCTGAGTTTGTGTTTATTAGCATTAATTTGTCATGTGAAATCAATATATGATAATTGAGAGACAAAGTTAGAGATATAGATATCAATGAAATTCACATTCATAGGCTCGGAATGATTTATTTTTAGAAAAGTTGTAAACTATTGGTTTAATGATATAATTTTTTTATCATTCATGTATATAATATATCATTAATTTATAGAATTAATCAATGCCATATTTCATTGTGCATAAATATATATGGCTCGGTATCATTTTTTATATCATTTACTCAAGTTATTATAAATAAAATTATCCATATTTATTAGATGATTCCATATATAATATTTATTTAGTGACCATAGTCCAAATTTCACTATATAACTAGTATGATTTGTCATTTCTTATGTCACATAGGTTTACTAGTTGGGAATCATCCATATCATATAATATATGTTCCAAGGATATTTTAGTTAATAACTCATTATAAAAATCAATTAAATGGATGAACTCAAATATAAATCGATGATAACCTAATCCTATAAGAATACTCTTTACATGAATAACCCAATGAAAATTCCTTGAATAGGAACCTAATCTTGTTATGGTGACCCATTAATTTCATTCCTTCAAAAATTATCTACTCGGCCCTTAATTTTGTATGACCCACCTTGTTGGTTAACTGACATTTTGATAAGTGCATCTATTGAAGGAATATCAGGATTAATATTTTACTAGATTTATTTTAAAGCCTCACTAACTTAATATAAATCCTAATTCTTTTATGTTGATAATTATTAAATCAGATGAATTAATTAAATTATAATGTATTATTCCATTATGTATGCATGAGTCTAAATACTCCTATTTAAAACCTTCATTTCATCCACTGAATTAATGTATTCACATAATATTAATGTGTAAAACCCTTCAAAACCAAAATTTTGTATAACACACCCAATATAGAAAGAAAAAATAAAACATATAAAAATCAATATTATTTATATGGTATATAAGCATTTCATGTAAATGTTTAGAATTTTGTGAAAATGATAATACCCATAGGAGAAAGCATGAAGACAATTATTGTCAACCCCCACCTTACAAGAATAATGAATAAGCATCCATAAAATTTTAAAAAACTACCCAAATCCCTCTTCCTGTAGATACATTTATCAATGTAGAATTTACTTCATTATTACTCTATAATATAATATGTGTAAATTATATTTAGTAAATGAATTCGAGATTAGAATTTTATTTATAAATTTAGGTTCATATTATTTCATGTATAAAAATCACTTTCCCCATTAAATATAAATTTTATTATATAGTCTCTTGAATAAACTATTTCTTATGTTTTTTGGGTAGTGTTTTGGATTTATTAGTGTTTTATAGGCCAAGAGTGGTTGGTAAATTGTTATGGAAAATTTGTGGTTCATTTTACTAAACATTGTAACTATTTTTAGAGTACCAATAGTGGGCACATGGTTTGGCCAGACCGTGTGGTTCTCTCATCAGGCCATGTATCATGGGATTAGGAAGTTTTACTCAGTTGGTTCATGGTTTGTCAAACAATGTTTCAAACTGTGCAACTCTCCCATTTACAAAGATAGGGCACACATTTTTCCAAACCAGGTAACTTAATTTAACCGAACCGAATTATATTTTAGAGACATAAAACACCTCTATTTTTTATTTTCCATCTTTTTTTATTATACTCTTTACCTAAGAGACATCTCTGAATGATTCTAGAGATTATTTTCATCTCAATGATTGATTTTGGTGGATTTTAGGGTGTCTTTTATATATTTTCAAAGGTATGTATCTTTTTTTAATCATTATTCTTGGTCATTCTATATATGTCTTTTATATAGCGGGATATCTAATATTATATGTTTATTAAATGTATATGTGTTTCATTTAATGTTATAATTATTTTTATATTATATTGATTAATGAAATAGGTTAAATTCATTTGATTCACGAAAATCATTATGTGATTATTTTAAATTATTATGATTAGTGGTGTCATTCTATTTTCTATTTACCATAGAATAATTGAATATAAATTTATTATTATCAGTTCAATTTAGTGTGCTCTTCCCTGGATTTTGATATCCCTTATCTCCTTTGGTCAATACATCCCATGTAACTGTTGGTGTATTAACTATCTAAGGTGGTTGTTTTAACTTTGTTATTTTTCATCTAAACTAGGAAATCTTGCTCATTTTTTAAAAAATTTATATATAAAATTAATTTAATTATCTCTAGATTAATAATAATATAATATAGAGTTTTTATGATAAATTTTTTTTCACTTTATATTTGTTAAGGAATGGTTTATTTCAAATTGTCGTTCGTATGTTTAAGAAATTTTGTTTTCATTAAATTATTTTACATTCAATAAAATATTTTTTTGGTATTTGAAAATTTATATGGACTTTTTAAATGATTTTAAAAGTTCAACAAATGGTATCTAGGGGAACTTATGTGAATTTATTTAGGGAATTTTTTTCATGACTTATATATGGATAACATATTATGGTGCTCCTCTACACCATAGGTTTTCATGTTAAGGACTAGAATAAATGTCCTCATTGGGGGGGGGGGGTTCACACATCAGGGTATTCCTATTTATATTAGATAACCATATTAAGGACATGGTGTCCAAATTTCATCATTGATTACATCTGGTGAGGATCCTAGTAATATTGGACCAATATCATCGTAGGGGTACTTTGTAACACACCATGATGTTGTGAGATAGATTTTTTTAATTTCGTGGATGTCTAGTCTTATACACTAAAAAAATATTTTGTTTCTCTATAATCAAAAAATTATTATCATCCGGTATACGCAACACTGTGCTTGTCTTTTTATATATATAATTTCATGTTCTTTTTTATAATTTATTTTATGCAAGAGCGAGTATATGTGAACACCAAAATATTGTTATGTTAGCTTATAAACTAGTTGTAAAAATTATCGAAATGAAAAGTATTTATTTATTTAACAAAATATTTTTATACATGAATTTTATTATATATATTTTTAATATTTATTTATAAATGAAAATAAAACCCTTTTTATTTAAAAGGAAATGTTTTCTTCCAAAAAAAACTATTTAAATGAAAATAAGTGAGTTTATAAAATAACATTTTATAGATTTTATTAGTGAAATATAAATGTAATATATTCAATTAAATGATTAAAATTCATCCTATATGTTTTAAAAACATGATATAATATCAAATTCAATTTTATGGATAAAATGGGTGTTTTTCTGAAAATTCACTTTTACAACCTTTTGATGGTGAACCCATATTAAATATAGTTTTTATACTTTTATAATTTATTTTGATAAAATAAACATACTAATAGGATATTATATATTAAAATTTACCTTGGATGATTTTTTTTATTTTTAATATAGTATTCATTTTATAATGAATAGTGAAGATACATTATTTTAATTTAAAACTTCTTTTTCATCTGATTTATTTATACAAAAATTATTTCCTTGTAATTAATTTTAATTTATAATTTTATTTTTTTATTATCATAGAATAAATTTTTTTTAATTGGTTGTAATCTCGCAATGAAGGTAGAAATAAACACACATTAATCTTTTGATGGGTTTTACTTTTAAAAAATTCTGTTTTTTTACTTAGACAATGGAAATTTATTTTGAATTTATTACTGCAACATCTGTGTTTTGAATCTGAAAATATCATTTCCATATTTTTAATATGTGGGTCCAAATTTTTTTAATATGTTACTTTTTTTTTATATTATGAGTTGTAACTACTATAATTTTTATTTTCCATAATTAATGTTAAATCGGGTAAAATAGGGTATCAAAAAATATGATAAAGATAATAAACGTGTCGCAACACCATAAAAAATTCCATTGTATGAATTAAAGGATACAAATACCACCTAAGGGTCAGAATGTATTCATTTATTGAAATTTTGTCTCTAAAAGTGATCTAATTATAATTAAAACCAAAGAAACTGGCCACATGACACTCTTTTATCGCTTATAAGTATAATAATTTAAATTTATTTAAAAACATCATAAAACAAAGAAATAAATATTATCCCAGAATATAATGAAAGTATTTAAATCATGTAAATTTATTTTTAATTTCTAGATATTAAATTATTACCATATATATTGACACAACATTGATACAATAATTTTTTTATTAAGAGAAATATCAAATAAATGATATTATAAATCATAAACAGATTTTCATATAATGAAATTTATGTCATCCATGACTTTTCTTGGTGAATATTATATATTATAAGACTATAAAATAATCTTTTATTTCATATATATTTTTGAATTTTATTTAAATTTAATGAAATGGATAGTGTAAAATTTGACATTATTGATATTTTATTGAAATAATATTTTATTAATTTATTTCAAAATAATAAAAAAATTAAATTTGAAATGTGGATTTACTCAGGTCTAAAAGTTAATTAATAAATTTTGTGAAATTTAACCAATATAATTAAACTTAATTACCTCTGAATAATTAAAATGTTGTTCCCTCAATTAAATTTAAAAGAGAGTAATTAATGGTAACCTTAAAAGATAAGGTTTAAAATAAGATAAATACATGATTAAAAATTATTTTATGAGAATACTTAAAACAATATTCATCTTATAATATAAATATATCACTTTGGAGCTATTATAATTTCGAAATAAATTTATAATACTATAATATTTCAAGACTTTCCCCAAGTGCCCCTCCTCCCCCTCGTAAAAAGCCACCAAATCTACCCACTTACTGATAGTTCTCATGCCCTTTGGATAGTCCAAATTTTACTCAAATAACCTAAAACCATCCTTAACTTCCTCATAAGGGCCACACTATTTGAATAAAGCCATTCTATGGAGTCCTTCTGTGCAAATCAAAAGAAGTAATTGTTTTATCACATCATTCTGAATTATTTTACTGTTCTACTTTATCATATTATGTTGTTTCCATAATAAGGTAACAAATAATGTATCTTATACTTTATGGGATGTTATTATAATTAGGTGACATCCTTATTTTTCCTTTTATCCATCCTATAAATAACAATATCACCATGCATGCATGCGTATGGCTTACCATCTCCACGTTATGGTGTAATTTTTTATTTAATAATACTTAATTTTTATGGATATAATGATGAGTATAATGGATGTAAATAATTCATATATCATGATAATTATACTGTATTATTAATATACCATCCAATTCCACAGCATTTAATTATTAAATGAACGATATCGTCGCTTCTACGTACGTAAGGAATTCCTTCCCCATGATGCGATGCAATTCATTCAACACGATCTTCATCAAACCATGATACTATACTTGAATTGATTGAACAACAATGATATATATTGTAATAATATTATTTTTTAAATGATATAACTATAACCTACGAAGTGGACCATTAACTTCTCTGAGAAAACTTGTATAATAACATAATGTGTTTAATATCTGAATAACGAGTGATAATGAAATGTTACTAATAAACATATGGTAATAGGATCAGATATGGTATCATAAAAATGAATATTATTTGGAATAAGTAAATAACATTATAAAAATTATTATATAGGTGGATTGGATACATACTTAGTATATTTTACCTAAGGTAAGGGATAATTTTGCAATATCGTTTTTATATGAGATTAATTATACATAAGTATTTATTAGGGGTATATTTATCATCCATTTATAGGTATTCTAAAAAGGATTTCATAATTTTTTGTAATCTTCATATGTAATTTTAATGTCATTTTTAAATTTTTTTGGCTTTTAAAATATTTTTTTGAAAAGAATCTTTCCTTCATTTACCATACAAGGTATTGTTGACTTTTACAACAAAAGTAAGTGAAGAATGTTTATTAACTTGTACTACATGGACATATATTTATGCCTTATTTTCACAAAGATTACTCTACATAATTTTATGTTTTCTTTAAATTAAATTAATTTCATTTAAAATTTGTCTGCATTTTGAGAAAAGAAATATTTTATTATAAGAATTGATATTTTCCCCAATAATTAATATCAAGTGTTTTATAAAATTATTTATCATCTAGAATAGAGAACTTTAAATAATGTTATGTTTCCATCCCAATTATTACTATTATTTTATCGTGTTAATGTTTGAATGAAGTTTTTTATGGATTATGTTGTCATAAAATGATTTTTAAGAAAACATTTTTATTCATGGTTTATGTTAGGATGAATTATTTAGGTTTTTTTGGAACATGTAAGAATGATTTCATTATTATATGTATGGGACCTATATATCCCTCCAATGCATTGTTTGAAGATTTAGAACTCATGATATATACATGGTTGAAATGGGATGTAAATATTGTTCATTAATACGGGGATGAAATTGTAATAAAATATGGGTCAATAAAATATGGCTGGAACAATGAGTAAACTAGGTTCTGTAATATATTGTGTCTGCTATGATGTTCTTGGAAATGATCCTCAGCTAATATGGAAATGATTTTCTATGATTATGTGTTTGGAACAATTCTATTTTATATGCCAATTCTATTTCATCCTGGTTATTTTACTTTTATGAATTATATCTTACGTACTGCCAATATTTATTTTATGTCTTGAGGTTTTGATATCCAGAATATATGTTCATTTTTTTACATTATTTTGTTTATGTTTGGTTTGATGATTGGTACATTTAACCTTATATATAATTTTATCTCACCCTTTTTATTTTTTATTTCCCCTACGTATAAAGAATGATTTTTAGGTAGGAAAACTAAAAGGTAAGGTCTTTATGGGTGTTATTGAAGATATTTCACTAAGCCGGAAGAATTTGTTCAGAGTTTCTAAATACACTAAAATAATTTGGTTTTCGGGTGTATATTTTTGTAATGTATTAAATATTTCACAAAAGAAATATCATGTCCATGTATGTCAATATGGGGTAGTTAGATGCTTCCCATTGTTCTATGAATATTTATGCCTTTATGATTCATAATTTAAAAATGAAAAATCGATTAATTTTATGTTATTTGGAAACATTTTTATATAAAATAGTTTATAAACTATTAAAAAGGATGACATTATAGTTTTTTTCATCAATTTTTTAATGTGTTATATCATGTATTATTATTTTTTAAATTATATTTTTTTATTAATTTATAAAATAATTCTTATGGTGCCACTAGAATGATTACACATGGCATTTTGTTTCATAGATGACACAAAATCATGGGTACATATAGACATTGTTTTCTCTAATGTAGGAAATGGAAATGCATTGAGATGACGGGGAACATATCTGATTTAAATTTTTTTAGAATTCATGGGGTGAACTAGTGGGACTAACCCCACTAATTTCATAGTGATATTGGTCTTTATCTAATTTACATTGATTACTCTTAAATCATATACTCAGTTTTTAGTTTCTTCATTTATGCATTTATTTTCAACTGTTCTTTCCATTATTTTTTCTTATCCATACTTATAATATATATCATTATTTATGTGGTATCTAGTTGGTAGAAATCATTTTGTAGGTTATTTCTTTACCCTTCATTCTCTTTTCCATCCTAGGGAATTGGGGAATCCATTTAAATCCTGTTGAAGATTTTTTTAACCTAGAATGATAGGTTATCAAGATTGGATCTTGTTAAATTGGTATTAGATCTCGGAAATTCTCAATTTTTCATGTTATTATATTTGTCAAAGACAAGAGATATGGATATTAGGATATAAAGGTCATTCTATGAGGGACTATCTGTTCAGCTGTCATCGAACGAATGTCATGTTTCCATGGGATGTTAGAAAATGTTCCACAACATGTTTTTACAAAATTTTTTAAAATAAAATAAATTTATTTGATATATTTTTTATATGATAACCCATTTCACTCTTACACTACATGCAACACCATGTTATGATTACTATACACACAATATTGGGTTTGCAGGAGTTACACGCAAAACTGAGGTTTAACAAACTATGATATATTCTAAATATAGTAATTTAAAAGTGACTGTTATAATGTAACATGTAAACTTATCAATATTATTTGTAATAATATATTTTCAAATATTCAGTATACACATTTTTTATAAAGGAAACATACAGATAAAATGTACTTAATTTTTTATAATGTTTTATTATATGATTCGATAATATTATTTTCTAAAAAAGTGGGTTTTTTTCTTTTTTAACTTCTATAAGATTATTTTTTAATTCTCTTATGAAACTAATTTTATAAGATAAAATAAAATTTTTAAATCATAATCTAATAATTATCTAATGGTGATTTTTTGTATTCTTCAGAAATGTTTCATATTTTATGAATTTTGAAAAATATTATATTTTCAATAAAAATTACATTTTTTAAATTTTTAATAATGTTAAAATATATTTTAAATAAGAATTTATGTGAAATTTTTCAAATTATACATCCATTAATCTCGTTTGGGTTAATGTATTCAACTTTTATTTAATTGTTATATAAAAATTATTATAATATTTTGAACATTTTCAATTACAAATGTAGCTTTCTTATATCATCTATGGGATTGATTTAAATTATATTATAGAACATATATGAATAAAACATGAAAAAGAATATCATATATTTTGAATCCACATAATTTATATTTCCTAATAAAGGAATAATAATTTTTTACCATATTTATTTGTGAAAATAGTTAAAATTAATTAATTTGATTAAGGTCAAAATCTGGATTTGCACATTACATTAGTTTGTGACAAAATTAACTCTCCACATGCTTCGGATTTTTATTTAATTAATTTTTTTCATATTTTTAAAATTTAGTTCTAGATTTTATAATTGTGTTCATTTTAATTTTATTCTTAAAAGATATATAACATGGGTCAATAAAAATATAATAGTTTTTGTGGTAGAAACTAGAAGGGTAAAATTGAGTAAACCTAAAGAATTAATAATAACATGATTAAACATGATATTATACTGTGTTTTGTAGATGTTTATATACCAATACATCCCTCCACCACATTATTGATCTATTTTCACGGAATATGAGATTATTGGGACCACCCAACAGTTTATACTTTTGGGTATTTAAAAAAATCTACTCCTTAATTATAAAAGAAGTAACTCCCCTAATTGATTCACACATATAAATCAATTTGAAACCCAAAACAATATTCAAATATAAATTCCCAACATCAATAATCTGATATAATAATCCATATTTGGGACCAAATTCCATCCTATGATGGATTTTGGTGACAATCTAGGGAGTAAACATAAAGAAGAGGTAATTATCATCAATGAGTGTTTTTGTTTTATTTTTCCTTCACCTCATACAATTATTAATATCCTATCATGATATAATAACCTTATTATCTACCACATACTAATATTTCTTTACATTAAGGGAATGAACTACAAATATACCATCTTCCACAAAATGGGTTAAAAAACATCCTTCATATGAAAAGAGGACTTCCTCTGCACGAACCAATATCATTCCTTTTTTACATAACCACATTTCATAGTAGGGTATTATAATGATTATATAGTAAATATAATATCCTAGAACTAAATGTGGTGGTGGATAATCATGTAAGAAGAAAATTATCGTGCGATGCCTCATTAGGGTTTTTCTAGGGTTTCCTTGGGCTATCATTCTCCCTTCCTCCATTCTCCTCTGACTTCTCTATTCTCATCGGCAGCAGTCTCGTTGCTCCTCTTGGATTCCTCATCCCATATCCTACTACTAGATTCCATGCTTTGATGTCATCACATCAAACGATTGGAGGATGGGGTCTTGGATGCGCATAGTATATTCTTTCAGAATCTCAAGTGGTTGGGATCATGGGTGTCAATTCCTCATAGGGGTATTATCTCTCTCTCAATTCGTTACATGTTCTTAAATAGAGACCTCAGGACTACTGGAATCTAGAAGAGTCCCCTTTCAATTTCTCCTCTTGATTTTTCTTTCCTGTCTTGTTTTCTTGGTTCTTCATCACATGGTTTTGTATTCAGATGCGGTGTCGGTAAGGTGTGGCGCCGAACTTCTCATGATTTCATAGACTTGAAAGGCCTCTGGAGATCATTAAATTAATATTCATTCAACCCCCTCCAAAGAAATCATTACGCAGGTCTTCACACAGAAGGCCCCGCATTCTTTGGGCTCTACTCTATTGACTCATTCCTCTTCTTTACTATTGGTGGTTCAGTGTGGGATTTCTCATTCTTAGCCCTATATCTGCCCAATCTGGAGATCTGGTAATGAAGCCATTTCCATTGTTCAATCCACCCCTGAAGGATCTATATACGTATCTTGATTCGAGTTTGTCATTATTTCTTACAGATGTCATTTCTTTCCCTATTGGGTCTGATTTGTTTTTATCCCATTTAGTGATGGTTCTGGTGATGAGGTTGCTTTTGGGTTTCATTTGTGGTGTGTTCGAGTCATGGAGGCCTTAGTGGTCCTTGATTTGAGGAGAAGGGATATCGAAGGATGGTGTGTTGGTGAGGGTGGGTGGCGATGATGAGTCTGGGAAAAGAAAAAAATTTATAATCTATAAGATGTGACGTGATGGATGAACTATGACATTGGAGGGCTGCATGATTGTTGAGGGTTTTTGTGTGTGTTTCTGGGTTGGTTTCTCAAAGATAGAGTTCCCTGGCTGGCCCATTTCTGGTTTTTGTTTGGGGTGTTTTTTTTTTCCTAGTTTGGTCTTGGACCGGGTTCCTTATCTAGTCCACTTATGGTTATTTGTTGGTTGGTTCTCAGTTATCCATAATTTTATATTATTTATAATATAAAAAACGGTTGTGCTTATATAATATCCTAGGACTGACATGGTCACGAACCAACCTGGGTCGACCCTGAATCGGTCACCCGAGCCGGTCCGCGGCATGGCCCGAGAGGCGTTCTCGATCCTCCCGGGTTGGTGAAAAGCGCCAGGACATCAAAGAGAGAAAGAGGGAATGATTTCTCCCAATGAAAATAAATAGAGCAGCAGAAAGAAATTATAACAACACAAAGTAAATAAAAAACACGAAAATAAAGAACCACCAACAACAACAACTAACCTGACCACGACCAGAAATTTCTCTCGACGTTGAGAGGCGCTCACCAATCCACAACCAAATCTCGCCCACAATGAGAGAGCTCAAGTCAACCTGCAACAGAAAAAAAACAAGAAAACACTATAGGCGTGAGTATTAAAACTCAGTAGGTAGGCCCGACAAATTCTATTCCCAATGCACATACCATTAAATAAAGAATTTATCAATTCCAGGTTTTCACTAAATTATATAAAATATTGGTTTCCATACACACTTTCATTTCTAAAACAAGTAACAGTCCATTTCTCTTTTTAATTTAAGAACAAGTTTAGTGTTTGTAAGAAACAAATGCATTGCATTTTAAAACACATTTGAGAACAATTTAGAAATCCAAATTTTATTTGTTGGTCAAACGGAAAACCACACACAACACACAACACACACTAAGGGAATGAAAAAAAAGTGGCACACCGGGCCGGAAACCGAACTAGACCTCTCAATCATCTACCACATACAAATAAACACTAAAAAACATGGGTCGAACCTAGGAGATCATGAAAAATCCAGAACATACTATACATATGACTCTTCCTGAAGGCATGCCCTAACTCGATGACGTCATAACACCCATACTACTACCCGGTATAGCCCTGCATGGCCTAACCGAGGGGCCCAATCCCCATAGCAGCAATAACTTAGTATTACCATGCTATAGGGCCACTATCTAGTGCGTATTCTAAACTAGTGCAGCAATCGTTCTCAGAAGATTCACTCACTATGTCAGGTTCCCATGTCAACACAAGCAATAAAAAGGGGTGTTTCCACAATGTAAATCAATCAGTCACGATGCACAAACATCACATAAATCTCACGCAATCAACGAACACCAAAGATCACCCCTGAATGGGTTTTTTTCAAAACAATTTATTTTATTAATGTGCCAAACGGGCCTTCACCAATCTTAAAGAAAAAACTCATTTCTTGAGAAAACCCAAAACACATGTTCAAAAGAAATCACTTATCATTTAAGCTAGAAGTACATTCGAAACTCCGTGAATTATGATTAAAGACCAAACGGGAATTCTTTCAATATTGGGTGTCCGCTCGTCAAGAAAATGTTTCAAGTGTTTAGTATAAAATAAACGGCTCTTTTCACACCAAATAATTATTTAAAAATTAATTATCATATTTTATTTCTCATTAATTAAAATTAATAAAACATCAAGCAATTAACAAATTAGAAATTTAAAGGTGAGTGAAATGGGGGACCTACCTCAATTTGAAGCTTAGTTATGACGACGTGACACATCTCACACTTGCGCACAAGCACACGCAACTTTCTAATGACCACAGTTTCGCGGAAATATCTTGCCCAAGAGCTGCCACAAAAGTAAAATAATCTAAAATATAGGAACACTAACCAGAAATAACCCGACAATTTAACACCGCAAAAATAACTAAAACAAACATAAACACTAATTTAAAATAATCAAAATAAAAGATAGCACATACCTCACCTGAACCTCAGTCTAGGAAAAACAGTGTGAAGGAGGCAAAGCCAGTGTGGTGGTGCGATCGATCAAAGGGATTGTTTGAAAGAGTAAACGACCGCCGAGGATTCCAGTGAAGAGCATGACACGATTGGGAGGGTGTGCGATGGACGGACTAGAGTCATGTTGGCCGGAAGTGCGCACGATGCATTGGCGAGGCCGGCTAGACGACGTGTGGCATGTCAAAATACATGCGACCAGTGGGCATGTAGTTGGAAAGATGTCTGGCACGTGCACCTAACCCAAAAAGAGGTTTTTCAGAAAGAGTTTTCGGCAGTCATAGCAAAGGGGGAAGTCGTCAGGGCATTGCACCGCTTCTAGTTGGCCGGATCAAGGAAAGGGATGTAAGTTACATACAGAGGAAAAAATGATCCAAATTACATGAAATCCAATCAAACCACATGTCTTGAAAACCAGTAAGGACATATACAACATGATCTCAAACGAGGATCAAAACAATAGTTGTACCTTCGAACCTGTACCAGCAACCTAGCTTCATACAACCCAAAACATCTGCCTCGATATGCAGCAATTGAAGATCATAGACCAATACCGACAACAACCTTCAACCATAGCCATATCACTTCAACCATTGGAAGAACATGATGGCGCAAAAGCATTTTTTTCTCCTCTGCCTATTATATCAATACCGGATGGATAGAAAACACGGGTGTCAGATGGGTGTCGGCTAGCGCAAAATATTGGTTCGCGCAAAGGAGGTGTGCTAGCTTTGGTGAAGATGGGTGCGGCATCGCTGCGCCGGAATAGAGGCTGGTATCTAATAGGGAGGCCGATGGTGCTAGGGTATGCTGAGCAGGGAGCAGGCCCGGGATGGCGTTGTGCAGGCCGAAGGCAGAGAGGAGGGTGTTGAGTCGATGCAGTTAGGGGCGAGGGTGGCGCGAGAGGTCCGGGGGCTATGCCGGCAGGCTAGGCGCTGCAGTGAGGGAGGGGCGTCGGCAAGGTGGCGGAGCGGGGAGCGGATTGTGCTGCGTGGAAGGAGGGAAGGGGAGGCATCGCTGTTCAGGGGGTGCACTGGGCGTGCGCAGCGTGAGGCAGGCCGAGGGGGGAGCCGGAGTAGTCCAGTGCAGCGCTGGGAGAGAGAGAGGGGAGAGGGTTCGCACGGATGGCCCGAGCAGGGATCGGCGCTGTGCGGGGTGAGCAGGGAAGGAGAGGGGGTGGTGACGCGTGGGGAGAGAAAAAAAAAGACTGGGGAGACCCTAGGGTTAGAGAGAAATAAGATTATATAAATATATATATATAAGATATATAAATATAAAAATAATCATAATGATAATAAATATATAATAATAATAACAATAATAATGAAAATAATTATAACCATAATAACAAAAATAACATATACAATAATGAAATAATAATAATAATAATAATAATAATATGATGATGATAAAAATCAAAATATTAATAGAATTAATTCCATTTTAATAATAATGATAAAATTATTAACAACGATAAATATTTTAAATAACGTAATAAATCACAAATTTACCCATCTTAATTTTCCGAGGGCAAGCGAAACGTGATGATGTCTAAGTGGTGCCACGCGAGGTATCCAAAACGCACTCTTCCCGGGCGCTCGGCGTCATCAACTCAAAAACGCACTCTGCCCAGGCGCTCAGTGACGTCAGCTGAAAAATGCGCACTTTTTAACATGACTCAAAATATTTTAGTCCGGGACTCAACCCGAAGCCCAAAAAAAAATTAAAAGTCCACAAAATTTATAAAATAAATAAACAATTGGTCGGGGTGTGACAGACACTCCCTAATCCATTGCTTTAATACAGTATGTTACCTTTCATTCTATGATGATAATAATTTTGATAAAAAAATCATCATAACCTTACAATGTCAATTTAAAAACATGGATCTCTTACATTGTACAGGACTTATTGATTTTATAATTTTAAATAATAAGGAAAAACACAAATAAAAAATTCATAAGTCATAAAAACAACATTTCTCCCTTTTAATGTATCTTTTATTATTTCAAAAAATATCATCAAAATCCACCTAATAAAATACTTTATTGATACAAATCATTCAATTTCATTATTTATACCCTAGGGGAAAAGAACATATAAAGGGTAATATCAAATTCTCAACAAGGGAAAGCATAATAATTAAAAAATGAATGTCATTAGTGATCATAATAAGGGCATTAGAGTATGATTAAATATTCAAAATGAATGACTATAACATAATATTGTTCATACCCATCAATAACTGGATCCTCCAAAATGAAAAAAAGCCATAGGGCTTCATTAATGGAAATAATCATTAGAATCAATAATCACATGCCATTAGTTATCAATACCTATCAAAATAAACATAATAAACATATAAAAATAATATATGAAATAAGTTGGTATCTTGTAATATAATCTCATACAACCCTTATAGAACCCTTACATATGCAATAATCAATATGGTCGACTTAAATTTCTAGTGTACCCAATGCACCAGAGAACTATCAGGGTGAACCTATTGTATAATCTATAACCGGATCACACAAAACAATCTAGGTGAACCCATCATTAAAAATGTACAAGATCCAATTACAGGGATAATTCTTCATAACCCATTGAAACAAAAAAAATCTCTTCAGAAAATAAATAACTCAAGAAAAGGAAACATGTTCCGCTACAATATCCTTAAAACATGATTAACCCATGGAAAAGTAATGGGTTCTAGAACAATACCATTGAACACTTTTATCCCATTTAAAACAAATTTGTGAAAAAATAATCACTTTGAAACATGATCATCCAATGATAAATAAGTGGGTTAAAAAATAATCAGTTTCAAACATGATTAACCCATGGAAAAGAAGTGGGTTCCATAACAATATCTTTAGGGAATAATCAACCTCTGGAAGTGAAATGGGTTTCATAAAAATATAAATTAAAACATAATCCATCCAAATATTGAATGAGGATGGTATCAAGATAGAACAACCCTAGTGTAGGACATGAAAAACTAGTGGTTATAATGTCGATGATTGAAAATTTTCATAAAATATCATTAAATTATTCTGGAGTAAAATAATCATTAAACATTCCAATGTTTCTCATTACACATTGAAATATTTGTTTAATTAACACCATGAATAAAATAACATTAAAAGAAACATATCATATAAAGATAATAAAAATAATAATTGTATAATATTTTAAAGGATCATTATACATGGATCATAAAATAAAAATAGGTGTATAATATAAGAAATGTCATAAACAATGAATATTGTAATGAAAATCCATTACCAAATTAGTATCCTTGAAACCAAAAAACACATGAATGTTATATCCTCAAATAGATATTTAAAAACACATACTATTAAGGATATAAATCATCATGTACATTAGTGGTTAGTATATGAACCACATAATAAAAACATTTGTGAATATTTAATATATCGCACATAAATAAAAGCAAGATGGGAAAAATCTTACAAAGATCATATCATTTTAATAAGAAGAAAAAAAATAATTATGTGTAATGATTGTAAATAAAAATAATTAAATAGTGAATAACAATTCTATAGGTCATTTAACACATGTTATTGGTAGTTATGGTCTGGATTATTGGTAAGCACCCCGTAATACTACATGAAAAATGGGAGTTCAATACCCATTGGAAACATGAACTATAGCCGTACCGTAGCAGCGACAGGGCAATATAGTAGCAGCATGACACTATAGTAGTGTCAAGAGATGTACAGATATTATAGCAGGAGGGACTGTAGTAGTACTATTTATAGATTGGGCCTTGGGACAAAATATTCATTTATGGGATATGTAATGGGCTATGTGCCCCCTAGGCCTTTGGGCTGTGTAATGGGTCCCCTTCTACCCAGTTAAATGTGGTCATTTCTTTTATTTAATAATAAAATGAGGATTCGACCCCAACTTTTGAAAAAATCACATGTTATCAGAATAACATAACTAATGATGTAAGACATTTACCCAATGAATGGAAATTGTGTTAAGAAGTCCCTTATTACATGAGTAACATTTGAATCCTCAGATCTGTGAAAGACTAAAACCAAATGAAAATTTTATTATCATGAAATAAATTAAAACCATGCTATAAAAATTAAAAGGGAATTATATACCCAATTTAAAATTAACTAGCTTCATAATATAAATAATTCCATAATGGAGTGTAAATTTTGACAAAATCCATTTCTACTTTAGTATCATTTAAATCATAAGATATATTAACGAAATAATATAAATTAAACCTTAAATAAGATGAATATATCATTTTTAATGGTCAAAAATTCAGTTGGTTATCTATATACACCACAAAAAATAAATAATTGGTGAATATATTATTTTCCTCACTAATGAAAAAGTGAGAAAAACCCCTTCACATGAGTCATATTTGACATGTTTGTACTCTATATTCATATATAATAAACATAATTTAACTATTTGATTTCTAAATAATGTTGTACATTTTATTATTGTTTTTGTTTCACTTATAAACAAGTTATATTCAATTTCTTAATCAATAATATTTATGTCTGATGGTTTGAAAATATTCACCTTGTGTGTCCAAAATGACATTCATAGGTTGACTATAGTCAATGTTTTCATTATTTAAACATCTATAGAATAATAATAATAAAATCATTATCACCTTTTAATATAAATTAATATTATAAAATTATACATGAAAGATGGTTATGAAAAATGAACAAATGTTATGATCGTGGAGACGGTTAGGCCCACGTATGTGTGAGTAACATTCTAATTTTCCAATGATCATTATAGGAAGAAGGTAAGTAAATTTTATCATTCCATAATTATTATTATATCATAAGAAACTTATTATTCAATTATATATACATATATATTATTTAATATGTGGTGGTAAAAAAGGGACGAATTACACTCATTGGGGATGTGGTAGTCCACATATCCATAAACTATGTTGTCACTTTTTAAGTGTGTGAAATAAAAAGAAAAAAAGGATATATTATATGTACAGATAGATAATTATTTCATGAAAGTAATAAATATTTTATTTATATGAAATATATTTATTAAACCCATAATTAATACAGTTCATGTAAAAGAGTGAGCGTATCACGTCACTTTGTAAAGGTGGTAGTCCACACATCCATAAACGATGTTATAATATTCCATATAAATGAAGGGATGAATGTATATTTCATATAATTGTTTTAGAATTATACTGAAATTATAAATATCATATATAAAGAATAAAAGTATAATTTTGGTCATATTTCCCAACCTTAAGTGGTTTTAAAAGAAAAAATTAAATTTTCATTTCCTGAGGAGGATGTTTTCCATAAACAAGGAATGGTAAGTTCATTACCCAGTTGGTGGATGTCTGTGTTGGTGTAGGTTGAACCATTATAATAAACACAACATATTTTATTTATGATAATTTTGTTAGTATATATCATGTAATAATAATATTTTATGTGGTTTGATAATTAAATAAAACAAAAGTTGTTAATAATGAATGTTTCCTCTTATCCAGGTAAATCCTTTTTCATTACACCGAAGGACATTCGTGGATTTCATTCTACCCAATGTTATGCCTCCAGGATAAGAGGAGGGATGTGGAGAGATTATGTGGGTTGGGCATGGAATATCCAAATTTCATCGGAGGTGTGAATATGTGGGGAGGGTTAGTGACTTTTATAGTGGAGGTGGAGTGGTGCTCATTTAAATATAAAAAGATAGACAATATTAAGAGGTTTCCTTCGGTCTTTTGGAATTAGAACTTTCCACAAGTTTTTACCATAATATACAGGAATTGGGGGAAGAGAGATTATGACACCCAAGTCCCACCACCTGTAGGCCTTGGGATGGCGAGTGGCACTGGGTGTATAATAAAAACACATATGGGATGAATTCAATTCTAAGAGAAGACCTAAAAATGAGAGAGATAAGATATACACAAACAATGCCTTATCAAAATACAATATTGAGGAAAATTGATGGTTAACATATGTAATGTTAGGAAAAACTACTACAATTGAAAAGAAAACTAAAAGTTCCAAAAGAAATATAAAGATGACAACTACCACAAAACCTAAACATATCATGATAAACCCCAAGCTAGATATAAAGAGCTAGATCCCCAACCTCCTCCAAGTGACCTTAAAAAACAACATATATACATTGGGTGACTATAATAGTATACTCAGTAGGATCCTCTCTCGATTATCTCATCCATAAGATAATGAAAACATGCTAAATCATAGTGAACATCACGTGAAACTAACTAGTCACCTAAACTGGTAAACTAAGTTCGCTGTCTTACCATGGATAATCTCACCAAGTCTCACATAAAATAGAATAGAATATAATAATTTATATCATCAATACCAAACTACCAATATCCCACTCGTTTTCCCATATTCCCCAACGTCTCACGTCATAATCATCTCTCTCCAAAAACGTTATCCCATAGACACATGGGAAAAGCACCACAACAGGCACCTACTGCAACACACCACCATGTCTGTGTAACAAAAGGTAACCAGGTATTTTATAAGAGCCAACATTTCCCATATAACAAGTACCATACAATAGGTATTATAAGTCAATCCATCACAACACATACACTATGTCATGATCCATGAGCCATCACGACCTATAAATGTGATGACAATGTTATTCCTTTTGAAACTATATCTAAAACACAAGTTTGTGAAATAGCCAAAATCCATTACATTATTCTATAATCAAATATTGGAAAAATAACCACCAATCATATCATAACAAGTAAATACCAAGCGAATAGAGCAATGTCAATGTGGGTATTATGTAATCCATCATCCCACTGGGATCATAGGGAAAACACCCTTAGATCTTAGAGTCCCTAGGGTGTCAATTTCCCGAACAAACAGGGTGTAGTAGCATATATAAAAACAAAAAATTAATTAATATAATATATTTCATAACCATACTATAGGAATATTCTATTATTGTACTCAACTACAGCTGTCATCACACAGACTCCCAACTGCCGCAGCTAATACCAGATATATAATAACTACACAATCAATTAAAAAGAAAAATTTGGTTATTTCAACCCTTTTTATTAGTTTCCCTTTACAGTAATTAATTATTTAACTATTAATTAACATTTTTACATTTTACATATTACATTACATTACATTATCATAACAAAAAATGATACATTCCCTCCTTGCATAACCAAACTGAGTCCATAGATTCTATGAATTTAATCATTATCGTAGCATCTTAGCATGATCCAACCCCATGGGTTGAAGAATTATTAATTTATTTAACAACATTGCATTCCATATTAATAGTTATTCTAGAAAAAAATTCCAAGATACAAACACACGGGGCTCAACATGGGGGGCTGGTAAACTACCCTTTGAGCCCTCACCACTGATAGCAGGGGAGTAGACTCATCTAACCATGATAAGATAAAAATATAAAGTGAATGGATACCATTCACATCTTAACCTCTCTAGTAATAAGATTAATCAAAACCATCTACTTCAATTAGGATGAAGGAATGAAGATAAAAAACAACATGGCCATCGACCAAGAAACTAATTCAAACAAGCATTTAGTTTTCATAACAATGTGTAAGCCCATATTCAACCTAGTCTATCAAGTATGGTATTCTTATCTCCACCACATGTATATCAATATGTATGATTCCACATAAATCTTAAATTATTTTCTCTATAACAATGCCTACCGACCGTTCATACCACCACATCCCTCCAAGCTCATGTATCACATCCTCAAAACACATTTGGGCGTCCCTACCCTACATACCACAATAGAACTAGTGGATCATCCATCCATGGTTCACATCACAAGTTATTGGGTTGTTGGCCCAAAATAAATGAATCCAACATTTATGTGCAATGATATATCAAAACTCTAAAGGATAAGGAACATGATATTTACACAAAAATGAAACCTAGGCCCTATAAAATCATTATATTTTTTCACAAAACCCATTATCAATCCATATTGAATTAATGAATTAATTATTCACAGGTTCCAACTACTTGAATCCTAAGAATGAATCTATTATATCTATCACAAATTATTCAAAGAATTTATTCTAAATACCTTTAATTCTATATCATCAATAATCAACATGATTCATGTTCATTATCAAATTAAAATAAACATTAACACTTTCATAAATGTCATTATCATTAATTTAGTGCAACAACTATTGGAATCATTAATCATGCCTCTTTATCTTTTATCACATTAAGTATCAATTAATTCAGACTTTTTGTTAGTTACTAATTTCCATTAATAAAACATTCTAAAAAAATAAATGAAAATATATCATGTTATATTCAAAATAAAGAGGCCAACTATTATCAGGGTAAAAACAACAACATTGCAAGGTAATCAATATAAATTATTTAATATTATTAAATTATTTATTAGGTAAATTTCATTGTGATCCATGGAAATAAATCATGATAACTCTATGGTTGTACGTAAATAAATAGAGAAGAATTGAATTCCATTATTTGAAAAGGTCTTCAATGTTGTTCACATGAGATTGGACCACCCAACATATCTCAGATTCACCCTCCCACATAAAATGTATCCATTCAAGGATTCAATGGAACAAACACACCAAAAAACCAAGAGAAACACCTTTTGAACCATGGTATTGAAAGCACCATTGAACATCTTGGAGATACGAGTGAAAACGAGATAAAAATGTAAAAATGACTAGAATATAATGGAAAAGAACACCATGGATCCAACATAGACACTATAGATCGATGATGGATGCTAGTAATTGATCTAGGATGAATGGATCCCCAAAATTAGAAAGATGGGGTTGTTGGTTCACTTGTATTCAATAGTGATCAGCTATATCCATAGGGTTTATGAAAGGGCTGAGTGGATGAAACACCTAAAAACATATAGCAGTGTGGAATTACATGACAGTTAATCCCTTTTCAAGCTATTTAATCCTCAGATCTTAGTTTTATCAAAAAAAACATGTCACTTATTCACATTATTTTATTTTTAAATCCCTAGTCTATTACATGACATGAAACCCACTTTCACATTGTGTAACTCTTCACGATGTGAAACCCTTAACTACTTCCATCTTTTAGAAACCGAACTCCTCTAAATATCCATTGTGCCTCCACCAAGCACCTAAAGCCTTAGAAACATGAAAATGGTATTTCTACACATATCTAGGTCCTTACAATAAATACCACTCATATAATGATCTTCCTTGAGAGTAAAGAATTAGTCCATAGAGGTAAATTAAGGGGGTCATTTGAATATCCACATTGTGAGATACCTATCAAAGATCTCTCCACCACATCATCCCAGCCACCACACTAAGAGAACAATGAAAAACCATGAAACAACCACACCCATCTACTAAACACTACCTCGAGGGATATACCTCTAAAAAGAGAGGAAGGAACAACAAGAAACAAGAGAAAGAAATGTCAAAACCAAAAAAGGTCTACAACCACAATATGAATAGAATAACAAGGGAAAAACGAAAAAGAAAACAATATAGGGTACTTAGCTTGTATCTATGACTGGAATTTTTAGTTACGCTACTCTACACCACCATGCCTTAAAAATACATGAACCAAAGGGATAACATGCTCTGAAACACCTTCCCCTGACAATATATGATATCTTCTTGCCACTCCTCAAAGGTCGCTTCATCATCGACATCGATTTTTCCCAAATAAATGTTTTTATTGTCATCATGAAGATTATGATGTAGATATTATATATGAAAAACATCATTTATATAGCTCATCTATATGGGGAAGTTCTAACCTTATAGAACGACTCCAATGAGATAAAACACCTCGAAAGGCCAAACAAATCGGAGAGGAAACTTACTTTCATGACCAGAATGTCACTTCCCATGATGGGGAGTCACATTTGGGAACACATGATCCTATACTTCATAGTCTATAGGTATCCACCTATGACCAACATAATATTTTTTATGATTATTTAATACTTTGATACTCTTGTGAATCACCTGAACCGTCTCTTGTGTATTATATACTTGTTCTAGCATGAGAATTTCTGATTATCTGAACCCAATAAAACACAATAAAGAAAGTAATGGACATAAAAACAATGATTCAAACGAAACCATAGCTATGTTGTTGTAAAAACTATATATATAATATAAAACCACCAAGGGTAGGTTCCATATCAATGAAACTAAAAAATGTAGGACATGAGAGCGCAACATATCTTCAAGAGTATGGATGGTCTACTCTGTCTGACTGTCCATCTGGGGATGAAATATAGTTCATAGTCCTAAGTGAGAATCAAAATCATACTGGATACCTCTCCATACCCTATAGGTAAAATAAGGATCTCGGTTGGAATTTATTGTCCCCATGACTCCATGGAGTCTCAATACCTTTTATAGATACTACCTCGACAAAATATCTTTTGATATTGACTTCTTAATAATTGTAAAGTGGTCCATGATGTAAAAAGTTCCACTACCACTTATATAGCATCATAGCTTCCCTGAGCTCGAGGTAAAACGATATCAATGTCTAGAGTGACTTCCTCCTACTACCACTGAAGAGCATCTCACAACTTGATAAACAAACTGGGAACATAATGCTCGACCTTCACCTTCTGGAAGACCAAACATTGATAAACAATCCCTAAAATTGCACGCTTCAACCTAGTACACCTAAACTAACCTCTCAAAACAAGGTACATATTTGTCTTTCCATAATGTACTTTCAATAGTGAACTATGAAACTCTTATATAACCATATCACGCATCACCAAAGGAATGGAAATCCTTTAATGGGAAAACAACTAGTGTATTTCTTCTTCAGAAAAACCATCAAGGGCTTTGCTATAAATAACTCGGGATCTCTAGAACATCACCTCAATATCCCCATATAAGGAATCTGACATATACTCCACCAGGGATGAGTACATATTCATCTAAAAATACAACATCTTCCCTCCAGCATCCCCCCGTATCTAGATAAATGATAAATGTTCTTCCATAACTCTCTAGGAAACACATGATTACCATACTACATCACAGCATGACATCAAACTCTGTGCATCGAAAACTACGTTCTTGTTTCTAGGTGTATAATATATCTCGAGGTCATAGTCCTATAAGAACTGCGTCAACCAATGCTGATGCATGTTCATGTCATGTCGGGAGAAAACATAACTCAAACTCTTATGATCAGTGGAGACCTCAATGTACTCACTTATGAGGAAATGTCTCAACAAATTTATGGAAAACATCACTTCCTTCAACATGAGATCAAATGTGGAATTGTTATTCTTATTGGGATGTAACCTCGAATACCAATATGAAATTATTGTTCTTTGCTGCATCACATCATAGCCTATCAAAAGACGCAAATCATCATAGAAAATCACAAACTGAACTCCTTCTATTGGAGGACAAAAAACTGTATCACTAGTGCATAAGTGGTTTCCAAATAGGTTTTTATGATTTTTTAATGCCATTTATTAAGCTACTTTATTATAGGGGATGATTTAAATAAAATTATGATATTGGTTAACTAAAACCAATTTTATAATATAAAATATTTAATTGTTTTTTCACATTAGTTATGTTATAAATGATATGGAAACCCATTTTCACATCTTATATTGGTTATCCAAATTGAAAAATAAGATTCAGTTTTTTCACATTAGTTATCAAATGAATGATGTGAAAACCAATTATTTTAATTTTTGATTAATTCTTCCACCACCACAGTAGCATCCATGGAATAGAAGAAAATGTAGTAAAAACCCAAAAAATTACACATACAATTGAACATTCAGATAAACTAAAAATCAATCAAACATGGGAAATGATTTTACCATTCAATTTTTATATGTCTCAAAAACTCTACATTATATGATCATTCATCATAAAGAAATATAAAAAAAAATACAAAACTAAATTGAATTGAATTTTTAGTAAAACATATTAAATATTTCAGAATGATTTATAAATAAATATAACCTTATGAAACTTTGTATCTAACCCAGTAGAAATTATTTCATACATGAATCACAAAACGTAATATCCACATTCATGAATACGTTTTTGTTTATGACACTATTTAAAACATATTTTATTTAAATATAACATTTTTAATGAATATATTCCAAATTCATTAATTGTAAATGTAAAATAACCCTACCTTATACAAATTTGATCTTCATGTTCTTATTTCTTGTCGTCTCTATAAAGTAAACCATTACCAATTTAGAAATATAATAAATATAACAAATTTTATTCATTATAACAAAAAAAATTATTAAAATAAGCAAAATCATATGTTTAATAAATTCTTATGATTTTCTCTCACTCCACTATGAATAGAGCATAGCCCACAAAATATCTTCTATCTTGGATATAAGTCACCCAACATCCTATGATGACTGATATAAACGAAAATTTAATCTTATTTGTTAATATGTCTGGGGATATAAAAAAATTGTTAGAAAAAATATTTCATAATATACATGATATGGAAATATCTTACATTTCATGATGACATTATGTTGAAATCTAGAAGCTATATAAATTGTCTTTTCAGCATCATTAATTTTAAAAGCTCTATAAGAAATATAATTTGGTTCCATAAATCCACATACATCTGTCTTTTAATTATCTATATAATTTTTTATAGATACCTAATAAAATGAAGACATAGTTAAAAAAAATTAGTAAATTAAAGAAATGAAAACAATTGATCAACATACATGGAACCAAATTCCATCATATTGATTCCCAATTGATATCCAGTTACGTGCTCTATTATATCATTTTTCAAGATCCATATAGTAATTGTACACCCAAAATAGCATCATAAAATGGAATCTCATATACCCGAGATAAAAAACATGAGTATGTTGACAATCGATAAAGACCAGTAGAATCAGTATCTAAATTCACGGTAATTTGATTGTTTTATTATCTGTATAGTATGTATTTACCATTAAACTAATATTTTAAAAAATTAGAAAAATATACTACCATTTAAATAATAAAACCTATTTAATAATAAAATGATATAAAATAAAATATATATACTGTAACATCCCAGGTAAATAAAGAATATTTCTTGATCATTTTTATTAATATTTGTGAATAAAATATTAATATTACTTTAAAGGTAACGCTATGCTCGATGGCGTACCCAATACGCAACAACGAGTTTCTTTGAAATCTTACGTTGCACTCTAATAATAAAATAATATTATTTGAAATGGTAGTTAACACCTAGCCGTTTTAATGGAAGGAATGAACAGAACAAACTAAAAAATTATTATATATGTTTGTCAAATATTTTTACTTTTTACAATAAATGTTAGAGGATTAAAATGCGAATGAATCAAATTCTAAGCGTAAATATTCTAATATTCTTTAAAAGGTCGATTAACCACCTTTTGATGGAGAACCTTTTTTTAAATCCACTTTTTGACACTTTTATATGTTATATTGGACCAAATAAAATCCTTCTTTAGAATCAAGACATCAAAATTTACTTTCTGTATGTTTTTGGTATTTTTTCGATAAAGTTCATTATTAATGAATAAGTGAAAAATGTTGTGTTTTAATTTAAATCCTATTTTTAATATAATTTATTTATATGATTAGATAATATTTTTAATTAGTTTTAAAGTTCAATTAGAATATATTTTTACCATTTAACTCAATGGTGGTCATTTTAATTAATTTCTCTTTGAAATTGGACTTAAACTAGTGTCAATCGTTTGATATATTTTGTTTCTTAAAAACACGCTATTTGTTATGACAACGGGAATTAATTATTACATTGATTAATGAAACTTATATGTATTAAATTTTGTAAAATTGAAATCATTTTTAAATTCAGAATATCAAATATATCTTAGGGTGAATTTTTGGTATTTTTCTGAAAAACTTCAATTTTTGATGAATAGTGAAACCCCTAAGTGGTAGTTAAAAAAACTAATTTTTCATTTAAATGAAATTTTACCACCTATGTGATTTGAATTTCGAAAATCCGACATACATGGTTGTCATTAGGATGTAAAATGTTGTTCAATGGGATGAAAATAGTTTTTGGTGAATAGAAACTTTTAAGTTTTATTAATCGCGATTAAAGGTAATTAGTGTAATTTAAGGTAAATATAATGTTATAATAATATTAAATTACCTTGAAACATTTCCTACCATTATTGGATGATTCGTGACCAACCAAGACAATCCATGGGTCATCTTGGGAACCCCATGGAGCCACTTGGGTACGAAAATGATATTAATAACTTTTTATTTAAAGTTAAAATAAAAATGTCACAAACATGTATTGTTTTACAAAAACAAATTACATGGGGTTATACATGTCATGTTTTTGAATATAAATAGTAATTTTAAAGCTAAAAATATTTCCTACAGCATAGTATTTTTTTATAATTTTTAGACATTAAATAAATTAATTTATTTATGACACTGTGATGATGCAGCGATTACCTCATTAATGAACGATTTAAATAAAATGAAAAGATAATGTAAACTCTAAGACATAAACTTTTCAAAAACATATTGTATGGGTGTAATTTGAACCCTTATCACCTTATCCTCTCAATATATCTTTGTGGGACCTTTAAAATCCGAAACTCGTTTTAAAATAATGTGACATTTCATGAATTTCTAAGAGTTCCCCTCCTCCCTCTTATAAAAGGCCCCCACCTCTACCTCCATACCCGCACCTCTCAAGCCATTGGCTCGGCCAAACTCTGATCACTGTATCTCTAAAAATCCTTCTCTTAATCCTAGAAGCCTTCCCTTAGGCAGAAAGCTCTTCAAGAAACCCTTTTGGTTCAAACCAAGGGGTGTTACCTGATTTAAAGGTAAAGTCTTCCTTAATGTTCTTTTGTTTTATTTTGATTCTCCAACCCCCTAAACTCTTTCTATTCCTTTATTTTGTAACAAAACCAGTATATTAAATATACTAGGATGTTTTTATGAGAATTATTCGAGCTAAACTTACACACACCTCCATCTAATGGTTAAAGAACATTCTGTTTTCGTGGATGGTGAATTACTGCCTCATGAAACGATGATTATTCTATCTTCTCCTACCACCTCTCATGGTGTCCATTATGATGGAACTATATTTATTAATGATATATATTATATTTATTTCCTCTATATACTTCTTTATTTTATATTTAATACATACCTTTATGCTTTTCATGTTGTGAAAATGTGATAATTTCATTTGAGGAAGTGTGGACTACTGCCCCCTCAAGTGATGTGACTCATTCATGCAATACATGGAATGTATAAAGAATGTAATTGATGAACATATGTGACCTATATAACATGTATATTATACTGTAATTATAATATATATATATATCTCTCTCTCTCATCTAGTTTTAATTCCATTAATGTGCCAAAGAAATGAAAGTAGCATTCATGCGTACGTAAGGCCTACCGTCTCCATGAACGGTGCATTTCATTTTATCTCCAAATGTTATGGAATAGTATAAAATTAATATATACTATATATATATGATATTTAAATCATTAATACTATTCTGGAGATGATGTAATTATAACTTCAAAGAAAATTCTTTTCCAACAAGTTCAATTTTTACTCATGTACTGAACATCGACCAAAAACGTCTGATATGAACTCACATTATTAACCAATTATTATAAAATTATAATTTGTAATATTAATTGAATAATAATATTTAAAGGAGTTCCTTAAGAAATTATATATTGAACAAATTTTATTATTCTGGAATATATATAAACGAACAACACAAGTCGGACTTGAGGTAAGGGATCCTACCTCTCTCTTTCTTTTCAAGTACCCTCTTTTATGTCATTTCATTTATGATCCATGTTATTATGTTGTAGGATGTTCTTTTATATTCACCATAATGTAATTTGTATTTTCATATGATGAGATATCCCCTCTTACTCTCATCAATTCATTTTAATAATTTTTAAGTGGCGTTGTTAAGCTGCCGAATTTTCGTAAGGGATTCAACCTCTCTCTTTCTTTTTAAGTACTCTCTTTTATGTCACTTCTTTTAAGATCCTATTTCTTATGTTTGGGGATGTTATTTTATATTCCACTTACTGTGAATTTTATTTCCATCTGATGAGAGACCTTATTTTATCTTTTCAATCCATTTTTGGAAGTTTTAAGTGGCACTGTTAGGCTGCCGAGTTTTCGAAAGGGATTTTTCATCTCAATGTTATTCCCATGTGATTCATGCTACATTTTCCACTATTTAATTTTGTGTGGTGTTTTACTGCCCATTATTGTATTATTTGTGTAATATACTTTAATTTATGGGTATTCACATCTTCATTGTATGACCCTTTTTTCATTGCTTGTACATTTCGGAAGTTACCAAAATCGGTAAGGGAACCTTTCGCCCTCCTCTTTTTAAAAGACTTATTCTGTTATGTCTTTTAATTTACATCTTATTATGTTGGAATATGTTCTTATATATCCTTATTGATGTCAAATTTATTTCCAAGTGATGAGATACCATTTTTGTCTTATCAACTCATTTTCTGAATTTTAAAGTGACGTCGTTAGGCTATCGAATTTTTATAAGGGAACTTCTTAACCCAATTTCGATTTATTTGGGTTCAACTTGTAGTTATTGAATATGTCATCCTATGAATATGTTTGAATGACCTATGATTGTTTTAAACTTAATATCCACTTATATTGGGTGTATTTAAATTTTTTACACATAATTGTGAGATTGATTTATCCTTAATTTAAGGATACCTTCTTTATAAGGGATTTCATCTCATTTTACATTTCTATTGAGACTTCATTATTGTTATGCACAAATTCACTCTTATATGGTCTATATTCTGTCCTTTGGAATATTATATCATGAATCCCTTTATTCTCATGATATTATAAAGTTCTTATTAAATCTTATTCCTCAATTATTTGTATTCAAGTGTCTCATTTTGTTAAAAACTCTTTAACTAAAATATAGTTTTAAATGTTTTAATGATTTATTCTTATAAATATTTCTCATTAATATCCATGTTTTCAAATTTGTTTTAAAGATTTATTTATACGGATATTAATTTTTTAAAATGTAAAAAGATTCAAAGTGGTATGGGACACTTTGGTTCAAAAATCTCTTTATTAAATGTTTTAAATGGTTTTGAAAATTGTTTTTAGAATGGATTCATTATTTCAATATCATAAAATGTTATATTGTTATTTCAATGTGGGAATTTTGTCTTTTATTTATTATTAAGTTATGTGTTATGATTATGTTACGGTTCTTTGCCATTTTTACGTATATGGGTGGTTCCCTGATAAACCTAGGGCGGGTGAGCCCGAAATAGCACTCCAATGCATTGGGTAACAAGACGGAGGTAAAAGTTAATATTTATCCTAAGTGATTTAGGGAATATACTGTGATTGGTATTCCAAACATAACCATGAGGGTTACTCCCTATGTAAGAATGTAATGAATGCTTCAAGTTACCTTTACGTCTTATGTTTTCTATGAGTTCTTCATAAATCTTATGATTTCATGAGGTATGTTAAAGTGCTTATGTTTTATGAGTAAAGTGTGTTTTCATTGATTCTTATGTATGTGTGGACTAATGGTTCCTTTCTGTGTCTTTATATCCCTTACTAGTCTTTTTATGCTCTCCCATGTTTTTTGAAATGTTTTACACAGGACTTAAAGATGAATAGTGTCAGGGATGGGATCAAGGAAAGACATGGTATCAAAAACATGGAACTATACATGTTTCTTTTTAAGAGTTTTTATTTTATGGAAACATATTAGAAGTGTCTACCTTGTAATCGTTTGAGATGTAATAGTTATGTCCTAATTCTCTAAAACTCTAAACTTGAAAAGATCCTCTATGTGAATTATTCATTTAATTCATGATTATGTAATGTTTTAAGGCTAGGTCCTTATAGTTGGTATCATAGGTTGGTTTAGATAACTTTAGAGGTTAGGGTATTCTCTAAGCATAAGTGACATTACCACAATTGTTCGGATTTCAGAAAGAGTCATAGTTTTAGATAAATTGAATGATTAATTATATCTTAGTGTTTATCTTCCTCTTTAGTATATGATAATTTTGTTGATATACTCACACTGACATTTTTGGTTTTAGTAAATGGATGGATCTAGCAGGCACCAAAGTGACAATGGGTTTGAAGGAAACTATGGTGGTTCTCTGATTAAGAGACTGGATGAAATGGGGGATTCAATGAGGAATCTCGTGGTTATTATAAACAAACTATCAAGGAGTCATGATTAACCACTTGAACCCTGGTGAGTTCTGTAACACCCGAGACTTTTATGAGAATTATTTTGTTTTTATGTTATATAAATCACCAAAGGAATCTTTCACTACACACAACACTAGCTTGGCTTGCTTTACACGCAACCTCGGCTTTCCTTGATAGCTTGCGTCGTACGCAATACCGAGTTTCACTAAACAACGATATGCTATTAAAATATTATTAAAACTAGTCGTTATGAATAGTAATAACCACTTTTTGAAATTTTATAATTTTTATTTTTCAAAATGGACTTAATTTTTGGATTCAGAATATCGAAATTAGCCTAGGGTGAAATTTTGGTATTTTTCTAAAAACATTCAATTTTTGATGAATAGTGAAACCACTAAGTGGTAGTTAAAAAACTGAATTTTTCATAAAACTTAATTTTACCTCTTCTGTGAGTGGAATTTCGAAAATCCGAGAGACACGGTTAATATCAAGGACTAAAATGAGGTTCAATGAGATGAAAATAATTTTTTTTGTGAATAGTAACTTTTTACTTTTTTTACCACGGTAAAAAGTAAATAGGGTAATTAAGGGTAAAAGTGTTATTAATATTACCCTCACGCATGTTATAATTCTATTGGATAAGTTTAATTCGACTAAAAGCAACCTTAGGAATAAAATATGACCATTTAGGCCCACTTGGATTATATTAGGACATTTATTATTAATTTATTTAAAGAAGTGTTAAAATAGTTAAAATCAATGTTTAATAAGTAAATCATTTTTAATATGGGGTTATACATAAGATAAATTCGACTATAAATATTCATTAGAAATAAAAAACTATTTCCTACATAATGGTATTTTATTGGTAATTTTTAGACTTAAAATAATTTAATTTATTTATGATACAATGATGATGCAGTAATTATCTTATTAATGAAATATTGACATAATTGATGTTATAAATACACAAATAAATGTAATTTGAGACTTTTTATGAATTAAAATAATTTTATATGTTAATATGACATGTTATTATTTATTTAATTATATTTTTTCTAACTAATCATTCTGTTATGATTTTCACAAAAATCAATTACCAAATAGTGTCAAAATTGACATAAAATAGTTTTTAAAACAAATATTATATTATTAATTGTTATGTTTTTTATAAAAATCTAATGTTCGGCCAAATGACTTTGATAAAGTTATATATATTAATAATAAACAACTTGGGGTTCTTTTGGCTTGATATAGTAAGTTTATTAACCTTATACTGTAAGAAAACAAGAAGACGCGGTAAAAGTTAAATTGTCTAACTTAAAGTTAAATCTAAATGATAAGGTTAAAATTGATACCTAAACTTGTATAAATTATATTGGAAGAGATTATTTCGACCCATACCCAACTTATCTTAGAAATATATCAATTTGGAGCTATTAAAAACCGAATTTGACTTTATAATAAAATAATATTTTTAGTTATTCCAAAGGTGCCCCTCTCCTCCCTTATAAAAGGGCACCTCCTCCCTCTCTTCCTCACAAAACGTTGAGCCTTCACGCTCGGCCAACCCCTGCCAATTTCTTCTATCCACTTTACTAGATACATCCTAGAGGTTATGGTCTTCTTCAAAGACCAATTGTAGTGCCCTAAAAGGAGTTCTCAAAGAAGCGCTTCAAAGAAGAGGTAATGTCTGTTACCGATTCCTTCATCTTCATTTCTTCTTCCACTTCTTCTTCTTTAGTTGTTTCATTATTAAGTAATAACATCAGTATCATCCATATACGGATATGTTACTATAGGTATGAAACAACCCTATTTCACCATCTATCCATCCTACGGAAAACGAAATCACCGTGCGTGCGTACATACGGAATACCGTCTCCACGCCGTGGTGTAATCTATTTTCCACCACCACCTTACTTGGATGGGTATAATGGTGTAAATAATGACTATATATGAGTATTTTAATGTGATATTGATTCTTAAATAGTATATATACACTCCAATACAATTCCACAATAATGGGAACGATATCATCGCTCGTGCGTATGTAAGGAATACCATCTCCACGATGTGATGCGACTCGTTCTACATGATCTTCATTGCATAATGATTATATAAATGAATTGAATGAATGAATATGATATATATTACACTAATACCATTCTATAAATGAGGTATTCATAACCTAAAAAGAAAAAATAAGAATTTATTCGACAAAACACGCATAAGAACAAAAAAGTAATAAACACCTGAATAACAAGTATCAATGAAATATTACTAATAATAAGCGAAGAATATGACTATATATGATATCATAAAAATAAGTATGATTCTAGAATAAGTCAATAACATTATTTAAATCATTATACAGGAGGTTTGGACACTTACAAAGCAAATTGGACCTAAGGTAAGGGAAATATCACAATCTCATTTTTATCCGAGATTGTTTATACTTTAGAATTTACTGGGGTGAATTTTATCATCCACATCCATGTTTCCTCAATATGTAATATTTACATCATTCTAAAATATTTTATATCCAATTTTACCCTTTGGTTAGTTTTTAGTAAAAGATAATAAAGGAATCTTTTTTAGTTTTTCGTACGAGGTACTTTTTGACTTTTCCGACCAAAGTACGAGAAGAATGTTTTCTTTTAACTTATACGGCATGAATGGATTTTTAAAACATTATTTCCAAGATTCTTACCTTAAAATTTTTCAAGTTTATTTTTAATAAACTTATTTTAGTTTAGAATTGTATGAAATGAAAAATGTTTTTGAAGTAGAAAGGATATTCTCCTCAAGAATGGAGTTCAAGTGTTTTATCAAAATTATTTTCCATCTAAGATAATATAGGGTTCTATTTCTATCCCTATTATTAAATTGATTTGATTATGTTGTGATGGAATAATTTTTATGAATTCCTTTATCTTATATGAATTGTTTTATGATGTCATGATGTTTAAGAATCCCATTTTTGTTACATGGGTTATGCAATGGTGTATGATTTTTGATTTTGTGGCACACATAAGAATGGTATCATTATGAGATGGGTGGGACCTATATCTACCTCCAATGCATTAGGTAAAGATTTTATATCTCATGAGATAAACATGGCTGGAACGGCAGGTTAAACCGGTTCAGTGAAACATGACTGAAACGAGGAATGAACTCGGTTCAGAAATGGACTTTGTCCACTAAGATAGTATTGGCAATTAGTCTTGACTAATAAGAAATGATTCGCTATGATTATGTGTGTAAGACACAAAGCTTCATGTTTTAAGTTATGATTATTGTGATTACGTTTCACTGCCATGATTTATCCCATGTTATGAAGTTAAGATTTCTTTTTCAGGTTAAGATTTCAAAAATGTTATGTTCTTATGAATATGATGTGATGGATTTTTGTTTTGTTTACCCTTACTGAGCATTTGAGCTCACCCTTTTGTATGTTTTATTTCCCCCAGGTCAGGAAGAAGGATATTAAGTAGGATATGAAAAAAGGGACTCCAGATATGATGAAATAAATGGGAGACAATGTAGATGCTTTATGAACCAGTTGTTTATGTTTCCCAGTTTCTAAAGACACTATACCTATATGGTCCTTTCGTGGTTTTTTTATATGTTGTAATAAGTATTCTTCAATTCTGATGTAATAAAAATGTATGTAAAGTATTTGTCGTTATAGTTGGTATCAGAGGCAAAGGAGGTAGGAATGTATCTGATCCTTGGTAACTCTCACATGTCAGCATTGGACGAAGCATGGCTCTCCGCCCAAGGGCTTCATGAGGAAATGGCTGCCACTGGGGGTGGTGGTGTGTCCCGCCTAGGGGGTGTAGCTGCCCATGGACTGCCCTGATAGGTATCAATTATAGTCCACTGGAGGTAATTATAGACTATTATAGTTGGTATCAGAGGAAATTTATAGTCAACCTTTGGAAACTTGGATTTGAAGGAGTTAGTAAGAACCATAAGGATAAGTCTAAGCATAGAACACAATCTTAGTGTTTTAGAAATGGCCATGAATAACCTAGGATAAGACCTTAAGTGTGAAATTTTATTCTTGATTATGTGGTTTTTCTATTATAATCAGTGTTTCTCACACTATTCTTCTCGGTTTTAGTCAATGGATGGAACCCGAAGGAACTGCGTTAATGCGGAATGCGGCGGGCAATGCAATGATTGTCCCCCTGAGAAACCAAACGTTATGGGAGCTAGAATGAAAAATCTTTTTTCCATGCTCACACAACTTTCTCAAGCTATGAATCATACAGGACTTCCAAACAAGAAAAGGAAGGAGCAACATTCTGTTGAATCCTTCATGAGGCAGCGTCCACCTTCTTTCAGCGGGTCTACTGATCCATTATTTTCTGAACAATTGATTAGTACTACTAAAAAGATATTTTCAGTTCTTCAATGTTCTGAACATGATAAATTCATCCTAGCAGTGTATCGTTTGGAAGGTGATGCTGATCAATGGTGGAATCTTATCAATAATACGAGGCAAAGATATGAAATTGAGTCCATGGAATGGGACGAGTTCAAGAACTTATTTTTCAATAAGTACTTCCCTCATATTCTCCGAACAAAGATGGAGAAAGAGTTTCTTGAACTGAAGCAAAAGGATGATGAATCTGTTGGTACCTATGAAGCAAATTTTACAAGACTTGCAAGGTACGCTTCTAGTATTATTATCCAACCTGAGAGTGAGATAGATCGATTATTTAGTGGCTTAAAAACAAGTCTTCGAAGGGCCTTAGCCATAAGGTACTTCAATAGCTATGAGGAAATCGTTTGATGTGCTCTCAATGTTGAGATGGATATTGGAGTAATCCATCAATCATATGGGTTTGATAAGAAGAGGAAAATGGAATTCAAAGGAAAATCTAAAGAGCACACTGAAAAGAAGATGAGCATTCCCTTATGCTCAAAGTGTGGAAAGAAACATGGAGGGAGTTGTCTTAAAGGGACAAGTAAATGTTTCAAATGTGGAAAGGAAGGTCATCGGGAATTTGAATGCCGCAATGATGTGAAGAAGATGTCTAATGATGCAAACAAAGGAAGGGACACACAGAATGAACCTAATACACTACAATGTTTCAAGTGCAAGGAGATGGGGCATTATGCCATTAAATTTTCTAATCCAAGGGTTGTTGATGATGATCGACATCAAAAAAATATTAAGGCTAAATACAAAGGAATTTCACATGAAATTTCTATCAGCGAGGTGGAGTACGATAACGATGTGGTGAAAGGTACACTTACCATCCACTCCAAAGTAGCAAATGATTTATTTGATTCTGGATCCACCCACACTTTTATTTCTGATGATTTTTCTAAGGGTATCAACGTATTACCTCATCAATTAGATGTTGAGTTAGCTGTGACAACACCTAATGGCACAACAGTCGCATCAAAAGTTTATAATTCTTCCCCGATTGAAGTTTGTGGGAAAGTGCTTCCTGCAAATCTTGTGATCCTTCCTATAGTGTAATTTGATTTGATTCTTGGCATGGATTGGCTTTCTATATATGGAGCTCATATCAATTTCCAAATAAGGGAAGTCACATTTCATATTCTAGATCAATCTATGATCGTCTATCGATGCAAGGATGAACATAACCTTCCAGTGGAAATTTCTTCCATCTTATGAGTATTGATTCCACTAAATGAGGGTTATTTAACTCAAATGGTTGGTGAGAAACTCACGATTAAGAATATTCCCATTCTACGGGAGTTTGATGATGTCTTTCCGGAGGAATTTGCAGGTCTTCCACCAAATTGTGAAGTTGAGTTTTCAATAGAACTCGTACCGGGTGCTTTTCCTATTTCAAAGACACCTTATAGAATGGACCCAATTGAGTTGCAGGAATTGAAGAAGCAACTCCAAGAAAATCTTGATAAGGGATTCATACGCCCTAGTGCATCACCTTGGGGAGCACCTGTTCTATTTGTTAATAAGAAATATGGATCAATGAGACTCTGCATTGATTATCGAGAACTTAACAAGATCACTATCAAGAACAAATATCCTCTCCCACGCATTGATGACTTATTTGACCAACTAAGTAGAGCTTAATACTTTTCCAAGATTGATCTTCATTCAGGGTATCCCCAATTAAGGGTCAAAAGTGATGATATACCAAAGACGGCTTTCCGTACAAGGTATGGACACTATGAATTTATAGTGATTCCATTTGGTCTTACTAATGCCCATGCTATCTTCATGGATCTGATGAATAGAGTCTTTAGAGACTACCTTGATCAATTTGTGGTAGTCTTTATAGACGATATTCTTGTCTATTCAAAGAGAAAGGAAGAACATGAAGATCACTTGAGAATTATATTCAAGACCCTAAGAAAGGAGAAGCTTTATTCCAAATTTACCAAGTGTGAATTTTGGCTTCAAAAAGTTTTATTTTTTGGTCACATAATCTCAAAAGAGGGGATATCTATGGATCCAGCAAAAACAGAGGTTATCAAAAGATGGTCAAGACCGAAAACAGTAACTGAGATCCGAAGATTTCATGGTTTGGATGGATATTATCGACGTTTTGTGAATGATTTTTCATGATTATCTAATCCACTCACCAAGTTGACTCGGAAAGGAGTTAAGTTTGTCTGGACGGAGGAATGTGAAGAGAATTTCAAGGATTTGAAAAGAAGGTTATCCAGTGCACCTGTGCTCACACTGCCTTGTAGTGGAGAACGGTTTGTGATCTACAGTGATGCATCCAAGAAGGGATTGGGGTGTGTTCTTATGCAAAATGATATGGTGATAGCTTATGCCTCACGACAGTTGAAAATTCAGGAGCAAAATTACTCAACTCATGATTTGGAGTTAGCTGTGGTAATCTTTGCATTAAATATTTGGAGGCATTACCTTTATGGTGAAAGGTGTGATATTTATACTGATCATAAAAGTTTAAAGTATATTTTCACACAAAAGGAGATGAATATGAACCAAAGAAGATGGTTGGAGCTGATTAAGGATTACGACTGCTCAATTCATTACCACCCTGGGAAAGAAAACAATGTGGAAGATGCATTAAGTCGACAAAACCATGCCAGTTTATCCATGATGAGGATCACAAAAGATCCAATATTTATGGATTTACAAAGGATGCATCTTGGAATTATAATGGAAGGGGGAAAATACTATCTTTCTCAAATGAATGTTCAACCATCTATACTTGTGAAGATTAAAGAGGCGCAGAAAGAAGATGTAGAGTTACAAAAGAAGGTGTGAAATATTCCTGAAGTCAACCTTGATTGTGATGGGATAATAAAGTTCAGGAATCGGGTGTGTGTTCCTCCCATCACCGAATTAAAGAAGGAGCTGCTGGATGAGGCTCATAGTTATTCATTCTCTATTCATCCTGGAAGCACGAAGATGTATACGGACATGAAAGATTACTTCGGGTGGGATGGCATGAAAAGAGATGTTGTTGAATATGTCTCTCGATGCTTGGTTTGTCAGCAAGTTAAAGCTGAGAGACAGAAGTCTAAGGGGATGTTACAACCATTACCCATACCCGAATGGTAATGGGAAAACATCACTATGGACTTTTTCACAGGACTTCCTAAAACATCCAAAGGAAATAATGCTATCTGGGTCATAGTTGATCGCCTTACAAAGTCTTCACACTTCATTGCTATTAGATAGGATTTCTCTCTAGATCAGCTTGCCAGGATATATGTAAAGGAAGTTGTAAGATTTCATGGAGTACCACTTTCTATTATACTTGATCGGGATCTGAGATTTACCTCGAAGTTCTGGCGAAGTCTTCAGCATACTCTGGATACAGATTTGAGTTTCAGCACTGCTTATCATCCTCAGACAGACGGTCAGTCTGAGAGAACAATTCAAACTCTAGAAGATATGTTGAGAGCTTGCTCTATGGATTTCAAAGGTGGTTGGGATCAACACCAACCATTGGTGGAATTTTCTTATAATAATAGCTTTCACTCTAGTATTTAGATGGCTCCTTATAAAGCTCTCTATGGAAAGAAATGCAGGACTACAACTTGCTGGGATGAAGTTGGGGAAAGAAAGCTATTAGGACCTGATCTTGTTGATGAGATGGCAGAAAAGGTACGATCTATTCAACAACACATAAGAGCAGCTCAGAGTTGACAGAAAAGTTATGCTGACAACCGAAGAAAAGACCTAGTGTTTGAAGTGGGTGATAAAGTGTTCTTACAAATATCTCCCTGGAAGAGGGTCATGAGATTTTGAGAGAAGGGGAAGTTGAACCGTAGATATATCGGTCCTTTTGAAGTACTGGATCGTGTTGGAAAGGTAGATTATCGGTTGGCGCTTCCACCGAATCTCTCTCAAGTTCAAGATGTGTTCCATATATCTCTCTTGAGAAAGTACATACCTGATCCTTCACATGTACTCAGCTCAGAAGTTGTACCTCTAGAGCAAGATCTTTCTTATGAAGAACAACCGATCGAGATTCTGGATCGTAACGAAAAATTCCTACGGAACAAGACCACTCACTTGGTGAAAGTTTTATGGAGGAACCACCAGTTAGAAGAAGCTACATGGGATCTTGAGGATATAATGAGGGAAAGGTATCCTCAACTGTTTGTTACAAAGTGACGAATTTTGAGGGCAAAATTCATTTTAAGGGGGGTAGAATGTAACACCCGAGACTTTTATGAGAAATATTTTGTTTTTATGTTATATAAATCATGAAAGGAATATTTCACTATACACAACACTAGCTTGTCTTGCTTTACACGCAACTACGGCCTTCCTCGATAGCTTGAGTCGTACGCAATACTGAGTTTCACTAAACAAAGATATGCTATTAAAATATTATTAAAACTAGCCGTTATGAATAGTAATAACCACTTTTTGAAATTTTATAATTTTTATTTTTCAAAATGGACTTCATTTTTGGATTCAGAATATCGAAATTAGCCTAAGGGAAAATTTTGGTATTTTTCTGAAAACTTTCAATTTTTGATGAATAGTGAAACCACTAAGTGGTAGTTAAAAAACTGAATTTTTCATAAAACATAATTTTACCGCTTCTATGAGTGGAATTTTGAAAAACTGAGAGACACATTTAATATCAAGGACTAAAATGCGGTTCAATGAGATGAAAATAATTTTTGGTGAATAGTAACTTTTTACTTTTTTTTACCACGGTTAAAAGTAAATAGGGTAATTAAGGGTAAAATTGTTATTAATATTACCCTAACACATGTCCTAATTCTATTGGATAAGTGTAATTCGACCAAAAACAACCTTATGAATAAAATATGACCATTTAGGCCCACTTGGATTAGATTAGGACATTTATTATTAATTTATTTAAAGAAGGGTTAAAATGGTTAAATTCAAATTTTAATAAGTAAATCATTTTTAATATGGGGTAATACATAAGATAAATTCGACTATAAATATTCATTAGAAATATAAAAAGATTTCCTACATAATGGTATTTTATTTTTAATTTTTATACTTAAAATAATTTAATTTATTTATGATACAACGATGATGCAGTAATTATATTATTAATGAAATACTGACATAATAGATGTTATAAATACCCAAATAAATGTAATTTGAGACTTTTTATGAATTAAAATAATTTGATATGTTAATATGTCATGTTAGTATTGATTTAATTAAAAAAATTAGAACTAATCATTATGTTATGATTTTCACAAAAATCAATTACCAAATAGTGTCAAAATTGACATAAAATAGTTTTTAAAACAAATATTATATTATTAATTGTTATTTTATTCCTAAAAATATAAGGTTCGGCCAAATGACTTATATAAGGTTATATATATTAATAATAAACAACTTGGGGTTCTTTTGTCTTGATATAGCACGTTTATTAACCTTATATTTTAAGAAAATAAGAAGACACGGTAAAAGTTAAATTATCTAAGTTAAAGTTAAATCTAAATGATAAGGTTAAAATAGATACCTAAACTTGTCTAAATTCTATTGGATGAGAGGATTTAGACCCATACCCACCGTATATTTGAAATATATCAATTTGGAGCTATTAAAACCCGAATTTACTTTATAATAAAATAATATTTTTAGTTATTCCAAAGGTGCCCCTCTCCTCCCTTATAAAAGGGCACCTACTCCCTCTCTTCTTCACACCACTTTTAGCCTTCAAGCTCGGCCAACCCCTGAAAATTTCTTCTCTCCACTTCCATAGAGACATCCTAGAGGTCCTGGTCTTCTTCAAAGACAAATTTTAGTGCCCTAAAAGGAGGTCTCAAAGAAGCGCTTCAAAGAAGAGGTAATGTCCGTTACCGATTCTTTCATCTTCATTTCTTCTTCCACTTGTTCTTATTTAGTTGTTTCATTATGGAGTAATAACATCCGTATCACCCATATACTGATATGTTATTATAAGTATGAAACAACCCTATTTCACCATCTATCCATCCTACGGAAAACGAAATCACCGCACGTGCGTACGTACGGAGTACCGTCTCCACGCCGTGGTGTAATCTATTTTCCACCACCACCTTACTTGGATGGGTATAATGGAGTAAATAATGACTATATATGATTATTGTAAAGTGATATTGATTCTTAAATAGTATATATACACTCCAATACAATTCCACAATCATGGAAATGATATCATCGCTCGTGCGTACGTACGGAATACCGTCTCCACGATGTGATGCGACTCGTTCTACATGATATTCATTGCATAATGATTATATAAATGAATTGAATGAATGAATATGATATATATTACACTAATACCATTCTGTAAATGAGTTTTCTATAACCTAAAAAGATAAAATAATAATTTATTCGACAAAACACGCATAAGAACAAAATAGTAGTAAACACCCGAATAACAAGTAGCAATGAAATATTACTAATAATAAGCATAGAATATGACCATATATGATATCATAAAAATAAGTATGATTCTAGAATAAGTCAATAACATTATTTAAATCATTATACAGGAGGTTAGGTCACTTACGAAGCAAATTGGACCTAATGTAAGGGAAATATCACAATCTCATTTTTTTCCGAGATTGTTTATACTTTGGAATTTACTGGGGTGCATTTTGTCATACACATCCATTTTTCCTCAATATGTAATATTTACATAATTATACAATAGTTTATATCCAATTTTACCCTTTGGTGAGTTTTTAGTAAAAGATATGAAAGTAATCTTTTGTAGTTTTTCGTACGAGGTACTTTTTGACTTTTCTGACCAAAGTACGAGAAGAATGTTTTCTTTTAACTTATACTGCATGAATGGATTTTTAAAACATTACTTCCAAGAAGCTTCCCTTATAAGTTTTCAAGTTTATTTTTAATCAACTTCTTTTAGTTTAGAATTGTATGACATGAAAAGTGTTTTTGAAGTAGAAAGGATATTTTCTTGAAGAATGGAGTTCAAGTGTTTTATCAAAATTATTTTCCATCTAAGATAATATAGGGTTCTGTTTCTATCCCTATTATTACATTTATTTGATTATGTTGTGATGGAATTATTTTTTTGAATTCCTTTATCTTATATGAATTGTTTTATGATGTCATGATGTTTAATAATCCCATTTTTATTACATGGGTTATGCAATGATGTATGATTTTTTATTTTGTGTCACACATAAAAATGGTATCATTATGAGATGGGTGGGACCTATATCTCCATCCAATGCATTGGGTAAAGATTTTATATCTCATGAGATAGACATGGCTAGAATGGCAGGTTAAACCAGTTCAGTGAAAAAGGACTGAAATGAGGAATGAACTCGGTTCAGAAATGGACTTTGTCCACTAAGATAGTCTTGGCAATGAGTATTGACTAATAAGAAATCATTCTCTATGATTATGTGTGTAATCCACAAAGATTCATGTTTTATGTTATGGTTATTGTGATTATGTTTCACTGCCATGATTTATCCCATGTTATGAAGTTAAGATTTATTTTGCAGGTTAAGATTTCAAAAATGTTATGTTCTTATGAATATGATGTGATTGATTTTTGTTTTGTTTACCCTTACTGAGCATTTGATCTCACCCTTTTGTATGTTTTCTTTCCCCCAGGTCAGGAAGAAGGTTATTAAGTAGTATATGCCAAAAGGGACTCTAGATATGATAAAATAAATGGGAGACAATGTAGATGCTTTATGAACCATTTGTTTATGTTTCCCAGTTTCTAAAGACACTATACTTATACGGTCCTTTCGTGGTTTTATTATCTGTTCTAATAAGTATGCTTCAATTCTGATGTAATAACAATGTATGTAAAGTATGGGTCGTTATAAGTTCTCTGATGCATCATATACGAGAGAACCAACTCGATGTAGAAGTTCAGGTAATAATTATAATGGTAACCATTAGGGTTTATATGATCCTTACTTTTGAGGTAATTATGGGTTACTATATGATTGAATATGAATGGAATGAAGTAAAATTGAGGTTAAATTATGTTATGGTTATTTTTGAAGATTTTATCTCTTTTTGGGGAATGTTTTAAGAATTATATAGTATTGGAAAAAGGACAACACACAGACCGTGTGACAACCCGTTACGTCGGACAAAGCTGTGGGAATTGAACCCACAATCAAAGTGCGACTGGTATTTATCAGCTAACACTAGACTACGTGAAGTACCTGGTTAGTATGACAACTTATTTTTATTTATATAATTTTATGAATCAAGAATAATTTTATTTTGGGTTATCTAGGAAAATATTGACATATGTTAGAGGATATGTGATTGGGCTAATTACTTTTCATTATGAGACTTTAAGAGTAACTAATGGTATTTGGAGATAAATTTTATGATTTACCTTGGAAGACTATGTGATTAAATCCTTCAAAGATTTGGGTTTGAATCTTAGTTTGGTTTACTTTGAAGAATTTTATGGAAAAATTGTTTATCGAATGGTCTTTGTTGAACTTTGGGTTTTGTTGGATAAATTTTGGAGATTAAGAATAGATTTTCTTTTTATGAAGGATTACCCTTTTGTGGATTATCTGATCTTGTTCTAACAATTTTGGTTTTGGTAAGGGTCTATAGACATGGGAAATATATAGTTCTCTTTTGTGGATTAGGTGATTCTCTAGAAGTTGATTATAGTGCTCTTAATGTGAACAAGTCATCCAAAATACTCATCTTTTGGAGAAAATATGAGTTTGTGTAAGAAATATAGTAAGAGATGAAAGTCTACATGACAAGTAAGTATGTTTCCTTAGGATTTAGTTAAGATCATAAATATATTCCTCAATGAAAATTAACTTAAAACAAAAATGTTGTCCGTTAACTTTTCTTACTGGGGAATCAAATATTGTTTATCCTATCACAAGTTTGTGATTTTCTTGTGGTAAAATTTCTCCTAATCATGTTTTCTATCACTCACCATCAGAACATGACCCTTTTTTTCTCGTCCATGTCCATGTTTTCCTACATGTAATCCTAGTATGAATTAACACGGGTGACCTTTGTACTTCCATTTCTTTCTTTTAAAGTGACAGTTTAATTTACTCCTTTTCCGATGTGGGGATTTAAATGAAGTTTCCAAGCCCAATTTTAAAATTATGAGGACAAAATTCCCAAAAGGGGGGAGGATGTAACATCCCAGGTAAATAAAGAATATTTCTTTTTCATATTTATTGATATTTTTGAATAAAATATTAATATTACTTTAAAGGGAACGCTATGCTTCATGGCGTACCCAATACGCAACAACGAGTTTCTTTGAAATCTTACGTTGCACTCTAATAATAAAATAATATTATTTTAAATGGTAGTTAACGCCTAGCCGTTGTAATGGTGAGAATGAACAGAACTAACTACAAAATTATTATATATGTTTGTCAAATATTTTTACTTTTTATAATAAATTTTAGAGGATTAAAATGTGAATTAATCCAATTCTATGCGTAAATATACTAATATTCTTTAATATGTCGATTAACCGCCTTTTGATGGAGAAACATTTTTAAAATACAATTTTTTAAAATTTTATATGTTATATTGGACCATATAAAATCCTTCTTTAGAATCGGGACGTAAAAATTTACTTTTTGTATGTTTTTGTTATTTTTTTCGATAAAGTTCATTTTTAATGAATAAGTAAAATATGTTGTATTTTAATTCAAATCCTATTTTTAATATAATTTATTCATATGATTAGATAATCTGTTGAATTGGTTTTAAAGATCAATTAGAATATATTTCTACCATTTAACCCAATGGTGTTCATTGAAATTAATTTCACTTTGAAATTGGACTTAAACTACTGTCAATCATTTGATATATTTTGTTTATTAAAAACACGCTCTTTGTATTGACAATGGGAATTATTTATTAAATTGATTAATTCTACTTATATGTTTTGAATTTTGTAAAATAGACATATTTTTTTAATTCAGAATATCAAATATAGCTTAGGGTGAATTTTTGTTATTTTTCTGAAAAACTTCAATTTTTGATGAATAGTGAAACAACTAAGTGGTTGTTAAAAAACTAATTTTTCGTTTAAATGAAATTTTACCACCTCTGTTATTTTAATTAAAAAAACATACATACATGGTTGTCATTAGGATTTAAAATGTTGTTCAATGGGATTAAAATATTTTTTGGTGAATAGTGACTTTTAAGTTTTATTAATCGCGATTAAAGGAAAGTAGTGTAATTTAAGGTAAAGATAATGTTATAATAATTTGAAATTTCCTTGACACATGTCCTACCCTTAACGGATGAGTCATGGCCGACCAAGAAAATCCATGGGTCAACTTGGGGACCCCATGGAGCCACTTGGGTACGAAAATGACATTAATAACTTTTTATTTAAAGTTAAAATAAAAATGTCACAAACATGTATTGTTTTACTAAAAAACATTTACTTGGGGTTATAAAAGTCATATTTTTTACTATAACCTGTAATTGGAAAGATAAATATATTTCCTACATAATAGTATTTTTTTTATAATTTTTAGGCATTGAATAAATTAATTTATTTATGACACCATGATGATGATGCGATTACCTCATTAATGAACGATTTAAATAAGATGAAAAGATAATGTAATATAAAAGACATAAACTTGTAAAAAACCTATTGGATGGGTTTATTTTTAACCCTTATTACCTTATCCTAGAAATATATCTTTTTGGGACCTTTAAAATCCGAAAATCATTTTTAAAAAAAGTGACATTTCATGACTTTCCAAGAGTGCCCCTCCTCCCTCTTAAAAATGGCCCCCACCTCTACCTCCTTACCCACACCTCTCAAGCCATTAGCTCAGCCAAACTCTTATCATTTTATCTCTACACATCCCACTATTTATCCTATAAGCCTTCCCTTAGGCAGAAAGCTCTTTAAGAAACCCTTTTGGTCAAACCAAGGGGAGTTACCCGATTTAAAGCTAAAGTCTTCCGTAATGTTCTTTTGTTTTATTTTTCTTCTACAACCCCCTAAAATATTTTTATTATTTCCTTTTTAACAAAGCCAGTATATTGAATATACTAGGATGTTTTTGTGATAATTATTTTATCTACACTTACACACACCTCCGCTTAATGGTTAAAGAACACATTGTTTTCGTGGAAGGCGAATCACTGCCTCACGAAATGATGATTGTTCTATCTTCTCCTACCACCTCTCATGGTGTCCATTATGATGAAACTATATTTAATTATGATATATATTATATTTATTTCCTCTCTATGCTTCTGTATTTTATATTTAATACATACCTTTATGCTTTTCATGTTGTGCAAATGCGATAATTTTATTTGAGGAAGTGTGTACTACCGCCCCCCTCAAATGATGTGACTCGTTCATGCAATACATGGAATGTATAAAGAATGAAATTGATGAACATATGTGACCTATATAACATATATATTATACTGTAATTATAATATATATATCTCTCATCTAGTTTTAATTCCATTAATGTGCCAAAGAAATGAAAGTAGTGTTCAAGCGTACGTATGGCCTACCGTCTCCATGAACGGTGCATTTCATTTTTTCTCCAAATGTTTTGGAATAGTATAAAATGAATATATACTGGATATATATGATATTTAAATCATCAATACTATTCTGGAAATGATTTACATATAACTACATGGAAAATTATTTTCCAACAAGTTCAATTTTTACTCTTGTACCGAACATCGACCAAAAACGTCTGATATGAACTCACATTATTAACCACTTATTATAACATTATAATATGTGATATGAACTGAATAATAATATTTAAAGGAGTTACTTAAGAAATTATAAATTTACAATGTTTTATTATTCAGTAATATAAAGAAACGAACAAGACAAGTCGGACTTGAGGTATGGGATCCTACCTCTCTCTTTCTTTTCAAGTAACCTCTTATATGTCATTTCATTTATGCTCCATTTTCTTATGTTGGAGGATGTTATTTTATATTCACCATAATTTAATTTGTATTTTCATATGATGAGATACCCCCTCTTACTCTCATCAATTCATTTTATGAATTTTTAAGTGGCATCGTTAGGCTGCCGAATTTTCATAAGGGATCCAAGCTCTCTCTTTCTTTTTAAGTACTCTCTTTTATGTCACTTCTTTTAAGCTCCTATTTCTTATGTTTGGGGATGTTATTTTAAATTTATATTATTTTAAATTTTATTTTCATATTATTAGAAACCATATTTGATCTCTTCAATCCATTTTTGGAAGTTTTAAGTGGCACTGTTAGGCTGCCGAGTTTTCATAAGGGATTTTTCATCTCACTTTTATTCCCATGAGATTCATGCTAAATTTTCCACTATTTCCTTTTGTGTGGTGTTTTAATAATAATGATTGTATTATTTCTGTAATATACTTTAATTTATGGGTATTCACATCTTCAATGTATGACCCTTTTTTCAAGGGGTGTAAATTTCGGAAGTTACCCAAATCGGTAAGGGAACCTTTCACCCTCTTCTTTTTAAAAGACTTCTTTTGTTGTGTATAGTAATTTACATCTTATTATGTTGGGATATGTTCTTATATATCCTTATTGATGTAAAAAAATTTCCAAGTGATGAGGTACACTTTTTGTCTCATCAACTCATTTTCTAAATTTTAAAGTGACGCCGTTAGGCTGTCGATTTTTTACAAGGGAACTTCTAAACCCAATTTCAATTTCTTTGGGTTCAACTTGTACTTACTGAATATGTCATCCTATGAATATGTCTGAATGACCTATGATTGTTTTAAACTTAATATCCACTTATATTTGGTGTATTTATATTTTTCACACATAATTATGAGATTTATTTATCCTTAATTTAAGGATACCTTTTTTATAAGGGATTTCATCTCATTTTATATTTCTATTGAGACTTCATTGTTGTTATGTACCAATTAACTCTTATATGGTGTATATACTCTCCTATAGAATATTATATCATGAATCCCTCTATTCTCATGATATTATAAAGTTATTATTAAATGTTATTCATCTATTATTTGTATTCAAGTGTCTCTCATTTTGTTAAAAACTCTTTAACTAAAATATAGTTTTAAATTTTTTAAGGATTTATTCTTATAAATATTTCTCATTAATATCCATGTTTTCAAAATTGTTTTAAGGATTTATTTATATTGATATTAATGTTTTAAACTGTTAAAAGCTTCAAAGTGGTATGGGACACATTGATTCAAAAATCCCTTTATTAAATGTTTTAAATGGTTTTGAAAATGGTTTTTAAAATGGATTCATTATTTCAATATATTAAAATGTTATATTGTTATTGCAATGTAAGAATGTTGTATTTACTTTATGCTTAATGTATGTGTTATAATTATGTTATGGTTCTTGTCCATTGTTACGTATACGGGTGGTTCCGTGATAAACCTAGGGCGGGTGAGCCCGAGATAGCTCTCCAAGGCATTGGGTAACGAGAAAGAGGTAAACATTAATGTTTCTCCTAAGAGATTTATGGAATATACTATGATGGGTATTACAAACATAACCATGAGAGTTACTCCCTATGTAAGAACGTAATGAATGCTTCATGTTACCTTTACATCTTATGTTTTCTATGAGTTATTCATAAATATTATGATTTCATGAGGTATGTTAAAGTAATTATGTTTTATGAGTAAAGTGTGTTTTCATTGATTCTTATGTATACGTGGACTAATGTTTCCTTTACATATTTTTATCTCCCTTATTTGGCTTTTTATGATCATCCCATGTTTTTTAAAATGTTTTCCACATGATATAAAGATAAATAGGGTCAAGGATGGGATCAAGGAAAGACATGCTATCTAAAACATGGAACTAGACATGTTTCTTTTTAAGAGTTTTTATTTTATGGAATCTTAGTAGAAGTGTCTACCTTGTAATCTATTGAGATGTAATTGTTTGGTCCTAATTCTCTAAAACTCTAAACCTAAAAAGATCCTCTATGTGAATTATTCATTTAATTCATGATTATGTAATGATTTAAGGCTGGGTCCTTATATATACCACCCTCTATGGAAATTTGTTGAAGTATTCAAGATATAGAAATAAAAAACTACCAATACTTTGTCCAACTATACACAAATAATTTGTAGGACATAGCTTCTTATGATCTCTCTATAATATCAGGTATTGTGACCCTATGATGATTTATCTCAATATGGAATTGATGAATAGTATTGCAGATATAATATATCATCCTATATTGAAAAATATGATGAGGATCATCCACATACTGCTCAGAATAGTTTTGATTCTATGGAGGAGAGGGTGTCGTGTGGGATAACCAGTGATGTATGGAAACACATATATGTTGGTATGATAAGGAGGAGGAGTGGGATATGATGGTGGAGGTGGAAGACTTCAATCACTTAGCCGAATAAATCCATGCATTTCTGTAAACAACGACTGTATTGAAGAACATACCATGTCCTCCATCATCACATGAATATACTGATCTTTGGATTCAAAATATCATATGTTGTTAATAACATGATCCTCCAATGAAACTTATGAATTTTTAAACACTTTTCATACCGATACACATGTTATTTATCCTCATACATGACCCGGGTGTTCGACCTTTCTCAATGCTATAGCTAAAATATCTTGTCAACCCCCATCAATAAAGAAACCTTCTATGCTCTTTTCCACAAGTTAATCCAGTATGAAATATTTTGAAAAAATATGTAATGAATCACAGTATATAAAGAGTTGATTCAAAATCAGTAAATAAATAAACTTCTTATAATGCAATCAGCTATGACTCTTGAATCTTTCGTATGATATTTTAGTTTTTTATAACATGTGACCTATTTTCTTTTTCACGTCTAGTGGGGGGAAGGAGGGAAAACCTTTGTCGAACCTGATGACTTTTATCACACATTTTCAATTTTTTCATTTACACTATGTTCATCCAATAATGTATGGCCTACCCAAGATAAGGAATGAGGTTATACAATTTTATATTGAGGCTACTTATGAGATCCCCTTGATTGACGTAAATTAAGAGTTATGAATAAGGAAATCATTAACATTGCCATTAATATAAAAAACATATAAAAAGGTAACATTGCACATTCTAAAAACTCTTCTCATCATCTAATCTCAAAAAATATTTCCTTATAAATTCATAAATAAATGAATATATATTATAAATATTTTCAAGCTATCTATTCCCAAAAATGAAATGTACTGTGAGGGATTATTTAAAATCCCTCCATCTCATAGAGTCTACTGATAAAAATTTCATCATGACTCCTCCAGTGTTTGGTATATCATATACAATCTCATACGAAGATGAAAAAAAATATCAGAAGAAAAATTTCAAGATAATTAATATAAGAAAAAACAATAATAAGAAATGGTATCCTATAATAGTGATAAAATCACTTGTTGAGCACTTCTGCAATCATCTATTTAAAATTGAAACTTTTATTTTAGCCTACACTATTACAAAATTCTTTAATAGTTATGAAATTGGCCATCTTGGAATATAATTATCATCAAATTATATTGGTAACCCCTTCTCCTAGCTACAAATAATTGATTATTTTCATAAATGTTTTGTATCACATTTTCCAACCCTCAAACTCTTTTTTACCTCATGGAAGTAGATGTATCATATAAAGAATTGTGGGGAGTGTCATTAATACGATCACTTGTTAGTTACTCCCCATATGTATGACTGTGATCATATCTAGATTTAAGGGGTGGATTAGAGGATTGCTATTTCATTATCCAACCAATCAAATAAACATAAATTAGTACAAAAATATAAAAAATCAATCAATTACATACAAATGTAAATAAAACATTAACAATTATCAAACAAATTTAAATGTAAACTAAATAGAACACATTTTTTCATATTTTTTATAGTTTACCAAAATGATTACAATATTAATTAAAAATGAAATAACAGAAATTAATGAAAACTAAACAATATTAATGAGAGATAAAATGACAAAGTAAAAAATCACCAACCTAATAATTCATTTTCACAACAAACATAATTCTTTTACAATATACCTTCATACAATATATTTTTTTACTGTTAAACCTAAAATAATTTTTTTTCAACAAAATAAAATGATAGATTAGTTACTTATGGGTAAACATGGAAAATATAAAAAAATAAACAAATTTAAACAAAAAAATTAACATATTATTTATAATTCGTGTTTTAATTAATAAAACTAAATTAGAAATTTATAACTTATAAAATTTAATAAATAAACCACAATTAAACATATATTACCTATAATATTAGGAATGTTCTAAGGGTTGTTTTCCAAAATTCATTCATCGTGATTATTCTGTATAGAAAAATCCATGTCTTTTACATGCCTATCAATATTATTTGTTAAATGTACAATGGGTATAGGGATACCACATAAATCAGCATCTTTTTCATGTTTATCATCACCAACTAAATATGTTTTCCATGTAATAAAATAGAAAAATAATATATTAGATTGATCAAGAGAATATATATTTTTTTCATGTTTTTCTATGATAACATAATCATTTGGGTAATCTAAGTTATTCACATTAAGTTGTTTCATTCCAAATTTATAATGTCAGAAATTATTTTTATTGATAAACCATTTACACTTAAACACTAGAACTTATAATTTAATATAATAAAACTCCCATATTTTTTAAATTACACTCTAATATGAAGTTGATATGATGAATAGGTTTTTGTCTTTGGCACTCAAAAATGCATTTCTTTAGCGAACACTGATAAAATAATATTCTTAACTATACTTTTCCTGTCCTGATATTTCATATGATAAGTATAGCCATTAATTTCATACATGAACCATGTTTTAAAATTTAAAATTAGACCAACCACTGACCATCTAAATGTATCTGTTTTATCTAGTTTCACTATCTCTTTAAACCATGGAAAAAAATTCTTTTCTCCTAATTTGAAATCCACATATATTTCTTATTTGGATAACATGGTTTCAAATCATTAATTTTTAATGTTATATATGGTTTATATTCATCTATTTTATTCAATATATATAATTATAACATCTTAATCTATTCAGTTGTCAATTTTTTTAATTTCAATCAATGAATCCATTTTCCCCCATTATTAACTCATTCATTATGAGATGTATGAAAATTAATGATCTCCACGTCAGAAAAAAAGATTGTATAAAACATTCCAACCTCCTTATAAATATAATTCTTAAAAAATGATGGTTCGGGTCAACATCTTTTCTTTACATACCCATTTAATATCTTCATATACATTTCAAAAGGATACACCCATCAATTATTCCTATGTCCACAAAGCTTTACTACTCGCACCAAATTAACTATTAAATGCACCGTGATATCAAAATATATGGTGGAAAATAAAATTCCAATTGAAATGTATAGAAACAAAATTATTCTCCAAAATATTCAAATCATTCAAATCAATAATATTATTAAAACTGAATTAAAGAAAATACACCTTCATGATAGTCATTATAACACCGTTGGAAAATATTTCACACAATTAAACTAGTAGGATATGTTGCGACATGACATGACCATCATGAGATTTAATACCTAACAACTTAAAATCCATTAATTATTTTTTTTTAAAAAATTAGGAATAACCATGCGGCTCTTTGATAACATGAAGAAATTAAAAAAAATCTAGTTTTCTCCCTCTCGATAACATATGACAAGCCGAGGGTAGTAATTTTTTCCTTCTATGAGGAGTGGGAGACAACTCCAAACATATTTCCGTTGAGTTTGAATCCATTTTTACATTCAAAACATATTAATTATTTCTTATAATATAATAAAATGTTTTAATAATACTTTCCCAAATATTATTCCCCATATACATGACATCAATGTAATGCTTCACCTAATGATATCTGCAATATGGTAGCTCAAAAATTTTTATAATGTCTTCCAAATAATTCAATAATTATCATATATATGTGTTTTTTCGAGTGTCACATCATTGGGTTTTACCTTCTCAAAATATTGATCCACAGATAAAGGTTTTTTAGCAATATAGAATTCATGTGAACCCTTGAAATCCTTTTTTAATCTTTGATAAGAGTGATCCATAGGCAAAAATATATATGGAGATCTTTGTATAATATTTTTCTCCCATGATGCAGCTGATAATATGAGGTCTTTTTTACACAAATTGGACAAGGTTTATGCCCCTTAACACTATATCCAGAAAAAATTCCGTATGATGGGAATTCATTAATAGTAAACATAATAATTGAATACAGTTTAAAATATTCCATTTTATAAGAATCATACACCATTATACTTTCCTCCTATAATAGTTTAAAAACATTAATTAACAATGACATGAAAATTTAAATATCATTTCCTAGCTATTTTGGTCCAAAAATCATTACAACTCAACATGACATTTTTTGGGTTTATATAAAATTCAAAAGATAAGTGTAAAATTACCCATAAAAAATTCCATGAACTATTTGTGCTACTAAGGCTTAGATATGGATTAATTACATCTATGCATAGTATAAAGATGAGATTTATAACCTCATTTCCAAATATAGGATAATGGTGATCAGTTTTCTTCAAATATAGACAATCAGTTGGATGATTAATTTTTCATCACAAATACACTAATCAACATTAATTTTTAACCTTTTTTAATCATTTGATTTATAAATTATAATTTTAAAATGATGAATTATAAGAAGATGACAAAATTATTTGACAGGGGTCCCTAAAACATGTAAATTAGCCTCTGATTTTTCTTTGAACTTATAACATGATGTCCCACATTAAGGATACTATGACAAAAATTCATATTATTTTCTATATAGCACCCAGTCATTTGGGTAGTCATGTATTTTATTATACCCCATTCACATTGGGAATAATATTTTCATTGCCTTATAATGTGAATCTGGATTATCCTTGTCTTTAAGAATTATGTCTTTCAACAATTTTATCATTTATGTAAACCACTTATCAATCCATCCATGGATCCATTCTGGTATATTAATCTTAACACTTTCGATAAAGCCATATATTCTATACAACTTAAATACTATGGTTTTTTTTGTATAACCATATAAATTCACAATTTTTAGTTTTTTATCCACATCCTCAACTTCAATATCACAAATGATTTCGTCAATATTACTATATTTATCATATTTCAAATCAACATCATTAATATATATGAATTTTTTCCTGGTTTCACCATGAAAAAATGAAGGGTTGTAACTCGAATGAAACCCACAAAAAAATTTAATTATATTTTATCTCTATTCTTTTCATCTTATTGAAATTTAAACTGTATAGGCATGGAAAGATAAAAATTTCATTTTTTGGAAAATTTGATTTATAAAATTCTAAAAAAACACATTGATACCTTCCTCAAATTCAACACCCATTCTTGGTGCATTAATCCAAATTTGATTAATTATCTATAAAAAATATCAAAAATAAATAAAATAAACAATGATAGTTATTTAATAAATATTTATATTAGAAATGACATTAAAAGATAATAAAAACCAGGAATGGAAACATTAAAGGGAAAATAGAAAAACTGGATGAGAAAATTCATTCATACGGAAAAAATTGCAAAATAGATTCATTTAAAAAAAGTATCAGGTAAAAATAATGAAATATAATATTAAAAATTATTACAAAATATATACAATGGAATTAAAAAAATATCCATAAAAATATTCTTCCTTAGAACTGAGGCGTCAAAGTTTACTTTGGATGAAATTATTTTATTTTTCTGATAATGTTCATTTTTTTAATGAATAGTGAAAAATAATGTATTTTGATTCACAACGGCTTTTTAATATAAATTATTTATATTGTTATATTATATTTTAAATTGATTTTAAAGTGTAATTAGATTATATTTTTTTACTATTTGACACAATTTTGGTCATTTAAAGTATTTTCACTATGAAATTTGTCATAATCAAATGTCAATCCTTTGATAGTTATTATTTCTTAAAAGCATGCTTTATTGACAAGGAGAATTATTTTTAAATTAATTTCATCAACTTCTGTATTTTGAATTTGGAAAAATAGATTCAATATTTTGAATTAGGAGTTCCAAATTTTGTAAATAGGAAACCTTTATTTTTATACATTTTATATATTTACTTCAGTAAATATTTTATTTACCGTTGTTAAAGGGTAAATCTGGTAAATAAGGGTAACAAATAATATTACAATAATATTAAATTACCATAACATGTGTCCTAATCCTATTGGTTGATACATTCCCAACCAAGGAAATCCTTGGTTGGATTTTTTGACCTCATGGAGCCACATGGGAGTGATAATTACACTTTATTTTAATTCACATAATGTAATTGCAAAATTGATTAAACAAAAACGTTTTTTTTAATCAGTATTTACACGAGGTTATATAAATTATCTATTTTAATATAAATAATCCTTTTAATTATAAAATTATTTCCTACATCAAGGTATTTTTTTATAATTTTGAGACATCATATAAATAAAATTATTTCTGACACAATAATGATGTAGTGTTTTCTTCATTAATAAATGATTAAAGTAAATAAGAATATAAAGATTGAAACAATATACAAACCCTATACAATTAATATTAGATGGTTATATTGAGAACATTATTAATCTTATATTCTTCCATAATATGTTTTGGACCTTTAGATACTGAAAATCATTATATAATAAAATAATATTTTCACACATTTCTAATGTGCCCTTCATCCCTTTTATAAAAATACCTCACTTCTAACCCATTACTCACACTTTTCAAGACCCTTGGCTCATCCATCCTCTTCCCAAATATGCTCTCAATACCCCTCTCTTCCTACTAAAATCCATAACTTTGTAAAAAGGCTCTTCAAGTAATCCTTTTGGTTTAAACCAATGAGAGATACCCAATTTAAAGGTAATGTCTTCTCTTAAGTTCTTTTCTATTATTTTACTTCTCCAACCACCTAACGTCTTTTTATTCATTTATTTTATAAAAATGGAAGTATTATAAATACACAATGATGTTTTTATGATATGTATCCAAACTACACATCCACACACCTTCATCTAATGGGTATAGAACATACAGTTTTTTTACGGTGAACTACTGCCTCACGAAACTAGGATGGATCAATCTTGTCCTTCCACCTCTTATGGTTGCCATTAAGATGGAACTGTATTTATATGTGATATATATTATATTTAAATTTTTTCTTTTCTTCTTTATTTCTCATTTATATCATACCTTTAGGGTATCCATAGTGGGTAAATACGCTAATTTCATTTGAGGAAGTGCGGACTACCGCCCCCTCAAAGTGATATAACTCGTTCATGCAATACATGGGATGTATAAAGGATGGAGTCAATGAAATTATATATGATATTATACTGGAATTATAATATACCTATGTATCATTATTTTTTCATTCCATTAAATATGGTATATAAATTAATGTAGCATTCATGTGTGTGTACGGCTTACCGTCTCCTTGAACGGTGCATTTCATTTCTTATCTCCAAATATTATGTACTATTATAAATTCATATATATATGGGATATATATGATATATAAGATATCTAAATAATGAATATTATTCTTGAGATAATGTATATTCGACCACATGAACAACATGTAATCATAACATGTTCATTTTTAAATGAAGTACCGCACTTCGACAAAATGTACGATATGAACTCAAATAATTAACTAATGGTAATAGCAAGGTAATAACAGATATAAAATGAATAATAAACTTGAAAATTTTTCTTATGAAAGTAGAAATTAACTTTTGTTTATTATTCAGGAGATTAAATAATGAACGTGTCAAGTCAGACATGAGGTAAGGGACTTCGTCTCAATCTACATTCATTGAGGATTCCATTGATTTCTACATGACTTTCTTTTATACAGTGTATAAAAACCATTCAAGTATTCATTTCATTAGAAGTTGTATTTCCCTTATGAATCATTTTTATAAATGAAAAATAATATAATTTTATCTTTTAACCTTAGTGGTGACAATGACCTTTTCCACTATCGCGAGTATTATTTTATCTTGGCTTCTTTAACAAGACGTAATGTTTTTAAAAGAAAAATAAATACCATATAATCTTTTTTTTATTTTGGTATTGAAAATTGTTTTTTAAATGGATTTATTATGTCTATATATTGAAATGATATATTATTATTTAAAATTTGAAATTGTATCTTTCCTTTAGGCTTATGTTATGTGTTAGGATTATTTTATAGGTCTTGGGAATTGTTTACATATATGGGTGGTTCCTCTATAAACCTTGTGATGTTGGCCCGTGATATCTCTCCAATGAATTGGGTAACATGATTAATGTAAACATGAATTTTTATCCTAAGAGATTTAGTCAATATATTGTTACTGGTATTCCAAATGTAACTCCCTACGTAGTTGTGAAAGCTACAATGTAAGTATGTTATCTATGCCAAAAGTTATATTTATGATTTATTATTTCTCTGTGTTATTCATAAATCTTATTATTTCATGAGGTATGATAAAGAGCATATGTATTGTATATATTGATGAATTGATGTTTTCATTCTTTGATTTATTACCCTTACTGAGATATTTATGCTTATCCCATGTTTTGAAATGTTTTTCACAAGACATGAATATGAATAGTGTCATGGATGGGATCAAGGAAAAGGAATGTTGTCTAAAACATGGAACTAGACATTCATATTTTTTTCAAGAGTTTATATTTTATGGAAAAATTGTAAACTGAGTAAAAGTGTCTAATTTGTAATTATTGACATGTAATGTTATTATTATTTCCTAGTTATCTAAAACTCTAAACCTGAGAAGATCCTCAATGTAAATTATTCATTTAATTCAAGATAATGTAATTTTTTAAGGCTAGGTCCTTATAATAAAGATCAATGGAGTCCTTGCATAAGAAAACAAATTTCATGGATTCTATGAATTTGATCCTCAGAATAGGATCCCATCAAGATCCAAACCCATGGGTTAAACATTTATTCATCTATTTAATGACAATAAATTCCATTTTTAATGGTATTATTGATAAACATTGGAAGCTACCAAACACAAGGGGATCATCACTGTGAGTATATGAACTACCCATTGAGTCTTCATGTCCAATAGGAGGAGCATGTACTTATCCATCAATGAGAATCTAAACACAAAAACACATGTCATACCCCAAGTGTATTATCCTCTATTAGAAGGAGATTAACCAAAACCATCTACCTCGGGTTGTGAGGAAAGTAAATGAGTTAGAAAGACATGTTAGTCGGCCAAGAAATTGTTTCAAATGGGAAACTCGATTTAATAGCAATGGTTAAGCCCAACATCTAACTTTTCCATCATCTCTTGTGTCCACCCCAAAACACATGCATATCCTGAGGCGTATATCCACTTCTGGTGTAAACAACTACATCAATAACTAAGCATCCATGCCCCTAGTACCTCAAAATCCCACTAGGCTCAACCATCCTAGGCTCAAAACACTTTCAGGCCTCCTCACCCCCCATACCACAATATCCTTCCAGGATCAACCATCCTAGGCTCACATCACAAGGAGTAGAAAAAGAGACACAGAAATCGATTTCTTTCATCGTAAGGAAAGTGTGTGTCCATCACACACAACGAGCTCTCACTACTCCAAATCATAAGACACAATCCCTTAACAAGTAAAAGAGTGACCCAACCCCTATAAAGGAATTATTTCTTATCACAGAAATTTTTTTTATTCCTTCTTGAATTAACCGATTCATTATGCCTAGGTTTCTACTATGGAAAACCTAATAAACAAGCTATCACAACTATCTAAAATTAATCAAATAATTTATATAACTATAATTTAATTATTTTATCAATAAGAATCAAAATTCTTCAATTTAATTAACCAATTAAGAAAAACATGCACATTTTCATCAATTTAATTAACATTAAATTGTAACAACTACTACTGGATTCATCAAACCTGCCTCTTTGTATTTTAGCCAATTAATTATGAATTCTAGATTTATGTTATTTAGAAGTTCATATCAATATGAACATGATAAACCATGAATGGAAGGGATATTACACTATCTATAAAATCAAGAGTCGTCGGGTTATCATATTACAAACAACAACATCACCAAGTGATCGATATCAATTCATTAATCCAGTTCAAGTAATTATTAGCTCGACTTCATTAATATCAAAGGGTAAAAATCATGAAAACTCTATTATTTAATTTAAATAAATATAGGATAAATTAATCCACAACAACAAAAAGGATTAAACATTCTTCGCACAAGAAAAGACTATGTAATGGATCTCCAATCACCCCTCCTACAAGAACCGTATCCATCTACGGAATCTTCAAAAACAACTACACCAAGAACAACCAATAGAAACCCTATAAGTACCTTGGGTAAGAAAACACAATATCATAGAATGAAAATAATAGATTTCATGAGTTCAAAATGGGTAAAACCTCTAGAAAATGAAGGAAAATAGACTATGGATCAGCCCATGTCACCACAAATCAAAGTTGTATGATAGTAATTGATCATTTATGAAGGAATCCCAAAAACATTGAAGAGGGGTTCATTGGGTTACATAGAATCAATAGAGATCCATAATAGACATTGGATTTTTTAATGACCAGAGTGGATTAAACATGTATAAACATTGAATAGTGGGGAATTACATGATGTGTGATCCCCTTTCAGGTCATTTAATCCTAATGTTTTAGTTTTCTTTGAAAAATGAAATGTCTATTCACTATATTTTGTTCTTAAAATCAAGACCTATTACATGATGAAAAACACATATTCACAACATGTACCTATATATAATGTGAAATACATCCCTACTTCCATATTCTGGAAACTAAACTACTCCATACTTCTTCATAGCCTCTTTTAGGCAACTCAAACCTCGAAAACAGAAAAAGGGTCGATACATGCATATTTGTGCGCTTAAAACATGAGCCACCCATAATGATTCCAATTATATAAAAGTGGGTATTTTGTAAAGTAATTTCCATAAAATTAGTTTTGTACATGATTTGAGGTCATTTGACACATAATATTAATGACTAACCACTATGTCAACACATTTTTACCTTAATTGTTATAGTTTATTTTAATTAATTTCACTATTAAATTTGGTATAAAACTAAAATGAACGTATTAGATATTATATGTTATTATGTTCAAAAATATGAAATCCAATTTTATAAATTCCATTGACACGAGTGGCTAAAATTATTTTAAAATTAATCCCACAAATGGAATGACAAGTCATGTTTTAAATGTGAACATACCCAAATGATTGCAATGTTTTTATATCTATATTCATTGTAAAAAATTTTACAATGACCTAAATTTGATTTAATGAAATAAATTTTATCTAATAATACATAAACCCCAATGAAATATAGTTTATCATAGTGAATTATTTAGAGGAAAAAACAGTTTTGAACTAAAATTCGGTGCCATTCACTATGCTTCAAAATTGGAATGTTCTAAAAAATACCAAAAAATTCACCCAAAGTAAATTTTGATATTAAAAATTAAAAATTAAAAATTTATTTTTATTTTGTAAAAAAAAATTATAAAAGAATCAATATTTGGTTATAAATAAATTCTTCTTATTTGAAGGTTCAAAACTACCTTTTAGAAAAACATAACCTTATATTGCTTTAATTGCATTTTTTCTTATGTTATGACCATAAAACTTATAGTATGAATCTAAAATCATTTTATTACATATATAACATATAAATTTATATAATATCACTCACTAATAGTGATTAATTAGTTTTTTTGTGGTAACATGACTTTATGTTCATAAAAATTAGTTTTTCAATATAATGCATTTGTTATATTAAATGTGGTTTTAATTTTATTAACTATTATTTGGTAACCAAATGATTAATTATATAAACATTTTTATACCATTATTCATAATCTAGTTTATAATATTCATTCCTTCTATAACAATGGAATGGGGATAATAATTATATTAAATAAAACATATTAATTTTATATAGTTGTCTAGTAAGAATATGGCATATTTGTAGCACAATTGATCTATGAAAATTTTTATCATGTGCAAAATAATATAATTTTGGTTTTTCATACAATATATGATAAATTTTTAAATTCATGTAACTTATATTATCAAAGAATTTAAATTAATTTAAACGATTTTAATTCTTAAAATACCTGGATGTTACATTCTGCCACCTTAAAATGGATTTCTGAATAAAAAATCCAGCTTCATTATCAATGGAATAACATTTTTATAATTCCTTTATTGGAACACACATTGTATAAGTGGTATGTAACATCCCAAGGAAATACAATATTATTCTATTAGGATAAACATAATATTTGTTACTACATTATATTATATCAAACACCATATCAATATTATGTTACATAAAACATATATTTTACATTTATTTACACAGAACACAAATTTTAGATTTTGTTACAAGTATTATTGACATTCTGTGATGTTTTACATAACACACAAGAACATGTTTTACCAAAAAATAATATTTTATAAACATTGTTATTATTTAATATAATAAGATACAACCTAGTTTTTAAATTTATTTCTATGTATAAGAGTAACTATATTATGAAAATATATGGTTAAATTCATTAGAATCAAGTTAATCAGAAATTAATATAAGAATGAAATGAATATAAATGGAATGTTTTAATAAAAAAATATATTTATTATCCTAGAGTCATTTAATCTTAATAAATTAAATTAATTAAAATTATTTAGTGGCATTAATGTAATCTAAATTTTATATATTCAATGAAATATTTTTTCATTCATAAAATAGATTTTATAATAATAATATAAGAACAAACCCAATATAATGAATTAAAATAAATATTTCTATAAAGGTAATTTTACCACCATTCGATGGAGCACATAATTTAAATTTTAATTTCAAATTATTAATGATTTAAATATGACAAATTAAACTTCATTTTTTAAATAAAAAATTATAAATACATTAGTTTAGTTTTTTGTTATTTTTAGGTGAAGTATCAATTTTTTATGAATTATAATGAATATTGAATTGTATTTCAAAACTGTTTTTTGTATAATTTATTTTAATGGTGAAATTTTATTTTTTATTGGATTATAATTCTAATTTGTTAAAATTTACATTTATTTATTCAATTTAGTTGATTTGAATCAATTTCACAATAAAATTGTTTATAAAAAGTTAAAAAAACTTTTGAACGCTTTTACTTTAAAATATTTTATTGTCGTCCCGATTTTGTGATTTATTTTAAGTAAATATCTACCACATAAATTATTGGAATAAGGAATAATTAATTCCATATTTGAAATAATAATAATTTATCATATCTAAAAAATAAAAATTATTTCTTCAAGAAATAATTTAGGGAATGAGTTTAAAATTAATCACGGCGTTTAAGAGAACAATTTGTTAAATAAGTGACTAAAAATTACCCAAAAAGGCCAAAATGAACTAAGACCTTGTAAAAATCCATTGTGTGGAAATAGTTTCACTCTATACTCCATTTTAACAAATTTAATCCATTATTTGATCAAATGTGCATGGGAAATACATGTGTAGAATACCCATTTCAAAAGAAATCAAGAATTGCACTCCCCCTCCACTACAAAAAAGGCACACACCCCTTCCACTTATTCACACAATTAATGTACATTGTATTTCCATAATTCTGAAAAAATAATATCTATAAATAATCCCCTCATCCTATAATCCACCATTTTTGATGAAATTAATCCAATGAATCCCTTTGGTGAAAACCTAATGAATAGGTAACCACCTTCCTCAAGCACTTTTGTTTTATTTACATTTTCATCCACATAAAATATAAAAATTCACTGAAATATAATAAACTCATAATCCTAAATATAATGAAAAACAAATACTTTATGTGTTACTCCTACACACATTGATACATCCATCTTAACGGGTAATGATAATAACATATATGTGTGCAGTGAACTACTGCCTCACGAGATAATGATTGTTCGTTATTCCTTAAAAACCTCTCATGGTGGTAATTATTATGGACATACTATTATTATGGCATAAATAAGATAATAATAATGTATTTATACATTAATTATTTTATAACACATACCTTTATTGTTTTCATTTTTTTAATTATAATAACAACGTTTGTAGAAATGTGGACCACCACCTCCTCAAAGAGATGTGATTTCTTCACATTATACATTTAACATCTAAAGGATGGTTTTAATCAACATATGTCATACATATAAAATATATATTATAAATTACTTATAATATAAATATATATCACTTAATTTTGATTCTTATAAATATGATAAAATAAAGGGAAGTAGCCTTCATGCAGACATACAACCTCCCATCTCCCTGAACAGTGCATTCAATTTCTTATATCCAAATATTATGTATTATTATAAATTAATATATAATTGACATATATGATAATTATGTCATGGTTTATATTATTTAAGTGATTAAATCATGATCTATATTAGAATAAAGTCATGTAACAAGTCAAAAAAACTTGAAAAATAAGGTAATTAACTCCAGGAATAGTTAAAATAATGATAGGTTGGTAAAAAATGTAATAAAATTTTATAAGAAGTTAATATATGAGATTAATAACCACAATAAAACTAAGGATAAGGTAAGGTATTATTTTCTCACATTTCATTATGTGAGGAATACACATTGTGAGCACTTATTTATTTTGTATGATGTATAAAAATCCCACATTTTATTTTATATAATTAATAATTTTTTATTCATGGTATTTAGAATTTCATTTTAAATAATTTTTTTCATGGGTAATATAATTCAATAGTTACCAAGTAGTAATTGATTTCATCTCTATTTATATTCCATTAAGATTTTTGTTTGTATACACTAATTAATTATATATATGGGGTATATACTACCATTTGACATGTTATATCCTAAATGACCATATTATCATGATATTATAAGTTTTATTTAAATAATTATTTCATTGGGATTATGATTTGAATGATTCAAAGTGGTATAAGACACTTTGGAATATCTAAAAATTATTTTCCTCCAGATTGTTTGAAATGAATTTTCAATGGTATTTTCATTCATCAACTTCAAAAAATATTGTTTTTATTTGTACACCACTATGGAATTTTTGATAAATACATATCATCTAGTTCATATTTATATTTTATAAGGAACATTATTAAATAAATTACACAATATATGATGAGTTCTTTGGACAGGTACGACCTCAGTGGGGCTCGGTTATAGATATCTCATTGATGTATTGGTAGACACATGATATGAATAACTTTTTCAAATAATATATCATATTACATGATATTATAATCATCTTGTGAAAATTCGTTCTAGTAAGGGTTCCATGTACTAAAGAAACATCAATTCTTATAATTAACCATTTACCTCATTTAGACATAGCTTTTATTTATCCATGAAATTTTTCCTCACATATGTGTTTATGAATTCTATTTTTATTTTATTTATTAAATTGAATGTGTTCTAGTTTCATAGCATGTGTTGGTGTTGAATTTTGATTGAAGTAGAAAATTTTCGTTTTTGAGAAAATCAGAGGCCCTCATTAACTCATCGGTCTATTCTAATATTCTCGAGGACATTGCACACAATATCTCTAGAATGTGCACAAAATGGAAAGATAAACTTAAATTCATTACTTGATCAATGATAAGTGAATGAAATTCTTGAACCCTAACCCCCCAAAAACGGCAAAGGTAGATCTGATCTAGTATTGAGAGAGTACCCAAGAAATATCCTATGCGTATGAATATTTGGTGCCCAATGAGAAATCAAAGGAATTCTTCAATATTGACCATTATTATATACCATGTGCATGGATGTATCATATAAATATAATGGAACCCCCATTTCATTAGAAAACTCCCCAAAAGTCAAACTGTCACTCCCATTCCCACTATTTATCCGCTCTCAGTACACCGTGAAAGCAAAGGATCCATGATACATGATCTTGCATGATATTTAAACTATGGGTTCCCCATCTGGTGGGTCTATAAAGGATTTACCCTCTATTATTTCATTTTGTGCCTCAGAAAAATGTGTGCAAAGACCATTCTTACGCACAACCCTTTCCCTTGTGGGTCATCTCTTCCACTCAACCCATTAGTTTGCATGCATGTCTATATTCATGCATACACTATATCTGTTATGCTTAATGGGGTGTCATTACATAGTAATTCCATGTTTGATCTATTCTGGCAAGAAAGTCCCACAAACATGCATGGACCTCCTCCATGCATCCCTCAAAGATTGTGTATAGTGATTTCCTGGAAACTCGTGTTGTGTGGAATGTCACATTGTCTAACCCCTTTCTTTTTGTCATAGGAATGCTAATGAACTAGATTTTAGGAATATTTATGCCAACACGGACCTTGTGATTGACCACTCCTCAAACCCACCCCCTTACCGCATTGTTTTTTCTTTCTCATCCTGGAGCGTGCGTGGGTATTAGTCATGTAATTCCAAGGGGTGAGGGATGAGTTCTCTCTGTCAGTACTATAGGATGTAAAACTATGGGGCACCATCATCCTCTTCATATGACAATTTTTCCGGCACTTTTGTCAGGGGGGGCGCATCCGTCGGTGGAGGAGGACGCGCTGCTTGTTGCCCGGCATTCCCGCTTTCCAAAGGCGGGCGGCATTCGTTCCTTGTTCAGGTACGTATGCTCCTTGATCGAAACGGGATGACGGGATGTCGGTTCTTTCTTCCGTGGATTCCTCCTCAGAGCTCATCACCTAGTCCGGGTCTCCCTCATAGATTTAAGATGGGTTCTTGAAGCTCATTCCCGGTGCCATATCTACATGGACGCCAGTTAATTACGCTGCTTCCGTCAAGAAGCTCCAAGGGGTCTTATCGGGGCAGAAACCTTCAGTGATGAGAATGGTCACGTTGAGGCGTCGTCGGCATGTCTGTCTTTGGTCCCTCATCACAGGGCTTCTCGAGGGCATGGAGGCCCGAGGCATCCCACATCGAATGCGGGTAATGTGTACCATCTGAGGTTTTCCTTAGCTTCCCATGTTTAACACGGGGTATGTCGCGAGTTTAACGTCTTTCAGAGACGGATTGGGTTAAAGGATCCCTAGGGGGGAACAACGATGTTGGGGGGCGGGGGCAGCACGTGGGCGGCTTCCCATATATCATGGAGTGGGATGGGGTGGCATGATCTCACCGGGATGTGGCGGCCCGGGTAAGGATCAGGATGGATGGTGGAGTGAGACATGGGGCTTACGTTCTGAGATGGCCCAAGAGGGGGGAGACAGTTTAATGACATGCGGGACAAGATACAGTTTAATGTCATGCAGGACGGAATACAGTTTAACATCATGTGGGACAGAATATATTTTATCATCATGTGGGATGAGGGTTTTGGGGCTTACGCTCTGAGGCGGCCTAAGGTGGTTAGGGAACCGACATGGAGAGTTCGGGACGACCGGGTGGTGGGCTTGAACCTCGTGGAGGCTTCCTACGTACCGTGCGTTAGCACGGATCAAAGTCCACGTAGTTCGCTGGGATGGGGCTTATGCTCTGGGGCGGCCCATAAGAGGATGTCATGGTCGATGTGCACTCTAAGCCCACGTGGGTCGTGCTTGGTGTGAGAAACAAGAGGCAGCAGGGACCAGACGATCACGTCGCGAGGGGTGCGTCCATGAGAAGCGGAATGGGGCTTACGCGTTGAGCGGCCCAAAGAGGAAACAGGGGCTTACGCGTGGTTAACGGCCCTTGGTGTCGGGGCTTACTCCAGGGTGGAGGCCCATGGTGCGACAAAGCGCAGTGGGAAAAGGAATCCACTGGCCTTGGTAGGGGGGACGTACGGAGATGCATGGGTGCAATCATCCGCAAGAAAGGCTAGGGGCTTACGCTTTGAGGCAGCCCTTCCCCCACAGAAAAACGCCGCTCCGACAAGGAGGATCTCATTCCATGTGAGGAAGAGTCCATTCCTGTGGAGACGAGTGGCGTAAAAAATGTCTGAGCTGGGGGGACCCTGCGTGCGAAGCACGGGGTCGAACCACAGTTTAACCTCTTGTGTTAAGGACGAGGTGCTTTGCAGTTTAACGTCCTGCATCTTGGACGAGGTGGGTTTTCTCTACACCCCTAGGGCTTACATGCCCAACGCCCTCTACCCCTTGTTGAAGGGAAGGCATCGGCAAGGCCATTGTGAAGGGGGCTGTAGGGCGAACCACCGGGGGGACCACGTTAGCATGGCTATGCGAAGAAGCAATAGCCGTTAGCGTGCCTATGCAGAGAAGCATAAGGCAAAGCAACGCAAAGGGAAACACGGCCCAAGGGACCTTGAGGTTACTTCGCACGATCCTGGAAGGCCGTATGGGAAAACAACGCATGGCGCGCATGCCCGTCAGGGGAGACATTAGGTGCCGGTGCAGGGGGCAGCCAAGGGGCGTCAAGGTGAGGAGTCTTGGGCTTTGTGCGCAAAAGGGAAGGTTTGTGCACAAAACACCGGGAGAGCGCGCAATTGGAGCAAGGGAATTGCGCGCGGATAGGGAATGACGTGCAGGGTTTTGCGCGCACAGCAGGGTATTGCGCGCACGAGACAGGGATTGCACGCAAGGCTGGATCCCTGGGGAGGGGGAAAATTCACTGAAGCCGGTGGAGTTACGCGCAAAGGCAAACTCTGGAGCAAGGTTGCGTGAAATGAGGGTTTACCTGGAAGTCATCTTGCATGCATAGGGAGCCGAATTGCACACACGAGAGTCGCTTCGGATTCCTCAACCCCCAAACCGTTCGGGGTCACCTTCGATTTAAAGGCGACCTCCGGCGCGGAATCCAGGCGGTGCGCGAAATTCTTCGCGCCGAGCGCAGCCGGCAAGCAAACATTCACCGCGCAGAACTGGGGCACGCAAATATTGCATGCCTCATCGGCTCAATTTCTCGAAACCAGGGGATTCTACGTGCGCAGAACAATTTTTCGCGCGGATCCTCCTTTATTTCGCGCACCACATCCCGGGCCTCCGGGTCGGGCCTCTGATTCCGAATATGACTTCGCTTCGTCATTTCGAAACTTCCTACGGGAGTTATGACCTTTTTTCGGCATCAACAAATGCCCCCCCATGGAATTGGATCGGCGAGAGGTTGCAACGATCGGATTCCAAGGGAAACGCCGAAACACCAAAATATTAAGTCTCCTGATCAAGTTGCGCGCAAAATTCCGACGGGCGCGTAAAACTACGGACGCGCGCGGAATCCTCTTTCCGCGTGGTGCAGAACCCTGGCCTCGCCTATAAAAAGGGGCGTTGGGTCCCAAATCCATACGTCCTCTTTTTCCCCGCGCGATAAGCTTATCGCTCTCGTGCGCGAAATCGCTTCCGCGGCTGCGCGTAATAACGCACTAGCAGCACGGAATTCCATCTGAAATTTGGCCGTGATCTCACGCCTCTTCAGGATTTTTCACGTTCCACGTGTCGATTGCATGCTCATCTCCAAGATTCCACGCAACTCATCCAGATTTCGTGCAGATCTCTCCGATTCCGCGCACTGCATCCTGATTTCGGCCAACTCCCGAAAGATTCGAGATGGCTGCAAACCGAGTTGATGAGGGGGAATCCGCTGCCCGTAAGATAGAAATGGCGGCAAACGAGGAGGTTTATGGCGCCAAGGTGATTGTATCCAACAATCTGACCTTGTTCAACCTGCTCACTCAAGCCCAGAAGACATATCCCTTGTCGGACAACCTCCCGCTCTGGAATTTTGGAATCCTGGAGGAGGTGCCCCTGCCGGGCTTCGAAGTGGACACGCCATGGTCTTGGGTGACTCGGGAGGATGAAATTCCTCGCTAAAACATCACCAACAACGGCCATCCTATCAAGGAAACCAGACATATGGACGTATATGTCCTGAACCCGAGGACTAGGACCATTACCGGGGACGATCTTGTGGCAGAGGATTCTCTGGCCCTCTACGCGAGCACGTTCCGTCAAAGCATCACAGATGACACGAAGGGCTGGCTGAAGGATTGGGACCTGCGGTCCGGGGGCAACTTCACCAGCGAATGGGCCTGGGCGTTCTAGGTTTGCCATACCTGTGACCAGTTCGGGGAAGAACTATGGTATATCGGCCTGTTCGAGGCGGTATGGACATCGCAGTTCCATTTCCACCGCTAGCCTGAACTCGGACCGGAGCTATTCACCCGGTGGTCTCCTGACACCAACACGTTACACCTTCATCATGGGGAAGTAGACATCAGTCTCTGGGACGTTCACTACATCGGAGGTATCCCACTGGAGGGTTACTAATACGACGAGTTCGTTCCTCCAAAGAACACATGGGGAGACAGGTCGCGGACGCCTATGCTGACGTGGCACCTGCGGGAGCTGGCCAAAGAGAGGCTGGGGGTCAAGGACTTCTTGAAGGACATTTCCTACAAGAGCTGGTTCAGCCTGTTCCTTGAGAAGGATCCCTCCGTCAAGATGCCGGGTCGGGGAAAACGGTGCCCAACCGTGACTCAGAGGAGCAAGGACGGGTCATACTGGAAGACCCTAGAGGTGGGGAAATACCAATCATGGGGCTACCGCATCATTGAGGCCCGAGACCCGAACGTCCGGTATGCTGGGTTCCTTGCCGCCATCCTGAGCGGGTGGCTCCTGCCGGTGCGAGACATGAGGATGGGCATCCGTCCAGCGACTTTGGTGATGGCGGGCTCCATGGCCGCCAATAAACGGTTCAACTAGGGCGTCCCTGTGCTGGCCAAGCTGTATTCCATCCTGGGGCGCATCTCGTGAGGGGAGTCACCTCGGAGAGTATGTGGTCCCTTCCAGATCTTCCATGGCTGGGTGGAAGCTCATCTCGGTGGGTATACTTTCCCAAACGTCGTCCGTCCTCCGGGCAATGGCCTGCGACCGTCCTTGCTAAACATCGCAGGGGTGGCGCCATTGAAGCTCAATGAGGAGGGCATGAGGATCCACATTGGAAACCATGCCCACTTCAACTTCATCCCATTTCCCACCCCAGTCGGCCAGATGATGGACAATGGGCGAGGCTCTCTGGAACAGAAGGAATACTTCCAGAGCATTCAGGGTGGGGTTTTCGTGGCTCAGATCGATGGGAAGGTGATCTGCGAGCCTTACGTGCCATCCCAGTTTGCCAGGCAGTTCTGCTGCCTCCAACGAATGCCGAAGAAGGTATTCATGGCCATTTGGCAGGAGAAGAATCCATGCGTCTTGCGCTAGATGTGGTTGAGGTTTACCACCTTCGTCTCTGGCGATGTTGTTACTCTTACTCCCACTGGGGTCGATGCCGGCCTAGCAACCAAGTACATTGAACACTGGACCATTGCGTACCCTGAGGGGCTATTACGCAAGCATGTCCGGAAACTCGAGGTTCCTCGCGCGGATACCAGGCGACAGGAAAGAAGGCACGGTGCCGTCGGATGGGGGGAACCAAGGGCGCGTTTGGCAGCGAGGCCTGCGCAGGCCGGGGCTTCGGTAGCGGGGACATCACATGGTGCTGCCACGTCCTTGATACCTGCAGGGGGGTCACATGAGGCGGCCAGGGAACTGCCCGGGAAGCAGATAAGATATCTGCTCGAACCTTCCCAAGACGCAATTCTCCCGGCACTGTGGTCGGCATGGATGACCCTGCGGCAATTGCTGAGCGTCGAAGCCATCTGGAAGAAGATAATGAAAAACGGGATCCAACTGCCAGAGGTCGGGCTCATTCGAATTACTGACCGAGTAAACTTACATCGGCGGCATGCTTATCTGACGGCCATGGATGCATACACATGCCAACAGGGGTGGCGTGCGGAGCCAACTTTCCTAGTGAAAGTGATGCTCGGCCAGGAGCATGATCCGGATGTGATGCCGCCGGGAGAAGGCGACAGTGACGAGGAGACGGAGGGGGAGGAGGAAACCGGAGAGGACGAAGGTGAGGGAGAATACGAATAAGAGGAGCCCGAAGGTGAGGGGTCGCAAGGGGCGACCTACCAAGGGAGTCTCTGAGAGAGCGGCGAGATTGCAGACTTTGATCTCGACATAACCGAGATTCTCGAGGTTTGTCTCTATCTTCATTCGTCTCCCTCATTCATCTATTCTCCTTTCCAACTTCTAACTCACTTCCCCATCCTAATCAGGAGCAGTTGAGCATTGGACGGGTGTCCACACCAGAGGAGGGAGGAGAGGAACCAGTGGGACATGATGGGGATCTGACACCCATCTTTGAATTAAGAAGCGCAAAGGGGTCTCCCCTTACGGTGGCTCCTGCAGCGGCCGAAACACTGGGGTCCGATGCTCTGGATTCCTGTAAGTCTCACGCTTCACTACTGGTGCTTGGTGTCAAAAGATCCCATCTGACCAGCGTATGCCATTTGCAGTGATCTCAACACTGGAGGCACGTTAGGCTGCGGAGCCCGGGCCATCCGCGAGTGGACCAGCAGTGGACATACCACCTCGCTCGGAACATGCTCTCTGCACTGAGTGGGCCCCTAAAATTGATGAACAGGGGGCAACGGACATCAGCGGCGCTGTTCCTGAAACGAGGTCAAGAGCTGGTGGAGGAATCATTGATTATGGGTCGAGAGAAGGTTGCCCGGATGTCGAGGATTCTATTTCTCACAAAGACATCCCCGGGGTGGATCCTGCTGCCGATTTGCTGGCGGCCTTCCCCATATACCGACCCGCTGACCCTATAGAGATTGATGACTCAGACTCAGAGGCAGCCGAGGAGAGCTGGATAACACGGCGAAAAGGGTGGAAGTGTATCTGGTGCTTCCTCAGGCAGCCCCAGATGGATTGGTTGAGGCGTATGGGATCACTTCAGACCTGGCTGCGCTTCCTGTTCGCCAGAGGGGCTGACGCTCAGCGCCTTCATCTGACGGTTCGTGATTACATGGAGGAGAAGATACGCGAGAGCAGCCAGCGCACTGAGACTTCCCAGTGCCAAGAAGGATCGGTGAGCGCTCAAGCGCTGTTGAGGGTGGATCAGGAATTCTGGCACCTCGAAGGGTAGGCGACAGATACGGAGGCCTTCATCGCAACATGCTCTGAGCTCGTGGAGAAACTGACGGACCAACTGGCTGATGCGCAGGAACAACTGGTGGAGGCGAGTCACTAGATGACTGTACTTCAAACCGAGTGGGTGCAGGAACAAGCTAGGGCTGGCGATCTGCACTCTTTGGTGGCCGACGAGGAGAGAGTCTTCAAAGAGCGAGAAGCAGTCCTGGAGGCTACTAGCCAAAGGGTAGTAGCGCTGGAAAGATCGCTTCAGCACGCTGACCCCTAAGGGCTTTGTTTTTTTCCATCTCATGAACTTTCTTCTTGTACTTATCATCATCTCAATACAATATATGGCCAAATCCACTCATTTTTACCCTTGGTTTAATGCGCTCAACCATAGTTTCGAAAAAATAACAACTCATACCTAAGCTCTTGTGGGTCGTGCCCAACGCAAGAAGCAGAAGATGCTTGTACCATCATTTCGTTCAACTATGGGGCATTGACCAAGCTTCAGGCATCCAAAATTGGGCCTGGACTTCTGAGGAGACCCCGGTCCGATTGATGTGTCGACTCCTCAATGTGCTTTAACACACAAGCGGGGAAATGCTGGGGGCATTGAAATCCATCCGAACACAAGGGGATGGAGAGGAAGGGTGAATCACGCTGCCCAAATTCGGAACCCAATGGGGTGTAACCATGGAGGATAACTGTCAACCGTGGTGGAAACACAGCATCCAAATCGTGTTGGCCTAGAATGGGGGGAAATAAATGAGGGTTGGATGCTGACCATGTTTACAACACGGGGCCTAACTCAAATATCATTGGTCAGTTTTCCGAAACGTTGGCCCAGGACAATAGGCGGACCATAGGTCTGTCATCCATACTGTTAGGGGGTCCCGTCAAACATGACCAGTCCTCCGGAACGTTGGCCCAGGACAGTAGGCAGACCATAGGTCGAGCATCCATACTGTTAGGGGGTCCCGTTAAACATGACCAGTCCTCTGGAACGTTGGCCCATGATAGTAGGCAGACCATAGGTCGAGCATCCATACTGTTAGGGGGTCCTGTCAAACATGAAAGGAAAAGAGGGTCCGAATAAGGGGGTACGCAAAGCGTGGAACTTGGAGTGGTGGTTTGTTCGAGCAGAGTCCAACACTCCCGAAATTGCGCCACCATGGCGAAGGTGCATTAGGCGGACATACCGACCCGATTACGGGTCGTCCCAATTTCCAGGCAGGGCCTCTTTGGCGAGAGAACTGCCGCTTCCCATTATTATAATGGGGCACCCCAAACCTACTCGGGGTAGATGTCCCGATTACACAACTCCCCATGAAGTCGAGCCGAGGGGGCGACAATAAGGAAGGATGGGGTTCAGTAATCCCTGGGGCTGGACCCATGACAAAATGTCCGGGCGGTCCTACCTATCTCATTAGGATGAGAATCAAGCCACACGTAGTTCTTGAAACACAGTTTAACGTCATATTGGACGGAATACAGTTTAACGTCATGTTAGATGAAATACAGTTTAATGTCATGCAGGACAGAATATAGTTTAACGTCATGTTGGATGAAATACGGATCTTAGTTTTAGGTCTTAGAGCTCGGACCATGAGGATCTTAGTTTTAGGTCCTAGAGCTCGGACCATGATGATCTTAGTTTTAGGTCTTAGACCTCAGACCATAGTGATCTTAGTTTTAGGTCTTAGAACTCAGACCATGGAGTTCTTAGTTTTAGGTCTTAGAGGTCGGACCAAGAGGATATTAGTTCTAGGTCTTAGAGCTCGGACCAAGAGGATCTTAGTTTTAGATCTTAGAGATTGGACCAAGAGGATCTTAGTTTTAGGTCTTAGAACTCGAACCGTGGAGATCATAGTTTTAGTTCTTAGAACTCAGAACATGATCGGGAAATGGGAGAAACGGACACATGGCAAGGCGGTTACAAAACCCGACATGAAGGAGGACCTAAGCCCTACTTACCATGTGCTCTCCGGGGAAATGCTCGAGTCGAGGGGACGAACACGAAGGTAGGCTGGCTGGGCCTGCGGGGAAGTTCCCTAGGCGCTCCTACGTATCTCATAAAGATGAGAATCAAGCCACACGTAGTTCTTAAAGGTAAAATGGTAAGATACCAGTGCCAAGGGAAAAGGAGAGTGTGGGTGTGGCCCTTTCACTAAAAGAAGCGGAATTTGATAAATCTTGTTTGTCCTTTGAGGTGAGTGGTTTTTTTGTTGTGAAGTGACAGGCCTAGAGTGGTAGTCTGTGGTGTTGCCACAAGAATCAAGCTGTGATAGGCATTGACAAATGGCATGGCACAAGGCCAATACCCAACGTTATGTCCTCTACAATGAGGTCGTCACAATGCGGTGCCGTTTTTTTGTCTTGTGGCCAGGACGATAATGTCACAGTTTAGGGTCGTGTGATAGGACCATCAACACAGTTTAAGGTCATATGGTTTGGACCAACAACATAGTTTAAGGTCATATGGTTTGGACCAACAACACATTTTAAGGTCATATGGTTTGGACTGACAACACAGTTTAAGGTCCTATGGTTTGTACCAACAACACAGTTTAAGGTCATATGGTTTGGACCAACAACACAGTTTAAGGTCATATCGTTTGGACCAACAACAGAGTTTAAGGTCATATGGTTTGGACCAACAACACAGTTTAAGGTCATATGGTTTGGACCGAAAACATAGTTTAAGGTCATATGGTTTGGACCGTCCGAGAGAGGAGCCTCGAGCCAAAGGGGCTTACGAGGGTTCAACAATCAGGGAGGGGCAGGAGATGCTAGCTCCTAGCTATGCTGGGCCCGAAACGTAATGTCTGATCGACTCCTCACTCCCCAAGGGGATGAAGGTCAAGCCGCACACAACCCGTAAAGAAGAGACCCAAACACATACTCTAGCGCTCAGATCGCAGGAGCCCCGAGAGACACCGTTACGCAGCTCGGTCTGTCTGATGTGTGGGGGTGTACTGAGGGTTAGTAAAAGGAGTGTCGAGATTCCACCGTGACACAGTGGGGCGGAACATGACATGAACCATGCCACCAACATTCTGGGCCTGAGGAAGCCAGCGTGACGACTGAGGATTACTGATGACCGTGTTCGCAATGCAGCATTCTGTCGTGTTATACACAGGGACAAACAAATGAGCATCAACTGCTGGCCATGTTTGTAATGCGGGACTCATATCAATTTGTTGTCTGAAACCCTTGGGGGCATTGGCCCATGACGGTAGGAGAGCCCTTGGGCATTGTATCCAGACCGTTCTTGGGGGTCCCTCCGGGTGTAAAGGATGACGGGGGCCCGAATGAAGGGGAACACAAAGCTCGGCAAGTGGATGGAACTTTCCTAAGTCAAATTTGGCACTCCAAGATCTAGACCAGAGTGCCTTGAGCACATTAGTAGACCAATGTAAAGGGATATAGGGCTCAGTCCGAGAGTGGCCAAAAGATGGCGGATCCCTGGGCAAAAGAGGGGGTGTAATGCCAAACACCCTGGGAACCGGGAGATCGTGGGATCTCCTAAGAGATGGGGCTGGACCTGACATCTAAGTGTTCGGGCGGTCCTACGTATCCCATAAGGATAGGAATCAAGCCACACGTAGTTCTTGAAAGCATGCGTCTTTAAATGCCATTAGACAGAGGAGGGATAAACCCTGAAGATAGGGTGCGTGTGGTGCAGCTATTGCAAACCCGACATGAATGGGGACATAATCTCACACCACGCCACGTGACCCTATGGTTGAGGTCCCAAAGGCGAAACAGACGCGATAGCGTCCCTCAATCTGGACCCAATGATGAAAGGTCTGGGCGTTCCTATGTATCCCATTAGGATGGGAATCAAGCTAGACGTAGTTCTAGCAATACAGTTTAACGTCATGTTGGATGAAATATGGATCTTAGTTTTAGGTCATAGAGCTCGGACCATGGAGCCCAGATGTAGGGCAGAGTGTAGTTTAAGGTCGTGCTGGACCATACAGTTTAAGGTCATGCAGGACCATACAGTATGAGTTCATGCAGGACCATATAGTTTAAGGTCATGCAGGACCATACAGTTTAAGGTCATGCAGGACCATACTGGTTAGGAAAAGTACTTCTTGAGGAACCTGGCGTTGGTGGGAGGAGTGATACGCACACAATCCATAGTCACCAGGGAATACGCACCATTGGGATAGACCTTGTGGACAATAAAAGGCCCCTCCCACTTGGGCTCCAACTTGGGTGGTTTCCTGCTGGGAATCATTGGCGCTCTAAGAGCCAACACCATGCCACCTTGCAAGAATGAGTGGAGGTGAACCTTCTTATCGAAAGCTCGACCCATCCTGCTCTAATGCCTTTACAAGTTAGGTAAAGCGTGAATCCTACATCTATCCAACGCTTCCAATTAGGCTAGACGGATCTCGGAAACTCTATCCGGCTCTTGCTGGTCGTAGACCGCCGTACGCAATGAGGGAATCTAGACCTAGATGGGAAGGATGACCTCAGCTCTGTATACCAGGGAATATGGAGTCACCTGGCTGGAATTGCGAGTCGTCGTCCTATAAGACCAGAGGGCGTTGGGGATCTTGTCCGGCCAACTTTTCTTGTTCTAACCAACCATTTTTTGCAGAATGTTAGAGAGGGTTTTGTTAAACTCCTCAATCTATCCATTCACCTGCACATGATAGCGGGAGGTGTGGCTAGAGAGAATGTTGTACTTGAGGTACAATCTCTTCAGCTCGGCCGCTCAGAAGTTGGTTTCGTTATACGTGAGGATAGCGTGAGGTATTCAAAACTAGTGAATGATATTGGAGCTCACGAAGTCGGCGATAGAACTAGCCTTGACTTCCCTAAGCGGGGATTCCTCTGCCAACTTTGAGAAGAAATCTGTGGCGGTTAAGATGAACCGGCACTGGCGGGCTGTTGCCGGCGGGTAAGGCCCTACGACATCCAACCCCCAAACTACAATGGGCCAAGAATACTTAGTAGTATGGAGAGGCTCCGGTGGCAGATGCACAAAGTTACCATGAACTTGGCATGCATGACACCTCTAGGCGTACTCGATGCAGTCATGGATCATGGAGGGCCAGAAGTATCCCAGTCTCTGAATCTGGTGGGACAACTTCGACCCGGCCTGGTGGGCACCACAGGAACCAGCGTGCACTTCCTGCATGACCTGTGGGATCTCAACTCCATGAAGAAAACGGAGGAGAACACTGTCAAACCCGCGCCTGTAAAGGAGCTGCTCACGGCTGGGACTGCTTTGAAGGGTGAACTGCGGCGCGCGGCACCGGATTCGTTCCCGCTTTGCTCGGTCCATTGGAAGATTTCCATGCCGGAGATATTCAACCAAGGGTGTCCTCCAGTCAGGAACTGTCTCGATCACCATGCCTGAAGCCCCGGGGGGTCCTGACACGGGGGCACCAGCGGTGAGATGGTTCACTCGCGGGCCACGATCGCCCTCCGGGATAACAGGAGCAATGACTCTTCGGTGCGCCATGTGGATGATTAGGTCATCTTGTTCGGGCTCTGCGAGTGATTCGGCCAGGCTGGCCAAAGCATCTGCTCGACTATTCTGTGACCGGGGAACATGAACGACATCTGGTCAGGATAGGAACTTAGCCATTAGATGGAGGGTGCACAGCAACGGCATGAGTTCTGGCTTCCTGACAGCATAGTCACCATTAACTTGCTTGATGACTAGCTCAGAGTCCCCTTTTACATACAGGTGGGGTACGTTAACCTTTAGAGCCAACTCGAGGCTGGTGATGAGGGCATGATATTCTTCCTCATTGTTGGTGCAACCTTTTGACAACAAGAAAGAATATGGCAGAATGGATTGCTCCGGGGTGATGAAGATGATACCCAGGCCCACTCCGTTAAGCCTAGGATTGTTGAGCCTTCTACCGGTAGGGCTTCAGGAGGTGCCATCAAAGTGTATCTGCCAGCATGGGGTGGCGTGATCGACTGAGAGGATTGCATTATCAGGAAAGCCCAAATCTAGTGGCTGGTCCGCAGAGGTTGGGTGGGCAGCTAAGAAGTATGCCAACGCCTGTCCTTTGATGGCCTTCTGAGGTACCAACCTAATGTCGAACTGCTGGAGGATCACCGCCCGCCGTGCCAATCGGCCGGTCAACATAGGCCGGCTCAAGATGTATTTCAACGGGTCTACCCGAGAGACCAGTTGTACCTCGTGGTGATGCAAGTAGTGCCGCAATATCTGTATGGAAAATACGAGCACCATGCAGCTCTTCTCTATGGGAGAGTATCTAACTTCCGCGTCGAGGAGCATGAGGCTGAGGTAGTAGAGGCTATTCTCTGTTCCCTCGTTGTTCTTCTGGGAGAGAAGGGCGCCGAGGGATCGCTCCAAGGCCGTCACGTAAAGGACCAGTGGCTTTCCGGGAACGGGTGGCATCAGGACCGGAGGTTGAAGCAGATACTGCTTGATTTCCTCAAAAGCGGTCTGACACTCTTCATCCCACCCATAGGCGGCGCCTTTCTTCATGAGTCGAGAAAAGGGCTTATACTTGTCGGCCATATTCGCAATGAATCGGTGTATATAGTCTAAGTGTCCTTGGAGGACTCGAAGCTCCCGAATATTACTCAGGGGAGGCATCTGACTGATGGCCTTGATCTTCTCGGGGTCGATCTCGATACCTCGATACCTAACGATGAAGCCAAGAAACTTTCCGGAGGTGACCATGAAGGCACACTTCAACGGGTTCATCTTCAAGTGGCGAGAACGGAGCAAACCGAACACTTTCTCAAGGTCTTTGAGATGGTCCTAGTGTTGATGAGATTTAACCTCCATGTCATCTACGTAGCACTCCACCGGCGTCCCGAGGATCGGCTTGAATATGCAATGCATAGCCTGTTGATAGGTGGCACCCACGTTCTTCAGGCCGAAGGGCATAACCCGATAGAAGAAAGTGCCCTAGGGGGCCCTAAAGGCAGTGAACTCTTCATCCTCGGGGGCCATCCAGATCTGTTTGTACCCAGAGTACCCATCCATGAAGGAGAGGTCTTGGAACCCGGCCGTTGCGTTGATCAATAGCTCTGTCACGGGAAGGGGAAAGTCATCCTTCGGACAGTGGCGATTAAGATCGCGGAAGTCGATGAAGACCATGATCTTCCCGTTATTCTTCCTTACGAGCACAATGTTAGTTAGCCATCTAGGGTACTGGACTTCCTTGACAAATTTGGCCTTAATGAGCTTATCAACTTCGGCCTCAACCATGGCACCATGAAAGGGGTGCATTTTTCTGGGAGGCTGCTTGAACCCGCGATGGTTTGCTGGGAGGCCAAGGCGGTGGACGGCTACCCGGGGATCTAGTCCCGACATCTCGTCATAACATCAGCAAAACACATCACGGTGTTGTCTGAGGAAGTCTATGTGCTGTTTCCGTTCCTCGGGAGGCATAGCGGCGCTAACCAATGTGGGTCTCGGGTCCGCCTCACTACCGAGGTTCACATGTACTAGCTCGTCGACCGTGGCAGAGACGCCCTCCTCAAAGGTAGGAGGAGCATCTTCTATGTCTTCTTCTCCGCTTGTGGAAGGATCATCCATGGGGGGAGCCGTTTCGGGGATGCTTGACCCTGATGGGGAGCTAGCACCAGCTTGGGTGGCAGAAGTCGTCACGACGGGAGACTCATGCACCGCAGAGACCATAGCGAAGAAGGCGGTTGATCCAATCCCATTCGGCATGCGGCCCAAGGGGCCACGCTTTACGACATCAAAGCTGTGGGGACGCGTTGTCTTGAGCCGGTCGATCCCGGCTTGGAGAAACAGACGCGTATGACGTACTGACGTTGCCATGATCCCAACATCCCGATATCTAACAGGGGTAGGAGGCTCGGGGATCACCTGAACCTGGTTGGTGTAAGAGTAAGAGGTGATTTCCCGCCGTCGCTTAGACCCGGAAATATGGCTTCCTCTGGTACCCGAGACAACAAAGCACTCTCCCATACCGGGAGTCGTGGCCTCCAACCGATGGATTGGGAAGACATATGCGTGATCCAAACCTGCCTAGGGATCACTCGTGATAGTGGCGGGCTCAACCTCACCTGTCAGGATTTGCTTGTCCTTGCTCTTGTAATATTCAGCATCCAGGTAACGAGGTTCACAAGAGGCAAACAGAGACGCATCTCCTTGGATCACACCCACTCGACCCTTAAGGGAGTATTTGAGGCACTAATGATATGATGAGGGAACCGCTGCATGAAGATGGAGCCATGGCCTGCCCATCAATGCGTTGTAGGCAGTGTCCTAAGAGACAACCATGAATTCAGTATTAGCAATTAAGCCGCCAAACTGGGTCTTCAGATGAATCTTGTCGAGTGGAGTTTTCTTGGTCCTGTCATACCCCTGGATTCTGAGGTCATAGGGAGTCAAATCATCCTCGGACAACCCCAGTTTTCGCAGTGTCCGAGTTGGGATCATGTTAATCCCAGAACCCGTGTCGACAAGACAGTGACGGACTTCCACACCATTGAATTGGCCGGTGATGTACAGCGGGCGGATGTGCCCCTGTATGGGAGGGTCTTCATCTTCACCGGAGAATGAGATAACCTCTTGACATTCGGCATCCTCAATCACCTCGGTGTGGAAGGCTTCTGCGGCCACTACCTCCGTTTCAAACTAGAGGGGGCTCCTTAGAACCTTGGCGAGCGCCTCAAGCATTTCGGACGATAGGAGAAGGGCATCAAGGATGGAAGTCCTTGCCGGAATGCCGGCTAGATGCTTCAGGACATCATACTTTCGCGCCAAACATGAGCTTCTGCTTACAGGAGGTCGCTCTGCGATTGGGGGCATGACGGGCCCTGCTGGCGGGACCGGTGACTGACTGGTACTAGGCACGTCCCACTGTTCACCAGCTGAAGCCCGAGAGGTGGCTGTCATGCTAGGACCGAAAGTCCGTAGTCGGCCAGTGGCAGGGCTAGGCTGGTTGCGACGTGGGAAAGGCGGTTCCACCCGATCCAGCAACACAAACGGTGGTGGAAACGAACCTGTTGTCACCGGGTGAGGGAGCTGCGAGTGCTGCTCTCTATACCGGGCCTGCTGCCTGGTCTCGGTAGCGTGCACGGCATGACTGGAGGTGGTGACTATCGTGCCCCAGTGATTCACGTAGCCACGGCTCCGTCGATGTTGGCGACGGCTGGGGACATTGGGGAGGTCCACCTGGCGCTCCCCGTCGTCGGGAGCAACAAAGGGATTTACAAACTCTACGGTGTTAACCGAAGAATACCCCGGGCTCTTGGGGAAGTCCATCTGGTGCTCCTCACCATCGGGAGCCAAAAAGGGATTTACCAACTCTACGGTGTTAACCGAAGCGTACCCAGGGCTCTCGGTCGAGGAGTCATCCACTACCAAACGTGGTCTCTGAGGGATCCCCATTTCCGGGGGCATGAAATCGCCAAGTTTGCGAGAAGATGATGGCAATGGTAGTTCTTTCTTCTTGCGTCGTCACCTGCTCTTCTGGGAAGAAGTAGGCTGGGACGACGATGCCAAAGTGGCGCTCGCAGACTCCGAGGGCTCTGGATGATCCAGGCGGTCACGGATGATGCCATGGGCACGGGCGACCGTCCTGCGGGCCATCCAGTCATTATACATCCGGGACCCACAGTCGGAAACCTGTTCCCACCTATCCCCGTTGTCACTACTGCCATCTGATCCCACGAAGACACCTACCACCTGTGCTGGGGCTGGGCGCAACCTGACTATGTTGTTGTCAATATGGTGTTGGATCCAGCCCTTGAAAACATAGCATTATTGGATGGTGTGTCCCAGGATCCGGTGATAAGGGTAGTAGTTAGGGTAACCCGTGAGACACGCCTCTTCTGGATTCCGGCACTCAGGCAGTTGTACGATCCTCTGCTCCAAGGCGCTACGGAAATAACCGGGGACCTGGGCCTCGCCAAACGAGTAAGCCCGATTCCTCCTGTCTGGAAAGGGGACTCTTGGTGGATGACCATGGCTAGGGGTCGAAGGATCAGGCTGAGGAGTCGGAGCCGGATTACCTTGCCTAGGTGATGGCGGTGCGTTACGCGGAGGCGCCGGCCGATTCTGAGGCGGTTGCTGCTGGGCCGGAGGCTATGCCCGTGGGGGTGGACCCCTATGAGCCTGCTGAGCTGGAATCACTGGCAGAAACTCTAGCTGTCAGGGGGACTCTATCTGGTCCACAGCTGCGAGGTCGGCTCTGGCGTCTCTCCTTGCAGAGATTACAGGAGGCAGCGGGTGTGCCTGACCGGCCTGTTGCAGGGCTTCTTTGAGGCGTTGAGCCTTGTCCGAGAAGTCCCAGAACCCTCCAGGGTAATTATGCAGGATTAGGGAAGGAACCAACTCCGCCTTGACATTCCCTACACACATCGTCAGTAATTTCTCCTGAGTCAGCGGCATGTCAGGGGAGTACGTGAGCCCCTTCCACCGGGCGATGAAGTCCGCAACTCGCTCGTCAGGCCTTTGCTTGCACCTGAAGAGGTCTGCAATGTTCGTCTTCCGGGTTGTGGAACTGAACTGGTAGAGGAATTGCTGGCGAAGGTCCTCCCAACTAGTCACAGATCCAATAGAGAGCTGGCTGTACCAGACGAATGTCGGTCCTTCCAGTGTCTGAACAAAGCACCGGTGCCTGGCAGCCTCCTACTACACCGGAGTCCCTAACATAGGCCATCGCCTCTAGTTGAAGTGGGACAAGTGGTGTGGCAGGTCTCCGGTCCCGTTAAAGGGGGGGAAAGTGGGGTTACCAAATCCCGGCGGGGCCAGCATGTCATCCACCCATGCGGGGTACGGCTTGCCATCCGGTGGGATTACCACCTTCCGAGTTTCCAGGGCCTCCAAGCGAGTGTTGAGTACTTCCATCAGATCATCCGGATGGGGATTCCTATCCTGACGGGGATCTCTAACCACAAGCGCATTGTCAGGCTCTTTGATACCATAGTCGCGCTTAGCGGCTCGCGGGGCAGCTGGCGGAGCGACTCTTGGAGCAGCGGGAGGAAACCGAGCAGGGTCCCCCAGGTTGTCTTGCCGCTCGGGAGGGTTCGACGAAACATATTGTGCCCTCTTTCCATGGGCTCCAGTGTCTCCCCTATCGGTGAACACGACACGGTCACAGTTGCCCGGGGGGATCTCAGCAAGGGGTAGATGCTCCTGCCCTTGTTGTCCTGGTCTAGGGTTGCCGTAGTCAGGTCGCCACTCTGCAATGCGTTCGGCCAGGAGCTCATCAACCAGCCTCTTTTTCTCGACTAGCTGTTGGCGCAGCGTGGCCTTCTCGGGATCTTCCTCTACCATCTACACTGAGGCATATGGGTTGGTGAGTTTGACAGACCCAATGGTCTCTTTACCCCTGCCGATGTTTCGGCCCAGCGCCAGTGCCTCCGTGGGTACAGGAAGACCTAAGAGGCTCCTCTGTTGGTGTGTAATCCTCCCAGATGGGTCCAGTAGCAGCCTTTCCTCGAGGAGTGAGTCCCTGTCGAGGGGCTCCACAATGTTTCCTTCATCTGAAAGGTCAGCCATGTTGACCGCGACTGCCCTTGGCGACGTTCCCTCAGGGCCGCCCAGTGGATCAGGTTGTCGGCGGATCACACAGAAGAGGAGACCAGCATACTGCCCCCACCCATGGACGTGCACGTGGGGGGTGGCCTCCTCAATAACTCTAGGGAGTACTTGAAAACTTTGGACGAATTTTTGCTGAAGGGCCTCGTGGTGTTCCAGCGACTCGGGGTGCCAGACCGCGGGGAGTGCTGCTAGGTCGACCAGGCGGCACTGCTCACCAATCTCATCAAGATGCGCTTGGCTCTCAGGATAAGGCGCTAGCTGATAGTGGAGGCGGGAGTTAGTCACCCGAAGAATCTGGCGGAAGCATTCAAACTCTCCCTGGGTGAGTGGCTCCCGGGATAAGGCGCTAGCTGATGGCGGAGGCGGCAGTGAGTCACCCGAAAAATCTGGCGGAAGCATTCAAACTCTCCCGGGGTGAGTGACTCTGGCACATCAAAACCTGATTCTGCGACCGGCCAAAACTTCTCAGGGAAGTGTCCCGCTGCAAGAACGGTCTAGAATCTCCACGGCTCCGGTTCGGGGTCCGGAACTTGCCACCCCTGCTCGTCCAACGAGGAAAGTCGGGGAATTGGAAATGGCGTCGAGGCAGGCCGTTGGGGCGGTGGGCTGGCCGGTGGGGAATACGGCGAACAGGCCAATTGGCCACCGATCCCTGGGTCATCCTCTAGGGGTTGTTGTGCCCTGGCTTCCATGTCGCAATAGGATGGGCCGGCGAATGGGCCTCCTGTCATAGCATCGGTTCTTGCCGAGGGTGTATCGCCTCGCGATTCTTCCGTCGGTCCCCAGAAAAGTTCCTCACCCTCCCTAACAGGGACGGTAGGTGCTTCCGAGGAGTCCAGCGGCAACTGCGGGCTTGACCCCTGGTGGTGCGCCAAGTCCTCATCCACCTGGATATACCTTCGAAGGCAGGAGGGAATCATATGGATCACGCATTCGGGGAGTACGAGACTGACGCGCCGCGTCCCCATCCCTACCCTCAACTCGAAGGGTTGGGGGGGAGGTTCCATCGTCGAGTCGTACTCTGCCTCAGAATTTGAGAAACGGACTGGTTTGATTTCCGTCCGGACTCCCCTGATATTCCTCCTATGGTGACGACGCCCGGCCTTTCTGTCCTTGGGTAGCTCCTTAGGGTAAGGACGATTTCTGTCATGGGGTCCCCCGGCCACAATAGAGTTGGGGTAGAGGGGACCGAAGGCTGGGGTGTAAGAAGCACCAGGACAGATGTCGAAAGGGACATGGGGAGGACCTTCATGTGAGTGAGCGACTGGATACACAACGGCTCCATGATCGCGGTCGGTAGCAGGGGGAGCGACCTCATACCCAATGCAGTGGGCGCTGGAAGGATTCATACCCGGAGCACAGTCGTTGCGAAGAAGCTTTCGGCTTCCCAGATCGGTGGCACGGAATGAGCCCTCAGGGTGAGCGGCACTACCGCGGATTGATCCGCAGTGGCCATTTCTAGTGTCCGCGACTGGGAGATTCGACCCAACTTTCCTGTAGGGCGGTCGGGGTTTCGATCCCAGTCGGGCACACGGCTGCCCCTGCTCAACATGCGTGGGGATCTGGTAACAGGAGTCAGCAGTGGCTCGGGCCACAGTGGTTGCTGATGATGGTGCCCCAGGATGGGCATTCTCTCCCGCTCGTGCCCAGCGCTGGCGTCGAGTTAGATGGGCCGGAACCGGCGGTGTGGGCATGAAGATTTCCTGCTCCTCTGCTCGGGGAGTCGGGCAGCGGCGTCGACGCGGCCTGGCGGGGGTTCTTGCCATTAACCCCTGGGATGGACCGCCGATCGGGTGGACCCGGACATCCCCCACCTCATTGGCGTAGGGGAGGGATTTGTTAAAGCGATCCGGGGATAGGCTCCTGAAGTGGTTGAACGTCGGCATGGGGAGCGGCGGCTCCCGGTGCGGCCCTTGAGGGCAGCAATGGTGGTGAGGTGCGACCGCCTCTAGATCCAAGTGGGCCATGACCCTTGTGGGGATGACCCCTTCCTCGTCATACCTATGAACCAGGTTATTGATCACCCTCCACTGGATGATTTCTAACGGGGAGAGGGGGCGCAAGCGCCCGGCTGCGACGGCGGTCGAAGTCGGAGTGACCGTGGAATAGGTGGGACCGCACGGGGTAGCCGCGTCGGTACTGCCCCTGTCCCTGTGCCGGTGGGTAGGTGGTGATCGAGCTCCGAATGCAGTGATCTGATTCCTGGGAACAGGGAGATTAACCCATTAGTATCAACAGTAAAGGAGATCAACAACCAAGGCCCAACGTTATTCAGTCTTCCATGGTCGGCGAGAGGGATCCACACTGACGATGTCACAGAACGGAGTAGTCAACGTCCTGACGGCCTCGACCCCTGGTGGGTTCATGTCCCGGTGAGGGTTACCTGGACCGGGTGACATGTTGTTCTTCCGACGCCCCGACGGCTACCATTCCCCGTGTTGAGGAGAAGAGATTCACGTCGGGTTCACCATTTTTTGTTTCCGACACTTTCACCGGGGCGCGCGCATCCGTCGGTGGAGGAAGACGTGCTGCTTGTTGCCCCGCAATCCCGCTTTCCAAAGGCGGGCGGCATTCGTTCCTTGTTCAGGTACGTCTGCTCCTTGATCGAAATGGGATGATGGGATGTCAGTTCTTCCTTCCATGGATTCCTCCTCGGAGCTCATCACCTAGTCCGGGTCTCCCTCATAGATTTAAGACAGGTTCGTGAAGCTCATTCCCGGTGCCATATCTACATGGACGCCAGTTAATTACACTTCTTCCATCAAGACGCTCCAAGGGGTCTTGTCGGGGCAGCAACCTTCGGTGAGGAGAATGGTCACGTTGGGGCGTCGTCGGCATGTCTGTCTTTGGTCCCTCATCACAGGGCTTCTCGAGGGCGCGGAAGCCCGAGGCATCCCACATCAAACGTGGGGATTGTGTACCATCTGTGGTTTTCCTTAGCTTCCCATGTTTAACACAGGGTATGTCGCGAGTTTAACGTCTTGTGGAAACTGATCGGGTTGAAGGATCCCTAGGGGGAACACCGATGTTGGGGGGGCCAGCACGTGGGCGGCTTCCCATATATCATAGAGTGGGATGGGGTGGCATGATCTCACCGGGATGTGGCAGACCAGGTAAGGATCAAGATGGATGGTGGAGTGAGACATGGGTCTTACGTTCTGAGACGGCCCAAGAGGGGGGATACAGTTTAATGTCATGCGGGACACGATACAGTTTAACGTCATGCGGGACGGAATACAGTTTAACGTCATGCGGGACAGAATACAGTTTAACGTCATGCGGGATGAGGGTTTTGGGTCTTACGCTCTGAGGCGGCCCAAGGTGGTCAGGGAACCGTCATGGAGAGGTCGGGATGACCTGGTGGTGGGTTTGAACCTCGTGGAGGCTTCCTACGTACCGTGTGTTAGCACGGATCAAAGTCCACGTAGTGCGCTGGGATGGGGCTTACGCTCTGGGCCGGCCCATAAGAGGATTTCATGGTCGATGTGCACTCTAAGCCCACGTGAGTCATGCTCGGTGTGAGAAACAAGAGGCAGCAGGGACCAGACGATCACGTCACGAGGGGTGCGTTTGTGAGAAGCGGAATGGGGCTTACGCGTTGAGCGGCCCAAAGAGGAAACAGGGGCTTACGCGTGGTTAGCGACCCTTGGTGCTGGGGCGTACTCTAGGGTGGAGGCCCGTGGTGTGACAAAGCGCAGTGGGAAAAGGACTCCACTGGCCTTGGCATGCGGGAAGTACGGAGATGCATGGGTGCAATCATCCGCAAGAAAGGCTAGGGGCTTACGCTTTGAGGCAGCCCTTCCCCCGTGGAAAAACGCTGCTCCGACAAGGAGGATCTCATTCCATGTGAGGAAGAGTCCATTCCCGTGGAGACGAGTGGCGTAAAAAATGTCCGAGCTGGGGGGACCCTACGTGCGAAGCACGGGGTCAAACCATAGTTTAACGTCTTGTGTTATGGACGAGGTGCTTATAAGTTTAATGTCCTGCAGCTTGGACGAGGTGGGTTTGCTCCACCCCCCTAGGGCTTACATTCCCAACGCCCTCTACCCCTTGTGGAAGGTAAGGCATCGGCAAGGCCATTGTGAAGGGGGGCCGCAGGGCGAACCATCGGGGGGTCCACGTTAGCATGGCTATGCGAAGAAGCAATAGCCGTTAGCGTGCCTATGCGGAGAAGCATAAGGCAAAGAAACGCAACGGGAAACACGGCCCAAGGGACCTTGAGGTTACTTCGCACGAGCCTGGAAGGCCGTACGGGAAAAAATTCATGGCGCGCATGCCCGGCAGGGGAGACATCAGGTGTCGGTGCAGGGGGCAGACAAGGGGCCTCAAGGTGAGGAGTCCTGGGCTTTGCGCGCAAAAGGAAGGTTTGCGCGCAAAACACCAGGACGGCGCGCAATTGGAGAAAGGGAATTGCGCGCGGAGAGGGAACTACACACAGGGTTTTGCGTGCACGGCAGGGTATTGCGCGCACGAGACACGGATTGCGCGCAAGGATGGATCCCTGGGGAGGGGAAAAATTCACTGAAGCTGGTGGAGTTACGCGCAAAGGAGAACTACGGGGAAAGGTTGCGCGAAATTAGGGTTTAACTCGAAGTCATATTGCGCGCGGGGGGAGCCGAATTGCGCGCATGAGAGTCACTTTGGATTCCTCAACCCCCAAACCGTTCAGGCTCACCTTCTATTTATAGGCGACCTCCGGCGCGGAATCCAGGCGGCACGCGAAATTCATCGCGTCGAGCACAACCGGCGTGCAAACATTCGCCGCACAGAACCGGGGCGCGAAAAGATTGCGTGCCTCATCGGCTCAATTTCGCGAAACTCGGGGATTCTACACGCACAGAATGATTTTTTGCGCGGATCCTCCTTTATTTCGTGCACCACATCGCGGGCCTCCGGATTGGGCCTCTGATTCCAAATATGACTTCGCTTCGTCATTTCGAAACTTCCTCCAGGAGTTACGGCCTTTTTTCGGCATCAACAGACATTAAACTATAGATTCACCATTTTTCATATACATGGGGTGCCACACCTCTTGCTTTTTCCACACCCACTCATCTCCATGACAATGAGATATTCCTCACGTGGAATGAGATCCTCCTCACAAGAAATATCATCTTCTCCCAGGGAAGGGTCTACATCATGGTGTGAACCCCTATCATTTATTTCAAGATCTATTACTGTTTCATATTATAGTCTCCTCTATATTCTAACACATGAGTGGGTATGGTTATGAAGACACACAAAACCACATCCATCCCCCTTTTTTATTTTTCTACATGGGACACTCCTATGTGTAACTACCTCCCCATCCCTAGCTACTGCATCTTCTGTGACATGAGAGTCTAGTCTACTTCATTTTTTCGTTTCTCACATCAAGCATGACTCATGTGGTCTTAGAGGACAAAAGTTACTGTGATACCCATTTTTCTAGGCATCCATCCTTTAGTAAGACCCAACTTCCACCTATAAGGTACACTAACCATGTGTAAGCCCCTGACCTCTATAATATGAGGGTTTTGGAACCCTTTATTCTACATAGAGTATATAAGAATCCTCTACGAGGATCATTCCAAAAACCATAATATTCAAGTCGGTTCATTTCCATTCATTACCTTATGTCATTAAATTGCATGGGATACCATATCTGGGTGGAACTTGATCCCTATATTCAAAACAGGATAAATAGGTATCATCCTTAGGTTCATGTTGCGTCATCCATTCACATCCGGGCCTTTTCCTTGAGTCATTGTGTCTCTGGATGATCATACCTCCACCAGGAGGTTACACTTCCTTGGGGTCTCATTCTGTGCTCTCCAACCTCACTAGTTTCTTCCATTAGTGTCTCATCATCCCACTTCCAAAATATGTGGAATTTATTCATAGAAAATGGGATATGTAGGAATCCTCCTTATGTTTTAATCCTAGTAATCCATCAACCTCCCTATTCCATACATTCAATCGAAACATCATCCATTTCCCACCTGATTCTTACATGAGAAGCCTCATCTCAGTGAGGTCATTTCATCTACACCATCACTACTCAAATCATCATTTATGAAGTTAAACATGCATAAGCCTCACACAATCTATATTCATCCAATAATGACTTCTTCGCTTTAGAAGTTCTTCTAACAATGTTTAAGCTAAAAATGACCCACTCCAATCTATGTGGGTTTTGATCCATGTCTTCTTCAATTGGTACATAGGAAACCTCTTTATGGTTCGAGCCCAACAGTTTCATACTCATATTGGTTCATTATCATCCTTACCTTATGAAGTTAGACTACTTGGGATATCTCATCTATGAAATATTTTATCCCATGGTTCTAAAAAGGGTACGTAGGAAACCTCCTCAAGGTCCAGGCCCTATTTCTCAATCACATCATGGAATTTCACACGAGCCATTATGTCTTAAGAAGATTATTCCTCAATTATGAGGTTATATTTACATTGGGTCCTTATACATATACACCATTCCCATTATTTACATCCTTAGTTTCCATATCACCCAACTTACAAACTACATTGAATTTTTTTCCCATCCATAAGGGTACATAGGAAGCCTCCCTCGGGTTCAATTCTAAAAACCAATAACCCTCCATATTCCATCCAATCCATTGAAACATCCTCCATTTCATTCTAGATTCATACCTGGGAGGCCACATCTCGGTGAGATCATGCCATCTACACCATCTTTGCTCTTAGTAGCACCCATGGAATCTAACCCTGAATAATCCCCACACAATATTTGAAATGATTCTAAACCCTATCTATTTTTAACATATTTTGATTTGATAATATTCTAATGAAACTCATTTCATTTCATGGATTATGATATGTTGAGTATTTATTATCATTTGGAAAAAATACATATAGTTTTCACTATGTGACAGGTGGGACCAAATACCACCCTTCAATGCAATATGAAAAGATATATAACTCATGAATAAATATGTAATGCATGAACATGATTACATGGTCATAATGTTATGTGTGGACCTGATTACATGTTCAATATTTATTGTGTAAAAAAAATTACATTTTCAAAATGTAATGCTCAGATCTCTTTTTCATGTCCATAATGTTATTTTTTAACCTAGATGCATGTCCATATTTTAAATGAGGAAAGTATTTCATCTCCATTGCATTTTTTTTCAACATGGATTTCCATTTGTGAAACTTCTCTTTTTATTAGCATGAAATTGTTATCTCTTCCAAAGAAAAGTTGTACAATTATAAGAAAACTGTAAATATATGATTATTTTTTATGTCCCATTTATATGTGGGAATGAATAAAAAACAACCCTAACATTAATCCACTCTATAGAGTTCCCGATTGAACACTAAAACTAGAAGAAATCATATCCCATATTATGTACAAAGGGTACCTCATACATATCCTCAACACAGGCGTTTTCACTATCATTCTTCCTTGAAAATCCTCCAAATCCTTTAATTGTTAATGAATAGAAAATAAAAAAAACATTGATTATATAAATTGTAATGATGTACCATTTTGTTTATGGTCAAATTTCATCCAATCAATCATTTCACCAACTGGGGGATATCAAATTAAAGAATCAATCTACATTCAATGGGTGTCTAAAGAAGATAGGAATCGTTAATCTAAGACTCTAACCAGTCCTCCATGACATTATGATTATCGTCACCTCAAAAACACATAAAGAACATGTTTCACCAACACAGACACCGCATAACAACTTTGGATAAAAATAACTAACATAATAGTAAATACCATATACTCCATATGAAAATAATCATCATACAAACTGGTGGTGGATTTCCCATCTACACATGTGGCAAGGATACCTCACATTTTGTCTCTGAATTATTGCCACTTCACTTATCTAATTAGTTGTGAGATACACAAATGAAAACACTAGAGTATTGAAAAGATTCCTCTAAATGTGAGATAATTTTATATGGGTAACATTCCATATTTTAGGGGAGTAATCAATGGAAACTATTAAATACAAAGGTTAACTTACATAGAATAATCTAGGAAACAATCTTAATTGGACACTATATAATTCATGTACCAACTTGTACCTGGAAAAAGTTCTCTCAAATTTTTTCGATTACTACCACGTTCTCAATGTCATAGAGAAATGATACATCAATTAATATAATTGTTCTAGTATCATTGGTCTCATAAAAAACTAAACACCCTCATTTCATCTCATACCTATATTTCTAAGTGAGTCCTTAAAAAATTATCTTCAAACACTATCTCTAACTCTCAAACCAATATGATACCATTATGAGAAGAACCAACCAACAAGGAACCCACTAAAATCAACTGAAGGCTAATGGAGCTATCCCAATCCCTTATCGAGTATGTGTAAGGATAAGTACTAGCACTAAGATTTCATAAAATATCATCGAGTCTAATAGCATATGCAAACCTTAAAAAAATTGACTTGAAAATAAGAAACAATAAAAATACAATATTAATGTACATAAATATAAAATTGAGTATATATAATTATTGTGTGATGAATAAATTTAAAATTAAATTACAATATTGGTAAAACCAAAAAATGAATAAATATTTAATAATAAAATTCAATAATTGTACTAACTCCACAAATAATGAAATACATCAACACAACATGGTATTCTAGAATGAATTCTTTCAATAAATATCACCTATCATGCACCATAGTATGTTGTTATGTGTGACCACCACTTGATCTGTGTCCGCCTTAGATAATTTCAATCAATGAAAAATAAATAGTGAGACATCATTTGTGAGAACGTATTTTGTTTATGGATTTGTATAAAGATACCAATAAAGATACCACCAAAAATAAAAAATAATATATAAAACAATATTTAGCTCAAAATCTATGTTCAAGTAAAAAATAGAAGTATAATCCCATGGAATATAATATTATCAATGGTCAATAAAACCATGGGAAAATAAGTATCCCATTCTTCATAGTTCAACTCAAGAAAGTCCTAAATCACGCTACAAGGTAAGATTCCAAAGTATGTAGTTTCATTGTGAAAAAATTTAATTGGAATATTTAAGTCATATTCATTTGGTAATTGGGTATTTAAATAATATCATAATACATAAAAAATTCATATAATTCAACATCAAAAAAAATTTGGTCCCCAAATCCCATGTTGCTTCACTATAATAATGATATTGGGAAGGTGCCTCACTGTAAAGTGCATATAAGTCAAGGGGATACTAAACCCTAATGAAATAAATACATGTAACCACTTCAGTAACAAAACATTAACCACTATATGTGGAAGACACATGATACACCAGATAGGGGAGTACCAAGCACCCCTATAATATGTGCGGCACACACTGTTAGGGAATCAAGTGTTTAATGACCCCATTCTGGAATAGAGGACCCATTACCCAAGGATTTAAGTCTTATATCCAAAATATTATAGGGGATTACCAACTATAAAATACAATTTGGGGAATAATACCTATCCTATGAAAATTAAATGGGGGTTCAATCCCCGTGCTTACATTGAATGAATCTCTTATGATCAATCATATCCATGTAACTAACGATCATGGTCATCCCTATATTAAAAAATATAATCTAATTTTTAAATAAAAATGGTTGATCACATTGGATAATGGAAATATCAGGGATTTGGCTACCCATATATTAGATTACAACACTTGGTTGATAATATAAACAAAACAAAATAAAATATGTAGTGAAATACATATACATTGAGGGTATAAAATGTATAGTATTTGATCATTAAATAGAACTATTTAATAGTTTTATAAAATAGTTGGACTTGAACAAAACTATTTGTTCAATAGGGTATGTGGTGTGTGGGACTCCCTGTTATATTATGCAGTGTATCATTAGTACACATTGATCTATGTTCAGGATAAAAGATATGTCATTTATACCACATGGTTTGTGGAACCACATGTGATGATCAACATGTATATAAGGTTTATGTTGCTGATTTTACTTCCTATATATAAGTCATTTTGATGGAACCCATGACATACAAGTGCAATGTGTCAAACTATAATGTACTATGGTATATACTGAGGCATGTAGTTTCAAAATACATGACTTGTGTCCTGAGGAAACACCCTATATAATATTTATAACGTTTTGTAATGTCTAGATTCATATTATGTGAGATACATGATAAGGGACCCAAATAACTAAACAATATATTGATTTTTTCTATATATTAAATAAGAATATGGTTATGATTCCTTCCAGGACTGATACTACAACAATCGTCTCAGGTCAAACATGTAATGACACCTTACCCCAAAAAAGATATACCCAAATGTCTTTATGAAGATAACAAAAGTTAGTTTCTCTGAGAGAATATTATTGTATCCACTATGCCCACTCATATTCTTTCTTATTTTACAATAGTAAATATTGTATTAACACATAAAAAATAATATCACGAGTATATACCACAAACTAAGATGTTATTAAATTTATGGAATAATATTTATCCATATTGACTTCCATAAAATGGGAAATGAAATCATTCATCGTCTGTATGTAGGACTACCGCCTCATGAACAGATGTAACTCATTTTCCATAAACACAACTAAACTTGAAATACCATAATGGATTTAATGTATATACATGAGGATTATAACATATTTAGACTATTTTAGTTTTAATATCACATATGTGTTATTAATGGTCATTCTGTTTAAAATATGATAACATTGGTAGTGTGTACGAAAGACTAATCTCTCGCATAAAGTTTTGATTCCTTTTTCACTTACACTATACATGTGAGATGTTAATGGTACAATTAATGAATATATGTTATATTTATGATATTAAAAAATTATATAAATATAATATATCTTCATACGTATTTCTTTATAATATTTTAGAAAATAATAATGTTTCTCATGCGTGTGTGTGGACTATCACATCAACCTACCAAGACTAATTATTTTTCTTTTAATTTTTACATGGATGGAAATAAATATGTATTTTTATAATGAAACATTAAAATGAAACGTATTAATAACTAAAAAATGGTAAATTAATGTATATTTTCCTTTTTTTATATCCATAAATAAAAATTGAAGCATCATTCATTCATAAGTCCGCCCTACCATCTCAATAAACGGTGTAATATATTCTCTATATCTAACATTTATAGGTTAATATAAATACATATATAATTGGTAAATATTATATTTATATAATTTTTAACAATATAGATATTATGTCACCATGATCAAATAAATATTACAAAAATTACCAAATAATGTGATACATGAAAATGAAGCAATTATCAAGACAAAAAGCCATTTTAACAATGAGTTGTTAATGAAATTATAATAAATGAATAGAAGTAAATAATATATAGTATGAGAGATAGGATTATGGTTTGTAATATATTAATAATAATTTTTTTTCATATATGTGGTTCACACACATATTAAGGTTGTTGAAACCGAGGTTAGGAGGTGACGGTTTTTCCTCTAACTTTTACTTTTTTGAGACAAATGCCAAATTAACAACTCATTTATTTTATATGGATTATATACTTATCCTTTAATATTTATATAATTAAACTATTTATCTTAATAGTATTTAACCATCTAATTGATGCTTATTTCTATTATGGGGTTTACAATTCAGATGTTACCAAATACGAAATGGTTTAATACATAATATCATTATTATAATGGACTATTTATGTTTAAGTATCCCTTGGGGAAATTATTTGAAATTCGTATTTTAAACCCATCATATTATCATATACACTTGTTAATCATTAAATTTTCGTGTAATTCTACCATTTTTTCTATCTTTGGTACCTGTAATTCTTGATAATTTATTCTTAATAAAATTTAACTTCATTTCACAGTTTAGTCGAAAATCTTTTTTCTCAAAAAAACATTTTTTATCAAAATATTTTAATTTTCTTTACCATTCTCCAAATGATTTTTTAATGAAATTTATATCGATTTTTATCTTTAAAAAAATATTTTTAATGTAATATTTAGGTCATTTCCGCATGAATGCTAATTTTAATTAAAATATATATATAAGGAAGCTTTGTTTGAACATGTATGATAAGAATGTAATTTCTAGCCATCATGACCGCTCAATGATTTAAAACAAGCAAAAAAATTTCAAATGTTATTTTGAAAGGAAATTGGTTTAAATATATTTTCATAACATTCAATTAAAAAAATACTTTTTGAAATTAAAAAAGTTATTTTTATCACAAATGTTTTCAAAGACATTCTTGTAGTATTTATACAAATCAATGAAATAAAACCATAGTTTTACTTATGATCCACTAGGTATTTGTTGTATTTATATCATAATTTTTCTTTATTTGGATGGTATATGATCAGTCTTACTATGTATGTACAATTTTCATTAACATTCGCTATATTAATCTGGATGGTTTATGATTATGTTTATTTTATTCAAGTATGTGTTAAAATTTAATATGTAGTTTTCAATATGAATGAATGTTTCGATTATGTTTCACCTCTATCATATAAAGAATACATTGGAATTAGTATATGGAGGGTGTGGTTAGGATATATATATCCCCTCGATGCCTCAACAGGTCTTATGAGAAAAATCATTTGAGATGGGGTTCTACCCACATATTTAAAATGCCTTGTAAGCGGTATTAACATTATGTTTTAGATGTTAATAATTATGTATTCCTTCATTATGAGACCAGTACCTATTTTCCATATGATACTTCAATTAGTCACGATATCCATGAAAAAATACTAAGTTCATTTGATTATTTATATGGATTTATTTTATCATCTTTTATTCCAACAATATTATGCTTACATGATTGTTTAATTGGAATGTGTTTTAGTTATTTTCATTTATATAATGGTCATGATTATTTATTTTTGATATCATCTATTGTTCTCTTACCCTTAATTAGTATCTCATCTCATCCATTTCTTATGGTTTAATTTCCATGGGATACATAGTGGTGTTTCATTTTTAATATTCATAGATATGCTAAGGGGAAATATGGATTTCATAAACCAAACATTTTTATATTTTATGTTTTATAAATTTATCTACGATTAAAACATGTATCTAGTTTACCAAGACTACACAAGTATTTACTCCTTCATGATGTGATTCCCTATATCTAATACCAATTTAATAATGTATCCACTAACTATAGGCTACATATGTCAGAGTCTTTACAAGTAAGACTATGGTTATTTTAAAACCCAGTAGAGGTACACGTGGAGTATTTATTTACTAAATAAATGACATGTTTTGTATTAATCTATGTCATTTAGAATTTATTTGTATAATTAATAATATATGAGTAAGATTAATTTTTATTAACATTTTACATATAAAATTCATTTATTTTGTGTAATTGAATAAATTATTTCTTGATCATAATTGTTATATTCAAATACATATGGTATAATCTTATGTGGAGATTCATGAAGTTAATAGGGATTTTATATGATCCATTGTATCATTAAAAGAAATAAAATATTTGAATAGTATTCATTTGCATTTATGTTTATAGAATTTGGATTCATAATCGAAACCAATTCATTTTCATCCAATATTTTAAAACATAAGGTTATGTGAATGAGGATATTATTAATAATATTTTTCCAAAAACATGTGAGTTTATATATTAGATTATCCAAAGGAATTATATTTCTACTTTTATATATTTTTTCTAAACTCGTTATATATTCTGTTACATAATGTAATGTAAGTTTAATTTTTAGGAGGACTTAATTCAAGTGGGAGGTTGAATGTTGTTGGCATGAAATAACATTTTTCAAGATATATTCATGTTTTAAATCATGTGGTGAAGGAAATATAACCATGTTCTTTGTGTATAATACTTTTACTCATAAGGTAATTCATTTATATTTCATAGTACAAAATATAATTTTTTGATGGAATTATAATTTACTAGAATAAATATTTAAGTGTCACTTTATTAATTAAATTCTTTGACTATGTTACCATTTTACGTGACAAAAAATATTAGAAGTTGTTAATAATTATGGATTATTTGTGGAATTGTATAGCCATGATCAACCCTAATAGGATCCTTAATTTTATTTATTAAAGATAAAAATATGTTTAAATATTTACTGACATGGTATTATAGAGATATAAATCCTTATGTGGTATTATATTCCTAACATTAAATTATTTATTATGATGGTACTAGATTATGATATAGATACGTGGGCCTATTTAGATTTTTTTCAATGATTCAAGTTGTTCATATATCATCAATATTTGAAAGTGTTAATTTACCATTTATAAAAGATTTATGACAATTAATATAGAAAACTAACTCCACGATACACAGTTAAAGGTATTCTCTTTCATTTTTCCCTCGTTCCATCTGTTTGATTTATCATATAGTTAGTCATGTAGGTTTTTATCTGATATTTAATGATGGAATATTTCAAAAAAAATACATTAGTGAGAATATTAAATTATTAATAAAATAAAAATATTACTTCTTAATTACTCAGATATATTTTTTAACAAATGTAGAATAAAGTATTTTTATTGCTTATATATTGATGATAAGAGGTTGCAATAGTATTGTCTATATTGAAATTTCATTATTATGGATGTATCCATATACATAGTGATGAATGTTATATATGGCTATTATACCTAAATTTTTAGAAATAAATGGTTGTATTTATTATATTATCATGGTAAGTATTAATGGTTATTGTTTTAAAACCTTTTTAATCATGGAGGTGTTCAAGTACAGGAGAGATAATATATTTCAATGTGATATTCCTTTTAGTGTTTCTATTATTGTATTTATAATATTTATTAAATAAAGAGATTAATGTGAGTTATTATTTATATTATTTATCTTGAAATTATACTATCTTTTTGATATAATTCATATTGAATTAGAATTATCTCCTAATGTAGACTAATTTTGTTTAGGGGATAAACCTACATAGTAACCATTTTATTTATGTAATATATTTTAGTTTTTTTGTAAAATTATTTTTGGTTTAATTTGAAGTTATTTTATCCCATATTTGATTCAGTTTATGGATAATAAATTGTTAATAGAGTATTCAATTCTATTTGTATTCTTACATGATGTATAATAGATATTTTTGGATGAATATATTTATTAAAAAGGGATTATTTGTATTGTTATATGACATTGTATGAATTTGGTTCAACATTAATAATTGTGATAATTTGAAAATATTTCCTTCATCATAATAATTGATTTGAATTTGAAATTACTTATAATAATTTGTAGTACTATTTAAAGGATTATGTCTTCAATATAAAATAAATTTTCCTTGTAACATGTTTTTTCCTCTAGAGTATTGATATTGTGTTTTTACGTATAACCCAGGATTTTATTTCTAACTAAAGTTGAATCAATTTTTGTTTATGTACTAATATAATTGAATACGAAATACACTATTATAGATATAGTGAAGAGTATAAACTGGGGATGATTTCATTTTTTCAATAATTTGGCAGTATTATTTGAACATAATTTGTAAAGTAAGTTGTGGAATATATTATTGGATGAGAACATCCCCTATAATTCTTCAAAAAGACATTGTTCCTCAAAAATTGATTATTAATGGATCTTTTATTAAAAATAAGATATAACTATTGCTAAGGGTTCATCTGTAATGTAGTATTTATCACAATGATTATGTGTACTAAGTATATGGTGATCATTTATAAGAAAATTATAAGAGATTATATCATTAAACAAACAAATATATCCATTTCATAAAATATATTTATATATTTTCAGTTTACCCACATTTATAAAAGAATCATGAAGTAACAATGGACTATGTTTGTTAGGTACCAATAGTTATTTGTTAAAGGATAAACCGAGTATCAATTAATATATGAATAGAAGAATTATATATTTTTCAATAAAACATTTATTTATGTTAAATGTTGTTTTATTTGTATAAGATACAATCCACTTGCTACAGTAGGTGGATATAGATTTATATCTCATTAATTCATTAAAAGAGAATTGGGTACAAGTATTTAGAAAAATTCATTAGAATATAAAGGTTATGTAATGTTATATATGCATGTTATAATGTTTCCAGGTGTTAATTGAGAGAGTTTTGAGAATAGTTTAGAAAGTCATTTATATCAAAAAAAATACTTGAAATTACTTCTGTATACTATATTGATTATTTATTAGATAAATCCAAATATGTATGGGTATGAGTTATGGTTATTTGGAATTTATGAAATTCCATGGATTACCAGTTTGAAAAGAGTGAAAATCATATGACTTATAAAGGATCTTAGTAAAATATAATCAATGATGGGTTATAGGGTTCCCATTGAAAGATTATCCAAATGATGAAAGTAATACTCATTCATTGAGAGAAAATTATCAAAGGTGGGTTCCATTTAAAGGTATGGATAGATGAGATTTTTTAGGGTGGAACTAGATGAAATGATCTCATTTCTGAAGATAGTTATTTTATCAAGATATGATACAATAACAATATAATTCCTATTTTTTGAGAGGGAAAATTTATCTATTATTGAGTTTAAAGAGTCATGTTATATTTTATTTATACAGTGGAATATTATATCACTAGTATATATTCTCTTATAACCATAGTAGTTATAGTGGAATGAACCATAGAATGACTATTGATGAACCAAAACAACACATATAATCCACTCTTTGACAATTTCCATGAAAGAACGGTCGATAACCAAATTGAAAAATAATATAAGGTGGATTTATTAAAGGGTTAATTTCGAAATCACTACTTCCTCAAGGGACAAAAGATGATAAGAGAAATGGTAACATCAAGTAGTAATGATGAAATAGTTTTCAGGAAACTCTAATCTACAAAATGCTTCCTATACCCCACACAAAATATATTTGGGTCTCAAATACACCCACTTTATTTTCCTAGGGAACTCATGTTCTCAAAACTTTTTACCAAATAAAATATTTTATTATAGAAATTAATAATCATTCATAAATATGATTATGATTTTTTATGATAGAGACCACAAACATCCAAAATGGAGTTTCCTTCCATGACATACAATTCTCATTGTCACCCAAGATCTTCCATTCCATTTCCATGATCATATAAACACTTTAGCCACTATCCCAAGCCATAACAAAACAAATAATTAATTATAAGTACTTATAATTAATAACTTAATTTAAATGAATATTCATAATATAAAAAACTCATTGGCTAATTTCCTCCTACTAAAACTATTTTCAATGGAATGAAAACATCCCATGATGGGAAATAAAAACCCACTTTGACAAAATCCCAATCACATCTACGTGTTTCCACTAAGATCTAGTGTAATCGCATCAAACCTTATCCCAAATCATCATCAATTAGAAATAAATAATACTATGTTTGAATTAATTCCCGATGATAGTATATTAATACAACAAATATAAAAATAAAATAATAATAATAATAATATTGGAGGTCAATGATAGTAATTGGTAGGGGAAGAGAGGACCAAAATGGCTCCCCACATGTATCCTCTCAACATCAATACAAATGGGTGTTGAAATTTGAAACAAAATTCTATGCCTAATTTATAAACTATAATAGGTCCTCATCATAGCTTATAAAAAAGGATCACTGTTTGATATCCTCTAATGGAATCTCTCATGATATGGAACTTTCATTCATGGCGTCAAACACCTCATAGAGTACTAAGAAAATGGTTATGGGATAAGAAATCATGATTTGGGATCCATCCTTAATGGTGTAACCTTATCATTTCATAGTCTGAGCGTTCATGCTCCAAGTCATGATGAATACTCATAGTAGGCGTACATAGTGAAACCCTAGGGTCACTTTGTGACTTTCCATATCTAATAAATTTCTCAAATGTAATTTTTATGGATTTAATCATATGAAAAGTCATGACGTGATTCCCTTCACCATGGTATAGACCTATTCTATAATAATTTCACCTTCACCAAAATACAATATGTATGATTAATCACCATTACATTAGATCACTTGAAATATTATTTCACAATTCATGAGGTTATTCGCCCTAGAAGAAACACACCACACAAAACAATCATTTAATTACACCCATTCTATATGAAATAATATTATTCCATCATGTTAAGGATCCTCTCATAGTTATGGAATTGCACCCGATTAAATCATAGTCATGGAATGATACCCCATAATCATTCCATTATTTTCCACCTATAGATGAGATCCTATTAATAAGGAGACCTTGATTCTACTCCAAAACAACCTTTGAATTTGAAAAGTCCAAATGATGTGTTTGTTAAAAACCCCCCACCATAATTATTCTTATATTTATGAATCACTTGGTAATATCTTCTATTATATTTTAAATTTATCATAGTCCAATACTTATCTACATTCAATATTTTTAAATGAAAAAATTTCATTTTCACCATTGATGCTCTAAGAGAAAACATTGATTTTTTTTAAAATATTGATTTTCTCACCAAAATACACCTTCTATTCCTGATATGATACATGTGATTATGTTTCCATATTAATATATCAAATTATGTGTAATAACACTATTTGGTCCCCATATTTTTTTTCTTATGGTAAAAATTCTAATCCACACCTACTAACTCATCACCTCCTCTTTTGATCACAATATATCAATTCTCATAGGCCACATTAAATCATTAAAATTACCACACATAAGTATGGGCATAAAACAAGGTTTAATTCTAGGTTTAGATACCCAAAAAGTAAATTAAACCTTCATAATCCAACTAGATGAATTGGTGCATCTCATAGAAAACTAAATCTAAGATCATAGGTAAATTCAATCCTGATCCTAATGCCAAAACTTGGACACAATTAATACCACATCTAAATCCCAAATTTTTTACGGTTTATGTAATAAGAAAAAATTTAATACAAATACTCGATAGAATGATTCATCTCAGCCACACTCCCCTTATTTCACTACACCCACTGCACTACCATCCCAATGATCATACATAAATGACTTATTTAGTCATTTATGAGAATGAAATATCCTTTTATCATTTTACTAACCCAAAACTAGTAATCTCCATATTCAATATTTTATAAATTGATAAATGTATTAAATATATGTAACCAAAAATTTCAAATTTGAGCACTAACACAAAACACTAGATGTCATCGAATTTTAGATCACTACTAAAAACATAGTAAACATTCTCAAATATCAATCTATACTGAGGACTAAACCCTCCAACACTCAATGGTGGGATCCTGACCATATTTTTTCCATACATTACTCATGGAAAATAATCACTAATACATTCCAAAATAACACTCAAATAAACCCTCCAGATCAATTCTCATCCCCTTCCAAAATATCCTTATAAAGGACTATTACCAAATCAACTAAACATTATTAAGATGATTTATCTCTATTGTCACATCTTTTTTCAGAAGACTACACATCCCATTCTTATTAAAACTTTGGAGCATGCTTCACACAAGTGTTCTGTCGATGCTAGTGGTGGAATCCATGGTATATCTTCTCCACTTCACTTACTGGCCTACTCATCCTGCTTCAACACCATTTTTGGTCAGGCATAATTTTTTTCTAGGATTACAAGGAATTTTGATGGATGACGCCCAAAATTAATCTCATATCATATTGTTCATCAGTCTTTTGGAAGGGTTTGGCTATTTTCAAATGCGGTATAAGGTATTATTTTTATTTTTATGGGATCATTCTTACTATAGGAGTGTGTTATATGGTGTTGGTTATTTCTTAATGACTTTTTGGATCGATGGTTGATTGAGGTATGTTAATGTTTTCCACTTTTGATGATGATGTGGTCCCCAACATGGTCACAAGGTGAGGCCTTCTTCCACTCTGGCATCCTAATCTAGTGCTACCTTCCTAAATAATCGGGTGTGATGGTCTTTATAGAGGTTTTAAGAGTTATTGATCGAGTAGACTTTGGTATCTAGGTGGGAGACTAGAGTTCTATGTTATCTCTAAGATGAAAGTTTTGAAGTCTAGTGTTTTTCAGCACTGTTGATGGGGGATTTATCATTAAGAGAAGATGATCATGGCGATTTGTGTTATCTCATTGTAATAAAGTCTGTCAGAATTCTCTCTAGATGATGACTGAAAATATAAATGATAAGGTCGTTCAATGTGGTTAATGGCGGTGATGCGTACGACAGAGACATGATGATGGTGGTGGTGATGTAATAATGGTACTTTTGATGTTAACATGTTGTGACCTGGCTTTCCAGTCCTCACTCTCTGTGGTGGTGTGGGTGTTACTGGAATTGGGGATTCCCCAAGAAGAGCTTAATATTAAAGTAAGTTTTTCTTTTCTATGTGACGATGGAGTTTTTGATATTGTGGTACATTCGGATAGGATTTTATCTTCGTGTAAATCTGTAAAGTTTCACACTAATATATTAAAATAGTTCTATAAAAATTTTCAAAAATATGGATTTTGACTTGATGTCTAGAATTTAGGGACACAACCACCTTTTTACCACCAATATCACCCATCCCATGTTCTCCTAATACCAAAAAGATTAAAAATGGACATATACATGATATTCCCCATTAAATAATATATAAGAAATGAACTAAGAATAAGAATGAGGAACATGACCTCAAAAATTATAGATTGTCCCTAAAATTCCTTGAAAACGCTAATTCTTATCTTTTGTGGAAGTAAAAACCTCTAAAGAACCATCTCATTTGTTCTTATTCCACCTATATCTTGATCTCATATAAACTCAATAGGTAAACACTCCCATAAAACCCTTTCATACTATCAAACGTGTCCTCCAATGAGTCCCTCACCATCAGAAGAAATCCCAGTACCTCAATAATAAATCATTCATCTCTCATTTGTCAATATCATATAACCAAAGCTTTAAAAGTTCATATTTTTTATAAAAATGAACCATATAACTCATGATAAGGATTACCTTACAATCACCCACACTCAGTAATTATTCTTACTAAGAAAATCATTGATTCATACCGTCACATATCTAACTATCTAGAACCACGATCAACTATCCCATTTCATATGTCACCAAAAACTGAAAATTATATGTATCCAAAAGATCCCACCTTCTTCAACACAACTTTAATAAAAAATAACTCTGAGGGATTTACATCTCTAAAATATAGGGTGTATCATATTCTTTTCAACATTACTCATAATGGTAAATATATTCTCATGGAACCTCATCCCAACCGATAAACTCATATCTCAACAATGAAAAACTATAATTGAACTACCTTTTAACCTATAAAGAAAAAATATGAAATCTAGCGGATGGTAAACTATAGAAAAATACTGACATAAATTTTCATCCCATTCAATGTTTATGTTATTGATAACTAAAATCATCCAGATAAACCACTGTACAAAATTATTTTAAATAGTGAAAAAATAAATAACCTGAAGATAAAAATATAATTTATTACATCTAAGTGCAAAGTGGAAAATGATTCAACTGGAGAAACAACATAAATATGGATTAAAAATTTCAATCTAAACATAATCATGTTATTGGAAACTATGGATGATTTACTATATAATGATCAAAAATTTCATAATGATATATTATTAACACTGTGATTTAAATCAAAAAAGTGATCACTTTAATCCCAAGTTGTAGGATGATCTATATAGATAATAATAATTTTCCCAATTACAGAATCAAAGTATCAATTATTGTAGAACATTTATAAGATACCATGTTATTAACCCAAAACGTCTTTGACTATATCCCCATCAGTAAAAACTTGTATCTTTATTCTGAAAAAATAATTGATCTATCAATCAGTAGTAATTCAGAACCAAAACTACATTGAACAAGAGGGTTCTATTAACATCCATTCCACCCAATAAAAAATAAATATTTATGTATCAGATATTCCATGTCCCAACCATAGAACCGCCTTGATCACAACTGTGAGACAAAGAAAATTTACAAAATAAAATATAAAACAATTTCATAGAAAACATCAGTTTAGGGTGGCGATATGAAAAAAATCACTAGCAAAAATATACAAGTGAATAACTCAATTAAGATAGATTATTTACATGGAATGATTATAGATTTTTTATTATTATTCTATTAAATGAATCCTTATATTGATATTATATATGATGTCTTAAAAACCCTTAAACATTGGATTAAGATATATCTAATATTAGTTTTAACTTAATCTAATGAAACTATCTATATTATGATGTAATGAGATTAAATCACAATTACTATATGAGATACAATTGTCTTCCATCATAACATGAATTCATGTTCTGATAGATATAATGTTCGGTTGATTTCCATCGGAACATGTAATCAAAAAATAATTCTACACACATCGAACCTCAAATAACCAACATCATGTAAATTAATCATCTTATATTTGTGTATTGTAAATTTTCAAAACCTTATTTAATAATAGGTGTTATTGAATCAAAATATCCCAGATAATATCACCCTTTACATAATCAGAAGAGAAAAATGAAAATAAATTTTTGATATTAACATAAAATAGAACTATAAATTAGTTTAGCTGAATCTAAATACCATATGACATCCATAAATAATAAAATATAACCATTTTGAAACAAAAAGGGTTAGAAATAAAAATAAAAATAAATTAACATAAAAAATATGCTTATTTTTGAATTATACCCTCTTAATAGATTTTCTCCATATTTCAATTAAAAACTCACGATTATGAAAAAGTCTTTAATATATCCACCATATTATAAGAACTGAATAATAATTCATCCCCTAAAAAACTATCCTCCCTTAAATGAAAAATTTATAATTTTTATCTCAAATTAATATTTATATGTTCTCTTCCACTTTACAATAATGAAAAATTCCTCATTTATTTGTAAAACTCACATTATGTTTATATGAACACAAAAAACATCTCCCAAATTGTGATGGTCTAATAAAAACATACCAATAAAAGTCATTGAGAAAAATAAATAGGAAAATAGGATTGAAATATTGAGTGTTAACGAAGGAAAAAAAAATTAGTAGATTAAAATTACTAAAATTGAAAACTAACTAGAAGTTATACATCGATACCTATTGATGATCATTTTCTGATGAAGATAATCCTTCACAATGCTCATAGTAAATAATGTTATACTTCATAGAAATAAAAAAACAACTCAGTTTAAAAGGGAAATGGAACATATATTCCTTAACAGTATGGTTAATCAACGAACATATGAATATTTTAATGTAGTAATAGATATGAAAATAAAGTAATAGCATCTATGCATTAAATTAAACATTTTAACATCACAGAATAAAGGATACATAAAATACAAGATATTTTTTTAAAAAAATATTTATAGTATAAGATATGTAATATCTTATATACTACTCATGTGTAAGATATTATATATAATGTAGGAAAATAGGCATACTACATATGAATAAAACAAATTAAATTAAAAGATACTTCACGAAGGTAAATTAATATTGATCTAAAAGATAAATTTTGACTTCCATATTATATCGTCCTAATAAAAAGAAAACATCATTTTATTTTTTCAATTCTATGAATGTTTAGAACAACGTATTTTTCTCACATAAAAATTTATTCAAGTTATAGAAAACTTATTAACCGCCCTAGTTTTATTGGAATTATTCAACATCAAGAGATATTAAATATAGTATGTTGAAATTATGATCAATTTTCATTGATAATAACTAACATCTTCTTGATATTTTTAAATATATCATATTCAATGATTTATTGATGTTGTCAACAAATGGATTTTTAGATGTGATAAAATTTAGAATAATATATCTTCCTGGGGTTTAGTATGGAGGATGTGATGTCGAAATTCCATGTGTTTTACACATTAGTGATGTATTGGTTTCTTAGAAAAATATATATTTCACGTTTTATAAAAACAATAATTATTTGTCTAGAAAACAAAATGAGATATGGGACTGTGTTCCACAACCAAAACACGTGAGAAAATCTATATACAGCCACCACATATTAATATTTATTGGTGTTAAGAGAACTATTTTTTTTAAAAGAAATAAGAAACTAAAGATAATTATTTGAAATGAAATGTTATTGATTTTCTCTTATGATTCATTATATAGTATCCAATGATATCATCAGAATAACTTCTAAAATAGATCTCATTTTATAAGGAATAAAATAATCCTATTTCTAGAAAATAATTATGGTATAAAATATATATTCCTTGATATCCTATGATAGGATTCCATCACAATTTCATGTAGCCTCAAAAATAAAAATACATTGAATTTAATGTTTTGTTTACTTTCCATATAATAATTTGACATTCTGATTATCCTTTTAAATGGTGATTGATCTAATGGATTCCTATATTCAAAAAGGACATGTTTATAGAATGTAATAATAATATTTTTATTTCATAAATAATTAATTGAGACAAAATGTTTATGTAAATCAATTAAAATTAAATTTAGTTAAAAAAATATCATTCTTCTTTATATGTTACTTGGATACTGTGAAAATAATTATGTTTACCCACTATGATCATCTCAATGTCGCCATATATATGTTCTGAAAAAAAAATATGTGGGAGTTTTATAATATGAGTCAAATATAATCACATTAATTTTAAATTTGAACAATAATAGTATCCCTAAAAAATACATAATAAAAGGAGTTTGGCCTATTAGTCCTTTAACAACATTGTTTTTAATTATAAATAAAAAAATAGACATATCAAGATATTGGATAATTTTTATTTCTATAATGAAAATTCATATATTTAAAATCTTGTTCCTAGGAATTTAAATTTTCAAAACATTGATGATTTTCAACATTAACCTCTTCATAAACATATCCTTAATAAAGTCACTCTTAATATCCATTTGATTCGAGGTAAATATAATGTGAGTAAATATGGAAATTAAAATATGGATGGAAATGATCCCAGTAAACAGGTAACAATTTTCAACATAATCTATAACCTCAATATAATTATAACAACTGGAAATGAACCTTTCCTTATTCTAAAACAATTACCCAATTTGTAATGTAGTAATGTAAGATGGCCTATTTAATATATATAACTACAAGATCCTTTGTATGATCATCAATGGTGAATAAATTATTCTGTTTAAATTGATTATTATATTATATCATCTCAAAAATCCAACAATAATTACATATGGAATAATCTCCCATTATATATTCAAATTGGGATATGAATTCATTGTGATAAAATTCATTTGTATAGTAACTTCATATTTTTATTGTTTTATCTACACCACCAATGGTACTATCACTAAGATGATTCCTTCTAATCATCAGATTTTGGGGTAAAATGATATATTTATCATTATATATAAAACAATTTAATTCTATTAATAATAATTTTGATTTTTTGGATTCATGTACGTTAATTTTCTATACATGCGTGTCAACATCCAGTAATATAAAAACTAATTTTGAAAGTAAAATCTATCTCAATATCCACTGAACATTTACAATTAATATACCTATAGTTTTTATAAAATCATAAATTTAACATTTCATCAATAGTATGTGTGTATTTATTTAAATCTTTATAAGTCTTACTAGAAATATAATAACCAAAATAAATTCCCACTATATCAATCTGATCAAATTTATTAAGATGAAATTTAATATTTAGAATTATTTTTAAACTATTAAAGATGATAAAGTATCCTTTTTTTGGATTTTCTAACATTTCATATTTCATAATATGTATCAACTAACATTTAATGATGAAAACAATTCTTCATAACAAAAAAACATTATCATAACTTCTACCCAAGAATACGCAGCTACCAAATATTCACAAAACATAGACTCTGTAATATCCTAATGTATTTAATTCGTTTTCTCAACCAAATTTTTTTTATGAGTTCATAGTGTTTAGAAATTGTGATAAATTCCATTTTGTTATAGAAATTAAATACATAAATTAAAAATTATAATTTTTAAAACTATAGATAGTGATTTTGGGAATGTTTTTCAATTATTTAAAAATATCTACTACTTTGAAGAATAGTTTTTTAAAATTAATAAAAAAATCCCATATATTCCATGTTTACTCATTATCCATGACATACATAAAATGTTTTAATTTGATACATATAATTTCTGTATGTTCATAATGGTCCATGCACACTAAAATTAATGATTAAAATATTTTGACTTTAGAAAAAGGTTTATATATTTATATATTTCCCTAACTAGGTCAATATAGATCAAATAATATAGTATATTTATACATATTCCGTAAATTATTCCTCACTAGTGCATATCTCTAAATTATAACAACATTAGGAAAAGTTATGTGTCTTAACCATCTATTCTAATGTTAAGAATAATATATTATCACACCACGAAAATATAATTCTTTTTTACAAGGATATTCTATTTATAGAGAGTAGTCATTATAAAACATACTGGTATATAAAATTCATGCTTAATCAAAAAATATAATGGTAAATTTATCATTCCCAATATCCATATAATAAACATCATTACATAATTTATTAATGTTAATCAGGTTTTTCTTATATCATGAAACAAAATGGATATTGGAAGTTAAATATTCAGCAATAAAATTAACAACACTAAAACCTATAATATGAAAAAAATCATTGCCTTACAAATTGACTTTTCTTACCTTTATAATATTACTATTTTTAGATATATGAGAAATATTATTTCATATGTCAAGAATAATTCTTTTCTATGTAACATATATTTAGTCTCCAAGTAATTACACTATATTATATACAATTTAATATCTATGTGTTTGTTAACCAATATATTTTTTCTCTATTGATGTTATCAAGGAAAAAATTGTAAAAAATATCTTTTTATCACATATATATATTATAGATATATAAAAATATAATTGCTTTGATGTTCAAGAGAGTGAGTTTTTTCCTTGATTAATATTTTCTCTAGTCACCTCCACTCTAGAATTAAATATGAAAAATTAAATTATTTGAAAACATTTGTTTGAGTAAAAATAATACATTTACGTTGTAAAACCTATTTTAGAATATGTGAGATTTTTTTTCTACTATGTTATAATTTTGGAACATTTCCCCTGTAAAATAAAAAATGAGATAAAATATTCTTTTGAATATTAATTTCATCATTTGTTTCTTCAACTATATTTTTTGTATTTATGAATTGAATTGTCATATCTTTTAACATATTGTTCGAAATTAAGATTATAAACATCAGAAGTGTATATAAATATTATAATTCACTTTACCAAGATCATCCTTTATAGTGTTAATTTCATTATTTATTTTATTATTCTTCATTTCCAATAAATTTTTATATCCAGCAATTTCATATTTTGAGAAAAAAAAATACATTACTTCAAATAGAGATGATTTTATTCTAATCTGTTATGTAAAATAAAAATTTTCATTAAATTAAATCTTTGAAAAGTTTTTATGTGTCACATTTCCAAATAGGCTAAAATCATCTTGATGAGTATTCACATTGAATCTGATGATCTTCTTAACATCATTAAATTCCAAGTAACTGATTTTGAAGGTGTATACTCATTGTAACTCTATGTTTCATTGGTCAACATGAAATGTATTAATTTATTATTTTAAAAATATTCTTAATACTTAATTTTTATCTTCAACCATGGATAATTTTATCTCATATTCATGTGTTTCCCATATTTATAACATAATACTTTCTAGGAATCATTCTTCTCATTTTTTCCTCCAATTTACATAATCATATCCATGGATAATATTTTTGAAATTATTATTCATACATCTATGAATCCCAATGTTTTATCATTAATTTATTTCAAATTTTATAAATCCTATGGTTTTTTAAAATTATTTATTAATTTTTTAGTGTAATTATATATATATGAAAACTTTAAGATATAGTATTAGTAGTAGAATAAAATGATAAACTAATCTTTATCTTATCCTTCATAGAATATCTATTTAATTAATTATCATATTTCAAAATAATTTTAGTATTATTATTATGATAATTCAATATCATGTTCTTAGTTTAATCTATCATTTCTAGCTTAGATTATCATTCTATTATCTAAATAGCAATAATTACCCAACCATAAACATTAAATATTCATTAGTTTTATGTTATAATGTCATGATTTTACCATTGATGATATTTTTTTTATTATATTTTTAGAGAATTAGCTCGAAACCATTCATACTAAAACCACTTATTACAAATTAAATACCTCTGATCTGTGTTGACATTCCCACCGTATAAAACATTTAAAACATAACATTGTTTTTTTTTGAAAAATATTCATGAAATTCTAATTAACCACTTACATTCCCATAAAAACAATAAATCTAGTGAAAATGTTTTAAAAAAATGGGATGAGAACAAAAATCTCAGTAAGGAAAATAAAAAAATGGTTTAGTGAAAAACATGAAATACCATGAAAAACCTTTTCTTAGAAATATAACATTTTACCCAGAATTAGAATTATCATTATTTAAACACAATAATTTTTTGTACCAATTTAAAACATATGACTTCAAGGATAATCGTTATAAATCATTGAAAAGTAATATAGGTATCTTTGGATGTCTTCCCATAGAACCATTATATAACCCTTATAAAATTCATAGAAATTTGAATAACCATATGGCCAACATCAAATATAATTATTCAAAGAGAATTATCAATTCCAAATATATTATAGTGATAAATGGGCTCACCCAATGTAAATGATATTACAATATTACATGACACTGTCTGGCCACACCCATCATATATAATTTCTATGAACCCAAATACGAATAAATAAATTTTTTATTTCCCTTTTTGATCATAAATCATTTGATAAACTCTTTTAAACTGGTATGAAAATCACTTTCGAATATTAAAAAATTATTTTCATTTCAAACCATAGTTTCAATTAAAAAATACACAAATAAGAGAATGTGGGTTTTTATTAAAGAAAATTTGAAATCTGGAAAGGAAATTCAGAAATTAAAAAATAGTAATAATGGTGGAAAAAATAATCATCCCTTTGTATCTTAAAAATTGAACATTCCATCTTTTGTTTTTGAAAATGTTTCTTATACAAATCATAAAATATTTTATTTAAAAATAAAAAAAAATGTAATAGAAAATATAATTTAATTTATAAAATGTATATTCACATATAAAACCTTTCATAAAATTATTTTAAAAACATGGTCATAATGGAGAAAAAATTTGAAAGAAAATACTAAAAGATATTTATTTTAATGAAATTCCCCATATCACTATTGAAAAGATTTATTCATAATATCTATGAAAGAATAACATAAAAGAATTAAATAACATGATAATAAATAAATTCATGATAAAAATAATAAATTGATTTTATATACATATTTTTAAATAATATAGGTGTATAACATCAAAATATTCCACAATAAAAGGTAATTGAGGAAAAGTTATTTACCTTGAGTCTGAATCATCCTGTACCTTCTCTATCTTCCTAAATAATAATCATATGTTAATTATTTACCTTATTAAAAAATTATTTTTTATTATTAATTTTTTTACGTAGTTCCATTTATATATTATTACTTATTCAATTAAGTTTACATCACATTTTTTGATAATATTTGTCTTATTTGTCAAAAATAACATTGGTAGGTTGAAAATGATCGAAGGGGTCATTATTGGAAAAAAATGGAGTATTAATCATGAAAAATTTATAATATTTATAAATAAATTATACTTTTAATACATATCATGAATCATGGTCACGATAAAAGAATTTTGTTACAATCAATGACATGGTAGGTCGTATTACTTTGTGCAGGTGGTAGTCCACACATACACGAACGACATTATCATTTTTCAGAGACTGAAAATGTAAGAGGTAAAATGATGTGTTAAATTTTATGAAAAAAATATAAGTGATTAATATCAAAATTATTTAATTTATATCAAGTATATTCATTATATTTACACATATTACCTTTCTTGTAAATCATCAGTAAAAATTTAATCGCATCACTAGATGTGGTGGTAGATCACATTACACACGAGCGACGTTGTCTTGTCCCATATGGATGGAATATAAAAAATGAATATAATATATAATAAATCAATAGTCGTGATTATGTTATGAATATCATATATAAAATTTAAAACAATCATCATAACCAAGTCTAAGAGGAGTTAGTAGAAAACTGATTGACATCGTTGTAACTCATTTTGTGGGAGGGTAGATAGATTTTGGTATGTCATTAACATAACAAAGTATCATTATATTTACGATACTTAGGTTATTATATAATAATGTTTTAGGAATAATTTATGTGGTTGGTGGATGAAATAGAATAAAAACACCCATTGAATAACATTAACTCTTATTCAGGTAACTTTTTTTAGTTTTCACTAAAAGGGATCTTATGTAGGATTGATAGATAAAATAAGGATTATAGAATGAAATTATTGATTTTAGGTATTTAATTTCGTAGTTATTGACTGAATTAATGGTTATTTAAGGTGTGAAGTGGAGAGAATAGGGGTCACCTTTTATAAGCTCGGTGAGTGTAACACATGTAATTTTTGAGAGGTAAAAGGTGTACCCATATTTTCCCCATGACACGAGGGTAAAAAATAGATAATTATATATACTTGGAATATATATGGTTTCAATATTTCTATCTAATATATTCTATAAATGTTTGTACGTCCTTTTAGTGCTTATCATTATTTAACCCACAGTAAATCTATTTTTACCATAACTACGGTAATTAATTTAGTCAATTTTCACTAATCATTTGGGTAAAAAAACTGAATGTAGTTTTTTAATATAAATTTCCCTATTTCAAAATATGTAATCCATTTTAAATATTTCAATTAAATACCTAACAAATTATGAAGTCCTATCCCAAAATGAGATGTGACTTTGGATCCCTGTCTAATAAGATAGAGAGAGGTACTTCATTTAACCTGACTATATCCTTTAGATACTATCGATAAATCCCATATATTATCATTTTATGATTAATGGGAATTAAACATGAATATTTATTAATTTTTTCACATTGAAAATTTTTTTTTCTCTGAGAATTTACTGCTATTCCTACCACAAAATCATTTGAAATATTTTCCCATTTCCACTACATCACAAAAAAGAGAATTAAAAACTTCCTTCTATAACTGTTGTTCTTCATTAACCTACTAAAACATAATTCACTTCATGTTAAGGTTATAAATATATATTTTCATTATACCCAACCATTAATACACTCAAAAGTATCTTCACATCTTAGTACTACATAAATTAATGAAAAATGGATAACTTTGATCTTTACACAACAACTATTTATTTAATTAATAATCATAAAGAAGAAATAATATTTTTAAAAATCATAAACCACATTATTAATCAATATTAAAATCAATAAACATACCCATTTTAAGGGATTATACATTTTACTTCATAAATTGATCCTCCTTTTGAGCTTGCATAATTATTTCTAACAAAGTCAACTACATTGAAACCAAAAACATATTAGAATATTTTCCTGCTCCCACAACTTCTATGAAAAAATTTATCTAATTAGAAACTAAATTGTCATGATCTAAAAAAACATGGTTATTGTTGATTTTTTAACACATAGGGTATAATAAAATTTTTTATCTTTTCATGGATGGTACTGAATTGTGAAATTATAATCCTTGATTATTTCCGTCCATACATTTTTTTCCTTGTTTAATTGCATTTCAATGAAAATATATTTCAATATTTTTTGATGAGTGTATATTTAATAAATTAATCTATATATATTATGCCTCGAAATTTTTTTAATGAAAAACTATGCTATGTAATTTCATATCAAGGGTGAGTAATTCAAATCCTGAGGTTTCAAATGACCTGATGCATAATCAATTACCTGATAATTATTCATTATAACCCAACAAAATCCTAATAATCCAGAATCATCGTAGATTAAAAATTCTAAATGTCTAGAAGTCTTGAAAAAAACTATAGCATTTAAAAATCTTCTATTGAGTTCCTGAAAAAATAATTTAATTCTTTTTTCATTAGAATTATACTCATTGGAAAATTAACTATGTCTATAGTACAGAGAAAACATAATTGATTGAGAATACCACCAACTATAATCATATAATCTAAAAAACTATGAATCATTGTTATAATTTTGGGTCTTTTATATTATTGGAAAAAATTAATAATGTGAATAGTTAATCCTACATTAGAAAAAAAATCTATGGAATGATTTTTTTTCAACCAAAATTCAAACATTCTAAATTTTTAGAATGGTTTCATTTCTTTAATGGTTTTAAATATAGAATTTGGGTACCATTTATATTCTTATAGGATTTTATAATCTAGAAAAATTTCATAAAAACCCACATTCTTGTCAAAGAACTCATTAAAAAATCTATTTATAAGGTCCATAAATATAGTAGGTGAATTGAGAACCCGAAATAAAATTACTAAAAACACCTAGTTCACATGTATTTTATAAACTTTTGGATACAAATTGTGATTCCACATATATTTCTACATATGGTATCTAGAACGTAGCTCTATATTTGAAAAATATTGGGCTCCCATGACATGATCAAACTAATCTTGGATATGATGAAAGTACTATTTATTCTTGACAGTGATTTTGTTCTGATATCTATATTCCATTTAGTGTAATATTGATCCATCATTCTTTTTAACAGAAAACATTATAACCCCATTGTGGCTGCATATGTTGAATGAAACTTTTATCTCAATATTACTATAATTGATTTTTAAATTCTAAAAGTTCCACTCAGTCAATTTTATAAGATATATATAAATATTTTTAGCATCAGGAAGTATCTCCACACTAATATCAACAACCTGATCACTAGTAAAAATAGAAAACAAATTCCAAAATAAAATCCCTGTTTTCATTCACTTCTAGAAAATCACTAATTTTAACAGCTTTATTCTTTTCAACTACATTATCTATGAAATATTTTATACCATCAATAATCAATGTCTCAGATTCTAAGCATGTCATCAGAGGCATGAAATCATTGAATAAAACATTTGGGGATCCAAAATATATCTTATCATGATAAAATCATATATAATCCACACTTAAAATTATATCAATCGATAATGTGGATAGTTCAACAAGATTTGAAGAAAATACCCTCCCACTGTCAATAATATGAAGATTTATATAAATCATGGTTTCTTTAATACATCCAGATAGAGTTTTCACCAAAAAATATATATTGAATTCACGAGTTGAGAATCATAGTTTACATAATAATTTCTCAGAAATTAAAGAACACGAAGATCCTAAGTCAAGCAGTGTATTAGCATAATTATAATACACAAGTAACATGTGTGACACCACTTCATTTGATGGCCCATGTCATGAACCAGCACGGGTCAACCCTGATCCAGTCACCTCATATGGCTCGCGGCAAGTCCCGAGGGGCGTTCCCGATCCCCCCGGGATGGCAACAAGTGTCGTGCATCAAAACATTAATCATTGGGAAAGATTTGGACCATGTGGAAGAGATAAACAGACAAATAAAAACTGATGATAAAAATAAAAACTAGCAGAAGAAAGAAACAAAACTGTATATACCTCCTTGTGACCCTTTGGTCACCTCCCAACTAAGGCCAACCTTGCTCCCATAACAAGCGAATCATCCATGAAAACTTGAGCAAGTGAACCTGCAACTGAAATAATAATATAGGCGTGAGCATTAAAAATGATCAGTAGGAATGCCAAAGTAATCCACATAATCCAACCATGTCCACTTTCCAGAAACAATCCCAAAAAAAACACTAGTTTGCATATACAATGATAGAAAATAGGGTTTTCACATTTTAAATTAAAAGGATCATAATTTACCATTTCAAAACTAACACACGCAAAAACCTATTTTTCCAAAATAATGCATTTCTTAAAAACTGAATTTCAAATCCATGTTTATCACATTTTCACAAAATAAGAACATGTAGTAAGTAAATGCTGAAAACCAAGTGCATGTAAAACTAATCAAGTAGATATAAGCAATAACCATGGGCAATCCTAAACATCCCTAGAAAACCCCTGGACGTACTCGGTTTCAGACTACTTGTCGGCGTGGTACTCCATAGTCAATAACCAACTGGATTCCCTAATAGCCAACAAGTGGCACGCCCCACAAGGCCTACCTACCAAGGGGGAACCAACCCGTCTAATCGGGGCTTGCTAGAAACTGTCACTTGATATTTTAAAGGACACCCAGAAACCCATGGTGGTTTTAGTAATACTGTGTAAGTGGGAGGCTCTGGCGCGCATGACTCATCTCACCGCACTTGCCAACCCCTTACACGGACACCGCTACACGACAACCCTCAAGGGAAGTCCCCATGTAGAGATTCCCCAAAATCATGCACACATCAAATGTTCTTTCACATTCAATAAGGTGCCAACCGGGCCTTCACAACATTAGAACCTTTAAACATTTCACAAATGGGTTGGGTTTCCAATTGGGAACATCCACGTTTCTCAAAATCGAACATAATCATCCCATTACATTTTAAAATTTCAAACGCACCTTTACACCAAACAACCATTAAACTCACACCAAAAGCCAACCGGTCCAACCACGCTTCCTCTCCCTTTTTTTAAACACCAAACCATTCATCAAAAACCTAGTTTTAAGAAAATATAGTTTGAATGTGTCATTTTCATTTGGAGGCACATCCATGGGAGAACCTAGCGCTCCATGGATATGCCAACATCTAATGGAAAATCTAGTTTTTAAGAGGAACACCATAGAACCCATCCTTCATAAAACACTTTAGTATTGAAACCAAACCCGATCCTTTCACAACACTTTTTAAAAGCAAAAATGTCTTTTTCAAACCATCACCATTTCCAAAACTTTTCTAAAACAACTCATAAGTGTATAATTTTGTTAACCAGAAACACACTAAACCAATTTTACATTTTCAAACCCCAATCATCATCGATTTCAATCAAACACATCATAAGGCACTCAATTTAACTTTACCAAGAACCTATGCATTTCATATAAAACAACATCAAAACCACTTTTAGAAATTTAAAACAACTTTATAACCATGTTTGATGTTTTTTATAAATATAACAGAGATGAAAATACTATATAAGAATTAATTGAAAACATTCAAGTGCTCAATGTTTGAATCAAAAGGTAAAATGGTTGGATCACCTACCTCGACACGTGCGAAAACGGTAGAACACCAACGGAAGGAGGAATAAAGCTCCACCGACCAACTACACAACCTCGGTTAACCCATGTCCAAAGCGCACACGACCTTGAAGTGCATATATATAAATATATATATATATATATATATTTTCACATATATATATACAACTATATACCTATAAACCATAGGTATATATATATATATATATCCTGCAATGAAAACAGAAAAACATTGCTAAATCCAACAACTCAGATAAAGCTGACTCTATACCAGATAAAGACCTCAGGGGTCCGTAACTCAATTTCATTATTAAATTGGCCTAAGAATATATAACAATGCATAAAAATATCCTTACCCAAATGTCTGTGATAAAACATAATCGCACTCTATCGCGGTTTTCGGAGTGTGGACCGGCATGTCACGATACATCGCCGTGCAACCTTGAAACCAGAGAAAATATCACAAGAATTTATCAAACCCTAAAAACAAGATATTCTAACCACTTGCACCAAAATCAAACCAACTACAACATTATATCCTAAAATAAAAACCTACCAAACGGAAGAAAGAACCAATCATAGTGGAATACACCTGTGGTTTACTATGCGGGGGTACAACCGAGCAAAAAGGATGGTTACCGGAGGGTGCGCACTGTGAAAGGGGACTCGGTCGGAGGTGGATGGGGCGCGGAAGCCGGGCTCGGCCAGAGGCGACGTGGCCGGAGGTGGTAGGCTGGAGGTGGGTCGGCCGGATGCGGCGAATGGTGGCCAGGAGAGGAAGTAGGGGCGGAGCTGGCCCGGAGGTGCGGCCGACGGTGGATGGCGGCGGACGACGCAGGGAGAGGGGAACAGCGGAGGCGGGCCGGCGTGGACTGTGCAGGGAGGGGAGCAGCTGAGGCGAAGGGCACCGGGGCGCGGCCAGCCGGAGGGGCGTCGGTGAGGCAAAAACCGGCCGGCGGGGGGAGAAATCACGCAGGGGGGGTGCGCCGAAACGGGGGGGGGGAGAAAAGGGGGTCGCGGGTATTAGGTTAGGGTTTTCTTTATTTTATATACAAATATATATTTATATATATATATAACATATATATACTTATATATATGTATATATATATATATATGCCAAATTACATATATATATCTATATATATATAGTCAACCAAAAAAAATTATTAAACCCTCTTTATTTTTTAAAAAATAAAATAACCCATAATAATAATACTAAAAACCTTAATAATAATAATAAGAACAATAATAATAACATTATATAAAAAACATAAAGGTAGCATTTTTATAAGACTAAAGTCGAGCAATAATTAATTACTTTATTTATTCTAAAGTCGATCAGTCGCACAACACGCGTGTCGTGAAGTGAGCGGTTGAGAAAACTGCGCTCAAACCGTGTCACACGGCATCGACCGCTTATAAGGTCAACTGCGTGCTTGTCACGCAGTCTTATAACTCGCGCACAAGTCGCACGTCGACCGGCCAGGGTATGACAATTCTCCCCACCACAAACACTTTCTGCCCTAAGAAAGTCACCAAGCCAAAAGTTAGTATAATTCATGTCTGTGCCCAGGCAAAACCAGAAGAAACTGAGAAGCTCGAGGTGATCATTGCCAACGCAAGACACAGCTGACTAACTCGATCACAATCATTGTTCGAGATTGAGGGGAGAACATGGGAGGGTTCTCCCCACCACAAGAATTTACTAACACGGAAACCTTGAAACTCTGACACACCACCCTTGGGGGGGTAACACGGGAACTCCCCAAACTAAACTCATCCCTCCTTCTTAAAGCTAACGGAACAACTCCACCACTAGGATTAAAAACATTCTGGGAAGAAACTGACACACCAAGACACTAGGAAAGAGGAATCCCCTACAAAACTCAAACACACTAAGTGAAAACTCACGGAAAGTCGTCCGAACTAATAAAGAACTCGGACACAACACCCATAAATTTTACAGAACCATCATTCCCCAAATGTACGCAGCTGAGACCATTCTCAAGACCAAAACGGGTTCGTTTAGTCACAGACCCAATGCCCTTTAAGGAAACTGGATGATTTAGAAACTATACTAAGAGTATATGAGGTAGATTGGATAACAGTAGAACAAGCTCATCATGCGACTGTAACAAAGGTGATCTTACAATGATGAAAAGAATAGAATAAGAATTTTTTTGGATATTTCCCCTTAGAAGGCAAAAAACATGGACCGGACCAAGGTTACACACACTCTCGGCAATTCCTGACTGTGCGCGAGCTTCACCCCGAGACCTGTGGTTGGGGCTCTGATGGCTGAAGAATCTCTTGCCTCATAATCAGGAATTTTCATTCCCCATTCCCCATCTTCCCCTTCCTCTCGACGATTCCAACGACCACCATGGTGGCACGTTTTCAAAGGGATGCAAGATGATGGATTAGAATGCCCAAAGAGGCCACACTAGTGACATGCAAGAGAAAAGTTAGACAACCTAAAAGTCGAAACAAACGGAGATGGTGTCTTGGCGATAGGTTCCTTCTGCATGCACTCTTTGCCAGATGTGGAACATTCACTAGAGACAATTACCATCAAACACACCCCAAACTTCAACGATGGCGAGACATTTCACCTTTACTAGTCCAAAACTGGACCCTCAAACAAACCTGAGACGGTACGAACCCTAACAACCCTGGGAGTTCCCAACCCGAAGGCTCACACTAATTCTACGACCACACAACTGTCCTTAACAGACTTTGATTACTTTTATAGATTGCCAATATGCAAAGAGATCTTAAAACTGGGCATGACTCGTTAGTAACCTTAGTGACCTTTCTGGGCGACATACTCAGAACAACACAAAAAACACAACTTGAATCAGCATCAAGCCAAAACTCAATCAAAGAAACAACTCAATCTAAGGCAAGCAGGCACATAATCCAAGCATATACAGTCACAAGCAAAAATCACTTTCCAAACCCATATTTTCATTAAAATTTTAAAACCCTCCTATGGCACTTTATGAACCATCACATGTGCGTTCATTCAATCCCGCTCACATCATCTGCAAACATATGCCCCTACGCACTCTCCGTACATACCCACACACATGTGACCCTCTTTAAAGAGTTCCAAGGTTCAATCACTTCTTTCCTTACCAAATCCAAACACATACCATATGGTTCCAAACCAATACACTTTATCTTTAAAAACCCACTTCACTAATTTCAAAAACAATTTGGAAGAAACCCTTTTTTTCATTTTGAAATCACTTTCATTTTCAACACACACACACACATAGACTGAGTTTAAAACGAAACACAACAAACTATAAACCATTGGAATGAGGGACTAGTGTCTGTACTTAACTCGGCGACATGGTGGTGAGCCATGCCCCAAGTAAGACATAACACTAAGAGGACCTTAAATCGGGCACTTGGACTCCACATGGGTCACCACCCCAGGTGAGGCCGCAATGTGAACCGATTCACTCCATTTTCATCCCTCAATCCAAAAAAACCAAAGACAAAAGACTCAAATCCCAGACTAACCTTGGTAACTCAGGTCTCGTCACGAGTGGTGGTGATCAGGTACCGACCCGTAACCTACCTCTTGTGCCTCGACAGTCCTAATCTCCTCCTACCAGACATCCCAAATATCAAGGCCCTACTCTGATTCCATTTTTTCACAAACCTGCCCATGTCGACCCTGAGCCAGTCACCCGAGCTGGCTCACGGCAAGTCCCGAGGGGCGTTCCCGATCCCCCCGAGATGGAAACAAGTGTCGGGCATAAAAACATTAATCATTGAGAACGATTTCTACCATGCGAAAGAGATAAACAGACAAATAAAAACTGACGATAAAAATAAAAACTAGCAACAGAAAGAAACAAAATTGCACATACCTCCTTGTGACCCTTCGGTCACCTCCCAACTAAGTCCAACCTTTCTCCCATAATGAGTAACTCAACCAAGAAAACCCGAGCAAGCGAACCTACAACTGAAATGATAATATAGGCATGATCATTAAAAATGCTCAGTAGGAATGCCAATGTAAACCACAGAATCCAACTACGTCCACTTTCCGGAAACAATCCCAAAAAACACTAGTTTTCACATACAATGATAGAAAATAGGGTTTTCACATTTTAAAGGAAAAGGATCCAAATTTACAATTTCAAAACCAACACACATAACAACCTGTTTTTTCAAAACAATTCATTTCTTAAAAACAGAATTTCAAATCCATGTTTATCACATTTTCACAAAAGAAATACATGTAGAAAGTAAATGCTGAAAACCAAGTGCAAGTAAAAGTAAACAAGTAGATATAAGCAATAACCATGGGCGATCGTAAACATCCCTAGAAAACCCCTGGATGTACTCGGTTTCAAACTACCTACCGGTGTGGTACTCCATAGTCAATAACCAACTGGCCGCCCTAATAGCCAACCAGTGGCATGCCCCACAAGGCCTACCTACCAAGGGGGAACCAACCCGTCTAATCGAGGCTGGCTAGAAACCGCCACTCGATATTCTAAAAGACGCCCAAGAACCCATGGTGGTTTTAGTAATACTGTGTAAGTGGGAGGCCCTCACACGCGTGACTCATCTCACCGCACTTGCCAACCCCTTACACGGACACCGCTACACGACAACCCTCAAGGGAAGTCCCCCTATAGAGATTCCCCGCAAGCATGCACACATCAAAAGTTCTTTCACTTTCAATTAGGTGCCAACTAGGCCTTCACAACATTAGAACCTTTAATCATCTCACAAATGCGTTGGGTTTCCAATCGGGCACATCCACCATTCTCAAAATCCAACACAATCATCCCTTTACATTTTAAAATTTCAAACGGACCTTTACACCAAACAACCATTAAACTCACACCAAAATCCAACCGGGCCAACCACGCTTCCGCTCCCTTTTTTTAAAACACCAAACCATTCATCAAAAACCTAGTTTTTTGAAAATATAGTTTGAATGTGTCATTTTCATTTGGAGGCACATCCATGTGAGCACCTAGCGCTCCATGGATGTGCCAACATCTAATAGAACATCTAGTTTTTAGGAGGAACACCATAGAACCCATCCTTCATAAAGCACTTTAGTATTGAAACAAAACCCGATCCTTTCACAACAATTTTTAAAAGAAAAAATGTCTTTTTCAAACCATCACTATTTCCAAATATTTTCTAAAATAACTCATAAGTGTATAATTTTGTTAACCAGAAACACACCAAACCTATTTTACATTTTAAAACCCCAATCACAATCTATTTCAATCAAACACATCAGAAGGCACTCAATTTAACTTTACCAAGAACCTATGCATTTCATATAAACCAACATCAAAACCACTTTTAGAAAGTTAAAACAACTTTAGAACCTTGTTAGATGTTTTTCATAAATATAAGGGAGATGAAAATACTATATAAGAATTAATTGAAAACATTCAAGTGCTCAAGGTTTGAATCAAAAGGGAAAATGGTTGGATCACCTACCTCGACACGTGTGAAAACTATAGAACCCCAACAGAAGGAGGAATGATGCTCCGCAGACCAACTGCACAACCTCGGTTAACCCATGTCCAAAGCACACATGACCTTGAAGTGAATTAATATATATATATATATATATATATCCATATATATATATATAACTATATATCTATACACCAAAGGTATATATATATATATATCCTACAATGAAAACCGCAAAACATTTCTAAATCTAACAACTCAGATAAAGCGGACTCTGGACCAGATAATGACCTCAGGGGTCCGCAACACAATTTCATACTTACATTGACGTAAGAATATATAAAAATGCATAAAAATATCCTTACCCAAATGTCGGTAATAAAACATAATCGCACTCTATCACGATTGTCGGAGTGTGGATCGGCATGTCACGACACATCGTCACGCAACCTTGAAACCAGAGAAAATATCACAATAATTTATCAAACCCTAAAAAAAATATTCTAACCACTTGCACCAAAATCAAGCCAACCGTAACATTATATTTTAATCTGAAAACCTACCAAATGGAAGAAAGAACCAATTGAAGTGGAACACACCTGTGGTTTACTATGTGGGAGGACCACCGAGCAAAAAGGATGGTTTCCGGAGGTTACGCACTGCGCAAGGGGACTCGGTTAGCGGCGGCTGGGGTGCGGAAGCTGGGCTAGGCCGGAGGCGACACGGCCGGATGCTGCAGGCTGGAGGCAGGTCGGCCGGATGCGGCGAATGGTGGTCGGGAGAGGAAGCAGGGGCGGAGCTGACTGGGAGGTACGGCACCTGTAGTCGGGTGCTAGTCGGGAGGTGCGGTCGATGGCGGTCGGGTGCTGGTCGGGAGGTGCACAGACGGTGGATGGCGGTGGACGGTGCAGCGAGCGGGGAATAGCGGAGGTGGGCCGGTGCGGACGGTGCAGGGAGGGGAGCAGCTGAGGCGACGGTCGTCGGGGCGCGGCCAGCCGGAGGGGCACCGGTGAGGCAAAAACGGTCTGGGGGGAGAAATCGCGTAGGGGGAGGGGGTTTATGTCGAAACTGGGGGGAGAAAAGGGGGGGGATTAGGTTAGGGTATGCTTTTTTTATATACAAATATATATTTATATATATAACATATATATACTTATACATATATGTATATATATATATATATATTCCAAATTACATATATATATTTATATATATATATATAGTCAACCAAAATAATTTATTAAACCCTCTTTAGTTTTAAAAAAATAAAATAACCCATAATAATAATAATACTAACAGCCTTAATAATAATAATAATAATAAGAACAATAATAATATTATTATATAAAAAATGAAAATGTAACATTTTTATAAGACGAAAATCGAGCAATACTTAATTAATTTATTTATTCTAAAGTCGAGCAGTCGCACGACATGCGTGCCGTGAAGTGGGGGGTTGGGCAAACTGTGCTCAAACAATGTCACACAGCATCGACCACTTACAGGGTCAACTGTGTGCTTGTCGCACAATCTGATAACTCATGCACAAGTTGAACATTGACCGGTCGGGGTGTGACAGCCCTTCATAAACCATAGTAGTAGAAAAAATTTTTTGAACAATTTCGTTATTCTAGTGATAATGATTTTCTGCCTGAGTTTCTTAATTTAGAAACATATTAGAATAATGAACCAACTCATTTCAAATAAAACATATCACTAATAAATGGATATTAGTTACCCTATTCCTTAATTATTTATGATTATCTTACATTCAATCATGAGTCCTATGGACAAACATTCCACAATGGTTACACTTCCGAAATTTAATTAATCATTCCCAAGGGTACTTTTTACCCCACAACCAGAAGATGGGAACTTCCTTTTCAAACAACTAAATTTATTTGTTGTCTGTTTACTCATCACAAAAAATAATCACCACATCAAAAATTAAACATCACAAGGCATATAAGTGATAGAAAACTTCAACTCAACATTTTAATTAAAATGAAAATATTTATCAAAACTATTAATTAAAAATTTTGGAAAATCTATTCATAGAACTGATTTGAATCTTGAGTAAAATACTACTATTTTAAAATCAATATCCCAGAACAATTATTGTATATACCTAAAATTTCTTTTAAATTTCACTTCATGCAATGCTAAAATATCAATATCATTTCCCTAAAATTCTTGGAATTTGTTTTCCATGTGAATTAAAACATCCTTATATAAATAATTTTCAAGGAAACTATACTTAAATGTTTCCAATTACATGGAATTTTGATCATCATTCCTACTATAATTCATAACCAAAGACCACCATCTGTTGGAATATACTTCAAAATGATAAATGGTAAGAGTTACTGTAAGGACCGAAAATGTGACCAATAAAAATCCCCCTTGTAGATTTATTTAAATGTCTTACTATATAATATATTTATAGAAAACACATGAACTTATGTGTTTTTATAATATACTATTAGACTTAATTGACCATTAAGAATCATTTATAATGATAATATTTCCATTGAACATTTATCACATGATTTGTATTAATATAGGTTTTTATCAAAACCAATTAACATTGAAAAAGGGATTGATGGCCCTGACCAGTAGGATTGTACCCTATGAATCCCATTATTCAGTTTTTCGTATGAAGATAGACTATCAAGTCTTTTTCCTTGACCAATCCTAAGATGACATCTAAAAACATAATATTGTGCAAAAACATTTATGGGATAATTTTGGATCGTTGAGATCTCGACCAAAACCATGTTCACCGAACAACCCCAAGAATGTCCCGCCATCACAAGTCATACTCTTAGGGTGTTTTTTGGTGTATTAAAAGGATACGTATCAAGAAATTATAAATATGAATATGTAAAATATTTTTTTATAGAATAATAAATATATTTTCAATCTATTATTTTTACTTTATAAATGATTTTTATTTTGGTTAAATAAAACAAAAATATTATTTTTTGATAATATTGAAATTTAATTAATTAATTTATTTTGATTAATTAATGAATTTTTGAAATAATTTTTTTATTTATTATTAGTAAATAATACTTATTATATATAAATGGTCATCTAATTTTGTTAACATCAAATCCAATTTTTGTAAGGGAACGAAAACTGTTATTGTCAAAAAACCATAAATTATTAATGATGGTTTGTTTTATTTTAAAAATTCAAATTCAAATTTTATAATAATATTTAGATAAAATTAATATTAGTTTTTGAATCATAATGTTAAAATTATATATTGTTTAATTTTTCATAATTTTCGGAGAGTGCCAAATTTTCTGGTAACAATTAAAAATCATATATGTAAAATTTGTTTATTATGACATAAGAATTACCCAAAAGTGATGTAAATAATACTATAAATGGTGTATATGAAAATTTAATATTTTATATTTAAAATAATGTGATTTTATGTATATTTTATTAATTTTATAAAGACATAATAAATGCTCATAAACCATTAATATGTTTTATGGTTTTGAAACAATTCTTTAAGAGTATGACTCACCTCTACATAAGAAAAGGTGTCATTTTATTGTGTTCGGCGGTTGTCAATTTAAAATATTTAATAACACTCCCATTTGGTAAAAAAAATGGGAAACCCCATGGGATTATTTTTTGTTTTAGTTATTCTATTATGTTGAGTAAAAACCCAAAATAATATATAAATCCACACGTTTTCCTATTTAAACCCACCCATGGTCCCATATATTTTCACTAATACTAATTGTATAATTTAAATACTCTTACCTACACTATCTATGGTCCTCTAATGATTCCCCCAATCTCTAGAGAAGACCCTCCCTATCTAAAGTTCCAAGATCAACATGATTCACTGAGAGGGGGATGGGGTGAATCAGTGATCAATTTAAATCATTTTACTAATTGATTATTTTCAATTAAACCTCTATGGTAATACAAAGTCTTGACCCACTCTTATTTTTTTACTCAACTTTATATTTAATTATTCTATAAATATAATGGAACACAACACAAGTATTAACATTGATTGGTTCAAATACCTACTCCCTATACTGTTGGTCATTTTCCACAACACAGATTCTCCACAATAATATTATTATCAATTTTAATGGTCGATAAAGAGTCCCAATGTTTCTCTAATGAGTCCCACAAGATTTTATTTATACTTATTCCCATAGTGTCACCATTTTCCCACTTTCCTACTTTAGCGTCCCATTGAATACTTCATCTTGTCCTCAGATCTCATAGGGTAATTCTAGTTCTCAAGTCACACGAGATACATTCTTCTTAGTTCTCTCTTGATATACTATAGATTGATCTTATTCTCTTACCAAAGATGATTTCTAAGTCACACTTTACTGTGTATCTCTTCATGAATCTTTGATGGACTTTTGTAAGGTCTCTTGTCCTTTCTTACTAACTCTAATCAGTTTTATGATCAGTTCTCAGTTTCACAATACTGAGGCAATTTTTTTTATTCTGATGAAGACCCGACCTCACTTATGTGTGCACCAATTATGCCCAAAAATTCTTTAAGAATAAGGATATGTAAGAATAATATTTCCCAATATTATCACTATCCCACTTCTTCAATCCTAAAATACTTTCAACTATGATACATGATATTCATTTAATTTCGTCTATATTTAGTCTCATTTATCATCTACTTCGTCCATGGATTTCATGTTATCCATACTTATTATTTTTGGATAAAATAATTCTTTTCACATGTGAATGTGTTTATGAATTAATGCATGAATGTATAATGTGTAGTTTTTCAATCCAACCACACACTGTTCACTTGTATAAATATTTTCGGTTCAATGTGCTTGGGTCATGCAATTACACATGCACTGTTCACTTGGTTCTTCTTTCTCAATATGCGCACATTAAATTTCTTCTACTTTGGATCTTTTCCACACAAACTCTTGTTATTTTGATTTGTGTTCAATGTATCTTAGTCATGTGAATGAAATTTCATTTTTATGTGTGTATGGGCATGAATGGGATGCTTGGATGCCTGTATATTTTAGATAGGATGTTATGAAAACTGAATAAAACTCCTTTGAATCTTCTTCTCAAGCTTTCATATATGCACATGGTCTATTTCACATGGATTAATGAAAACATTTTCTATCTAGAAACATGAAATCTCACTCTTCACATGTGCACATCCAAATCTTCTTCTTTATCTTCTTCTTTTCTATCTTTTAATGCACATGAGACATGAATGTTATTCCTCCTCCATAAACTGTAATTATAAATTCACAAACACTCCAATATTCTCCTTATTTCCCACAAAAACTTAATGGGTACAACCAGGGTGTGTGTGGGTTCTCAAATGGTTCGTGAAAACAGGTGGGAGTTCTTACCTTTTCTTTGTGATATCCATGAGTTCATGGTTATTTTTCATTACAGAGAAAGAATTCATGGATCTTCATTACAAAACCAGGAAGGGTTTATGGATCTTCCATCATAATGATTACCAAGTGTGAAAGTGCACCAGTAGCATACATGTAGAATTACATTCCCAAAAAATGATGATGATCCGTGAAAACATGTTGGTTGCTCTCAGTTTTCAGTGCACATAGGGTGTGACTACTTCCTTTTTTATAAGGACAATTCAAGAGTGCGTAGCCCTGATGGAATGCTTGCAGATCCCTTATGCTTTGCATAGTAGGGCTGTATGGAACCTTTCTCTATATGATTCTCTATTTAAAATAAATGATATATCTTTTCAATGTTTTCGACAATCGATCACTGATCAATGTCTCTCTATTTAATGGCGAGTATTAGCATTTCTCAGAATTCAAATCTTGTGTGATATGCCATGGGGCTCAAATTATTGAATGTCTGAGATCCTCATCATTAGAATATTCAAATTAGGATGAGATATCACATTTAACATGGTTTTTTTCTCTTAAAGACAGGATCTATATTTCTCAGGAACATGTCACATGCATGCATGCATGCAAAACCTCTTCATGAAAATCAAATGGAAAATCCTTGGAATATTTGTTTTCTATTGGCCAATGTGGTTTTTTAATTTTATTTTCATGCATTAAAATATAATTTCACTCATGTGTTGGTTTAGTCCAGAAGATCCTCACGCATTGAGGTTTGATCAGCAAAGAATTCCTAAGTTTGATCAATGAGGCATGACTTCATCATTGGAAAAATGCGGCATCGTGTAGTCTAGAGGGAGAAGATGATGTCTTGGTTTCACCTCAGCCATTGGATCAACTATGGACTGTCTTGATTAGTTCATGGGACATGGTATGGAGCATTCAGTAATGATCTATTGTGAGATTATATGTATGATGAAGATTTCACCCGCATTTTTAAAAAATTGTCCTAGATTGAAAACAACAAGAGGGTTCTTCATGGTTTATGTATCATGTTGTGGAAGCCCTTCCCTAGATTACTGTCTACCCATCCCTAGTACCGCCATGTACCAGCTCTTGTAGGCGTGATATGCGCCCAACCTATGCCATGCCACCATGCAACCAAACACAATGCTGCTCTAGTCATTCTCTCAAGTGCCCCTGTGGGTGCTATCTTGTGCACGGGCCTGGCCACGTTCCTTCCTTTTGCTTCCTGGATGGCGTTGATGGCCTCCCATGGGTTATGTTTACCCTATCCCACATGTTCCTAGCATTGAAGCTCTCAGTTGGTTGGTGTTTGGCCCAATATTTTACGTAACCCCATGAAACATGCTTATCCACTTCGTAATCCACACACGTATGGACACACTTCTTAATCCATAAAACCAATAAAACTATTCTCCATATATCCTCCTCCACCTTCAATTATTTTTTGGAATATTAATTCCTAAGGAATTTCAAGCATGTACCCAATGTGCAAGTACATTTTTCACATCTCATAAACATTTGGTATTATAGTAATATTTTCAAACTCCTTATCCAATCTAGTACTAGTTGATGGTTCTTCCATGTTAATCATGTAATAAATTATTGCATGGACTTCTTCGTATAGTGTAACAATGTAACTTCCAGTGACACATCTCTTGGTACATATGATCAGTTTGATCAATGGTATAAATTAGTTATGGAATGTTTCCAAACATGGAATTCGACGTCATTTTATATAGATTCTCCATGTGACATAATCTTTGAAAAAACATCCCCTCTTTATTCATCATCGCCATCACAATCACTACCTTTCCATACACATATTGACACCTTATTCTGTAAAAAATCAATGCAACAAGAAATGTGATGATTTACCCAACGAGATGTCCGAACTAATGGTTAGAGGAATCAAGAACATCATGACGATATTCTGCTGGATGACATAGGATTGGATTAGAAACAAGTATTAAGAGGAGTTTTAAAATACACCTATGAAAGAACATGTTACAATTGTTACCTTTATGTGATAAATTCCACTGAATATCGTTGAGCATCTGATCCCTTAATCATGGAATAATGGATATACTACATTGTTAATATCTTCTCCATCCTTCAATATTATGAAAAAGAGATGGTTCATCAAGATGTCCATCACATAGTGGGAGAAGCTGATAAGTGGTGGGCATTGATCAGGATTATATATCATTGGGAAGATATTGTAATAATTTATTGAAAGTAATGTTGGAAAATATTTTCCAATAAATATTTTCCTCACATTCTCCATCTTTAAATGGATAGGTATTTCCTTTTCCCTCAAATATTAGATGATGAATCTATTGGGAGTGTGTGGAAAAATTCACATGAAATTAATTATATGCCTCTGTATTTTTGTTACCACTTAATTCATGTTTTCCCACTTCTTTTAAAGCATAAAACCTAGTCTAAAAAATCCACATTGATCTGTGAATTTGGTTGCTGTGTGGAAATTGTCGAATGTGCCCCCAAATATAAAATTGTAATCAGAGATACTCATGTGTATCATGTGTATTAGAAGTAGAATGTGGAGTTTAATTTTGGTGGTCATATGGTGAAATATAATAGTTCCAATTAATTTCATCGTCCCACTTTTCTACTATGCGAAAAGAATAACACCTAAAATTCCCTAAAGAGGATGGAGAAATGTTATAGGTACAGGATGGAATTCCACATATATAACAATTTTCGACAAGAGAAACCTACAAATGAGACGTTGGAAATTAATTCTCCAATGAAACCTCCTCGCATAGTTTATTTCTACAACTAAATGGAACCCATTAACATTTCAATCCAATTCACAAATCCAAGGATCATTATAGAAAACCAACATCCTCCATGGAATCAATGAAGAGCTTCTTCCATCGCATCAACTAAGTTGGATTCTGACAATGAAGTGGTGATAGGTACACTAGTTATCCATTCAAGGATAGATAAAATACATTTTGTCTTCGTTAAAATCATTCATTCATATCACAAAGGTTTAGTAGAACTATTCAAACAACAACACAAAGCAAGTTTGTGGAGTTATTGGTGAAATCAATAAAAGTTTAAATTATTGTATCATGAGTATATAAATCCTAACCTATCACAATTTGTGGGCTCAAAATTCATGATAAAATTTTCATACTACATTTGGTAGAATTTGACGTAATTCTAGGAATGTATTGGGCTTCCCAATATAGGGCTAACATATAATTCCATGATAAAGAATCAATCACTATATTATGAATGTTCCCCTTATTGTGTACATGTGAATGAAAGAAGGCGAATCTTCTATAGCACCAAAATCTAAAACATTTTTATTATTTAACTATGAGAAATCATCCCTATATCAAATGATTTAGTCTATGTAAATAATCATCCCCTATGACTTTCCCATTTTGAGGGAATATACTGATGTGTTTTCTGATGAATTTTCTCAAGTTCCTCATATGAGAGAGGTGTAATTTTCATTCAATATTATACTAGAGGCATTAAAATTATCTAATACTCCATATAGAATGGTTTTTATAGAACATGATGAGTTGGAGGACCAAATATTTGATAATCTGGAAATAGGGTTCATACCCCAAAGTGCCTCACCATGGTGTGCCCTAGTGTTCTTTATCAAGATGACAGATGGGTCAATATTCCATTGCATTGATTATCTGAGCTCAATATAATCCTGATAAAGAAAAATTATCTTATTCTATATATTGATGACTTGTTCTAATAGATTCTTGGAGCACAATACTTCTCCAAGGTCGATCTACGATTAGGATATTACCAATTTATGGTGAAGAAGGATCATATACACGAGACTAATTTTTGTTCAATATACAGGAACTATGAGTTCATAGTGATTCCTTTCAGGATCACTAGTCCTCTATAAATATAAATGGACATGATGAATATATTCTTTAAAGATTTCTGTGAAAGAAATTAAACAATCTATATAGATGATATTAAAATGAACTCTAAATCCAAGGAGGAGCATGACGATCATCTAAGCATTTTGATAAATAAATTTTGCAAGGAAAAGCATTATGGAACGGAAAACCTGTGTGATTTCATGTTAATATAAGTATCATTATTGGATAATATCATTACAAGAAATGGGACATCTAGATACCCTTCAACGATAGAGGAAATTGAATAATGGTTCAGGCCAACATTTGTGATAGATATTTGTAGTGTCCTTGATTTATCCTGGAACTATCATCGGTTTGTGGTAAACTTATCACCATTTTCAATCCCAATAATCAATATAACATGGAATTAGTCATGTTTTCAGTGAGTTATTAATTATAAGAGAGTATAAAGGTTTCAAAAAGGAGTATTATAACTAATCATTTTCTCACACTACCAATAAGTGGATAATTTTTCTAGGAATTTTGAAATGTTTTGAAGAAGTTCCTTCATTGTTTGTTAATTTAAAATGGTAGACTCAAATCCTATAGTTTAAGGAATATGAATTTAACAGACATAACTACCCAACATAAGATCAATAATTGGCTGTAGTAATAGTAACATTGAAAATATTGTGGCATTATCTATTTTGGTATAAATGTAAAATATATATAGATCACAAATTCCTCATGTATATATTGTCACGAAAATAGAAGAACATGTATGAATGAATATGGTAAGAGATGATTAAGGACAATAAATTCTCAATCCACTGCCATTATGGTAAACCAAATATAGTGTCATATTCTCTATGTAGAAAGTATTTTCAAATTCCATCATTAATATGAATTGAGAAGGATCTGATCTTCATATATTTTGAATATATGGACTTAGGGATCATAAACAAAAGTACATCATAAATCCTTTAAAAATTTATTTGTTAACCATACATTATGGAGGGGTTAAGATATTTTTAAAGGGATTATGTTGCGATTCATTAAAATTTTGAAATTATAAGAAATGGGAAATCCTTTGAGTTCATTGTTGATATATAAGGAGTCTTGATATTTGGTTCAAGACTATGTGTCCAATAAAATCCTATGTTATAGAAGGAACTATTGGATGATGTACATAGTTTTACCTTATTCATTAACATAGGAAACACCCATACATATCGAGATCTATGGGAACACTATTTCTTAGACAATATCAATAATCCCATAAAATATTATTCATTAAGATGCATTTAATTTAATAAAAATTAAATATTAAAGGTAATAAATTTAAATGGGTGATGCATCCATTCCCCATACCTTCATGGAAATGGTATAAATTACCATTAAATTTGTCACTAGACTTCCAAATACATCAAGATGGAATAATTATATATAAGTTATGGAGGATCTTCTTACCAAAACATCTCACTTTATATTTTTTTAGGATTATTTCTCGCTAGATAAAGTTTCACGAATATACATCAAATAAGTGATGTGGTTCAATGGAAAACTCTCAATTATATCTGATCAAGATCCCATATTCAGGTATATATTTTGGAAGAGCCTCCAAAATGCTCAAAAAAAATAGAGTTAAACTTCATCACAACTTATGGACCTCAAATTTATGGCCAATATGTGGAGACTATACAAACACTTTAGGACATGTTGAGATCATGACCATGTAACATAAAAGGAGAAAAGACGACAAACATCATCTGGTGTAGTTCTCTTAAAACAATAATGTACACTAGAGTATCCAATTGGCTCTCTATAGAATCTCTTTATGGGAGGAGGTATAGAACACCTACTTGTTGGGATGAATTTGTTGAAAGATAACTTTTAGATCCTGAAATAGTCGATGAAATTGTGTAAAAGGATAATACCATTAAAGATCACTTCATGTCTACTTATAGTCGAAATAAACTGTGATGGAAATCATTTAAAAGACCTAGAGTTTGGTGTGTGAGACAAGGTATTACTCCTCTAAGAAATAAACTAATCATATTTGGGTGTAAGGGTAATCTTATTAAAAGATACATCAACCCTTTAAGAATATTTATCACATCTGAGTGGTGGCTAATCGACTAAAAATCCTACCGAACATATCTGAAGTACATGATGTATTCCATGTATCCCTCTTTATTAAGTACATTCCATCCATATCACATGTACTGAGTTCAGAGGTATTACCATTATAGAATGATATTTACTATCAATTGAATATAGTTAATATATTATATCATAGAGAAAATATTCTATGAAAAAAGACAATTCACCTGGTTAATGTGTTGTGGAGAAAAACAATGTTTAATGAATCAGGATGGGAACAAGTGGAGGGGATGAAATAGAGTTTCCCCCATCTATTGTATAATGTGAAATGAAAATTTTGTGGACATATGTATTGGGATGGGGGAAGATTGTATGAAACTCGAATCATTTAAATAAAGTCACCCATTTATATTTTTCAAATGTATTATTATTTAATATGGTTATAGAAAACCTATGATCATATATGGATGTGTTATATACTATCTCATTTAATTTACCATTAAAAATAATTTATGTTCATAATATAGTTATTGATCTATGGTAACATTGTCATTATAAATATAGGAGTTTAACATGTCCAATTAGAAAAAACAAAGTCAATTACAGAATCAATCAATAGGATCATACCCTATGAGGACCATTTATCTGAGCATATGTAAGAGATGGAATCTATGGGATCCTACCATGACAAACACCAAGCTAAGATCTAAAAACACAAGCATGGAAGAAAAATTATAGGGAAGAAGTTCAGTATCATTGAGATCGTGGCCCAAATAAAGTTAGCTAAACCACCCCATGAATGTCCCGCCATCATGTATCTTAGTCTTTGAGAGTTTTCGGGTGTATTAAAGGGACATCTATGATGAAACTATTAATATTACCATGTATATCATTTTCTATTTAATATTTAATATTTTTCCTCCAATTATTTTTACATTATAGACGATTTTTTTTTGTTTCAATAAAAAAATATTATTTATGGTTAATATGAAAATTAAATTATAAAATCTATTTTGAGGAATTAATGGATTTTAGAAATAAATAATATTTTAATATAATATTATTATTAAATAATTTTTATTAAATATAAATGATCATATAATTTTTATGAATTCAAATGTAATTTTTATAAGTGATCGAAAATTATTATTTTCAAAAAAACCAGGCATCTATTTATAAATTTTGATTTTATATTAAAATTAATAAATAACTTATTTTTAAATATATTTATATAAAATGAATATTTTTTGAGATAATAATGTTTAAATTATCAAATACTGAATTTTCCATTTTTTTGGACATTCGAATTTTTAGATAAAAAATCGGTACCATATAAATGTACTTTGGGTACAATGACATAACAATGAGCCAAAAGTGATGTAATAAAATGTATAAAGAGTTTAAATGAACAAATATATATTTTACCTTATAAATAATTCAATTATATATTTATTTAATTAATTTTATAAAGCCATTTTGAATCCTCCAAAACCATTAAATATATTTTAAGGTTTTAAATCCATTTCTTTAAGTGTCTGAATCAACTTCACATAATATAGGGTATTATTTTTTTATGTTATTCCCTCATACATAATAATTAATTATATCCCCATCCATTTGGATGAAACCCTGAAAAAACCATTGGATTATTGGTGTTTTTTTATTTTAATTTTTAAATTCTAAAACCTAAATAATAATTAAGTCACTCTACCTATTATATAATCCAGGGATATATCCCACTTATAATTACTAAAAATTATTTTAGTACATCCATAATAATCCATACACCACCTAGAGTCCACCCACCGTTCCCGCAAATCTATCAAGAAGCCCCTCCAATGCATTTGTAGTCCCATAGTCAAGCATGGTATTTTTGTATTCTCATTTCCATTCAAGCACTTATTTTTTTTGCTATGTCACTCAAATTAGAATTTATTTTGTTGATATATGCTCTTCAATATTTCCCTTACTTTAAATTTAATTAATAAATGATTATGTACGCCTTTGAATCTCATTATGCCTCTCATGATCATTTATGTACACATATTATCATGCTGATATATAATTACGATTATTTTCATTATTAATGATTCATTATTATCTTATGAATTCTATTTCCAATTCATAATTTTGGGATATTTCTTTACATAAACCTACTATAGTGCATTTAATGTCAAAATAATGAGAGACCCTTTTTTCTCACATCAACCCGTTATATTGATTCTTATTTGAATCAATTATGCTGCATAAATTTCACCACAATATTCCAAACCAAAATAATTGTGTAATGAATACCATACCCATTTCAAATCAAGGTTATTCAAATTTATAAACCTATACTATTATGACTTGGTACATACATTTATATATTATAAACTCTTTAATAATGGAATAATATACAGTGATGAATGAATTTGTGTTGTATGATTATGTTTCACTCATAAGTATGAGAATGAAATAAAAATGAGGGGCGTGCTAAGAATTATATAGATATCCAATACATTGGTTATTGTTTTTTCCCATGAGACATCATGTTGGGATAATAATTGAACATAATTAGTTTAAGGGAAATTTTCTTCCATGATATCTTGTGGGGTTTTCTTGACATGTGTTTATGTTACAATGTTTTATGTTTTTTTCCATATTTCCTATTTTATGATTATTATGCCATATCATGTATCATTGTTCATGTTTATGATTTATATTTATTTATGCCACATTTACCTGACTATTATGTATCATGTATTACCTTATTCATTGTTTATTCACTTACATCTAATTCTATCTCGCCAAATTCTAATGTTTGTCCCGATGTTATCCCGTGTAGTTTTAAAATCCATGGAATTTTAGAAGCATTTAAAAGATATTTTCAATTTTTTGTTGTATCCCAATTCCATATTGTTATTATATATATTTAATTCCCAAAAAACTAGTCTTCTCAGTCTTTCATGTTGTATTATTATTAAATATGAGTAAATAATCATGACTCAATTCGTAATAAAGATAATTTTTTTATAGTTACCTTTTGATGTTTTGAACTTCCTATGGCTTAAAATATCATCTCTAGAGTATTGAGATATCATTCAGATACCATAGGGTCATATGATCCACTAAATATTTGGGGATATTTCTTTGTAAAATTATCTATAAGAAATATGTTACTTCATGGTTTATCAGGTTCCCCTCTATAATGGGTCCCACCATCATTTATAGATTATGTCAATAAATACACCTCTAAAAAATATATTTTTTATTCGTACCATCTTTTGATGCTGAATTGGAAGGATATTTTCCTCTCAGTAATTTATCCTTAAAGCTACCTTATTTATTATATAGAAAACCAATTTAAATAAACATAGTTTTTATGAAGAGTCATAGTAATAAATAAAATTATATATAATTTAAACGTATCCAATAATATAAAATATCTTAATGTAATGTTGTCCGCATTATTCTATCATCTAATGTTTTATAAACCGTCACATGATCCCAACTATACGGACCTGACCACAATCATATCACAATTTTGAGATTTAAGTCATTAATTCATAATCCTATATTTGGGGGACATTTTAAAATTAGAGTTTTAAAGAATTAGGTCTTAAGTAATACACAATATAACTATATAATAAAAAGTGAAAACCTATGATTAGTATCAAATTTCCCACTATATAAAACATTTAAAATAAAAAAATGAATATTATTCAAAACATTCAACATGACCTCTTCCATTCTCATACCCACCCGTAAATCATGTGAAAAAAATTTATAAAATGTGTGATGATCGAAAAAAAATATTATTAATGGACATAAAATAATAAAATCAGTAATCCTGTGAATAACACGAAAACCAATGAAATACATTTTCATGAAAACATATCTTTTTACTCAAAATGAGAATTATCATTCGTTGAAAAAGAATAGTTTTCATAACATTCAACAAAATATATTTCCTTGAAAACTTGTTAGAAAGAATTAAAAAGACATGTAGGTCCCTTGCACATATTCCCCTAGAAACCTAATATTACCCTTATAAAACCCATAGAAATTGTAATAAATATACATAAAAATTCAAATATAATATTACCTAAAACATAATAATTACACAATTCATCACAAAATTATATATGCACTAACATCATAAAATATATCAAGGGATAAACCTGTGCTATCTTAGTACAGTCATTTCAAATAATTTCCAAGAACTAAAACATGAATTAAAATTTTTATACTTTAACATTTTGATCATGAAACATTACAAAATGAATTTTAAACTTGTATGAAAATAACTTTTGGATATCAAAATACCCTTATATTTTGATATCCCACATTCAATAAAAAATCCACATATTATTGAAATAGATTTTTTAATTGAATTTAACATGAAATATTTAAATGTAATTAATAAATAAAATAATGGTCATAGAGGTGTAAATGAACACTATAGTCATGTATTTTAAAATATAAAAATTAATTTTATAAATTTAAAATCATTATATATATAAAACTAAAACAAATTAATTATTAAAACCATTTAAATAAAGTAAAAATAAAAAAATTAATTTATAAAACTTTTTTGTTCATAAAAAATCATTCTTATAATCTTTTTCAACGCAAGGACATATAAAAAATTGTTTGTAATAAAAAAATTAAATCATAATTTCTTTAATGAAAATTTCTTATCACTTTGAAAATATTAGAATCATAAGCCTCGTGAGATAATAAAATTAAAAAACTACATTAAAACTTTGATAATCTTAAAAATAATTAAATAAAAAATCAATTGGACTGTATATAAACCTCATAAAATAATATAGTTTTGTAACAAAAAAATATGTTCAATTAAAAGAAATTAAGTTGTATTCCCTTTCCTTGAATCGGACATCTCGCGTACATTTTTTATCATCATGAATAATAAACCTATATAAATTATTTACAGTCCTAAGAAACATTTTCATGTGTATTACTTCTTTTTTCCCATTATTTCCTTGATATATATGATTTGATAATCAATTAAGTTTACATCATAAGTTTCTATGATATTTGGATTATGTGGTAAAAATGAATTTGGTGTTTTCATTATGGTCAATGTGTTCATTATTTAAACATAGATAATATAAATCATGAAATAATTATAATATTAGTACATTAATTATAATTTTATGAAATGACATTAAATATGGTTTTGGGAAAGGAAGTGTGTTACAATAATGGATAACATAAGTTGTACGTTCGCAAGAGCGATGTTTCCATTTTTCAATGATCAATATATAAAAAAGCTAAGTAATAATTTCATAATTAAATAATTATTATAATATCATATATACAATATTATTTCTTTAAATATAATTATATATATCATCCTTGTGGTTTGGTGATGAAAAAAGAGTCACATCGCTTCTTGAAGGCGGAAGTCAATATGTAAACGGGTGTCGTTGTCATTTTTAAGTGAGTAAGAGGGTATTGAATAAAATGATATATTATCTTTTTAGAATTATTAATATATAATAAATATCATAATTATGCCATTAATATAACTTATATTCTTATATTTGTCTTTATTATAGTTGATGTGAATTATTATTAAAAAATGAATCACAACATTTCACAAGGCAGTAGTCTGCCGTACACACGAGAAACATTATTACATCGCTTGACGAATTAAATGTAAATAAGTAATATATGATAAAATGACACTCTTGGTATAGAAATTTTAAATATGTACATTATAACCATCATCATACCCAACTGTGAGAGGTGGTAAGGGAAAAAATGACATCGGTTTACAAGGTGGTAGTCCACCGTACACAAGAATGATGAGTTTGAGACCCATTTGATGGAAGAGGACAATGAAATAGGTTATTAAATTAACATAATAACACATAATTATATTCAGTATTCCTATTTTATTATTTTAGAATGGTTTATGAATAATTTATAGGGTTCTTATAGGAAATAAAATAAAATATGTTTGCTGGTGAACATTACATCTTCTTTCGCTATCTTCATTTGGATTGCACCAAAATGATTTTTAGGTTGGATTTATTTCTAAACTAAGTATTATAGGATTAGTGTACAAATTTATTGATCTTATTTGGGTAGTTATCGTCATAAAAAAATGTTTTTTATGGTGTTGAGAGGGGGTGATAGTGAGTGGCCTTTTATTAGTGAGGGGAGTGGCATATATATAATTATAGTAAACAAGAAGTATGGTACATGTTTTTCAAATCACATAAGGGTAATAAATTGAGTATTATTGTGCATAAAACATTTTTAATTAAAAATATTGAAATTAAATTGATTTTATACACGTTTTTGTGTCATTTTAACAAATCTATTTTTAGTATAACCCATGGTAAATAAATTTTCACCATAACCATTACAATTAATATTTACTATTTTGAATATTAATTCTTGATAAAAAATATGTTTACCATTAAATATAATTTGAATTATTTTGATCCCAAATATGTAATCCATTTTAAAAAATTCAATTCACAAAATTGGAAAAATTAAATTTTAAAAAAAAACCCCTGTTGCATTTAAACGTCAGGTTTTCAAGAAGTGAATTTTTCTAGAAAAATAAAATTATATATCAAGACTATGACTAATAAAAAAATTCCTGAATATAAATTAATATTTTATGATATTTAATCTAAAAATTTAATTTAACACTATTGTCCTTAGGGGGTATATTTATTAATTACTACGTAGAAACTATGTTAATTATGAAACAAATTTTAGGAAAACACTATTTTTAAACCCAAAAACAAACTTATAAAAAAATATAAAGTTGTTTAGAAAGTAATTAAGATGGTTAAATATAACTGAATAATTATTATTTTACTTCAATTCGTATTCAAAAAAAATAGTCAATTTAAAATAGTGAAATTATTGAAAAGATATGGCTTTTTGTATAAAAATCTGTATTTTCACTATTCTCTAAAAAATATATTCTGAAAGACCCAAAATATTACTCTATTTAAAATTTGATATCATGATATAAAAAATGATTTTAATTATTTCATATTACAATTATAAAATGTATAAATTAATCATTTAAATAAAACCATACAATATATGATTTTAGTTATAACTATTTCCCTTTTTCAACAATTTCATAATGTTTTTATATTGACTATAACTAAATAAATAATATCAATAAATATAAAAATGAATTTTTATGCAATTAAAAAGGTTTTCAAAATATCAGTCACAATATATAAGATTCACTATTCAATAATTTCAATATTATTCTATTTCTTAATTCCATTCCCAACTACAACGAAACATTTATGCATCTTTACCATGATGTTACTAGTTGAAAAAAAGATTATTAATAAAAAGGAATTATATCTCATTAAATGTAAAACAATTAAATGTTATTGGGATATATATTTTCATGTTTTACACATTATTCTCATAGTGTCACATGATGAAATATAAATATATATTTTCTATTCATTGAGTAAGACAAAAACTAGAGTTTATATTTTTTTAAGGGACTCTATTTACACCTAATTTGAAAATGAAGACATTTATTTCTTTGGAATTCTATAATTTATAGACATTAAAAAACATTGACACTAATGTCTATAAAAATGACTTCATCCTAGAACTATAAAACTCATAGTATTCACCATGAAATGTCGATGACCAACTAAAGTTCAAATTGTCAGTCAGATTAATGGTAATTCCTTCTATTAAGATACAAAAATATCTTCTCTATTAACAACTGTTAGTGTAAGGTCAACATAATGTGACCTCACAGTCCAAAATGACACATAATAGGTTCACCAAACCCAGTGGTCCACATGGCCTCAACCGTATCTCCACAAATGAAAGAGGCTTCTTACTAGAAGTGGGGGCTTAGGCTTGTCTATGGGGATATTATTCCCTCATTACGAGAGTTTAGAATATAGGAAAATTTTAAACAAAGGTAAATACAGAAAGAAATATATGTAAATTGAAGGAACAATCCAAATAAATACAATAGTGATTATAAGTGAAATTAATGGAAAAAGATACAACAATTAATGATGATATTCCATACATACAGAAAAATAGAAAACATGGATACAACGCAATAGGAATAAAATGATCCAAAATAGTATAAATGAAATCAAAAAAAATCCCAAGAATCTCGATCACTAACTCGGTCATCTACTATTAAGCTCCATATTAAACAGTAATCACTCATATGTTTGAAACCATAATATTCCCTTTATCAACACCTGCATTCATATTATCTACTCTAGGTACCAAACGACACCTTGAGAGGGTGTGAGATAAATATCAGGGGGCCTCCTCCAATGGTGTTTATAACATCTAGCCTATGTAAAGGAATATAATAGTGTCCATGAAATAATATATAAATTAATGTACTATAATTTAACTAAATAACCATGTACATTCTTTATCCCTTGGATAGTTACTGAACCTACAACCAATTCATAGTATGATTGTTACCAGTTTCTAAATAATTCAAATTTGAATATTAGTGATGGTTACAGGATGTTACAAGGAAACTTGTAATGATATTTAATAATGAAGTTCCATGGTAACATCCATGGAAACATATGCCTAAATGGTCAGAAAATTAGTAATAATGGTATCCTAGAATGGGGGTAAGAGTGTAATATAGGTATCATTGTAAAAAAGAATCCACAATAAGATTCTTAACAAGTACAAGTAGTTCATCCAAGGTAATCTTTGGAAAATAAAATGACTGAGCCCGATGGGCATTAACCATTAAACCTACTTGTCAAATAAATATCCAAAGAGTTCTTTAAAGGCATCCTATATTACTACATGAGGGATACTATGATGTAATATTGGGCATCCAAAATTATACGAGGATCTTGTTCTATGTGGGTTTCAACATAATCAAGAGGTATACATAAATTCAGAATGGGGACTTTGATTGCTCATGGAATTCCTTGAGGAATTCAAGGATAACATGAGTCAGGAAACTCTTATTTTTGAAATTTTCACATATATAATTTATATAGTTCAATCCAATACCTTTAATAAGTGTGACAAGGCTAATTGAGAAAGAAACCATTTAATTAATCCATAATTTATCAGGAACTGCCTTTGGATCAAGCCTTTCCATTCATTAGTGTGATAGACCATGTTACATGCCACCCTTTAATAAATTCATAATAAAGAATAATTGATTAAGTTTCACTATGAAAACTTCCATAAACATGGTATGGGTTGCTACAAACATGAAACCTATTATTTATTCATATTTAATTCATTCTAGTTATATACATAGTATACTTCCCAATTTACCTTTCACATTTAATTTTCAAAATCTAAGAACATACCTTTGGTGGGTCAAGTGGAAGTGACATGGTATATCTATTCACAATTTCATGATACAAAATGAATTTATTTTTAGGACGCCTTCCATTAGTGTTCTCAAGTGGGAGCCGACTGGGACAATGACATAAAAGTGTCAAAACACCAAAATGAAAATTTTAGAATATCACCCAACTTTGGGTATTTGGGCATTATATTCCAAACCAAAAATAATTAATCATATATATGGAAATTTTATTATCATATGGTTTAACTGAATATAATAATGAAATATAAATTCTATAAATGTTCACGATGAAATCGGTGGGCCCCACACGACAAATTCTGAAATCAACCAACATGATGGATGAGTTATAGAACACCCACAGTAGGTTTTATAACTCTCATTCTATATTATAATTATTTGATTTGGCTTATAATGATGTAGATATAAGAAGAATGAAAAAAATGCTCACACCTCGATACCTATGTCGAGAGGAAGAGAGGAGAAGAACACCTAAAAAGTAATCGAGTACGTATCATTGTGAATCCAATATGATGAACAGAATATGGATCAGATCTCGGACAAAAGTTATCATTCAAACCTTAACATAGGCCTTAAAAGTGCTCAAAAAATGAGAATCAATTAGGTTAATATTATCAGAAATTAGATTATAATAAAGGAGGAGTCGTAAATAGATCATTAAGGGTGAAATAGTAAAATTATCCTTCAAATAGACTATGAATAGTTTCTCTGCATGGTTTGATAAGTCGTGCGCAAAACATGTATGAGTACCTAGGAAAAGGGGAACTTGTATAGTTAGGCTGTATAGTTAGGAAAAAATGTCATAATTGTGCCTTAAGGCTCTATCTAAAAACACCACTCCCACATGGTTTACTAAAACTCGTGTTCCAAACCTTGTTTTCGGAAAAACAAAAATTTGGTATGGGCTTCAAAAAAGTCACGTACACCATCTGGACCTTCAGTAACTCATTAGGCTTCCATATTTGGTACAAAATAAAGAATTATAATGAAATTTAAAGGGCTAATACTTGAGTGAAAAACTGGCTTCTTATTGTCTTACACCCTTAAAAGAACTCATCCCCGAGTTCAAATTCAAACGGTAGAGAACACTATCTGAGAACCACTCTAGCCATTGGGTATGACATTGGTATCCCTCTCTAAAGTCTCATCCTAGACACGACCATGCTTCCATAGCACCCATACCAATGGGACAGATTGGCCTCAGAGATCCTTCGTTCTCAAGTCACAAATGCATACTGGATACTCCTCAAAGGTATCATTAGTCTCTAACTAAACATTCTTAGGATCAAAGGTATGAGATAGGTCGGCACTGCACCAGCGAAGCTATGATACATAGAAGATATCATGAATTCCATGGTACCTCTAAGGTAGTAGAAATAGTTAGGATATCATCCCAACTCGCTTCAGAATGTCAAAGTTCCCAACATAATGAGGAAATAAATTCCCTTTATTTCGTAACCGTCTATTCCCTAGCATGGGAGATACCTAAAGGAAAAAAATTACCATGACCCCAAACTCTAGATTTCATCGACATTGATCAATATAGAATTTATATATAGACTGAGAAGTATTCATATTCTTTCTAATCAGCTAAACCTACTCTGAAGTCATGTAAAAGATATATGAACATAGTAAGGCTTCCACTCCTACCTCCAACAAGCACAGAGTTGAATGGAATGCCCTAAAAAATGGCATAAAATGTATCCATTTTAATTGTCACTAAAAATCTATTATTTTAGTCAAACTCAACGACTGGGATATGCTTCTCCCAAGAATAGTCGAATTCATAGATAGATGCTCGAAGCATAACTTGTAGAACTTGTATTTTCTGTTTTGATTGACCATTGGTCTAAAGGTGAAAATATATTCTTAAATGAACATATGTTCCAATAGATTGATGTAATCCCTATATAAACTGTGATGTGAAACGAGCATCCCTATCTGAAATGATAGTAGGTGGGACCTTTTACAGTCATATGATCTCGCATACATGCACTCTTCAAATCTCATCGATTGAGAATGTACCCCAAAGAGGCATGAAGTGATCCATATTAATCAGTTTTTAAATGAAAACCCATAAAACATCACTATATCAAGGAAACCTGGGAAATATGACTACAAAGTCTATTGAAACGTCTTCCCATTTATATTCTGGTAATGGAAGCACTTGCAACAAGCCCGCAAGTCTCTAGTGCTCTTCCTTCACCTACAGATAGGTGGGCCATATAGATATAAACCATGTTTTCTAATCTTTCATCATAGTGTGCCAATACTAGTGTTTCATATCCCAATAAATCGGATATATAACTGGATGACAATCAAATTTAGAAGTGTGGGATTATTTAAAAAATTCCTCTCTAATATCTACAGGGACCCATACATATCCTAGAATATGAAGGATGTCGTCTCTGTCTACAAACCAATCCAGAGGTCGTTTATCTCCTGATACACTCTCACGAATAACCAACCCCCATCAATATGAAAATTTTATAATCTTCACCTTCTCAAGGAAGGATTTGATAAATGTCAATGATGAGAGTTAATACTTCTCATGACTATCATGAGAATCAAGATGTTTCTCAGAAAATTGGACTATTAACTTCTAATCATCACTAGCTTCTGTTATGACATGTGTTCGATTATTTCGACTAAGTAAATCTTCAGCACATTACCCTTCCTAGGTATATAGGCAATATCAAAATCAAAGGATTATATATTCTTTACACATATTCACTATTTGAGGTTTGATTTAGGTTGTGTAAATATATATTTGAGGATATTTTGGTCTATGTACACCACAAATCTCTCACATTATATATAGTGTCTCTAGTAATGTAAGGCATGTACAACAGCTATTAGTTGAATTTTATGTGTCAGTTAGTTCCTCTTGTGAGGACTCATCTACCATGATCTGTATGCAACGAATGTCCTCCTGCATCAGCACTGCTCCTAGGTCAATTCCTGATGCATCACAGAAAATAGTATAACCTATGACTAGCTCTGGAAGTTTCATAATAGGTGTCAAGGCAAGTAGCCCATTCATCCCCTAAACGATTTTATCATTTTTCTCTGACTATATGAACTTGATATCCTTATTTGTAATACTATTACGTGGTGAATAATGGTATGATTCATTCTATATGAACTTCATGTAATATCTACCCAGCCCCAAGAAACTCTCAATATCAAAAACATTTTTGGGATTATCCTAGGAACCCACAAAAATAACGTTAATGGGTCAATAGATTATCCATATTCATATATAATATGACCAATGAAGGGAACATTTTCAATCCAAATGTGTAACATATAATGCTTTCCATAAAGATGATGCTCTCTTAGTGTACTCATAAATATCTCAAGATGACAGACATTGTCGATGTGAGTGTGGAAATACAACAACAGTCATCCACAATGACTACGGAAAAAGAATCCAAATTGGGGTGAAAACCCCTATACATTAGAGCCAAGAAAATATTGGGCAAATTCATAAGACCGATTAACATATTTTGGTACTCATGCAGACCATGCCTACTACAGAAAGTTGCATGAGGTATGTATGATGGCCTTACTCTTAAATTGTGATATCCCTACCATAGTTCAATCTTAGAAAAGACCCTATCTACCTTGAGTAGGTTGAAAATATTATCTATTCAAGGTAGTGGATACTGATTATTGACTATATGTTGGTTTAATCATCTGTAATGAATACAGATACGCAAGGTTCCATCCACCTTCCTGGTGAAATGCATTGGAAAACACTAAGAGGAAGTAGTGGGCCAAATAAATACTTTGGCCTCTAAATTCCTTTAACTACTTCTTGAGCTCATGAATCTCTAGAGGTTACATCCGGTATGGAGTAATGGACACTGGAGTTCCTCCTAAAATAATCTTGATGATAAACTATACCTCTCTCTAAGAAGGTAATCTAGAAAAAACATCAGAAAATTCGTCACATCAACAATCCATTACAAGGTTAAAACATACTGTCTTAAACCCCGATCCTCTAGGATGATATTTTAAATATATGTGGTCACTCCACCTAACACATGATGCTATTTTCCATCTTTATCATCCTTGAAATCCCCCTCACCCTTATGTAGATAACTACTGCACTCTGGTGATGTAAATGATATATTGTAGCAATAACAGTCTATAAAGGTATGATACATAACCAACCAATCCATCCCAATAATGACATAAAATCACTTAATATTAAGAAAAAATATGTCCGATAAGAATGTTTAACTACTTACCTCAATGATAAATTCCCTACAATGGAGTATTCCCTATGTTCATATCCTTAGCTACGTATCTAGGTTCATTATACCATATTAATACTATATCCTTAGTCTGAGACATTCCACGATTGATAAAAATATGAAAGAGTTTAAATAAACTATTTTAAATAAGTAGATACTATAGTAGATACCAAAAGAATAGTACATCATACTATATATGGAATAGTAGCCAGATCCTCCGGTGTTGGTTGTAATGCATGCAATTGGCCTGATCTATGTCTATCTTCAATAGCTGGACTACCATTATCAAAACTACTCTTACGGTGGTGCTGGTGTTTAGGGTACTAGATACCCCAGTGATGACCACCTATTTGATCAGTCTTTCCAATGTTATTCCAACTTCCTACTTGAAATGTCGAAAAAGAGCCTACTCCTGAAGGTGGAGATGACACTGATCCTATTCCACTTGATGATGGTGGAATGGTCATGAAGAAATGATGAAGATATCACATACTGCTGCAAGCCTGAAACTCCATTAGGTTTCTTCCACAATGAGGTTTTCGGTTCCACCATTGTCTACACTAATGACACACAATGGAGCTATCAAAATATTTACTATGTTTTCCTTTTCCTATATAGAAACCTCGAATGAATGCTTCCTTCCACCAGAAGAAACATTGGCATATTGTGACACTGGTCCTATATGCCTGGTAATATTTTCCACCCTCAGATTACCCTTAGTGATAAGATATTGATTGACTATTTCAAAAAAAAAGTAGGTAGGTGAATGAAATTCACCTATATACAGATGGCGTACATAATCCCATCATCAAAGCATCTACAATGGGAAATCACATGACTGTCAAGAAGTTGTTCAATAAGATGAATGTATGTGAATCACATTTAATATTCCATAATAGACATAGAACCTTATTCATGTTGTATGAATTCTATGGGTATATCATCTATCAGTTTCTGATGAATGAAAAGATCATATAAAACAATCTTGATTTCATTCCATATAATGTCATAATGGTGATAATCCTAGGTCACCATATCATACCAAAACTTGGCAAAATCCCAAATCATGTATTTAGAATGATTGACCTTCTACATTGGAGATGGTTCCATATGCTTAATGATAGACCAGATGGCCTCAAGACAAGAATCAATAGCATGTGGACCACTATCCCCTGAGAAGGTAGGAGGATACTTTTGAAGGAACTTACGAGTCATATCATCCATCGTAGCTACAAGATCTGGTGAACCATACATGGGATTCATCAGACATAGTAAACTATCATGAACTTGCGAATCCATGCCCATATCAGTGATAGTAGGCGGTGCCTCATGTGGCACTCCTAGAGTTGATACTGGTGGTTTAGGGTCCACTATGTCTAGATCATGATCGTCTCCAGCTTCCTGGTGTACTAAACGAGGTCATCGTGTTGGAATTGGTATACAAATGATAAGAACAATCCTCACAATAGGATCTAAATAGATCTATAGAAACATATACAAATGCAATCCAAGGAAAAATTCACTATCCATTCTATACTACCGCAACTACTTGGTTAGACGGCTAGGAAGAAGTAATTTCTCAAGTGTAAGTTTCATTTAATTTCAAATTTTATTACCAGGTACAATCATTTATTATTCATAAATATGATAGTTTAGAATAAGAACATGAAACCATTTCATTTTAGAAGACATGTTTTACATAAAATGCATATCAATTCTTTTTGAATCTGTTCCCATACAACTTATCATTGAAATTGAAACGCATTTATTTATATCATAATGGATTGAGTTGGAAAATTACTCATCCTAACCCATGAGGGCCTATAAACCTGATGAATTGTGATATCCAATAACTAAATCACAACCCAGAGTAATACCAGCCTAATATAACTATCACAGCACCACACAACAATCACAGTCATATCACGAAATTTAATGTTGTGAAATGCACCTATATGGCATGCAAGTATGCATGACAAGTGAATTCGAGGTTCCTATAATGATGCATGTAACAATGGTCCTTACCCACATATTTTTTCACAATGGATAAAATTGAATCTAAATGAGATTAGTAATCCAAAACATCCCACATCATGTTCATCACCCAATGGTTTAATAATGTCAACTATAATAGAAAAAATAGAACAAAAATTATATTTTGGGTAACTTGGAATTTACCCCGATTATGGGTTCACGACACCCAAGCTTGACATATGAAAAAGTCCCATATTTCTCTAAATATCAAATATATTGTCTCCAAATAGGAAAGAAGGAAATGGAACTCCTATGATTCCACTTTCTGACGTCCTAGATTTGGGTTCCACTTAATATGTTCCCCGAGCCTAGTAGGCCACATGTTCTCAAGTGCATCTCCTAGATTGCAAGAGGCAATCGATTAGATGTGAGGTCCAATGATGTGTCCATGGAGAGACTATTTCCTCATTAATGGATTGTAGAATAGTTAATAAATGTAACCAAATGTAAATAGATTAATAAATATATATAAAAAGATTTCAAAAAAAAAATAGATACAATAACAACAATAACTTAAATAACGAGAATAACATAAAACAAATGACCATTATATTTCATGTATCTAGAAAACTAGAAAACATGGATACATGGTAGTAGGAATAACATTCTTCACAAAATTATAAATGATATCAAAGCTTCTCCCAAGAGTCCCATGATTGTGCTTGGTTATCAGCTATCAAGATCTATCATAACAATCAAGCAATCAAGTGTTTGAAACCATACACTTCCCTTTATCTACACATTCATTCATATAATCTACTTCGGATACCAAATGGAACTCGAAGAGGGTGTGAGATAAATCTCAGTGGGTCGCCACCAATGGTGTCTTTAACATCCAATCTGTGTAATGGAATATCACAACATAAAAGAAAGCATATATAATGTAAATTATTATAATTCAACTAAATACTAATGTTCTGACATGTTCCCTTAGATGTTGTTTGAACTAGTAACCAATTCATTATGTGATTGTAACTTATTTATACATAAAACAAATGTTAATAATAGCAAAGGTTCCAAGATATAATGAGGAAACCCATAATGATATTTAATAATGATGTCCCATAGTAATAAGAAAAGAAATGTAGAAGTAAAGGGTCACCAAACACCATAATAATTGTAGTATGTAATGGTGTAAGTGTGTAATGGAAGTAAAATAGTCCATGGAATTCTATAAAAGGTGCCTACCGAGTCCAAGGAGTTTGATTAAAGTAATATGGGGCAAAGAAATGACTAGGTCCAATGAGTTTAACCATGGAACCTACCTCTCAAAGATGGATCCATGGATTGTATCCATGGAATCCTATAGTACTACAATATACTTCTAATGGTTTCATACTAGGAAAACAAGGTTTGATAGGAGTCTGGTTCTATACGGGTCTCAACCTAAAAAAGATGTACACTTTTATTTGAACTTTTGTTTTCAAGAGCTCAAGGAATTACCTTACTAATCCAAGGAGAAATCGAGTGAGGACACTCCTTTTTTAGAAATGAATTCATATATAATTCATAAGGTTCTAGACCATACCTTTCATTAATTGAACAAGGATAATTTATCATGAAACCATTTATTCAATTCATTATTTATCAAGATGTCAATATGGATCAATCCTTTCTATTCATTAGTGTGATAAGGAAAGGTGGCTTGAATCTCTTTAATAAATTCATATTTCATATTCAATAATAAATGTTAACTCCAATACCTTCAATTAACATGGTAAGGGGTGATATGAATATGCCACATATTATTCATTCATATTTAATTCGGCAAGTTATATACATAGTATAATTTCTAATTTCCCTTTCACATTTAATTATCAAATTTAATGAACTTACCTTAGGCAGGTTAATTTCAAGTGACATGGTAATTCCATTCACCATTTCCTGACATAACAAGAATTTATTTTAAGTAGTCCTACCATTAGTGTGGTTTAGCTGTAGCAAACCCGAACAATGGCTCAATAGTATCAAAAAACTAAAATAAAAGCTATGGAATATCACCCAATACAGGGGTATTTAGGCATTTGGGGATTAAGCACCAATAATTAGTCACGTATATGGAAAGAGTACGACCATATTGTTCTAATGAATTTAATCATGCAATATAAATTATATGAATGATACCCGATGAAATCTGTGGGGCCCACATGACAAATTAAAAAACTAATCATCTCAAGGGAAGATTAATATACCACCAACCTTAGGGTTATATGCATCTAATCCTCTCATATCAGTCTAAAATTAATATTATTACATATTGTATCTAAAAAATGGGAAAATTATCACACCTCATAAACTATGTTCTAATAAAGAGAGGATAAAAACAACTTAAAAGGACTTGAGTACTTATTGTTGTGCATCCAACATGTTGAACGAAAGATTAATCAGATCTCAGATGAAGGATATCATTGAATCCCCAGCTTAGGCCTTCATAGAGACCCAATATGAGAGAAAAATATGTTAATACCATACTAATTTATATTAGAATAAAGGAGGTGGATTAATTAGATCATTAAAGGATAAATAGTAAAATTACCCATAAAAATACCATGTGCATGATTTTTTTGCTTGGTTTGAAAAACCATGCACAAAACCTATGATTGGTAAAAGGAGAACCTGTAAATTTAGGCCACACTATTAGGTAAACCGTCTGCCAACCTTTTAGTAAGGCTCCATTCAAAAAGACCCTAGCTTGTTGGTTTGAACTAACCATGTGGCCATCATGAAATATTTTCTATAAATCATGCAACATGACTTGTTTCCCAAAAAAACTATGTTCCATGCTCTGAACAAGTTTTCGAAACCCTTATAATGTTTACTATCTTTGTATGAATCCATATTATATCCAAAATAAATAATTACTCTGAAATATAATGGATCCATACTGGAGTGAAAAGACGAGTTCTTACAGATAAAATACCCTTGAAACTAGAAAACTTAGTATACTATGATCAAAATAAAATGAATAAGAGTACAATATGATACCATGTTTTGTTCAATAATCCAAAACATTTGGTTAGTATAGGAGTTTTGAGTTGTATCAATTAACAAAAATACATTATTTTCTATCAACGTGCATGATTTCCCAAATTTATATTATATGTACAAATAATAATTCAAAAATCTAATTATAAAGTTGGAAAAATTTATTAGAAGTTAAAAAAATAACCTATACAATTATTGTTCATAGTATAAAATATTGTAACTGGGTAAATAAATTAACCCAAGAAAATATAAACAATTATTGGATAATAAGAATTATATGAAATGAACTACATGGATTTAATGTTAAAGATTTTTAAACTACAAAAATGAAATTATTATCAACAATATTCCAATCAAAGTAACCCCTTTCATTAATCCAAAATATCTTGAGGAATTATAGACCTCATCCTATGTATCCCATTTCCACACCAATATTTTAAAGCTATATACCTGTCAGATAATAACATGTTTTCAAAAAATGAACCTTTTTGAAGTAAATCTCATCAACATCAATAGGTTGATCTGGCCCTAATATCCACTTTTATGTCACAATTAGTCTTAAATTCATCATGGGAAATCTTTGAAAAAAAGGGATTGTAAAAAATATTCTATTATTATAATATTTTCACGCAAAAATGATCATAAAACATTATAAAAGAAGATCTATAATCCTTATAATGAAACCCCCAATGCATTATGGATCAAAGAAAAAACACACAAAATTTTTTTTCAATATAAAGAAGTCATATTTGTGAGATAAATCTAATAAATCAATTGTATTTATTTCTTTGTTATTTTTTTCTTAGAATCCTAAAATTAAAATTATTGATTAAGCAATAAAAACATCAATTTTCATGTTCCATGAACTTTGATTACAATTGAAATATTATCTTATGCAACACATGATATTTTTATGGCTATGACTTCTTTGTCTTTCACCCAATAAGTTAACTCTATACTCTATCACATAAAAGAAATATATTCTGGTAGATGAAATTTTTAATTAAATTTCATCAGATTATATAATCATACAGTAAGTTTTTATACATAAATACATAAATAACAAACCTTAATCTAAATCAATATCTTAATTAAATGTATTTAGTCTTTCAAAAACCAATGATTTAGAAACGGTTGATTGAATCAATAATTGTTTTAACACCACAATCCAGAAACAAAAAACTTTAAAAAATTGTTGAAGGGTTACTATATATTCCATGAATTGAGGGACTATATTGATATCATAAAGAACACACCATTATGGAATCCACATGACCTTTCATTTGAAAAATACAATGTTCCCATTGAGTAGAATGTAACCGTAATGTTATTTTGAAAATCCCCATATAAGTTATTGAATGTTGTAACCATTGAAACCTTAACCATGAGTACAATCAATCACATAAAATAACACACATTCTATGTGAATCTTGTCTTATAATGACCCATGCATTTTTTATAGTGATCTCTCATCATTTAAATCAATAATTATCAAATTACATAAATATCTTATCCAGAATAATATAGGTCTATTGCATTGGGGAACTAGTAAACATAATAAAAACTACATCACTGGTGTCTCAAATTATATTATTAATAAATAAGTCCCTTATTTGAAATATCATCCATAAAAACATTCTTCAAAACTAGGGGAAATTAAAATATATGAAATGGTGGGTTCATATCACTTCAGGTAAATAATTAATGCATTAATAATCACATGATTATAACATGAGAATAAATGTATGAAAACATGATAATGACATTTTAAATTCATTCCACTAAAATCATAGATCATAATCATGAGTCATGGAATAATACTTGTAATTTTATAGGGCATGAGTACGAGATAATAAACAGTCCTGAGAATTTAATGAATGTCATTTTCATAATATGTGAGTTTTTATATACACATAAACACATAACATTTTAAAAATGTATAAATATAAATAGGCTCACCAACAATGTTAGGGACATGAAATCATGACCTCACCAAAAAATATTGTCATAGAACCAAGTACATTCCTAATCCTATAGAGATGAAATCGAAGTCCAAGAATAATCATATGTACCAAAAAAATAGTTACACACAAAATCTTTTGGATATGAAAATAATGTCTACCCATAAATTTCTGGACATGAAATCTAGTTCGTGCATATCATATTTAAGAAATGGGTTTTCTATATTTAACCCAATCATTATAGGAAATATGGGTCCCACCTATCAAATAATGAAAATTATACAAATATGTTCTGATGATCATAAATCAGTCCTCGTATTAGATCCCATGAAAGGAAACCATTTTCCCAAAATTTTGGTTATAACATATCCTGGGGAAAAGAAATCTCTTTCATAAATATTTTATAATTTCACATTTTTATACCCTATAGAAGATGAATGGGTTTCATAATAATATTTCCATCATAATTTTAAACCATCTATAAAAACAATAAGGATGGAATCCCGAGATCATATTATTATTAATTAATAAGTGATATCGAGGTTTGTTTCAATTGATGAATATAAATACCATTAAACTTTTCTCTAGGAAAATATATTATTCAACATAAAAATAAATTAATTAAAATAAAATAAATATTTTTTTTTGAAAAAACACTTTCATGAAAATAACCATCATAACTTGTAATTTAATCTTCAAATCATTGATCATTAATAATAGTTGGAAAATAAATCAATAATTTTTCCAAATAATTGGGATAACATTTTATAACCTATATATCCCCACTACATATTCATTCTACCTATGAATATAGTCTCTAACTTCTTCAGTATCATACATTGTTGGCTAATGTAGTTCTTCCACCAATTGAGATAGATTTTGGATGGGATGGTGAAACATTATTATCTAAGACATTAAATATATAATTTTATTTTAATAGAAGATATAAATTAAAATTACTTATTTTCCCTTCCCTTATTCTTTAATTTTTAAAATATCAATCTTATAACTTCTTGAAACTGTATCCTCTGAATACAAATTTATTTGCGTAATTCTATTCTAATACTTCATCATCAAATTTTTCATCTGATCAGTAATTAATATAAAATATATATACAGGTTTTTGTTGATACTTTATTCTCATTGATTGTCTGGTACATGTTCTTCTGGTGTTATTTGTACATTTGATAACTTTTTCACATCATGATAACTATATATTAAATAACATCATCTCTTTAATCTAATGATAAATAATTGATAAGGAATATCCATCTAATATCTAGATTATATCATGTTCTTTCCCATGGATGATGAACTATTTCTATGTAAAATGAATAGGCTCCATCTAATAACCCCTTCATTCTATGTTACCTCCTTTAACAACACATCATCCCAAATAAGAATTTATATAATGAACCTTGGCCAATACATTCACTCGTATCTTAAATTTTCTATCATTACACACATTGGTGAAACTATAATCATATCACTTCATTACAATGAATCATCATTCCATTATATAGGAAATGTTTCCCCGAAATTTCATGGTGAGGATTGTACATCATTTTAATATTCCCGTAAAAAATTATTTTAAACATGTTTAGAATACATGGTTATGTTATTAAATGATTGTTTTGATAAAGATGGAAATAAAGTCAATTTTCAATAATGATATGTTTTGGTCTCCTTTGTACATAAGTGGATGGAAATGTAATGGAAAATATGTTCTCCAGAAAAATAACATATTTGACTAAAATTATAGAATTTCAGGATGGCTATATCATAATAATTCATCATCACAGACTAAATTATAAATAATCTTGGTAAACAATTAGATTTGAACATAAAACCCTCACTACTTTGATAACATTTGTATCAGTATCCCCATGAAAGAAATAACTATAAATGGATAGGAAAATAATAACAAAATTCATAATATCTATCATAAAATACATTCATTTTTAGTACATACACTACATAATAAAACAATCAGTGAATACGATATGTGTCCCATGGACATAAGGGTTTAAAAAATCCTTTTCCTTGGGTTGAAATTCCATCATACGAATTTGAAACTACAATATAAAACAAATACATATTATAAATATATTCCCAACCCATAATCATATATATCATACCATTTATAGTTTATTTAAAATGGTTTTTCATCCATTTACTAACAATTCATCATTAAATATCATTGTTTCAGGTGATATATCCTTCTTTGTTTATGAATGTTTTTGTTTATTAGTTTTGGATATTTTACTCTTTTCATGTTTCCATCATATTCATAACTTTTTTATGATTTAAATATAATATAAATTTATTATTAAATTTTTTTTGAGTAATCCATGAATGGATGGATTGTATAATTAACTACACCATTCTTGTAGATGATATGTCATATATATACAATAAAATTTTTCCATTTTTCAACAATTGAAACGAAATTATGGTAAAAAACTAAATCACCATTAAATAATAAAAATTATATTGTATATATATAATATAATTCATTAATTATATCTTTTTTACATTCCAAATAAAAATAAAATAAAAAATTAGTCACATCGCATTTGGAGTTGTTACTCCACACCTAAGCATGAGTGTAATTTTAATTTTCTAAAGGATAGGGACGTAAGAAGTTATATGTGATATTATTATTATTGAAGTATAATAATTTCACTATAATTATATATAAATATTAATCACATCATAATAATCATCCATAAAATATTATGATTTGAATTGAATTGTATCACTTCATGGAATCAGTAAGTAATTGTTATGTACAAGTAATACTTTCACTCCAAAAGTAATGGGAAACAAGGTAAATAATGGTGATTCCATAATAATAATAAGATTTAACTATATTTATAATAGTGAAATAATTCTATTATGATATGTATGATATTTTTATATGATATAATAAATAAGTAAAAGGAGAGGGCTTGATTAAGTTGATTACCTCATCATGGAAAGAACTACTTTTAATCTATTGTTTATGAATTTACAAGTAGACTTTTGGGATGAAACTAAGCTCTATAATGTCTCTAGAAAAGTTTTTAATAGAATTTGGAAGGCCTTAGTTGAGATTAAATGATCATAGGGGTGTGATGAATATAATGGTGCAGTGTCCTTTATAAAAGGTAGGGGAAGAATACAAATCAAATTTAATAAATGAATAAATAAAATAAATTCCATAATCATGATAAGTAGCACCATGCAACCCAAAATTCAAATATAATATTTCATATGGTTGAAATAAATCTAACAAATCACATTTGAAAAAAAATTAGGATAAAAATTAAATCCATATCCACTAGTTGAAGAATTGTAAACTCATTCTAACAATAATGGGAATAACAATACATTTTACCATTATATTGTTATTATATGACCTAAAAATAAAATGGTCAATCTAAAACAATTTTGATATGATGATTAAAAAATGAAAATAATTATATGATTTAATTTCTATAGGTGATAAAAATTACATTTAATATAATTATAGAAAATGATTGGAAAATTATATTATAGAACAAAAACAATTTCACAATAAAAATAATTTTACCTTCCAATGTGTCAATAAATTGGGTTGAATGATTCATTTTAGTGAAATAATAAAAAAAAGTATGGTTTTTACACTTTTTTATCAAACAAAAACCCAATAGACACATCCTTTAATTCTATTAATTTTATAGAATAAAAAACAATTTTAAATTTATATAAAATATTACATATAATTATAAAAATCATTCATGTGCTCAAACATTCAAAATAAAATAGTATAATAAATTATTTTACACCCTAAATTGATGTTTTTCCAAAATAAACACTCCCCAATATGATATTGGAATGTTATTATTTAAATTTAACCCATATCACTATAGTTTAATCACCCAATAAAATTATTTTTCCCTTAAATATGGAAAAATATTTTTAATGTTTTTATTATTCATAATGATCAAGATTTAAGATACCAATATTATATAATGTAAACTATTTTGGATAAAAATATTTATTACATTTATTAAATTTTAATTTAAAAAGATGAATAATTTAATTTAAATTTAAACAGACCAATGTGACACAAATAAGTTTTGAAAGAAAATTTTTCCATATGTATAAAAATGTTTTTATAGACGAATTAAACATAAAATTTATTCCAACTACATAAATATTATTAATTTCAAAATAATTTAATTTATTATAATTTTAAATAAATTTATACAGAAATTATACTTTTTAATTTCCTTTAATAAAAAGACAATTTTAGGTAAAAAACAGAAATTCCACTATTCATTGAAAAATAATTCTTTTCAAGAAACTATCAAAAAAATCTAAGAGAATTTATAAATTATTATTTCAAAAATTATGTCAATTTTTTCATATATATTTTCTAAAAGTTACATAAATTAATTTTCGTCACCAAAATTTTAAAATATCATTTTTTCATAAAAGAATTTTCGGAGAAAAAAAGGTTTTTAATAATCATTCATAACTTAATTATCAAAATTTTTTATTTATAGTAATCATTTATACATATTTTAAAAAACTTATTTATATTCATTCAACAAATTTTAATGGTTAAGAAATAAATTTCATATTATATTATAATTTTTTAAAAATATACTAAAAAATATGCGGGGAAACCCCTTTATTAAAAAGAGAAAAATCACACAAACCCTTTTGTGGGAAAAGGGAGAACCCAACCGAAATCCAAGAACACAAAGGCAAAAATACCTATGAAACAATATCCCTAATTCCCAACAGAACAATACCATTAAAAATAACATGACCCAAGGTCATAATGTCCCTGAAACAAGGCAAAATAGTAGCCCAAAACCAAGTTGACACAGCTTCCGCCCACAGCAACTGCAGAACCCCGATACAACTTGTTCTTTGCACTATGTCGCCTCTTGTTGTGGATCCATGGTCCCGCTTCCCAGATCCACCGTATCTTGAACCCCATGCACCTCGAGCACCACCACACTAAGCTGACACACTCAAATCAATGCACCTGTTGAATCCGCACAAGCCTTGCCGCCTGTACCCTCGCCATAATTCGTTGTACGCCCTTCGAAATCCAGAGGAACGTTCCAAATCCAACCAAATCTATTGGATATGTACTAGACAAGAATTAATTAACATCGAACAGATTCCTCCCATCACCCTTCGCCTTCAGTGAAGCATGCCTCCATCGAACCACCGCCGTCGAATGCCATCAAGAACCCATTGACATCACAACACAAGAGGTCAAGAAACCGAAAAAAAACAATCCAGATCTGATGGATCTGGACATGAATGAAAAACCATGTCCTCCAAACTGTGAGATACCACCCATCACCCACCATAAATATAGTGTTGTGTGTAACTTAATATATCGAAAAATAAAATTATTTATGGAAAAAAATATTTCATAAAATATCATGTTGTTGTTTTATACCCTCGCCACATTTAAAAAATTATGTCCTCGCATTTTTTACTTGTTCTCATATATAAAAGGTACGATATTTAAAAATTCCATATAGGAAAAAATCATAAATGTGGTCAATAAAACGCCCACTTTGAAACAAGGATAGGGGAAATATTAAGGTCAAGTGAAAGGATAAAAACATGGTTTCCATTTCAGATTACATTAGTGGGATGTGAATATTTTAACAAGGAAGAGAAAACTATCCCCCAAGGAAAAATAGTGTGTTCCATAATGACCAATAAACCCTAGAATTTTTATTTGTTAAAATAACATCAATTCATCATTAATGATGATAAAATAAAAATCTCATTTCTACAAATTCTTCTCCAATGATTGAGTGATTCAGTAATATGACAACACAAAACATACTTACTCATGTTATTTCCGTACCATAATAAAAATTTCATCTCTTATTGTCCTTCGATAAATTTCCACTACATCTTCTACTATAATGAAGGAATATTTTAGATGACTTTTTTTCCTGGATCACTTAAATTAGCTTTCAATTGATCATAAGACCTATAAATGGTTAATTTTATGGATCATCTAATGGTTTTCTTACTATGATGGGAACACAATGATGATTTGATCTCAAACCTATCCATGTTCAAATTAACATTAATAAAAATAAATCATTAATTATTATATTAAAATATATATATCATGATCATATATACTAATAATTTCTGAAAATAAAGTCAAAATAGAATCATATTACATCTAAAATATAATTTATCCACTGTTATATAAATAATATCTTATCATAGACCAGAATATTTCAATTATAGGTTCTGGTTCATCCTTACACTGATATAAAATTATACAATGATTAATAATACTATATTTTATTTCCTTATTCCAAAAAATGTTATGGAATCTATGTAGTGAGATCTTATCAATTATATAAATCACAATACAATTAACTGATGAATTGGGTGTGCATGCGGCTCAATCATACAAATGTCAATATATAATACATAAATCTAGAGTGGAGGATAACTATGCCTTATCTGTCATGATTCACATCAATTGTTGTTGTTTTTTAAGTATTCACTTTGTCCTTTGACTTTAAATGTTATTGTGGATTATTATCTCCATTAACCTTTGGATATGGGGATTGATTCACATAATCCCAAAACTCTTCACCTTTAAATAAATGAAATATTGGTTGTGTATTATATTGACATATCTCTCCATTCATGTAATTAGATGGCCTCTTCAATTCACTTCACCATTATTATTATTAAGGTATAAGAATTCAAATCCTGAATCATTTTATTATTCCTTTTAGTAACTCACTTGAGTGATCCTTACCACATTCATGGAAGGTATTAGGTTTATGATTGTTCTTCCCTCCATGTGATGAACATAAATCGCTTCAATAAAGCTCCATCATAATATTTTATCCCTAGAAACTTATGGATTTCTATCTTCCATTTAAAATTTATTGTACATTGAATGATTTCTACATAGCATTCAATGTATCTTAAGGCTAATTAATTTATATACTTGGTTTCAAACCACTAATTAATTAATAAATTTTACTTTATGGAAAAAATATTAAACAAAATTTATGCATTGAATATATTTTAAATCTTCTATCATATGTACCAATGAATCCATCAGCATTATGATAATGTTCAAAGAATTATTTCACCATTTTTGTATGTAAAATAAGAGATCAATACATAATGAAAAATATTCCCTTTATATCATAAACCATCATGGTGAAAATTTGACCCCCCTTAAGTATATTATTAATAACCTCAAAACATTGATCAAATCACCTTCCAAACAAATAAATTCTGATAAAACATTTTCAGTGTGTGATTATTACATAAAGGAAAATATATTCTGATTTCACGGATCCATTACTCAGTAACTAGTCGATCATAGGACCCATAAAATTAAATCGTATAGTGTAGATAGAAATATTTAATAACATGTTTCAACCTCCTTGTTTTATTTGGAATTTCACCAAGATCATTCTTACAACTAATATATTTTGATAGTTGAGTGAGCATATTCATAACATATTTCATCACAAGACTTAATCAATTTGGTTTATCATAAATATTTTCATTTCATTAGCAATCAAATTCATTGATCAAATGATTTTTTTTAGTTCCAACCATTGACTATATCAAAATTAATAGTTTGAGTAAATATAATAAAATTATAAGACCACATAATCATGAAAAATTGTTCTTGGGATGTATAAATAAAGATAATATATTTTCCAACTACGAGAACATAATTTTAACCAATTTCATTCATTATCATTTCCAAAATATTAGAATATTATCATATAGTTACACCTATCCACAAGGTTCTCAATAATTTTATATAATAATAGATTCCAAAGTTCAATTAATCCTTTCTCATATACCAAATATAAAAAAACATATTTTTCATACATAGATATTTCTTCTCATTTTTTGAATATTTATTAATTAAAATAACTAACTATATAATCATATAAATCTAGTGCCTTTGTAAACATGGAAATATAAACAACTAATTCATAAGTGTAACCAATTAAATTTTTCATAAATAAAAAAAATATTTGATATATATTCACTAAAACCTTTCATCAAAACCTATGGGAAAGGAAATATAACAAATTTTGTGCTAAGATTCCCAGAAAGGGTAAAAAGGGATACATTAATAACCATTTTAGTATAACATGATCATAAGGGTTTGAAAACATTATCATAACATTTCTAATTTTTACCCTTTATATTATAGACCAAAAACATGAGTCATGGAACAAAGCATGTAATTTTAGAAGAAATGAATCACAAAAGAATCAAATAAAATTTTCCATGAGAAACTAAAATTATCATTATATTTTATTTTGTGTTATACATAAAATTTTATATCATTATGAACATGTATAAATAGAATCATGTGCACTCATAACGTTAAAGACATTAAATAAGACCCCCAAAAAATGATATTGACATAGAATTGGGTCCATGAATAATATTATGAATATGAAATCCATGTCCATGAATAAAAATAAGGTCTTGAATACTAGTCATATGTATAATCGTATGGGCTTGAAAACTAGGTCCCTGCATGAAATTTTTAACATGAAATTAAGTTCAAGAAAATCATATTTACCTCATGATTTTTTCATATTTACCCATTGAATTAGTGGGATAATCGGTCTCACCCATCACATAATGAAAATAATAAATCTGTGATCTAATAAATAAAAAACATTCATAATAATGGGACCCATGAAATGAAGTGGGTTTCATAAACATGTCATTATAGCATAAAACATTTAAAAAATTAGTCTTTATAAATATTTCATCATTTTAACTTTGTATAAACGATGAAAAAATAACAATTATAATAAAACTAATTTCAGAAAAAACATAAACCACTGAATGAATAAATAATGATTTTATCCTTGGATCATTTCTTGTATAAATAAAATGTGGAATCAAGGTTTTTTTTCTTTTGATAAATTCCATTCACATTAAAACAATATTCATGAAAGTATAATTTTTATTACTAAACAACATCTTTAAAATATAAAAATATCAAAAAAAATTATATAAATTATTTTCATGAAATATTACTAGGAAAAAAGTAAAGGAATATTCAAACTCTTTATTTTTCATGATGTCGGGAAATTCAATTCATGCAATATACCTTAAAAAATTCATTTCAAACTTTTTTATAATGTCAAAAAGTACATTGTTCAAAAAATGATATTAATATTCTATTTAATATAATTTCATAAAAATACTAGAATTAGTAAAAATTAATTCAATAGATAATGATATAATTTTTAGAACCTTATTTAAAATATTTTTAGAAACCATGGATATTAAAGAAAAACATTTTTCGACTAAAGAGTGAAATAATGTAATTTTTTTAAAACATATTTATAGTGTTTTAAAAACATAACATGATTAAAATAAAATGGAAAACTGTATTCTCATGAAATAATCCAATTAAAAAAAATTTAATTAGATTAATGGGATTTATATGACATAAATTTATCACCAAAAACATAATCATAAACAGTCATGATAAATAGTGAGATTATATTATAAAATGCTTTTAGTTTTGTTTACATTTAAATTAACTAACCCATTAAAGAATTAAATTTTTATGAATATTTTATTAAAAATATCATAAAATTAATTAGAAAATTTATTCATGGTATGTATATAAACCACATAAAATAAACCACTCAGTAATATGGAATGTTTCCCACATAAATAAAAATTATACTGGAATCCCAAACCTCAACTAAAACATCCATCAAACACGTGAGATACTTATTTATAATAATTATTTATTTTTTATAAATCTATTTAAAAATAATACTCATTATATAATAAAACATATTATTTTTTATAATCCTTTTATTGCCTTTTCATTTTTAATTATTTATTAAAATTATTGTTCCATGTGATATATCCTTTGTTTTTCTTGTTTATATTAGTTTGGCAGTCTTGGTCCTTGAATATTTATAAAAGTCATATCATCTCCAAAATTTTAATAATTATTTAAATTTAATATATATTCATTGTGTCTATGTTCACATAAATAGATTAAAGTATTAATATAAAAATAGATTATTCTATTCATGTATATTGTAGGTTGTACGAGAGCATGAATGTTTTTTTCTTTTTTGATGTATGGAAAAAATTAAAGATACATAATATATAACCTTTATAGAATAATTATCACATTATATATATATATTATATTAATTAAATATTTCCTTAATACCATCCATGTTAAATTTCAATTTAAAACAAACCATATCACTTCGTGAAGGAGGAAGTCAACACGTGCACACAAGTGATATTATCCTTTTCCAACAGATTGAGATGTAAGAAGGTTGATGTGATATTATAAAAAAATTTATAATTATTTAATAATAATAGTAATAATAATATATAAACATTAAACTGATTGTAGTAATCATCTATAAAAAATGGCGATGGAAAACGAATTGCATCGCTATGTAGAGAGGGTAAGCTGAATATACGCACAAGCAATCCTTTCACTTTCTATTTGATGGGAAATAGGGTGGATAATTTTGATTTCTTGATAATAATAAAATTTGTGAATTTTTATTATATTTTAGATATTATTTTATGATAAATATCATATATTTATAGGTTATAAAATAAGATGTAGAAAAATAATGTGATCAGTTAAGGCGATTACCACTTCTTTCAAAGTACTCCTTTGGATATCCATTTTAGGACTAAATGGATGGAATTTTGGGAAGATCGTTAATTATATAGTGTTGATGTGGTATTTTGGAAAATAATTTGGTAGCTTTTTATTTATCTGGAAGTGTCAAAATGGTGTGATGAAGAGAAAGGTGGGGTATCTTTTATTAGAGAGGGGAATGACACACATGGAATTTCATTAATCATTACATATTATGAATATCATAATTTTGGTTCCAAAGTAACCCATAAATTATATATTATTTGATATTTTCATGATAAACCTGACCAATCACATTGGATTAATTTTTTGATAATGTCTATGAAATATCCTTTAGTTAAACACATTTTATCCTTAATTGTAATAACAATACTTTTTACCATGATAACATAATTATATGATAAAAAATTAAATATTTATCATGATTTTTTTTGAAATTATTATTTATAATTTTAAATCTATTTTAATTATATAAATTATATTGGGGTTAGAAAATTTATTTATTATGAGTTTATAAAATGCCTTCAGAACCAATTTTATGAAAATACATGATTTAAGAGTAAAAAGCATTTTAACTTAAAATAATAAAATATAGTATATTCCAAATATATATTTGGTAAAATAATAAAATAAAAAAATTATAAATATTTATTAAGATAGGACCTAATGGTATCTTCCAACCATGCTATTATTATCATGGAATCGAAAATAGTTTTTAATTGCAATAATATATAAGTTATTATATCAAAAGTAATGCGTGGGTTCCAAAATTAAATCTACCATTTCTTAATAAATTAATTAATTAAATAAGTAGATTTCTGGACTAAAACACTCAGTAATAGGATGAAGTATTTTTTTTAAAAGAATTTATTCCTTAAATCTTTAGTTTCAATGTTCAGTGATACTATATTCACCTTTATGGTACTAATATATATTTTTTGTTTTCACTCTTCATTTTGATAAAAAATTAATATTAAAATATTATATAATTTATAATACCCTAACTCAAAATATGGAATCCATTTTATAAAATTATATTAACATAATTGACATAATTGAATTTAATATTAACCCCATAATCATTAGGAAAGGAAGATTTAAAAATAAAAAGGTTCATTAAGTTAAAAAGTTTTTATATCAAAATTAAACAAATAATTAATCATGATGTAATAAATTTAATTTACAATAATATAAATTAATTTATTTTTATTTTTAAATATTTTAAAAAAATAGAAATTTTTAAATTATATAAAAAATAGTATTCATAATAAAAAATCAATATTTTTCACAATACATCAAAAAATTAATATTTTCCGAAAATTTCCAAAAACACAAACTATGATAATTTGGAAAGTCATATTTCAATAATTATTTTCTATTAATAAAATATTTTTTCTTAATTTTATATAAATTAACCATTTTATTTGGTCTAAAATACAATAGAAATCATTTTTGAGGAAAATGTATTTTTGAAGCATTGAAAGGGTTTATAAGAAATTTAGTACTTAATTGTCAATATGTTTTATATATCTAAAACATCTGTTAATAATTTTGAAAATGTAGACATTTATATTAAATCTATCAATTTTAGAAAATAGTAAATAAATATCATATTAAATAATATTTTTCAAATCATATATCTCGATTCAATTATGTTCAACAGTTTATGTAATGAAAGCTATCAATGAGATAAAATTATATAAAAAATATTTTATAAAATCCTGGGGTTTAACATTCTCCCACCCACATTAATAAACATCTTCCCCACATTTTTACATATTCTCGATAATCAATGGTTTTATATTTAAAAAATCTTTTATTGAATCCCACATCATAAAAATGGTTAATAATAATAAATTTTAAAAAATAAAATATAAATTTGAAGGTAACCTAAAAAAATAAAAAAGTTTTTTAAATAGGTTAACATTATTGATATTTGAAAATATGAACTTGAATGTAATAAAATAACACCCAAATAGTTACAAAGAGTCCTAAAGAACCCAATCATTAGAATGTTAATGACCAAAACCCCATAAATCTTTGATAGGTGGAAAGAACATTAATTCATAAAAATTATGGGTAAAAGTATAAAATAATATTTATAATTAATTTTTGTAATTTGTAAGGGTTAATAAATGAAACATGATATAATATTATTAATTGACCAATTTCCATACCACAAGGAAAATTTCATTCTATTATTATGCATTGATCAATTTAAACACATATACTACTGTAAGAAATGAATATTCAAGATGATATTTTTATTTCATGAATAAATAAAATTAAAACTTAAGGGATTATAATATATGAAAAATAATTATCATTAATTACTTGTATCTCTATACTTTGCATAACAAAAATTATTATTATATGTTATCCAATATATTCAATCATAATTTAACTTAAAATCATAAATACCAAATTATGGCATAATAAATTTCATAAAAATAGGACCATAAGACTCCTTCAACGTCTAAATGACCAAAAAAATCCAAAATAAGATTTGACCGCATATCCTTCTATGTTAAAATTATAGTAATATAAATCTCTCATAAATTCCCATACCAAAATTTTTATTCTTTGTTCATACAAATTAATATTTTTTTTAAAAAGTTACAAAAAAAATTATATGCTTAAAAAAAATAATCCACCCCTTATTAATTAAATTATATCTTACCATACCCAAAAATATATCCATTAGAGGTTCGGGAACGTCCTTAAACATACAAACAATAATAGGTTGATTTAGAATATAAAATATGATTTATTTATTCCAAAAATTTGTATCGACAATTTTTAGGGAGGGATAATAAATGTTCATAATTACCTCAAATTTCATAAATTTGTTTTATTTGTGTAGGTACTGTCATAAAAAAATCCAAACATAATCTCGAATTCTAGAGTAGGAGATTTTTATGCCAAAATGATGATGATTCACATCATGTTTTAAAATTTCATAATATTTTCCTTTTTCCTTTGACATCAGATGATTTTTTCTAATTTTCTTAAGTGTCCCTTGGATTAGGCCATTAATATGAACAATTCAAAAACAAAATACATTTATATCACTGAAGTCTGAGTTCATGATTATACTTAATATCTCTATTCATTCATTTCATTATCTAGTCTCTTCTTACCACTTAAACATTATTTTCATTGATGGCCTAGATTCCCATAATTTGGAAATATTCTTGTTCTTATTAGGAATTTAATGATGAGATAATTGCTAAATTTTTGAAAAATAAAAGGTTGAGTCATTTTCTTCCATTCAAGTGAAAAACTATGGAAGCTTCAATGATTCCCAATATTTCTTTTCATATCACTAGATCCTTAGGGATTTCCACCTTTCATTTCCAATTTTAGTGCATATTGAACTATTTATTCATAATATTAAAATTCCCTTAAGGCTAATTAAATTCAAAGACATGGATTCAAACCACAAAATATTTGATCAATATTTATTTTTGATACTATGTTTAAACCACATTCAAACAATTAATGTATTCTAAAGAATTTATCATAGTTACCAATAGAATCATCATTATTCAACTTAAGATCAAGGAATAACTTCTAAAATGTTTAATATAGAATATATGGTAAGTATTTAATATAAAATAATCCATTATACTCATCCCATTACACAGATTCAATTTCCACTTCTTTCATCGTATTCATAACTAGATTACTATATTAATTTTAATTATATTACAAATGATAGACAACATGGACAACTATTTTCTAGTCATAACCGTGAAGAATTGAAAATATATTTTTAGTAACATTTATATATTTCTCAAAAACAATGGGTTCATAAGACCCATATAAGGTTGGTCGCAATTGTCACATAAAATAACTTTCATCATTGTTATTCTTCTATTGTGAATTTATAAATTCAACATGATCTGTGTTACCACCAATACCATGAGAGTGTTGAGTGAGAATAGTTTCTATATATTTCATCCCAAATCCAAATAAATTTTTTTACTCGTGAGTAAGGACATCTAATTGGATATTACATTCATTTTTCAAAAGATTATTATGCATTCCAACTACTAACCACAACCAAAAATCATACCATGAGAAATGATAATCATAGTGGAAACCCACAAAACCCTGAAGAATCATTCATTGATTGTCCAAATCAATAAAACATCGTTTCATTATCATACACTTAGGTCGAACCTACATTATTCATGATCATTACAAAATACATACCATTCTATCATATTTATAGACATATCCCTAGGATTCTCACTAGTGGTTTCCCATCATAGATTCAAATTGTCAACTAAACCATAATATGATATAACTATTACGACCCACGGTTCTAATTCTTATATATTTCATATTTTTAGATGAATTTGCATTATATAAAATTACTATCCACATGATAATAATGTATTTATATTTCCTTTGTAAACATAGAAACCAAAAAATAGGTTTTTAATACTATCACATCATGTTATTCATAAAACTAACCCTTCATAACGACATCATCCCTAAAATCATTATTCAAAACTTGGGAAAATGACTCATAATAATTGTTGTGCTCGGATACTTAGTAACGGAAAACAAGGTATAAAATAAAGATCACCTGAGTATAAAATGGGAATATTGTCACGATAAGAGGATAATATAAATTTAAATTCATACTATTCATTTAATAGATCATAATAATGAGTCTCTAGATAGATTATGTTTTTGCAGAATACATGAATCATAAATAAGTCAAAGGAAATGATCCATGAGATTATAATGTTATAAAGAACATGAATTTGTGTAATAAAAATAGTTTTATAACTTTTTTAACATGTTTAAATATAATTAGGTTCACTCATCATGTTAATGACATGAATACAATCCCTCATGTAAATATATAGACATGGAATAAGGTAAATGAAAAATACTATTAACGTGAAATCCATTTCATTGGATAAATATATGGACATAAAAACCAACACTATACATAATCTTTTAGACATAGACATATTATCATCATAAAGATAAACCATCTAAAGGAAGATTAATGATGTTTCCCATGAATCATATCCCAGTTAATTCAATATTTAAATCAATTATTGTCATCATTGATTAATATAAAGACCATTAAAACGTTTTTTTCGAAAATATATATTCTATTTCAAAATAATTTGATTAAATCTTTAAATTTTAAAAATAATTTGGAAAACAATTTCCTGAAAAATACCCTTGGGAACGTGTAAATGAATCTTAAAATCATTGAGTATTCATGAGGGAAAAATATTCAATTCATCGCATATAAGTTAATAAAAATCATTATCATAAATTTCAAAAAAAAATCAAAAAATTAGCTCATTTTGAAAATTAAAAGAAGATTACTTTTAAACCAATTTTTTAAAATTAAAAAATTAATATAATTTTCATTAATAAATTATATTAAATTTTTAAAAAACATTCTTAATACATTTATATAAAACATATATATAGAATAAAATGTTTTCAACCTATGATTAGAATGAATATAAAGTTTACATTATAATATATTTTTAGACTCTATAGTACATATGGTGATAAAAATAAAATGGAAACACGTATTACTAATAAATAACAAGATTATAAGAACATTTATGTGTTTATAAATGGGTGGATGATAAAAATTAATCATTTAATGATTAATCATAAACTATTCAAAAAAACATTGAGATCATGTCATAATACCCATACCTCTTTGGAAAAAATTTCATCGTAAGTACAATGAATTAGAGAATCATATATGGATATGTAAATTCCCATAAATATTATAGTATTAATCATAAATTACATTCTTTGTAATTTTATACACAACACAAAATCCACAAGTGGTGAATATGTAGTGTGCTCTATGTAAATAAAAGCAAGATGAAAATCACATCCCTGAGGTCTGACTTCATTGGTATGTGTTTGAAACTACTATACAATAAAAACATATTTACTAAAAATATATACCATAACCATACTAATTTATATCATACCATAAATGATTTACATATGACATTTTATAACCATTTTTTCAACAATTATTTATTAAAATTAGTGTTCAAGGGTTATCTGCTTTATATTTCAGGAATGTTTTTTAGTATTTTTTGTCATTATACATTGATCGCGATTCAATAATATGTAAAATGTTAATCATGATATACATATAATCTCTATTCACTAGTGTAAACCACACCTATAAAAATGCAATTATCTTAAACATTTTAAAAAACCATTGGGATTGTTTCCATATACCAACAGTTCAATGAAACTGTTTTTATAGGTTTGTTAATTGATAGTTTTACCAATGGTACAATAAAACTATTGGTATACTAGTATAAATGTGACGGGTGTACCAACATTTTTAAAAAACATTTTGGATAGAGAAGCCCATAATACCCATGGACCTCCTACTTCTCAAATATTTCTTTACATTATGTCTCCATTTTGACTAAACGTGAGCCTTTGTTCGCATTTTTTATAAGACCACAACCTCTTTCTTCATGAATCAGACAAGTTTCTCCTAACTAGGAAACCTATTCGACATCAAATTTGTAACTGTTAACTGAGTTATATTTTTTTATGCTATTTATTTTGACAGTTTTCAATCCATTTCAGTGTAATCTGAATTCAATTTTCTTACTTTGGGTGCTCATAATTGAAGTTTTAAGTCAATTTACACAACAATATGGTGTGTGTTTAAATGAAATTGTTTTATTTTGAGTAAATGTTTGTTATTTCATTGTAAATTAATTTTTATTGAGTAAAGGGGGGTTGTCTTGGTGGGGTGGGGGCAGTTCCATTGGGGGGTGTGCGTGTTCCAGGTTGGGAGGGGTGTGGGCTATCTAGGTGGGGTGGGGTGGGGATGTGCAGGTGGGTAGGTGGTGTGCAGGTTGGGTGGGGTGTGGTTTTTCTAGGGGGTTTGGCTGTCTAAGTGGGTGGTGCGTGTCCAGGTGGGGGGGGGGGGGGTTGTCCAGGTGGGGTGGGGGGGCTATGCAGGTGGGGTAGGGGTGGGGGGTTGTCCGGGGGGGCATTGTCTAGGGGTGGGGGTTGTACCTAGGGTTGAGGGTGTCCAGGGGGGTGTCTGGGGGTGTGTGGGGACTTTCCAAGGGGATGGGGTGTCTAGGGGGTGTGGGTGTTGAGGGGGGTGTGGGTGTCCAAGGGGGCGGGGTGTCTAGTGGGTGGGGGTGTCCCGGGGTGGAGGCTTTCTAAATAGGTGGGGGTGTCCAGGGGGAGTGGGGGAGGTCCATTGCATTGGGGGCTATCCACGGTGGTAGGGGTGTCCAGGTGGGTGGGGGTTGTCCATGGAGGTAGGGGTGTCCAGGGGTGGGGTGGTGTTTAGGGGGTGGTGGTGTCCAAGGGGGTGGGGGTTGCCTATTGGGCGTGTCCATGGGGTGGAGGGGGTGTCTAGGGTGTTGGAGCATCCAGGGGGTGGGGGTTGTCCAAGGGGTGGGGGTGTCCAGGGGGTATCCAAGGGGTGGGGGTGTTTATGGTGGGTGGAGTGTTCAGGGGTTGGGGGCCTCTAGGGGTGGAGGGTGTCCAGGGGGTGCGGGGTGGGGGGTATCCGGGGGTGGAAAATGCTTCCCCAATTAAACTGATGCCCAGCTCCCCCATCCCTGTGAATGCAGGCCTTAATCTTAACCTCACCTAATGCACTATATTTACCCTAGGGTGAGAAACTACTTCCACTAGATAGATACATCTTCAATCAAGCAATGTTTTTATTTATATGCTTCAAATTAGTAATTTCTACCTTAGTTTTTATGTTCTTAATCTATTTTATTTTATTTTCTATTATGATTTGGACCAAACCAAAGTTATGTTCATTTTGTGTAATGGTATACCGAACACTTTGATTTGTTTATGGTCGTTCTACACTTCAAGTGTCATGATTGTGTGAATCACCTTTATTTGAAGTCTTCATACCCCCTCCTTCTGTGTAGATTTCATGAACCATATGATCTAATGGGTGATAGTGATATGCATCCTAACTCTAAGATGGTAAAGGGTAATGGAAAAATGGATGGTCCATGTGAAGGGATTGTGGACGGTTGGGGTAGTGGTGTAGGTGGTTTTCCAATTTTTAGTAGGGTGATATGGTAGTTTCTATAGACTTTATTTTAGTACAAAACTGGATTCAGATTTTTTATTTATAGTTTTTGTTCGAGTAATAATGATAAGGGTAGTGATATTGATGATGAATTGGTTATTGGCGGGGTGAAGGATTAAAACTCTAATTTTGGTTTGATTGTGTATAGGTGCTTTTCAAGGTATTATATGGGTATTTCCTTTCCTGAACACCCCCACCCCCACGCCCCGGACACCCCACTCATTGGACATCCCCCCCACCCAACGCCCCTACACACCCCCATCCCCCCTACACATTCCTACCCCCTTGGATAGCCCCCCCCCCCCTGCTGGACACCCCCACCCCCTTGGACACCCCCAAACACCCCTCACCCCAATGGACACACCCAACTTCTGGACACTCCACCCCCCATGGACAACCCCCACCCCCAGGACCCCCCACCCATTGGAAACCCCCTCCCCCATGCACACCCACCCACCACATTGGGCAACCCCCACCCCCTGGGCATGCCACCCCCTTGGACAACCCCCCCCCCCCCCCAAGACAACCCCACCCCCCTGGACACCCCTCACCCCCATGGATACCCCCCTCCTTCGAACACCTCTCACCCTCTGGACACCCCCACCACCTAGACACCCCCACCAACTGGACACCCCCACCCCCTGGACACCCTCCACCCCCTTGAATAGCCCCCCCGGACAACCCCCCTCCCCCCCCCCTCGGACACCACCCCACCACCTAAGTGCTTGGCCCAGAATTTAAATTATAATTAACCATGTATGTGATTTTCCCTTTCGCCAATGACATTTTCTAAGCAACCCATAGAGCTTTATAAATTGATTTTTTCTTTTTTTGATAAAAGAAATGGATTTATTTGAATGAAATGGGTAATAAATGACACATTTCATTTATTAATTAATAAAATGGTTTTAAATAAAATTACCCTATGAGGGGCTGTAGGGGGGTTGGGGCTATCTAGGTGGGGGTGGGTTGTCCAGGGGTAGGGGCTATAGGGGGTAGGGGGGATATAGGTTTGTGGGGAGGGGTTTGGATTGTCCAAGGAGGGATTTGGGCTATCATGGGGGGTTATGGTGGGCTGTCCAGGGTGTGGGGTGGGCGGTCGAGGGGGTGGGCTGTCCAGGGAAGGGGTTTGGGCTGTCTAGGGGGTGGGTGTCGGCTGTTCAGTTGGGGGAGTGGGTGTGGGTTATCTAGGGGGCTAAGGTTGTCTGTCTAAGTGGGGGGCTTTCCCGGGAGGGTGTGGGATGTCCAGGTGGGTAGGGGGGAAGGTGTGGGGTGGTTGTTTTTCTAGGTGGGTGGGGGCGTCCAAGTGGGGTGGGGGTGACCAGGTGGGGGTGGGTGTCCAGGTGTGGGGGGGGGGCTTTCCATGTGGAGGGTGGTGGTGGACTGTCTTTCTGGGGGTGTGGGTGGGGGTGGGCCTTCCACTCCCCTATAAATTCCCACCCCATGGACACCACCACCCCATAGAAAGCCCCCCCCCCCCCCCGGGACAGCCCCCCAACCCCTGGACACCCCACCTGCTGGACACCCCCACCCCCTTGGGTAGTGTATGTGATCACTCAAATAATCTAAAAAAATATAAAATATATTCAATCTATATTTTACTAAACTCTTAAATAATTATCATCCATAATTTTAGATGATCTTGTACACTCTTTTATAGATCTTTAATGATATTTCATTATAAATATAGTATTTTTTCATTTATATTATGATTCTCATATGGAGTAGCGTTTCAGTTTTGGTTTCATATAAATTGAACAATTATTGTTTACATAAATATATTTTCAATGAAACTTCAATCTTGTTGAATTTATTTTGACGAAATATCTTATAACAATTTTTTACAGAATTTATAGAAGTTTGAATTATAAAATAGATCAACTCTTAAGAGATTTTCAAAACAATTTTGATAGATTTTTATATTTTTCATTTCACAATGCTTCAGATAGTAGTCACATACACTACCCATGTTACAATTGTATTTGAAGAACTTGGTTGAGCTGAGAAGAAGTCATCTACCACATAAACAAATATGGTTTCAAGAAAACTATCATGTGTGGTATCACAATTGGTAGAAAATGAAATCTCAAATTGCTTATGATCTAAATGAAAGGACTGTATTGGGGAATTTTTTATATGACTGGTTTCCTATTATTCTCCATCAATAAAAATAAAGGATTTCGACACAATAATACTCCTATAAGATCACACATTATGTGTCTAATGAAAATGAAGATGTTTTCAGGGTGAAAAAATTTAATGATGCTTACACAACTCAAGTATATCGACAATGCGGTTAATTGAAAAAGCATGAATTTTTAATCTGATTATTTCATGGGAAAACTATGCATGATATTTCTAATACTTCCATCTATTAAATTATTACCTTATTGAAGGACTTACTTATATATAATGTAGATATTCCCTCAAACCACTATATGGAATGGAAGTTAGTTTAGGAAATTGGATTTTCAAAAAACAAAATCCATGCTTTCCCAAAAGATTGTAGTTTATTCTAGGATGAAAATACTTACAGAAATGATTGTTTAAAATTTGTAACATCCCGCTAGAAGCCAAATGCTGATGGAACACCATCATGTGTGCCACATAAAGTAATGTGGCACTTTCCATTGATCTATATACTCTAGAATCAGTTTAGGTATGATGAAATATCAATAAAAATGTGATGGCATGATAATGAGAGAATGAAGACTATGTATGAGTTGGTTAACCCTACATATGGATTGGAATGGTAGATATTTGATTCTCGATATCCTAAATTTTTAGTTGATGTGTGTAATGTAAGGTTGGTTCCTTCATGTGATGGTTTTAATCGGTTTGGACAGATACTTACATCGCACATCACATGGCCGATTTTTATACACATTTATAACCTTTCCCATGGTTTTGTATGACTGAAGGGTAAGGTGTGTGATGGTGATAGACTCTTGGGATGGATCAGATTACATCAATTGGGTTGTAATATCTATCAACTTCCACTTCTCCTCTAGGCAATTCCACTCGAGCTTAATGTTTTGAAGCTCAGCTTAATCATGGTCAAGAGTAAAGCCCAATAATTCCACCTCTTTCTAAGCTCTGAAAAATGGGCTTCGTATAGGGAAAGTCTAATGGATGAGGCCATTGCTTACTTTTTTAGAGTAAATTGGATTTCATAAAGCACTATATTTATACTAATCATGTGATCATTGTTCAATGACTATATTACCAATGGTAAGAATTATTAACAGTATTTTGAAATCCAAAAACATAAAACCAAGGAAGTGCTTATTTTATATAACCATTTTTAGTAATTAGACATTCAATTAGATCACAAGGAATTTTCATTTATAAAAATTTGGGTCGTTACACCTCACATATGAAATATCACTTTTTTTATACATACTAATCCCTAGCCTATTAGACATGGTCTTGGAGTAACATACATATCTTAACACTAATCCATGTAGGATATGATGAGTTAGTTCATCTTAGAGTGGTTTTAAATCTATGTTATCTTAAAAATGGAGTTTGGAGTTGATGGTATTTTGAGGTTAGTATTGGTAAACATAGGGAAAATGTATCAAGGGATCTTTAGTTCAATTATCAGATCAGGGAACCCTTTATATGTGTGAGTAGATTATATGTCCTTTATCTAGGACTTTGATAATCTATTAGTCATCTCATAACTCTAAGGCACCATTTATAAGAAATAATTAGATGTTACAGGCATCATATATCATGTTAGATTTAATTTTTCTCATGTTTTTCAAGTCACATAAACTATGTATGATTTAATAACAAAGGGTTCATTTTATCAAAATTAGTAATCCACCCTATAGTTAGCTAGATTGAGTATAGAGTTGTGGTTTTTGTGACACCATGTTGTTTTTTCAACCACTAGTCACTGATTGTTAGAGAAACAAGGCATAAATAAAAGGATATTATTTAGAGGTATCTTTCCCCCTAGGTACTGGGTATATTCCCCCACATGTAGAATAGTGAGTATACCCACCCACTAAGAATATGGGTATCACTGATAATTAGGATGAGATAGGCCAAAAATTGAGACCACTTTATGATTTTCAATTCTAAAGTCCTCTTATATTTTGAGACAAGGAAAATCCTTAAGAAATAGAAGATTGTTTATATCTTGTGAATTTTTTATTCCATTTAGTTTAGACACCTTCCATTCAAATGGTTATTCATATGTTGATCATATGTCTTGGTATTATTGGAACCAAGGATGTTAATTGATAATAATAGCATTTGGTTTGTGATTGTTGTCAATCTAGACATGGATGACTCAGGAGTTTGTAAGGAATTAGGTCATACGATTGAGGCTGAAAGTATTATTGAAGGTGCTGTAGTTTCCCAGTGTTTTCCAATTTTTTAGGCCTCAAAAATCGGGAGTTTGGAAATGGTACATTGTGAAGTCACATGGTATGCGGTGAAGATGCGCAGTACACAGTGAAGGCATGTGGTATGTGGTGCAGGAATGCAGTACGCAGTGCATTCATGTGGTACACGGTGTCAGTGCACGGTACATGGTGAGCGTAGTTGAACGGTGCATGGAACGGTATGCAGAGAGGAATGCGGAGCGGAACATGGAGCAGTTCATGATACCAAAAATAGTTCATAGCAATGGTACGTGGTGGAGGCCAATACAGTACGCAGTGGGATTTTTATGGTTCACAAAACATGAGCGGTACATGATGGACGCTAGCCGTATGCATATGGAGTTAAGATTGTCCCACATTGAATGTTTGGTTAAATTGGTTTAGCGAAATTTGCAGAGTTACATGCCTATTTAAGGAATAGTAATCTCTTTTGTTGATAGATTATATTGGAGATTAAAATTTCAGGAAGAAATCCGAAGAATTATGAAGTGTTATGTAGAGGATAAGATGATACATGGAGAGACTCATCCATGTAAGGAAAACAGTTTGTGGAAGAGTGTATGGTTCACGTAGGAAGCTCTCGCAGTATACGGCGGAGAAAGGAAGTACGTAGAGCAAGACGGTTTGCAGAGGTGTGAAGCGTCACACATAGTAGAGTGGAACATGTTTTAGTGTGGTACACGAAGGAGATGGACGGTATGTGGAGGAGCTGAACGGTACGCGAAAATAGCTGTGGTTCATGGAAACAGAAGTAGTACATGGAACACCCATGGAATCCTGAAAATATGGCCAAATCAGTTTGAAAAATTAATATTCATAACATATCGGTGTATGGGAAAATAAATTACATATGTGCATGATTATGGGACTTCAATAGAATATACATTTGCAGTTGAGGATGCATGAATTAATGTTAAACCATTGAAGTGACCTTTAAGTCGATAAACTGAGTGAAGATTCTTCCTGTGTAGTGAGCAAGGGGGGTCAGAAAAAGTTATCTGAGGGATGAAGTGTGCTATCCCAGAACATTTTAAAGGAATTGCACCTGGCATAGAGTGACTATTCTAAAACCTTGTAATCCCCAACATGTGAAGATTAGGGGTTTTTGGTACAACTGAGACATTGTCGGTGTATGCTCCTTGGATGTACCCCTTTGTGGGGAACCAAGTAAAATTGTTGTGTCATTTCATTGCATGTGATTTTTTATTTTCTATACATCCTCTTCAGATAGTATTAACATGTTCCTACCAATGTGGGAACAAGGTCCTTAAATTCGAAAGAAAAAGTTGACACACTGATTCGCCCCTCCCATCTCAAGATGTTCCAGGGTCCTTCAAGTGGTATCTGAGCCAGGTTGCTGGTGTTGAATCTATCTGTCATGGAGAATCCAGTCAATGTTAGGGGAGTTCCCCTCTTCGATGGAAGTAATTTTCAAATATGGAAAATCATGATGAGATCCCACCTAAGATCTCTTGGAATGGAAGTCTTATTTTCTAATACACAAGGAATACAATTCATTGATCCTACATGACTGTTGATGATAGATATAGATAGGAAATTGCTTAATGGTGATACAAAATAAGAGAATTATCTCACTGTAGCCCTTTCTGGTCATATTTAACTAAAGATAATGAGTTTCACATCTTTCAAGTCAATGTGGGATAAAATGGAGAATATTTAATAAGGTGATATAAAAGTAAAGGAGCCGAAGCTCCAAGTTTTACACAATAGGTTTTATGATCTGAAGATTCACCCTAATGAAAATCTGGATTCTTTGGTTAATCGAAATACAGAAGTTTTAGAAGAAATTTGAGGAATTGGCGAATAGATAAAATAAATTTTTATTGTAAAGAAAATTTTGAGAAGTCTTCCACCCAATTTTAATGCAAAGGTCTCATCTATTGAAGAAAGGGATCTTTCTAAACATTCTGTTGGAAATCTGCTAAGCTGCCTGGTGGCATATAAGATGAGACTCAACCCATAAGATGCAACGACTCAGGTAATAAAGGAAATGGCAGTCAAAACCATAGACAAACTGTAAATATCAAGAGATTTTGTTGATGAATATGATTAGTAAAAATAATTTCTTTCTCTCATTTCCAAGAAACTCAAGAAGGGAAGATGGAAATTTGAAGGGAATTTACATCCGGCTTGTTTTTTCTGTGGAAGAGTTGGGCGCATTGCCTCCTGTTTCCCTAGAATGTTTAATGATAAAGAAAGTGAAGATCGAGACACTCAAAATCCTTAAAAATGTTCATAAAAAAGTTATACTTAAAATCTAGAAATAAATTTCAATGAAAGAGTTTTGTTTTTAAAGAAGAATATGATGATAATGAAATCTTTGAGGAAGAGGAAGTAGAATTCAAATTTGGGAACTATACTTCCATGATGGATACTATTGAAAATTTAGAACCATTAACAGATAAAGCTAAATATAATTTGTTGAATATTGATTCTAATCCCAAGTTTCAACTTAAGGATTGTTTTAGTAAGCTTGAGAATAAATGTAAGAAATGAAATAAGTGGAAAGAAATGGTGCAAGAATCTTCAGAATATATTGATCAGCTAGAGGATGACATTGGCTGACTGGAAGAATAGGTGAATGTTCAATTCTTAATCCTTGAATGTAATGATGATTTTATGGAACTAAAACATAGAATTTATGAACAAGAAAAGGTCATAAATGACATTACCTTGAGATTAAAGGATAATTACATGACCTTTGAGGGACTCGAAGAAGAATTTTTTACTCTAAGAAGTAAACTCGAATGTGAGTCAATTTCAATGGAAGCAAAGAAGAAAATAAAATTTGGAAGGTTCTCGGATAATGAGCTTCTAGAGAGAGAGAAATTTAGTTCTGATGGAGTTAAAAAGATCTTGAATAATCAAAGACCCACAGGCATAGGAAATAGTGGGATTTGTTGAGATGTTGAAATGTAAAATGCTATAAATAAAGTGATCCAGAATAAAGGAAATATGAAAGTTGATCATGTTGAAAAGCCACCAGATGTTCTAAGAATGAAAACCTCAAATCAAATTGAAAGGAGAAGTGAATATTATCCTCAAGTTTCCAAAAATGATAGGAAGTCAAACTATTTTCCGGAGGAAGAAAGCACATGGAAGGGAATTCTGTGGAACCCACCATGTACAGAAGAATCATTGGAATCCTATTGTACCTGAAGGAGACACAACCAGGTATTATATTTTCAACTTGCCTTGATGCACACTTTTAGAGTAATATTAAGGAAAAACATATGGCGGTAGTGAATATAATCATGATATACATTCAAGGTACACGTAATTATGAGCTATACTTTACTGTAGGGAGTGATAGTGAATTTTCATCATTTTCTAATGTCGGCTGGGTTGGAGATGTAGTAGATAGAAAGTATACCAGTGGTGGAGCATTATTTATTGGGAAGAAATGTGTGGCCTGGTAAGCAAGAAACAAGAAATTACATCACTAAGTACTGTTGAAGATGAATATATATCTACCACCAAGGCTTTCACTCAGATACTTTGGATGAAGCAATAGCTGAGTGACATAGGTGATGTGGTGAAACAACCAATGGTGATTTACTATGATAACAAGAGAGAAATTGATCTTATGAATAATCTTATTCATCATTCTCGTACGAAACATATTGAGATCATATATAAGTTCAACAATGAAAAAGTTGAACAAGGATTGATAATAATGGACCATGGGGGAACTAATGATCAAGTGGAAAACATTATGAACAAGCCATTGTATGTGGCTGTGTTTGAGAAACATCAGTTGAAGATTTCTGTTCAGCCACCTCCTAGTGTATACGGAGGTTCTAAGTTCCCCTTCTCCCAAGTTGTTTTAACAGTGATAATCTTTTTGTGGAAGTTTTGTAGTTTTATGGGGGAGATACGATCTAGGGGGATTATGTTATAGGATATACAATGTTAAATTACTGGTCATCGGGTTTATTGCCAATGGGGGAGAATGAATAAATTCAATGGAAAGTGATCTGTTTTTTCAGGATACAGGAAAAAGCCTTAACTACGACAATGAAGGTGGAGAAAGGAAAAGAATAAGAACTGAATTCATTTCCTATCTCTTGTTTTCTACACCGAGAATTTCTCAAGTAGACTTAGAGTGATAGTTGAGTTATTTCTTGAAGATTCAGGTTTTTATCATGGCTAGCGCATTAGTGAATTTATCTAGAGATTTATAATAAACCCAAAGGGGGAGAATGTTGGAACCAAGGCTGTTCGTTTATAATAATAGTGTTAGGTTTGTGTTTTTTTTCAATATGCAGATGGATGAATAGGGAGTTTGCAAGGATTGAGGTTACATGATTGAGGCTGAAATCAATATTGAAGGTGGCCCAATTTACCAGTGTTTTCCAAATTTTTTGGCCTCAAAAATCCGGAGTTTGAAAATAGTACCTGGTGAAAGTGCACGGTACGTGGTGAAATTGCGCGGTACGCAGTGAAGGCATGCGGTACGTAGTGAAGGAACCCGGTACGCAGTGCAGGCGCACAGTACATAGTGCAGGTACACGGTATGCGGTGAAGGTAGCTGAACGATACATTGAGTGGTACGTGGAGTGGTATGTGCAGCGATACGTGGAGCAGTGCGTGAAACCAAAAATAGTCCACAGCAATGGTACACGGTGGAGGACAACACCGTATGTAGCAGAATTGTTGGGGTCTGCAAAACAGGAGCGGTACACAGTGGAGTTTAACCCTACAGAGATGGAGTGAATATTTTTCCACATTGAATTTTTTGGAAAATTGGTTTACTGAAATTTGTAGAGTTATGTGCCTATTTAAGGAATAGTAACCCCCTTTGTTGAGAGACAGCATTGGAGATTAAAGTTTTGGGAAGAAATATGGAGAAGTCTGAAGTGGTTCGCATAGGAGAAGATGATACATAGAGAGACTCATCTGCATAAGGTAATAGTCTGCAAAAGAGTGTATGGTACATGCAGGAAACTCTCGTAGTACACGGTAGAGAATGACAATATGTGGAGCAAGAGGGTTCACATAGGAGTGAAGCAGTATGTAGAGTAGAGTGGAATGTGGATTAGTGTGGTATATGGAGGAGCTAGAGAGTATGAAGAGGATCTGGAGGGTACACGAAAACATCTCTAATACACGGAAATAGTAGCAATACGTAGAACACCCAAGGAAGCCTGAAAATTGGCCAAATCAGTTTGTAAAATTAATCTTCATAACATATCAGTGTATGGGAAAATAAATTACATCTGTACATGATTATGGGACTTCAACAGAGCATCCATTTTCAGTTGGGGGTAACATGAATTATTGCTAAACTATTAAAGTGACCTTCAAGTCGATAAACTGAGTGAAGATTCTTCCATCGTAGTGTGTAAGGGGGAGTCAGTGGAAGTAATCTGAGGGACGCATTGTGCTATCCCATAACCTTGTAATGGAAGTACGCCTGGCACAACATTACTGGGCTAAAACCTTTTAATCTAGAACTTTTGAAGATTAGTGGTTTTTGGTATGACTGACACATTGTCGGCGTATGCTCCTTGGACATAGCCCTTAGTGGTGAACCAAGTAAAATTGATATGTCATTACTTTGCATGTGATTGTTTATTTTCTACACTTCCTCTTCAGACTAGTTTAATAGGTTCCTACCAATGTTGGAACAAGAACCTTCAATTTGAAAGAAAATTTTGACATCCTGATTCACCTATCCCCTCTCAGGGTGTTCCGGTGTCCTTCAGGTACATCTAGTCACTGGTTGATGCTGACCACTCCAACTCATGTGGTGGAAAATTTACCCAGGATGGAGATTGAATACTTGTTTAGAAAAGTGTACTATTCTATGATGTTGAGGATGAGATTAGTTCAGAAGATAATAGATCTTTAATAGGGAATAATGAATGTTTTAGGGTACATGTCAAGGATCATAGACCTTATGGATTACTTATTTTACATGGTATATGATGCATTTCAATGATTACGGATGTTTTATTGAGGAGTCTAGTTGGAATTTCAAGTTATTGTTGTACCTCTGTGAATTATCATATATGTAGAGAGTGAATTGGATATTTATTTTATCTTTAGTATACACATCCATGGAACATGGTAGGTTATGGTATCCCTAAGGAATAATCATCAATATTAAATGATGGATGATGTTTATTAAGATCTCATTGTTATAGGTATTAGAATAAGGTCCCATTCAGGGGTATCAATATTATAGAAATACAATTAGAGGTGAGAAATTATTTATTATACTTTTAGATCCATGGGTATTATGTATCTATGTTATCCAATTAGATGAGAATTAATTGGAATATATGGAATTACCCTGAAAAGAACACCATGATAGAGGCAGCATTAGGATTGGAGTTCTAGTGGCCCACCCACACTACTAAAAAAACGTGAAAGGGAAGCGCCACCATATATCTGTGATAGTCAAAAACCACTGATAAAGAAACCCTTTAGCAGTGCTTAAATGTCAGCACTGATACAAGAAGGATTTATCAGCGGTTTTTTAGCACTGATAAAGAGGACCATTATCAGCACTAAAAAATCGCTGATAAAGGATACCTTTATCAGCGCTAAAATTTTAGTGCTGGTAAAACTATAGTCCATTTTTTTATAAAGTCGGTTGCACAGTTCTCTTGTTTCATCGCGACCTAAAGATCTCATGGTACTGGAACCCTGTGACTCCCCTCCACTGCCCGTTGAGCTTCAGGTTGCTTGACCTCTGCCGCCCTTGAGCTTCTTGTTGACGAACCTCCACCACCCGCTGAGCTTCGTGTTGTCGTACATCTGCCGCCCTTGAGCTTCGCTTTGTCGGACCTCCGCCACCCGCTGAGATTCGCGTTTCCGTACCTCCACCACCCTCGAGCTTCGTGTTGTCGGTCCTCCACCGCCTGCTGGGCTTCACGTGCTGGACCTCCGCCGCCCTTCGAGCTTCACATTGCACGGTCTGAAAATCTATGAACCCCCTTGTAGTGGCTTATCATAGGATGAATGGTTTATTTTGATTTTGGGATTTTACTATTAATGATTTTGATGAATACTTTTCATTATTTTTGGTAGTTGGTACATGGGATACCTTAGATTTGTGAGTAATCAAATGGGTTCTACTCTAGTTAGCTTTGAGGTGATCACTTGAGTCTATTTTTGGTGTCCCCAAGAGGCCTCGTTTATATTGATTGTTTGGTCACATAACTAGGTGGTGTTCCGTGAGTGAGTCAATTTCCATTAGAACCTATAGGTCAGATATCATCCTATGTTTCTCCAATTAAAATTAGTTTATTTCCCAAAATAATTTTAATGGATGATTTTGTGATTATGAGTTACTCCCATTGATTACCTTTATGATTTACTTTTTCTACAGTTTAGTTTTTATCTAACCTTGATTATTTATTTTTTCTTTTTTGAGTACTCCATTATTCTAGGATTTTCTATTAGTTTAGTTTTTTACTATAAATCAAAATGTGAAATAATTGTGGAATGTTTGACATGGGTTGATTTTCCTTAAAAGGGATTTCTTAATATGTGTGTTGTTGTTTTTATAAAAGTAGATTAAGTTAAGAAAATATATTTCATTGTGATTTTTTTCATTTATAAAAAATGAAATATATATTTTAAAAATTGGTTGACCACAATGTTTTGTTTTTTTAATAGATTGAATGAAATTTTTTAATATATGTAGTGAATTCATGAGTGAGAGAAAAACTTGTTTTCATTGATGGAAGTGTTGATGTAGTACAATGAGTGAGCTGAGCCAATGATATATAATTTTTCAGTCTCTTCATATCCCATGATATTAAATGGGAATAAAGCCTTATTTAGTTCTTCAACATGGTGCGGTAAGTGATCGACATCAGAAAGAGGGAGCCCTCTCGGTTCAAGGATAAATTTATTTAAAAGTTTTATATCATACAATAGGGACATGAACCATGTTTGTTAACTACATGCAATGAGAAAATTGGACACACATGTTAATATCATGTGATTAGTATTAAGATAATGTATTTTAAGGTTGAATATATTTTACCAAAATGTCACACGGTTTCATATCATGCAACTAGAACATATAGTGAGGGTGAGGTGAATTTTACATCCATAGAGTCCCCACACCATGTGAAATATGGGTAGAGGATGAAAAATGTTTAAGTTCATGATTAATGAACCAAAGGGGGTGTGTCCCAGAATTTTTGTCGTGTCATGCAAGAATAACGACCTGATGTGAGAAGGGGCTTATGGCGGCTCAACGCCACACGAAACAACATATAACTAGGATGTTGTGTTTTTAGTTCAAATCAATATATCTCAGACTAAAGGGATGGTTTATTCATGAAAAATATCTCTTTAGAAACCTAGTATTGGTTGAATGATTGATATTCTCATCATCAATGGTGATCAATGAGTTTACACTATCCGAGTGAAGTTTATGAAAAATTTATGGTCCTTCACTTTTGGATTCTAGTTTCACTAGATTCCTCCTAGGTATCATCGATTCCCTTAGATCCAACACCATGTCACCATAAAGTAAGGAATGAAGGATAAACTTTTTCATTACGGACAACACCACCCGGTTCTGATGCATTTCTAAGTTATCCAATGCTTGAACCCTATTTTCTTCGAGGGGTTCCCCCCTTCTTTCCTTCATGCTATCTAAGTGACTTTGTCTAGCAGTGCACTTGTATGGAATGATGCCCAGAACCCCAATCTTTTTATCCTTGCCACCCCTACCTCCATCTCTGTCCTCCCTTGCTGAGGTTACTGACTGCTTCTTTGTAGTGGCCAGGCCCCTTTCTTGCAGTGTTTGCTCTATCTCCCTTGGATCTGAGCCTATCATCTAGCTCCAAAAACATATTGATCCAGAGAAAACTTTCTCACCATCCCCCAAGATTCATTACCCATCCTTCCCCTACCCCTTTGGACCCTCATATCCCACTGATATGAAGCTTACAAACTAGAAGGGATTATGAACATGTTCAAAATCATGGGACCTCAATGAGAGATCATCCTCCCACTTCAATAAGGCTACTAGCTCTAGATCCAATTCCATAGCCCTGTCTTACCCATCATTATTATCTTTATATGTAATGAACATGGTCTTTGTGCCCATGTTAAATCGGACTTCCTCACTGTAGAAATAAAAAATCATAATTTCATTGTTGTTGTTGTCAAATAACACAAAACCCTATAATAATCATTGAATTCTCATGGAAGATTAAGTTGCATAGATTTCTACACTCTGACCCCTCCAACAGACACAAATGGGTATTTTGGCATAATAAATATGTAGTTGAGACTGTTCAAGATTGTAATCAATTCTCCCCTTCCAAGGTGTCAAACGGTGACACCTCCTTCCATATGACTTTTGTTTTTAAAATCTATGACCCTCTTCAAAGGGAATCTCTATGGGGTGAACATAATACCTTCGATCCTGGCCATCATCCATTGTTTGTTGGGGGTGACTTTAATGTAATTTCCAACCCAAATGAAAGGGAAGGTAGAAGCCCATTCCAGAGGAAGGCCATCATGGAGTTTGTTCAGTTCATGGTTGGGAAGGGCCTCCTTGATCTCAGCTTCTTAGGTGACAGTTTCACCTAGTGAGACAACTGCAGGGGCCATCACCGCTTGTGGAATCTATTGGATAGGTGTCTACTAAACATAAAAGCCACTAACCTATTCTCAAATATCATGTTTTTCCATCTTTCTTGAGGTATTTTGATTCACTCCCACCTCTTGGTTTCCATTTCTTCTTGGCATGATCATCAGGAATGGTTTAACTTTCACTAGTAGTGGGTTAACATCCTAGGGTACCAGGACATGGTTTGTGAAATATGTAATTAACCCTTGTAGGAGTATCAGGCCACCTTCAACCTCGGTGACCTGACCTCGAACCCCGATAGGTGCGTGTTCACCCCTTCCTCCTCAAGAACCTTCACCACCTGGGACTACTGTCGCATATGGGCTCCTTCAGAGTATTCTGATAGATGGAATGATACCTTGGGTTTATTGGATTATAAACACTAGTTTTAGATTTATGTGTGACTATATACTTATTATATTTTCTTATTATTTCTTACACACAACCACTTGAGTCACGTAACCTGATTGAAATCCATATTGGCACTTTGGTTTTGATGCGGATATAGTTTTTTATGTGTTTGTGACATGTGTATGTGTGGATATATGGGTATTTAGGCATGATGATATTGAATGTAAGGCAGAGACCTAAGAGTTGTAGATGTATCATTATTGATTATTCTTGTGTTTGTTCTGGGGTGATTTGAGGAAACTATAATGAATCTAAAGTAATTATATTTAATGAAGATGAATAAATACTAATGGTTAGGCTCTATTAATCTCTATTTTTATAAGGAAGTGGTTCTCTTATACTATATTTGGAAGTCTTGTTTTGTGTACTTGAACTATAAATTATAATATTTGAGATTCAAAAAGGATGAAGATGAATAATGATTGGATGGATGCTAATTGTTTGACAATAGAGTACGAGAATAGAGTGAAAGTGTTCATCAAGTTTGAAAAGGATCACACAAAGGGTCCTTCTCAATTCCTTTGTCCGTGTTTACATTGTTGTTATTCTAGACTACTTACTTCATAGGAGTTGGAAGAACATTTGATGTGTCACGGAATAGATCGGAGTTATAAATGTTGGAATAAACACAGAGAAAAAGAGAATGTAGCTACTGGCTGGGATAAAACTGCATTTTATGGATCCTCAGATATGAATACAAATATGGATAATGAAGAAGACCGTATGGAGGATGTGATTAAATATGTCAATGATGATGAAGATCATATTGAGGAAATGACAAAGATAATTGAAGATGAACTCCGTGATTTCCCAAAATTGTATGAGAAATTAAAGAGTTGTGAAAAGATGCCATTGTATGCTGGTTGCACTAAGTATACACCATTGTCAGCTGTACTGAAGTTCTATAAATTGAAAGCAGGAAACGGATGGAGTGTAGTCAATTTTACGGAACTACTTTCTCTCTTGAATGACATTCTCCAAGAAGATAATGAGCTCCCAAGACGGACATATGAAGCTAGACGAATGCTACGCTCGATGGGTATGATTTCTGAAAGAATACATGACTTCCTGAAAGACTGTATATTGATTCTCAAGGAGAACAAATCACTTACAGAATGCCAAAATTGTGGTGATTCTCGATACAAGAAAGATAAATCCAATCCTACAAAATTTGTATGGTACTTTCCAATCATTCCAAGGTTTAGGCGTCTATATGGAAGTAAAGAAACTGCAAGACAATTGTCGTGGCATGCAAATAAAAGAAATTAAGATGGAAAATTATGTTATCCCGATGAATCTCCTCCATAGAAGAAAATTTATCATGAGTATCCTAAATTTGGAAAGGAGCCGAGAAACCTTCGCCTTGCGTTATCTACAGATAGAGTGAATCCTTTTGGTTTTCAAACCAGCACTCATAGTACATAGCCTGTTATGTTGGTAAATTATAACTTGCCACCCTGGTTATGGGTGAATAGGAAATTCATCATGTTATCTATTCTTATATTAGGACCAAAACAACCAGGTAATGATATTGATGTTTATCTGGCTCCTTTGATCGAGGATTTGAAGTTTTTGCGGGATTCAGGTGCTATGTTGTATGATGCTTATAAAACTGAATAGTTCACGTTCAGAGCGATCTTGTTTGGGACAATAAATGATTTCCCTACATATGGAAATTTGTCACTCTATAGCATTAAAGGAACTCAAGGGTGTCCCATGTGTGAAGAAGATATAGAATCAATTAGGTTGAAACATTCATCTAAATCTGTGTTTCTAGGACATCGTTGATTTTTACCTCATCAGCATAAGTACATATCTTGGACGACATAATTCAATGGAAGTTCAGAACAACACGCAGCACCGTCTCTACTAACAGGTGATCAGTTGTTTGAGAAATTAAAATATATGAACACTATTTTTGGTAAACCATTTTCAAAAAACCTTAAGAAAATTGGTTGGAAAAAGAGATCAGTTTTTTTTATTACCATAATGGAATTGTTTGTACGTCGGACATTTTCTTGATGTGATGCATGTAAAAAAATGTATATGAAAGTGTTATCGGAACGTTGCCAAATTCTCCTGGAAAAACAAAATATTTAATTAAGGTAAGGTTGGAAATGGATGACATGGGAATACGAGAAGAGTTGGCTCTCGTGGAGGGTAAAAATTAAATGTTTCTTCCTCCACCTGCTTATACTCTTTCTAGGGAAGAGAGATATCATTTTTTCAACTTCTTTAATGATGTAATGGTTCCAGAGGGGTATTCATAAAATATCAAGAACATTGTTTCAATGAATGATTGGAAGTTAAAAGGTTTGAAATCACATGATTTCCATGTTTTGATGCAAGATCTAATTCCTACAGCTTTAAGTTGAATTTTTCCCAAGAATGTTCTTCATACGTTAACGAAACTTTGTTTCTTTTTCAAAGATATATGTTGCAAAGTTTTAGACCCGGTGAAATTTCCAGCTATGGAAAAATAAATTGTCATTAAATTATGTGAATTTGAAATGTTCTTCCAAACAACATTATTTGATATGATGGTTCATTTGATGATTCACCTGGTGAGAGAGATTCGACTTTTTGGTCATGTGCACTATAGATGGATGTATCCTGTTGAACGGTATATGAACATTTTGAAAGGGTATGTCAAAAATCGAAGTTGGCTAGAGGGTTGTATAGTGAAGCGATATATTGGTGAGGAAGCCATTCAATTTTGTACCGAATACCAATCTGATGTGGAAAGCATTGGTCTCCAGAAATCTCATCACACTGGATGCATTGAGGGTGTGGGAATTTCTGGAAGAAAAGTTGTGACAATCAGTATTACAGATCGGGAGCAGGCCCATATTTATGTTTTGTATAACATTTGGGAGGTTGATCCATATATTGAAACTCAAAAATAAATTCTTAGGTAGTTGAATCCATCAAGGGCTGAAAATGGTAATCAAATACGCATAATCCCCAGTTTATAGGATGGTTTCAAGACCATATTTTTAAGCAATTGGATGAAAATCCGAATTCAATTTCAGAATGACTTTGATGGATAGTCGTTGGACCAAGTGTGTATTTGTTATCTTACAGTGGTTATGTAATTAATGTTTATACATTCTATCTAGATGAGCATGATGAAGATAGTACCATGAAAAATAGTGGAGTTACACTAGTAGCTGAAGTGATGCATGTTTCTGGTAGTAAGGACAGAAATCCAATTTATGCAGATATGTCATACTTTGGCATTATCAAACAAATATGGGAGTTTGATTATATGACATTCTAATTGCCGATTTTTCAATGAAAATGGGTTGATAACAACAGTGGTGTTAAAATAGATGAATGGGGATTTTTGAAAGTTGATTTTAGTAAAGAATGTTACAAAGACGAATAGTTTATAATGGCATCACAAGTGGTATAAGTTTTTTATGTTCCAGATCCTGAAAAATGAAAGTGGTCGATTGTTCTGTTATCTTCCAAAACTACTGAAGGTTCCAATGAAAATTCATTTGAGGAAGATCCTTTCAGTGGTACGTCGCAATCATTTCGGAGCGGTCCCAATGTAGATGATGTTTTTTATGTTAGAGGAGACCACAATGAATGGATTTGGATAATCGATAGAGGTGTAAAATCCCATCAACCATTGAAAAAAAGAAAGAGAGTTCAATAAATAGTTTATATTTTTTTTGTAATATAGATCTTGTTATCTCATGTTATTATCTTATCAGTACTGAATTTATGTAATATAAATTAACTATTAAACCACTTTTCCAGATAATGACTTCTTCACATTCTGGTGCTCCTAACCTTGAGGCTGAACAATTATCTCAAGTTGCTGCTATTGCGGCTGTTACTCCCGCTGCTCCTACAACTGCTGCTACTCCTGCTGCTGCTCTTGTTGCTCCTGCTGCTTCTCCTGCTACGGCTCCTACTGCTCTTGCTGCTCCTGTTGCGGCTCCTGCTGCTCCTAGTGTTGAATTCCAAGATCCATCATCACATGCCATTGATACCATTTCAGATGAACATATATATGATGTTGATATCGATGAAATGGTCAGGAATGAAGGACCGAAGTCACAGAAAACATAGGTGTGTCATAGTTTGATGGTGTTAGACAAAGTTCTTAAGGCAAAAACCAAAGGCATCAAATTTGATGTCGGATTGAATGCACGAGGCCAACATGTGAATCCCAACAAGTCTATGTTTAGCATCTACATTGGAGTTGTCACTTGGCAACGCGTTCCAATTGACATAGATTCATGGCACCATGTTGTATCCTGGCTGAAGGCTGTGATCTGGGAAGAAATTACAGTAACATTATGAATTTATTTCTTTAATTTACTATAAAATAAAATAATGAGACAATTTCTTACTCTTCTCAATATTTTAAGAGTACATTTATAGTAGACGATTCACACAATAATTATGTACTAAGGCTTGCAGGATGTATTTATCGAGGTTTTCACACTATTTTAACAAGATGTCACCTGAAAGATTCCAAAGGTAAAATAAACCAGCACCCACCCATTTTCTACACTCACCTGATATCCCAAGAAGCATGGGATGTATTTATTGACCTCCATGAGGATGAGAAGTTTCAGGTACATCATTGGTGATAATACGTTGTTTGAGGATACTTGTATTCATCACTTTGATTGTCAGTATTTCATTTCTGAGATAGAAACTTTGTACTAAAAATAAGGAACGTGCATCAAAACCAACATACCCCTATCGTAAAGCAAGGATGTGGTATGATTTATTAGAAAAGAAAATGGTACATTTTTTAAATTTATAGTAATACTGTTATGTTCCAATAAACAACATCATAATTATCATTCGATGTTTATATGTATTTTGATGAGTCTAAACCCAAATACAATTCCATACCACATCATGTGCTATGGAAGGAGGAACGTGTGAATAAGGAAGGGAAGTTAGTAGATTAGAACACACAAAAAGTGTGGGAAATATGTGTAAGTATGACACTAAGATAAAAAGATTTTTTTAAAATTACAATTACACAAAAATAATTAGTTATTTTCCTATATCCGACAGTCATAGGAATCATATACTCTTGTAGTGGATAGGATGGCTTTGAAGCAGTCAAAAAAATACGGTCGTATTATAGGTGCAGGTTTTGGGGTGACACCCTGAGTATATTTTGAGAAGAAGAAGAAAAACTGATGATATGGAAGAAAAATTGAAACAAATGAGGAAAAAAATAGAAACCCTTGAAGAATTATTGTAATGGAAGGGAGAGTTTCTAGTAACTTTTATGGGTGGAAAGCAAAGGGAAGACACAACTCAGGAACAACTAGCGCGTGAACATCCCGCCCCACCCCCCACCAGCTTTGAGGTGAGCCATTCCCCTCAAAGAACTGTCTTAGCCGTGGTAATAAATATTCTAATAATTGTTCCCATGAAATGTGAATCAGACAAACACTAATAATTTTTCTGTACTGATATTCTACAGGGTGATAATTATTGTGATTTATATCTGTCAACACCCACCTATCACCTTGTAGCAAGGGCTATAGTGTTCAATATTCCAGATGCCATATTGCATAATAGACCACTTCTAAAAGATCATCTGAAAGTGACGATTACTGTAGCTCATGAGCCAAATGCAGAACTACCTATTCCACTTGAAGATTATGATATTCATAAGGTCGAAAGGGATATTGGGACATTCATTGCATGGTTGTGACAACATGTAAGAGTGCATGAAGAAAAAGAGGTATTTATTTCCTTTTTTTCAAGCTAACCCTTTAATAATTAATGAAAAAAGGGTCTGAACCAATGACTATTGTTATAGATGGAGAAAGGGATGGGGGTGACAAACGTCGGCTCAAAACCATCTAAAGGATCGACCAAATGATCCTAAGGAGCTACTGAAAGCACAATAACACCACTTATTCTCTATCCACATTTAGTATCATTGAAGACTCATGTCGATAAGATGCTAAAAGATGGTAATAGTCATATAGTGGTTTTCGAAGAGAATATATACGGAGAGGAAAGTCAAGATTTCATTGCTGCTGAAAATGTAAATGAGATCATTGAAAATGGTTGGCTAGGCGTTATAGTCGTAAATGTATATATGAGGTATGTTTCCATGAATTGATTTTCTAAAAGCTGATCTAATGTGAAAACTATGACTAAATGCATTTTATATTGTTGACAGATGCATTTATGAAAAACAGTTGAAGGAATTTTCCTATGAGACAAGATTTGGACTCGTTAGTCCTCATACCACATTATCTTCTAAAAAAAGGAATGAGGATGGGGCTAAGAATAAAGAGGCGAGAAAGTACTACGTCTGGACAAATATCTGGGTATATATAAAAAAAATTCACTATCCAAACACATCTCAACACATGCTACTTATTCTCCTAATGATTAATTTTTTTGCAGTGTCCAAATCAAACAAACGATAATGATTGCGGTTATTATGTTTGTAAATTTATGAAGGAGATCATTTTTCATCAACAAACTAGCATCCCTAAAGAAGTGTTTTCAAAAACAACTACTAGTTCGTTTTATTTATTTATTAATTCTTTATTTTTATATTTTGCAGTACTAATCTGACTTCCAAAAAGCCTCATACTCACAAGACGATATAGATGTGTTCACAAACGAGTGGGTTGCATACCTAATGACAGATTGTACACAAATAACATGATGATCTGACTTGGGGACGTATACAATTGGTGGTCATCTTTGAGAGGGGTTTAGGGGATCAAAAGATGAAACATTGTTGTATGTAAATGTTCGTAGGAATATTTTAATTTTTATTAAATAAAACATAATTTATACAATGATTCAATTTCCCTTTTTAACAGATTATATGCACCAAAAACATGCAATAATGATGAACCACTCAAAGGGTCTCTCTTTTGTTTAAAATGGATAACTTTTTAAGTGAAAACAACAACTGACCTATGTGAATCCAACCAAATACATTTGGATTGTGTTGATCCTTTATTAGAACAATCCATGGGTGCGTTGGGGATGTGTACGAGTAAACCCCGCTTCAATCCGAGGCACGGTGTGTCCAATACCACTCAAAGGGTCTCTCTTTTGTTTAAAATGGACAGATTTTTAAGTGAAAACAAAAACTGACCTACGGAAATCTGACCAAACGCATTAGGATTGTGTGGATCTTTTATAAGAACGACAAAAGGGTCCTTTTTGATGTTTACGAGTCATCCCTTCCTCAATCTGAGGTTGGTTGTGGCCGGTACCACTCAAAGGGTCTCTCTTTTGTTTAAAATGGACATATTTTTAAGGGAAAACAACAACTAACCTACTTAAATCCAACCAAACACATTCGGATTGAGTTTATATTTTATAATAACGATCTAAGAGTCCTTTTTGACATGTATGAGTCATCCCTGCCTCAATCTGAGGCACGGTGTGGCTGGTACCACTCAAAGGGTCACTCTTTTGTTTAAAATTGACATAATTTTAAGTGAAAACAACAACTAACCTACGGAAATATGACCAAACACATTAGGATTGTGTGTATCCTTTAGGAGAATGATACAAGAGTCCTTGGTAATGTGTAAGAGTCAACCCTGCCTCAATCTGAGGCACGGTGTGGCTGGTACCACTCAAAGGATCTCTATTTTTTTTAAAAAAGGACACAATTTTAAGTGAAAACAATAACTAATGTACATAAATTCGACTAAATGCATTAGGATTGTGTTGATCCTTTAGGAGAATGATCCACGGGTCCTTTGGGATGTGTACAAGTCATACCTGACTCAATATGAGATACGGTGTGTCCGGTACCACTCAAAGGGTCTCTCCTTTGTTTAAAATGGACAGATTTTTAAGTGAAAACAACAACTGACCTACTGAAATCCAAAAAAAAATGCATTTGTATTGTGTTAATATTTTATAATAATGATACATGGGTCCTTTTTGACGTGTATGATTCATACTCGCCTCAATATGAGGCACGGTGTGGCTGGTAGCACTCAAAGGGTCTCTCTTTGGTTTAAAATGGACACAATTTTAATTGAAAGAAAAAAATGACCTACATAAATCTAACAAAACGCATTCATATTGCCTTTATATTTTATAATAATGGTCCAAGGTTTCTTTGGAGATTTTTATGAGTCAATACCACCTCAATCCGAGGCACGGTGTGGCCGGTACCAATCAAAGGGTCTCTCTTTTGTTTAAAATGGACAGATTTTTAAGTGAAAACAACAACTGACCTACAGAAATCTGACCAGATGAATTCATATTATGTTTATTTTTTATAAGAATGATCCATGGGTCCTTTGTGACATGTACGAGTTATCCATGCCTCAATATGAGGCACGGTGTGGCCGGTACTACTCAAAGGGTCTCTCTTTTTATTAAAATGGACAGATTTTTAATTGAAAACTAAAACTGAACTACGAAAATCTAACCAAACGCATTCATATTGGGTTGATATTTTATAAGAATGATTCAAGGGTACTTTGTGACGTGTAAGATTCATACCTACCTTAATCTGAGGCACGGTGTGTTCGGTACAACTCAAAGGGTCTCCCTTTGGTTTAAAATGGACACAATTTTAATTGAAAGCAAAAAATGACCTACAGAAATCCGACCAAACACATTAGGATTGCCTTGATCTTTTATAATAATGATACACGGGTGCGTTGGGAATGTGTACGAGTCAACACCACCCCAATCTGAGGCACGGTGTGTCCAGTACCACTCAAAGGGTCTCTATTTTGTTTAAAATGGACACAATTTTAAGTGAAAACAACAACTGACGTACTGAAATTCGACCAAACACATTCGGATTGTGTTGATACTTTATTAAAATGATCCATGGGTCCTTTGTGATGTGTAAGAGTCATCCCTGCCTCAATCCGAGGCACGGTGTGGCTGGTACCACTCAAAGGGTCTCTCTTTTCTTTAAAATGGACAGAGTTCTAAGTGAAAACAACAACTGACCTACGGAAATCTGAACAAATGCATTCATATTGTATTTATATTTTATAATAATGATACATGTGTCCTTTTTAATATGGATGAGTCATCCCCTCTTGAATCCGAGGCACGGTGTGGCCGGTAGCACTCAAAGGGTCACTCTTTGGTTTAAAATGGACAGAATTTTAATTGAAAGCAAAAACTAACCTACGAAAATCTGACCAAATGCATTCAAATTGCATTGATCTTTTATAAGAACGATCCATCGGTGCATTGGGGATGTGTATGAGTCAACATCGCCTCAATCTGAGCCACGGTGTGGCCGGTACCACTCAAAGGGTCTCTCTTTTGTTTAAATTGGACAGATATTTAAGTGAAAAGAAAAACTGACCAACGAAAATCCAACCAAATGCATTCAGATTGTGTTGATATTTTATAATATTGATAGAAGGGTCCTTTGTGACATGTAAGTCTTATCCCCGCCAAAATTCGAGGCACGGTGTGGCTGGTACCACTCAAAGGGTCTCTCTTTTGTTTAAAATGGACAAATTTTTAAGTGAAAACAAAAACTGACCTACTTAAATCTGACCAAACGCATTCAGATTGTGTTTATCATTTATAATAATGATCCATAGGTCCTTTTTGATGTGTACGAGTCATCCTCGCCTTAATTAGAACCATGGTGTGTCCGGTGCCACTCAAAGGGTCTCTCTTTTGTTTAAAATGGACACAATTTTAAGTGAAAACAACAAATAACCTTCGGGAATCCAACCAAACCCATTCAGATTTTGTTGATCCTTTTGGATACCGATCCAAGGGTCCTTGGTGACATGTACGAGTCAACCCCTCCTGAATCCGATGCATGGTGTGGCCGATACCACTCAAAGGGTCTCTATTTTGTTTAAAATGGAAACAATTTTAAGTGAAAACAACAACTAACGTACGGAAATTTGACCAAACAAATTTGGATTGTGTTGATCCTTTAGGAGAACGATCCACGGGTACTTTTTGACTTGTACAAGTCATCCTTGACTCAATATGAGGCATGGTGTGGCTAGTACCACTGAAAGGGTCTCTCTTTTGTTTAAAATGGACAGATTTTTAAGTGAAAACAACAACTGAACTACGGAAATCTGACCAAACACATTCTGATTGTGTTGATATTTTTTAATAACAATCCATGGGTCCTTTGTGATGTGTAAGAGTCATTCCCACCTCAATCTGAGGCACGATGTGGTCAGTAGCACTCAAAGGGTCTCTCTTTGGTTTAAAATGGACACAATTTTAATTGAAAGCAAAAACTGTCCTACGGAAATCCAACCGAACACATTTGGATTTCCTTTATCTTTTATAATAATGATACATGGGTAAATTTTGGATGTTTGAAATTCAACCCTGTCTCAATCTATGGCACGGTGTGGCCGGTACCACTCAAAGGGTCTCTCTTTTGTTGAAAATGGATAGATTTTTCAGTGAAAACAGAAACTGGACTACGAAATTCTTACCAAATGCATTAATATTGTGTTGATATTTTTTAATAAAGATCCAAGGGTCCTTTTTGACATGTAATAGTAATCCCTGCCTCAATCCAAGGCACGATGTTGCCGGTACCACTCAAAGGGTCTCTCTTTTGTTTAAAAGGGATAGATTTTTAAGTGAAAACAAAAACTGACCAACGGAAATCTGACCAAACGCATTTTTATTGTGTTGATCCTTTATAATAATGGTCCAAGGGTCCTTTTTGATGTTTATATCTCATACCTGACTCAATCCAAGGCATGGTGTGGCCGGTACCACTCAAAGGGTCTCTCATTTGTTTGAAATGGACACAATTTTAAGTGAAAACAACAACTAACCTATGTAAATCCAACCAAACTCATTTGGATTTCCTTGATCCTTTAGTATAATTATCCATGGTTCATTTTTGACGTTTATGAGTCATATCCACTTTAATATAAGGCACGGTGTGGCATGTACCACTCAAAGGGTCTCTATTTTCTTTAAAATGGACACAATTTTAATTTAAAACAACAACTGACTTACGGAAATTCAACCAAACACATTCGGGTTGTGTTGATCTTTTAGGAAAATGCTCCAAGGGTCCTTTGTGATGTTTACAAGTCATCCCCGCCTCAATATGAGGAATGGTGTGGTCGGTACCACTCAAAGGGTCTATCTTTTGTTTAAAATGGACAGAATTTTAAATGAAAACAAAACATGACCTACGGAAATTCAACCAAACGCATTTGGATTGTGTTGATATTTTATAAGAACAATAAACGGGTCATTTGTGACATGTACAAGTCATCCCTGCCTCAATCTGAGGCATGGTGTGGACGGTATCACTCAAAGGGTCTCTATTTTGTTTAAAATGGACACAATTTTAAGTGAAAACAACAACTAACCTACAGAAATATGACCAAACCCATTAGGATTGTGTTTATCATTTAGGAGAATTATCCAATGGTCCTTTGTGACATGTAAAATTCATACACACCTCAATATGAGGCACGGTGTGTTCGGTACCACTCAATGGGTCTCTCTTTTGTTTAAAATGAACAGATTTTTAAGTGAAAACAACAACTGACCTACAGAAATCTGACCAAACGCATTTGAATTGTTTTGATATTTTATAAGAATTATACATGGGTCATGTTTGATGTGTACGAGTAATCCCCACCTCAATACGAGTCACGGTGTGGCCGGTAACACTCAATGGGTCTCTATTTTATTTAAAATGGACAAAATTTTAAGTGAAAACAAGAACTGACCTACAGAAATCTAACCAAACCCATTCAGATTGTGTTGTTCCTTCAGGAGAATGATCCATGGGTCCTTTTTCATGTCTACGAGTCATCCTCGCCTCAATATAAGGCACGGTGTGGTGGATACCACTCAAAGGGTCTCTCTTTTGTTTAAAATGGACAGATTTTTAAGTGAAAACAACAACTGACCTACGGAAATCTGACCAAATGCATTCGGATTGTGTTGATATTTTATAAGAACAATCCATGGGTCATTTTGGACGTGAAAGAGTCATCCTTGCTTCAATTAAAGGCACGTTGTGGCTGGTAGCACTCAAAGGCTCACTATTTTGTTTAAAATGGACACAATTTTATGTGAAAAAAACAACTGACCTATGGAAATCTAACCAAACGCATTAGGATTGCCTTGATCTTTTATTATAAAGATCCAAGGGTACTTTTTTATATGTATGAGTCATCCCTGCCACAATCTGAGGCACGGTGTGGCCGGTGGCACTCAAAGGGTCTCTATTTTGTTTAAAATGGACACAATTTTAAGTGAAAACAACAACTGAAGTATGGAAATCCAACCGAATGAATTCGGATGGACTTGATCTTTTCTAATAACTATCCAAGGGTACTTTTTGACATTTAAGAGCCATCCTCACCTCAATCCGAGGCAAGGTGTGTCTAGTAGCACTCAAATGGTCTCTATTTTGTTTCAAATGGGCACAATCACTACCACAAAATAGGGAAAGGGAAGTGCTGCCCTTTATCAGCACTAAACAGAAAGCATTGATAATGAGGTAGGCCATTATTAGCACTATATAAAAGCGCTGCTAAAAGGTAACATTTATCAACGCGTTTTTTAGCGCTGATAAAAGTAGCTCTTAATCAGCGCTAAAAAAGCACTGATAAATGAATGTTTTATCAGCGCTTTTATTTTAGCGCTGATAAAAAATACATTTATCAGTGCTTTTAATGAGTGCTGAAAAAGGTTATGTCGGTTTTTATTTAATAACCCTAACAGGCCATCTTCGCTTGCACGCGTTCAAGCTCTCGCGGAAGCTGAACCAGGCCCCTCGCCGCGACCTCGTCCTCCTCGTCCTCCTCCTTCCTCCTCCTTCCTCCTCCTTCCTCCTCCTCATCCTCCTCGTCCTCCTCGTCCTCCTTGTCCTCCTCCTTCTCCGCCACCACCTCCGCCTCCGCCCCCGCTCCCGCTACCATGACCGCCTCTACCTCTGCCGTCTCCACCCTTGCTGCCGCGACCGTCGCCGCCTCTGCCGCCGCCGCCTCCGCCTCTGCCGCCTCCACCCTCGCTGCCACGACCGCCACCGCCTGGTCATCCTTCTCCTCGTGCTCTCAAGGTGGGAGCTGAGTTCCATGGATGGTATTCCCTTGGTATATTATTTATATATTGTGTGTGTGAGGAAAAAATAGTGAATATAGATGTGAGATAGGAATGATACCATATCTTGAACCTAATTCCAGTAAGAATTTCCATAATAGATAGTGTGGTCTTAATGTGATTATGATTATGTCTAGGGATGTGATTCATAATTAGTGATGAGTGTCGAAATAAGAGATGTTATTGACATTTAGCAACACAAGTGGGTTGTTTTTGAATGATGCGGAATTGGATACCCTATAGGTTCCATAGGGATATCTTGACTCTAAGATGAAGTATATTGTAATTGGTTAGTTATGATGGTTCACATGTGTGAGAGGTCTACCAAGGTTATGTGTGATGACTTCTGTGGATAACCAACCCTTGTTTTCATTTTTTTTATTTTGAGTTACCATGGGTGGTAAGTTCTACCCCTTCGAGTTGAATATTTATGTATGAGATACAAAGGAAATAGTTTTTAATCATATGGTTATATGGATTCCCAAAGATTATCCCAATGGAAATGATGATGGATCCATATTAATTTTCATCACATAGAATAATCTCATAGTTATATGATTAGACAAAGATGAACCCATAATACAAAACATATCACCTAGTATGTCTATCACATATACGAATAAATAAATTAGAAAAAAAACATGCTACAAAGCATAAAGGTACCATTAAATACTTACATTGGTTAACTTGTTTTAGAAATTGTTTATCTTCATCTGTGCCTTGTACTTGCACCCATGAATTTGAAGGTGAGTATGCGTACATGATAGTTGACCTTCTTAGAGAAGAGTTTCTGGAAGATTATAAGAGACATGAAGCAATGAAGATCATTAGAGTGTTGAAGCAAATGTGGTTTCTACAAACAATGTGGCAATCGGCTTGTGCAATGCGGACTAAGTTACAACTTGCAGGTATTGTAACTTAGGCCACGTTGCACAAGCCAATTGCCACAATGAATAGCAAGATCTTCATTGCTTCGTGTCTCTTATACTATTCCAGAAACTCTTCTCTAAGAAGGTCAACTATCATGTATGCATACTCACCTTCAAATTCATGGGTGCAAGTACAAGGCACGGATGAAGATAAACAATTTCTAAAACAAGTTGACCAATGTAAGTATTTAATGTTACCTTTATGCTTTGTAGCATGTTTTTTCTAATTTATTTATTTGTATATGTGATAGACATACTAGGTGATATGTTTTGTATTATGGGTTTATCAGAAGTCTGTATGATTTCATGTTTCCACATTTCATTTTAAATAGCATGTTATAATTATATATTTACTGTACCCTAATGGCTCAAATAGTCAAGCATATTGTAGATGTTTCTAGAATGTTGTAGGATTATTTTTCCCCAATGGTAGTACATTTTTAGGATGTTTTCACTGATGAGGTTTAAAATTTACTTCTAAATAAAGAGATAAACTTTATAATCTAGTTAGTTTTGGGGGAAAATTCAGTTTCTATCACAATTTCTAAAATAACACCAAAAGAGCATCAGTTGTTTGAATTACAATTTGATGATATAGAATATAATGGTTTCATATGGCATAGTACTTTACCATGGGGTTTTATAGTTCTCTAAAATAGATGGTTGATTGGTATTTATTATTTTATTGGACTATTGGAGATTGAACTAGATGAGAGTCATGAATATGTATCCTCATCCACGCATTGATAGTCACATTGATCATCTATGAGGTTCTATGATCTTCTCCAAGATAGATTTGACATTAGGATACCATTAGATGAGTTGGACATCAATGGACCTACCATGGACTGCTTTTAGGAGTATTTATGGCCTGTATTCTCCTGTTACTCATTGGTTTCCTCTTATTCGCATGTCATGTATTTTCTAAGGCATCATTCAGTCTTTATAAGACTAACTTGGAATAAATTTGATATATGTCAAATTAAATCAAGTATCTTATACATACACGATGTTCACCCTACTAGACACACCATGTATATGGATTTCACATGTGTTTAAAGGCATTTGTACCATGATTTGTTTTTATAAAACCCAAACAGTGCTACCTGATTAATTAAAACATAATATTAGGCAAGTTCTCGAGATCGAACCCATAAAGACGATGAATATGAATAAAGAATTAATGAATGCCAATCGGTTGACAAAAGAGTATGAAGATGGCGTGAAAGAGTTTATCATGTTTGCAGAAGATCATGCATGTGACCCTTCTCAAATCCTTTTTCCGTGTTTACGAAGTTTTTATTCAAGACAAATTAGTCCAGAGGAGTTGAAAGAACACCTGATCTGTCACGGAATAGATCAAAGTTGTATATGTTGGAATAAACATGGGAAAAAACCAATGTAGGTAGTGACTCAGAGAACATGACATTTTATAGATCATCTGATATGATTAGAAGCGTGAACAATAAAGACGATCGTATGGAGGGTGTGATTATAGATGTGAACGATGATGAAGATCATATTGAGGAAATGACAAGGACAATTGAAGATGAACTTTGTGATTGCCCAAAATTGTTTGAGAAGTTAAAGAGTTGTGAAAAAACGTCATTGTATGTTGGTTGCAATAAATATACACCATTGTCAGCCGTATTGAAGCTTTATAATTTTAAAGTAGGAAACGGGTGGACTGATGCCAGTTTTACGGAACGACTTTCTTTCCTGAATGACATGCTCCCAGAAGATAATGAACTCCCAAGCCAAACATATGATGTCAAATGAATGCTACGATCGATGGGTATGATCTCTGAAAGAATACAAGCTTTCCTGAATGACTGTATATTGTTTCGAAAGGACCACAAATCACTTAAAGAATTCCCAAAGTGTGGTGCTTCCTGATACAAGAAAGATGATTCTAGTCCTACGAAAGTTGTATGGTACATTCCAATCATTCCTAGGTTTAGACGCCTATATGGAAGTGAGGAGACTACAAGACAATTGACATGGCATGCAGATACAAGAATTAAAGATGGGAAACTACGTCACCCTGAAGACTCTCCTCAGTGGAAGAGAATTGATCATGAGTATCCTGAATTAGGGAATGAGCCGAGAAACCTTTGTCTGGCGTTATCTACAGATGGGGTGAATCCTTTTGGTTTTCAAAGCAGTAGTCACTGTACATGGCCGGTTATATTGGTAAATTATAATTTACCACTGTGGTTATGCATGAAACGAAAATACATCATGTTATTTATGCTTATATCAGGACCAAAAGAAAAAAAAGAGAGTACAATAACCAGGTTATTTGTTTATTGTAACATACATTGTGTTACGGTATGTTATTATATGTTCGCTCCCATTTTTATGTAATCTAAATTAAATATTAAACCACTTCTGCAGATAATGACTTCTGCACCTGCTGATTTGCCCAATCCTGAGGCACAAAAGGTCTCTCAACCAGTAGCTGGTGGTCCCACTGAGGAGCAACAATAGGTTTCTCAACCAAATTCTGGTGGTCCTAGTACAAAGCAACAACAGGTTTCTCAACCTGTTGTTGTTGGTCCCAGTGTTGAGGTACAAAAGGTTTCTCAACCTTTTGTTTCTAGTCCCATTGCTAATGATAGTGCTCCGGGGGAAGATATTGATGCTACTTATAAGGAAATGGTAAGAAATGAAACCCTAAAAGCACAAAAAAACATGAGCATCGTAGTTTGACAGTGTTAGCCAGAATCCTTAAGGCAAAAGCAAAATGCATCAAATTTGAGGTGGGATGGAATAAGCGAGGCCAACATGTTAACCCCAACAAATCCATCTTTATTAGCTACATTGGAATCGTCACTCGGAAATGCGTGCCGATTGATGTACATTCGTGGCACCATGTTGTCACCGGGCTGAAGACACTAATGTGGGAAGAGATTATGGTAACATTATGATATCATTTTTTAATTTATTAAAATAAAATAAAATACCAAAACATTGACTTACTCTTCATCATCCATTGCAGAGTGCATTTATAGTAGATGTCTCGCACAAGGAATATGTATTAAGAGTTGCAGGAATGATTCATAGAGGTTTCCGCACAATTTTAACAAAATATCATCTTAAAGATACAGAATGGAAAATCAAGCCGCACCCACCACCTCTTTACGCACACTTGATATCCCAAGGAGCATGGGATGTGTTTAGCAACCATCGTGGGGAGCATACTTTTTAGGTACATTGTGTGGGGTAATACGTTGTTTGATGTTTGCTTGTATTCATCACTCTGATTGACAGTTTTTTATTTATGAAACAGCTACTGAGTGCTGAAAATAAAAAACGCGCAACAGAACCAGCGTACCTTTACCGTAAAGCAAGGATGGGGTATGTTGAACTTGATAAAAAATTGTACATCTTTTAAATCTACCCTACTACTAGTATGTGACATAAAACAACACCATAACCGTGTTTCTCTGTTTATATGTAGATTGATGAATCGAAATCGAAAGCCATATCCATCCCACGCCATGTGCTATGGAAGGAGGTTCGTGTAAATAAAGAGGGGACATTGATAGATGAAAACACAAAAAAATTGTGGGAAACATGTGTAAGTATGACATAATATAAATTTGAGTTGCTTTAAATCGCTAGTACATTACAATAACTACTTATTTTTCTATATTTTCTATCTGAAATAGTCACAAGAATCAACAACAACCGCACCAGATGCAGACATACTTTCAGTAGCCTTGAATCAGCCAGAAAAGTATGGTCGCGTCAGAGGTGCCGGTTTTGGGGTGACACCCTAAACATATTTTCAAAAACAAAAACAAGCGGAGGATCGAAATGAAAAAATGGAAAAGCTGTAAGAACAATTATCTATTTTTCAAGAATAATTACAATACCAGAGAGATATTATAGGAAAATTGATGGGGGAGAGGCAAATAGAAGAAACAACTCAACAACAACCCATGCGTGACGATCTCGCCCCACCCCCCACCAGATTTGAGGCGAGCCATTCCCCTAAAAACCTGACTTAGATGAGGTAATCAATTTTTTAATAATTTTTTCTGTGAAATGTGATTTACATATACACTAATACCTTTCATGTACTAATATTCCATAGGGTGAAAATGACTGTGATTTATATTTATCAACTCCCACCTATCACCTTGTAGCGAGGGCTACGGTGTTCAATATGCAAAAAGACATGTTACACAACAGACAGCTTCCAAAAGATCATCTTAGAGTGTCAATTAACGTAGCTAATGAGCCGAGTGCTAAGCTACCTATTCCAAATGAAGATGAAGACATTCATACGGTTGAACAAGCTGTTGGAACATTCATCGCATGGCCGACAGTTCTTGTAAAAAAACATGTCGACAAAAAGGTATTCATTTCTTATTTATTTTTCAAGCTGGACCTTTAACATTTAATGAAAAAAGGTCTGAACCAATGACTGCTATTACAGAATGAAAAAGACTGTGGGGTGAAATGAAATATATGATCAAAACTATCTCAAGGATCAACCAACCGATTGAAACGGTCTACTGAGATCACCTTCACCCCGCCCGTTCTATATCTACAGTTAATATCATTGCAGGCTCATGTGGATACAAAGTTGAAAGACGGAAGTACTCATATAGTTTCTTTAGAAAAAGATATGTATGCAGAGGAGATATCAGATTTCATTAGTGCTGAAAATGTAAATAAACTCCTCGAGTATGAATGTCTAGGCACCTCAGTTGTAATTGTATACATGAGGTAAGTTTTCATGATTTGATTTTACAAAAGCTGATATACTCTAATAATTTTGACTAAATACATTTTATATTTGTCGCAGACGTATATATGAAAAAGAATTGAAGGGATTTCCCCATGAACAAAAATTTGGACTCGTTAGTCCTCACACCACATCTTCAAAAGACGAAATAGATTCTGTTAAAGAGGCTGTAATAATGTCATCCCTGCTCAAATCGTTTGAAAACAAAATTACGGATGACAGACTCATTTTAAAACCAACGATGCAGGGGTAAAACTATACAATTTAATCATATCAACTATATTTTCATTTCTTTCTTTACTTATTCCTTTTTGTATTTTTAGGGAGCATTGGATGCTGATTGCAGTCAATTTGGATACTCTAAAGATTTATTTTCTGGATTCAAGGCATGGATATCCAACAAACCGACCGCGCATGATGGCGTTTGTTAATCTGTAGTACACTAGATCTAAAATTTTAAAACTAAACATCTAGTTATATAATTTATTTTATCTTTTAATGAGGATTTTGTTATGATAGGGCGGTGCATCAATATCTTCTAATGCATGGAATGAATCCAGGGCATAAGGATAAGCACGCCTACAAGATCTACAACTGGAAAAGTATCCGGATATATATAATAACATTTCACTTTCAAAACACATATCAAAACAAATTACTTATTGTTGTAGATGTTTCTGTAGTGTCCAAACAAACAAACGGAAAGGACTGTGGTTATTATGTTTGTAAATTTATGAAAGAGATCGTATTTCATCAACAAACTAGCATCCCTGATGAGGTATTTTCGAAAATAATTATGAGTTCATTTAAAATATTTATTAATCCTTTGTGTATTTATATTTTTTCAGTACTACCATGACTGTAACAAAAACTCATATTCAGAAGATGATATACATGTGTTTAGAAATGAATGAGCAACATACCTGATGGAAGATTGTACACAAATAGGATGAAGGTGAATTCCTACAAATTATGTTATCTATATATGATCATTGATTTTCCTCCAACCTTATTTTGTGAATTGAGAATGCTCCGATGTATTGAAATCTTAATTTATTACTCAATGTTTTCTATCCCTGGATTCATATTATTGATCTTTGAACAAATCAATATTGAAGTAAGGCATGATGGTGTGCAGTTCGTATGGGGTGAACGACGAAACCATCAAGGATCAACAAAATCCATTTTCTGTATCTCATTTGTTTGAACTTGTATTTGAGCACATGTGTTGTTGTTTGACTTGCACAATTATTTCTAGGTAGATGCATGAGATAATCAGTATCGTTGAGGGATTTTTTGGAACAAAAATATGTGTCTCAGGATAATTCAAGTAAGGGAAAGGCTGGTTGAGATGAAATCTATGCTCAAACGACCAGTACATCATCAAAAGAATCAACCCTGTGATGCACCATCATGTAGAATCTGGTCCTCGTGATGTTTTGAGGTGTTTATGGAAGGTATGGGGAGTCTGAAAATCCCCATGGCCACCATAAATAATGTTTACAGACAGCTCCACATGTTTTTTGTGCCTCGTGCCTCTTTACAAGGATCACGCCATTCACATGGTCCATCTTAGCACGTATGTCCCATTCATCCCATTACTAATCTTGGAAGAACCTGAGAATCTGACAATGCATATACCCCACAAGACCCATACTCATCCAACCAAGAGTATTCCTAGTGTGAAGGGAAGCTAACCATGGGTAATACCCACAACATACCTCTTTTAAATATATGGGTTTTGATCCTTGTATTCTAAAGAGGGTATGTAGGAAGCCTCGATTAAGTTAAATCCCAACCAATGGTAAACCATGGTGACCCCCTCACTACGGTACACCTTCGCTTATTTTCCCTCTTGTATTTCCTTTAGTGGCGTCTGAATAATTCTTCAAAATGAGAAACTTTACCTTTATGGGATGCACCACACTTGGGTCAGACCTCATTGGGCATTTTGATCCATCTATCAGGTAAACATTCCAGGTGCTCCCTCATAGAGATGTACCTACCTAATCCACCTTTATAAGTGTTTTGATCCACCCAGGTCTTACATCTTTGTAAGACATTAAATCATGACCCTCTATCCTTTTAGGATGTTAAACTCATGTAATACCACAAGTTAAACCTGGGTTTCCATTAATATATTCAATATTAATGTTTAATCAGTCCTTATTAAGGTATTGTGGAGGTGTGGTTTTATGTATTCCAGTAGATTTCAAAAGATTCCACGCTTTATGTAGGTGATTCCATGCTTTTACATTATATGATGATTTTATTATCCTGTATTCGCTTGCTAAGTGTACTATATGAAATGTTTGTGTGGTTAAAAATGTGTTATCAAAGGAATTTGGGGTCTATATAGACTTTAAAGTTATTTTTAAAATGAATGCAGTTGTTTTTCTTGTGGATTTTCATGCTTAAGTCCTTTAAACGTGTTTGAAGAAATGAGAAAGTTTTGTGATGGATGTTTTCAAATGGATTTAATGTGTTTGTGAATTTTAAAGAGGGTTTTCTTATGAGATGTAGAGATTCTATATATGTGTATTTACATTGAATGAAAGTACATGAGAATGTGTTGATATATATGATGTGTATAATGTAAATTGAGCACAATTTCCATAAAAGATATTTTCTTTATGATGTGCAGAGGACAGGGTGAGAGGGAAGGGGTGGTTTTCTAGGGGAGGGGGAGGGGGGAAAAGTGGTAGGGGGAAGGGGTAGGGGGTGTGCTGGGTTCTTTTGAAGTATATAGGGGGTGGGCAGGGGGTGTGCAATGGGTAGGGGGGATGTTAAGTGGGCAGGGGTGTGCTAGGGAAGGGGGAAGGGGGTGTTCAGGGGGGCAGGGAGTGTGCATGGGTAGGGGGTCTGCTCGGGGGTGGGCAGTGTGTAGGGGTTGTGCTGGGGAAGGGGGCAGGGGTGATTCCTTTTTATGGAATGGGGGGACATAATATTTGTCTTATGTTTTGTGCCTCACTAGTATAATTGGTTATTTTATGTTTTTTGCCTCACTAGTATAATTCCATTTAGAAACCCCATTCTTTATTTCATTATTTTATTACTAACATAATATTTGTTTCATTATATAGGTGAAATCTTCTTCCTCTGTTCGAATGCTTTGTTCGGAAACCGCCACCATGGACAACAATTTTTTAGAGCGGATGGATGAAAAAAGGATGGAACATCATTGTCTTTTAACTGTTTGTTGGATAAATGTAATTGTAACCAAATTTAACATTGTTTGAAATGTATATATAAGTGTGTTGTTTTGTATTCATGATTTCAAGTAAATGTATGTATCATTTTTTGTTCTTATGTGCTTTGTGTGTGGGTGTTGTGTGTGCTGTGTGCAGGTTTTGTTTGGAATGTGCAGGTACTGTAATGTGTGCAGGTGCTGGGCAGGTTCTATGCAGGTTCTGGATTTGGATAGGATCTTTGTCCTTTATCAGCACTAAAAATAGCGATGATAAATACTAGCTTTATCAGTTCTCACTTAGCACTGATAAAGGGGCACTTTTATCAGTGATTTTTTTAGCACTCATAAAAGTCCCCCTTTATCAGCGCTATTTTTAGTGCTGATAAAGGGGACCCCCCTTTATCTTCGCCGAGATTAACAGCGCTTTTTTAGCACTGTTAAAATCCGTTTTTAGTGCTATTATAATCCATATTTGTAGTAGTGAATTTTAAGAGAAAACAACAACCGACTTATAGAAATATGACCAAACGCATTCAGATTATGTTGATCCAATAGTAGAACAATCCACAGGTCCTTTGTGACGTCTAAGAGTCATCTCCTCCTCAATATGAGGCATGGTGTGGCCAGTATCACTCAAAGGGTATCTCTTTGGTTTAAAATGGACACAATTTTAATTGAAAACAAAAACTGACCTATGGAAATCCAACCAAACGCATTAGGATTGCCTTGATATTTTATAAGAACAATCCACATGTCCCTTGTGACATGTACAAGTCAACCTTGCCTCAATATGAGGCATGGTGTTGCCGGTATCACTCAAAGGTTTTCACTTTTGTTTAAAATGGACACAATTTTAAGTGAAAACAACAACTAACCTATGGAAATCCGACCAAACGCATTCAGATTGTCTTGATCTTTTATAAGAATGATCCATGGGTCCTTTGTGACATGTACGAGTCATTCCCCCCCCCCCCTCAATATGAGGCACGGTGTGGCCGGTAGCACTCAAAGGGTCCCTCTTTGGTTTAAAAAGGACACAATTTTAAGTGAAAACAAGAACAGGCCTATGAAAATCTGACCAAACACATTCATATTGTTTTGATCCTTTAGGATAAAGATCCAAGGGACCTTTGTGATGTGTAAGAGTCATCCTCGCCTCAATCTAAGTCATGGTGTGGCTGGTAGCACTCAAAGGGTCTCTGTTTGGTTTAAAATGGACACAATTTTAAGTGAAAACAACAACTGACCTACGGAAATCTGACCAAACGCATTCGGATTATGTTGGCCTTTTTTAAGAACGATTCATGGGTCCTTTGTGATTTGTATGAGTCAACACCCCCAACCCTCTGGACCGCCCCCACCCCCCTTGGACACCAACCCACCCCCTGGACACCCCCCACCCCTCTGGACACCCCCCACCCCCTGTAAAGCCCCCCCCCTGACACCCTGTACACCATCTCACCCCCTGGAAAGCCCCCCACGGACACCCCCTACCCCCCCTTTGACAGCCACCCCAAACCCTTGAATAGCCCCCCATCCCCCTAAATTCTGAATTGAATTCTTTATGTACTTCATTAACATGTGAATTATGTGTTAATGGTGTACGGGTATACTTGGTCTAATTATCTTATGATTTATGTGTTAATTTTGTATGGGTATACTTGATCTAATTAGATTATTGAGATGTTGATTTTTTTGTAGGTGTTTGGGTGTGCTGCTATAGATTTTTTCATAGCAGAAGACAGGGCATTTATCCACATTTTTTAGCGCTGATAAATGGAGCTTTTATCAGCGCTAAAAAATCACTGATAAACTACACCTTTATCAGCACTAATGAAGAGATAATAAAGGGTTGTTTTATAAGCAGTTTTTTATCCTCGTTAAAGTCCGTTTTTATCAGTGTGTTTTAGCGCTGATAAAAGTTTGCTTTATCAGCTCTTTTTTAGCACTGATAAAGTACCCGTTTATCAGCGCTCAGTAAGTGCTGATAAAGGGTACCCCCCTTTATCAGCACCGAGCTTTACAGTTCTTTTTAGCACTGATAAATCATGTTTTGAGCTCTGATAAAGACCATTTTTTTAGTAGTGCCATATCCAATTTCGGTAAAAGAGTATATGGAATAATAGGAGGATAAGTTGGTGGGAAAAACATTGATCCACTCCCATTATCACAAACTCTAGGTGGTCAATATTAGACATGGGGTATATGAATAGTGTTTTGGGAAGATTCATGTGATAAATGACTATAATCAGGTGGTTCCATCCATGGTTCAAGGTATAATTTGTGTATTATCTATTTTGGAACTCATACATATCGACACTAGTGTGATTCATTCTGGTATATTTTTATATTTATTTTAAAAAAGGATGATACTAGTAGAGACCATAGTATGAATTATTAAGATATATACTCCTATAATATGAGATCAAAATATCACCCAAAACATCTGATAGTGTGAGCTTACAATGGATAGACAGAATTTTTCTGGGGATCTCAACATAGTGATGATGACATCTAATGATTTCATCATTAGTATAGAATATTTATTTCTAGTATAGATAGATATATATATATATATATATATATTACTCTCACTTTAAGGTTTTATTCCTTCAATCATATTGGTCATGACTCACCTTCACTAGTTACTAGAACCCTCGAGTAGGATGATTATAGACATCCCTATAGAATTTTTAGTCATTTACCCACTAGTTAGAATGTTTGGATTTATGGATGGGATATTGAAGGATGATTAGGATGACCTTTTGTAGAAAATTTTAATCATACCATGTGTGTACCCCTAGGTAGATCATGATCTATTTTCTAAGAAGTTGGATGGGAGAGTGAGTTATAGTATTGACAAACTCTATTTGAACTAGGTCGTAGTCTATAAAAAATACATCCTTCTATGGATCATTGAACTCTTGGACCAAATAAAAGGATAGAAATAGTTCTCAAATGGTCAATCGTATGTTTAGATTTCATTAATTTTAGATTTATAATGATGATATCAAAAATATAGTGTTTAGGTGTCTCTAGGATCACTATGATTTATTGGTGATGTCATTTAGAGTGATAAATTCCCCTGCATTATACATGGGACTCAAGAATTGGATCTTCCTTCCATACATATAATAGTTCATGGTCATGTTTATTAGTGAAATATTTATCTATTATAGGATAGAGGACAATCATGATGATTATAAAATTTTTATTCTTGATTTTGTTCAACATCATTAATTGTAAAGTAAACTCTCAATGTGGATGTATTTGATTTTAAAATTAAATTTCTTAGGGAATTCTACCACATATAGTGGATTAGTAGTTTAACTAATGAAAATTTTGGTATAAAATGATTGATATCCACCTAATAATTTTTTGTGGTAGCTAATTTCTTTGTATTAGAATTATATTATCAAAGATTCATGGTGAACTTCTCTATGATTTTATCACCCATGAATATACTTTCCCAAAAGGTTAAATAATTCATCTAGTGTATGTTTTGTTAGAGACATTTCAAGGAGATAAATTATTGGTTGAACAGTGCACAATTTATCATTTACTAGAGGAAATAGTTCATTATGTTGTGTTTTATGATCAATTTATGGAAGGTATTGGCTATGTGTTTATGAAAAGGTGGGTGGGGGATCTGTATGGGTCTAAGAAATAATGTCCACAAGATAAGAACTATGGGCACCATGATTTTGATCCCACATCAATGTATTTTTTCCTTGAAAACATGGACACACTACCCTCATGGTGAGTTATTTATGGTTTTTATGAATCATAATAGTCTCATGTGTGTCTTCTCTAATAAACATATTTACCTAAGGGAGAGGTAGTGGATATATTTCTTTCAATACATTTAAATGGAGATAGTTTATGACATAGAGAAAGGAAATGTGGTGTCCAAATACCTTAGTAGGATGTACCATGCTCATTTAGTGTGTGTGGTTTCTAAGCATCTAGCATCATTGTAGTTGTACTTTTTGGAAGAGAGACACATTACTTACCTTTGATTGATAGTGGTGGACTCCACACTTCTTCCCCAAGTGTGGTAGTCCCAACTTATAGATATATCTTGTTAGTTTTTTATGACCACATATCCTTATGAGATGCACCCGATGGATTCTATAAACACGGGGAACATGTGATTTTCTCCTAGGAGTGTATAATAGTTCCAGCTGAGTTGTGTGAGGTGCTATTGATAGATTTTTACACTTACCCATTATCGGTACATCCTAGTGTGATGAAGATGTTTATAGATATTATATATCATTTTTTTAGCATGGAATGAAAAGGAGTGTTATCGAGATAATATTGTGGCATATCACCAACTAGAAATTAAATGTTGAGAACTTATATTATATCAGTTTAAGTTACCCTCTTGATGTTCCAGAATGAAATTAAGTCAGTATATCGATGGATTTTATGTTTGGGATTACATGATTGATGAAATGTTATATTATTTTCTAGGTGATCATTGGAAATTGAAAAATTTAGGTTAATTTTTTAGTATTTAGGATAAGAGTGTGGTAGAGATATTATGACATATATACATTTATGAGAACATATGGTTGCATGGGGTTCTATCAATGATTATCTATGATTATGCTGATCGATAGACATCTGGGTTTTGGAGAGATCTTCATGAGTTTTTTTGGACCCATATACATTTATATATGGAATTTGACTTTCAAAAATATGTTCGTACCAAGAGGACCATTCAGGTTCTAAAAGATAAATTGTAGTCTCTCATTCATTATTTTAGTAGGATATGGGTTAATCACATACCATTAGTTTAGTTTTGGTATAAAAATTTCTACTGATCCAATATCATATAGGAACCATTTGAATCCCTATATCGAAACCCTATTTCACCTTTACTAGATAGATAATGTAAGTTCATCTCTTATTGGGATCTATATGGGTTGATTGACAATAAATAATGTGCATGTGATCTAAGAGTGTGTAGGGAAAGTTAAAATCAATTATAAATATTATACATAGTTAAGATGGATACTGTTGGATCTTGTGTAGGGAGACCAGATATTCCTAAATATATATCAATGATTTGATTTGTGGAGGTTTTTTAGGAATAAAATTATCATTGAGGATCATTGGGATCTTTCATATCTTACATAGGGTTGCCAAGGTTGATTATATCCTATAATTACCCCCATGATTAGACAAGGTGCACAATGTATTCCATGTGACATGACTGAGGAGGTATGTGTATGATCAATCACATGTTATCATATGGTTTATCTAGACATTGAGGGTAAAACTACCATTATAGAGTACCTGATTGTGATGAAGGACTAGAAGGGGAATACCCTTCATGGGTGAGTGAGTCCATTATTTTATGTCTTATGGTAGTATAGGAATTTTAAAAAATTCCATCGGATAAAAAGAATAAGATTTGTGATCAATAGAATCACAATTTTATTGAGTTTTTCTTTTCAATATGGAAATGATTGAATTGGTTGAGTATGTAGTGACCAATATTTTCAATTCAATCCTTTAAATAATTTTTAATAAAATTTTCTTAATTGATCATGTAGTCCTTACATTTTATTATGCTTCATAGAGGCCGAATAAATATATAATATTTCAAATAGATTTTTTATTCTACATGAATGAATCATTTATTTATCATAAATAGATCCCTATATAGAAATTTTGACACTGTATTTATTCCCCAAATATTGGTTTTTACCTATAAGGGGAACACTTTTAATGCATGAGCATTGGGCTATGGACTGAGCTTTTTCTAGTTTTTAATTAAAACTAATGATATCCTACTATTTCCTTATAAATATGTTTTTATTTTTTTTATCATAAAACTTTATTGGAGAATGATAATCATATATGAGTCTTGGTAGAATTGTCTTTTTTATTCATGGAATCAATGATGACATTGAATTTTCATGATTAAGGAGGAATCAATGAAGAATCGGTGATTTTACAATGGTGTAATAAATTTATGTTTCAGATAGCCCCATTTATTCCTTTGAATGGGTATATATTTTCTATTACTAAATATAATTAACTTCTTGTGTAAATTTCATGATTATAATCCTTAAACATTTACATTCCTGAATTATTTTATGAGTATTAGATGGTGATAATAATCATGAATCAAATTTTCTATGTTTATTTATGGATTATTCAATTTTTATCCCCGTCACAACAAAAATTTTGAATTATAGATTTTATTCATTCATTAATAAATAATTTTTTAATTGTGGCATGGAAATAATTTCATTGGATACCATTTCATTTTATTTCTTCATTTATTTTCACCTTCATTTGATTTAAATTCATCAATAAATATAACAATAGATAAAATTTTGATAATAGAAACATAGGTTGGTGTAATTTTTAGCAATCAATAATATTGTTATAGAGATACTCAACCCATATGATGATGGTATGAGAAATCATAAGATGCATCGAATCTAACCCTCTAGCCCCACATTCCATGTGAGATAGTGAAAACACTATTCTCATTGGAGACATCACTCAATATTCTGAGGTAGTACATTCCTGGATAGGTTGTGGGTCCTACATTCCATGTCACCCATTTGACATGCTATATAGTTTTCCCTACACAACTGGACATTAGTGGTACATGCTCGGCCACAACCCAAGTCCCACATGCTATGTATAGAGAAGTATGTGTTACGTACTTGGTAGTCTCTAGTGTTGTCTTATATATTCTCTCCTGAGTGTTAGAATTGGATGAATAAATAATCTATTATGAGAATTTTTTAGTATATAGTGTGATGGGGGTATCTATGGAATTTAATGGATTTTAGATTCAGAGAATAATGATAAGGTTTGAGAAATTAATTTAGAGCCTATATAGAGTTAGTACTACCCCATGTGTTTGGGAACAGTCCTACAGTAGAGGATAAGGTACTCCCCTGGAAGCATGATCATGATAGGGTGTAGTCCTTAATTTGAATTACAGAGTTCATATACCCGCCCATGTGTCAGGGAACCATCCTCCATCCAGAGAGTTGTCACTCCCCCATGTGTTGGGGGGACATTCCCCAATAGGGTCTAGGTACTCCCTCAATCAGAATTTATATTCCTTAATGAGTTTTATTCACCCAATACAGTTTTTAAGGAATATCATGGTATATTATAGAATCTGTTTAGTTTGGATTTCATTGTTCTTGAGATGTATCAGGGGCACATGGTTTCCTTTAAAAAATTACATTCTTCTAGGATATTGTCTTGGTTTTTTCTGGAATTGGTTGTTTAATATTATGAATATATCTGGGATACCTCATTAATTTATTTGTTTTATACTTGGTATAAAATAAATTTATCTTGATCTATTTTTTTGGTACATCCTACTAGGTATTTTTATTCTCATCCCCCAAATGGGCTTGGGGCCCACATGTGCTGTCTATATGTTGTTTATGCATAGTTTAGAGGTGACATCAACATATGTGAAACTAGTAGTATTGAAGCTTGGTGATGAATGTGAAGGTTTTGATCGCAATAGAAAATACTTGGTGTGCAATAAACCAATAAGGGGTTTTCTTTATTTTATGAATCATTAAAAATATTTTCCAGTAAAAAAATTATAATCGATGAATTGTTTTCATTGAATATTAACATAGTGGAATAACCAGAACACAAATATGGTATTTTTAGATTTAATTCATCATTAATTAATTAATAATTTAATGAAAAGTTTATTTCATCAAGGAACATTCTTAGATGATGATTTTGTTCATACTTATACTCTTCTATAATTACCTCGATTTCATAGGGAGGATCCAAGTGTAGAATCCCTCTAGTAGTGATCCACAAGTGCTCCATTGATCTATGAAGGGATGTGACTGATTTATGAGAACACGAATAGTGAATAAAACATCTTGTGTTGTTCTTATTTGTCACTCAAGATCATTAGGGCTTGAAGGACTTCATCTCATTCTTTCTAGGTGGATAGAAGGAAATTTTCTAGAGAATCATATTGTGTGCAATGATTCTCAATTCTCAATTTTCTAATTAACCCTAAAAAATAAAAATAACCATCAATTTATAGTGAAATATTATATGTTAAAATAATATTTAATTTCATATTGGACCCTAAATAATATAATAGTCATTAACAAACTACATTCCATATAGTAATGAAATTATTATTATTTTTCTATGTGCTCTAACTGGTGAAATGTTAACCTTTAGTTAACTTGGTTGTAAATTAATATTTATCGCCCAAAAAAATCTTATTCTATTATAAGTCCTCAAAATTTTTTGAATAAGAAAATTAATATTTAATTAAATTTTTCATTAATTAATAAATATTTATGATCGATAAAAAATAAATAAAATTACTCCTTGTTCTAGAGAATAATATTTATTTCATTAGTTAAATTCAAATTAAATTTATTCAATATCAATAGAAACACTTGATTTTCACCCTCTAGGATTATTTCCGTCTTAGAATTAGGAAGGCTTTCCAAAAGTCCAAGATTTATATCTAGAAATGGGACAACAAACACCAGATAAAAAACTTAATGTTTTAACATCAACAACCACATATGAATACTTCTTGTTTAATAAAATCCATTTTCCCAAATATCTCATCAACAAAGTTTCACATATGTTTCATCAATCTATATGATCTATACTTCTTTCCATGAATCTATAAAATAAATACATCATTACACTATGAGTATGGAATTTGATGCAATGGTTATATTCAAATTAAAGAGATAAGATACAAACTTCTATAAAGATGGAAGGGACAAATCCCTCCTCATGTTATCCAATAATAACATATCAATCATGGTACACCCAATGTACCCTTATTCTTGTGAACATATGGTGTCATATTTTTTTTCAGTAAGTCAAATTGTTCAATTCATGATATGAATTAATGATAATATTAAACTCTATTTACCATTACACATGCTTGTAGATAGTAATATCTTATCACACCAAAATGTGTAGAATTCCTACTAGTGGGTTTGTTATCATAATCTCACATCAAGGATATTTCCAAATCATAACTTCATGAAATGAAGCCTCGTCCTCTTATGATAACTCACAACTGATATAAAACATATTATCTTCCCTATCAAATTAAGTTATCCAATTGTAGAACTGTATTGAAGAATATAGTTTGGGAACTTTGTGGTTCTCATCATACTGAGGAACTATTATAAACCTTTTAGTGGAATAGATATCCTATGAAATTATTACATCAAATTCATATAGAACAATAAACAATATATAACATGATTTTTTATTAACATTAAAATATTTTAAAATATATATTATTAAAGTATAAACTATTGGATCTAAAAAATAACTTCAAAAAAACTCCCACATGGAATTGAGTAAAATTACAATGAATTTTAGTCCATTGGATATCATATGATGATCATGTTTCTTCTGAGTCATGGCTTTAGTCAAGGGATCTTCCATTTTGTATTCCATAGATATTCAACTCACTATAACTTCAACTCCCTAATAAAAATACCTTATGAGATAATAATTTTTGTGTATATGCTTCTTCTATTTATGTGACATGATCTCATTATCAAGAGACACCTCTATATTATTATATCAATAGAGTTTGATATAAAATTTACTACAAGGTACCATGTAAACCTATTGGAAGAAGTTTCATATCCAAACTGCTTCTTTACCTACCTCCTAATTTATAATATAATTGGACTCTACTGTAGATTATATGAACACAGCTATCTTTGATGTTTTCCATCTATCACCACCTATATTCATAATGAATATGTATCTTGTCTATAATTTCATATCATCTTGATATATTTGGAAATGAGTATCTACATATCCTCTAAAAACTAGTACTTTATATCCTCTATAAAACCAAAACATATAATTAGTACACCTCTAAACCATATGGATAGTATTGACTATCATCCAATGGTGGTCACCTGGGTTAGCTTGATATATTCTTACCACACTCAAGGAGTAGGAAATATCTATCCTATTATATATCATAGAAAACATGACATAGCAAATAACTAATGTGTATATAATCCTTTCCATTCATTTTATTTCCTCGTGTGTTTAAGGAATTTTTTTTATAGAAACATGAATTCCATAATACATAATAAAAAATACTCTCTTGGATTTTCCCTTACGAAAAATATTTGGTACCTCGTTAATATACATAAATTGACTTAGGCCAAGGAGCCTCTTAGATCTATCATGATGCATCTTCATCTAAAGAATATGTGTTTTCTTTCCTATGTCTTTCATAGAGAATTGTTTGTTCTGTCATGCCTTAACTGACTGTAAGAATGGTATTTCATTCCCAAAAATTAATATGTCATCAAAACACACTACTTAGAAAATTATTTCACTCTCCCTAAATCTATTATAGACACAAGTCCAGTATTCATTTTTTATAAAACCAAACTCCATTATGGATTCATCAAAATTAATGTTCCATGACCTGTATTCTTGCTTCAATCCATAAATGGATATATCTAATTTTCATATCTTATTATCACCCTTTGGAGTCAAAAACCCTTCAGGTTGTGGTATATAATCATATTTTTTGAAGTTTCCATTATGCAAGGCTATTTTAGCATCCATTTTCTTAATCTCATAGTCATGGAAGGACACCAGAGAAAGTAGAATTCTAATGGATTTTAGCATAAAAATTAGGTAAAATGATTTATCATTTTTAATTCCTTAATTTTGTTTTAACCCATTTACTATAAGTAATGACTTATATGTTTTGAATTGTCGATCCATGTTCAGTTTCTTCTTGAATACCCATTTACATCTAATGGGATTTACATCTAGTGGAGGATATTCCAAAATCCAAACTTGGTTTTGGTATGTGGAATCCATTTCAAAATTAATAGCTTCATTACACATGGAAAAATCTATTCCACTTACTTATTTATTATAAGTTAGAGGATCATTATTATAAACTAATAATGAATCACTATCCTTGGTGAATATAAACCCATACTGTTTCTGTTTTCTAACCTCCCATTTATAATTACATAGTACTTATGTCTCTGGGGTATCTTCTTCCATTGGGATTTTTGGATGTTTTCCAAGTGCCAACTCATGTGTACCTTGACCCTTTACTTCATTTAATTTTATATCTCACCCACTATATCTTTTGTAGATGTGGTCCCTCTCAAGGAATTTCACATGTTGTTGGCCCATAGATACTATTTGCCAGTATCTCTGATGATAATGGTTTTAATGATCAAAAATCATGTCAAATATTAACCTTTATACTTTACCTCATGTCAAATCCTAAATTATTTCAAATAATTTTCTTGAATATTAGATAATTTATATCATATAACTATTTATGTGTGTTTAAGTATAAAAAAAGATTATAACTGATTATCTGTGTGTAATTATGGGTATTAACACTCACTGACTTTGCTGAACTATAAGACAGATAGAATATCTAAAATTATCTAAGTATGAGTCACTGATACCAACATACTGATGACTATCCGACAGACATATGACTCACTGAAAAACAGTTCTAACAGGCACATGCTCTATGTATGTGAGGCTGACACCAACACAGACAACTCATCATTGCATATGAATCACCTATGGAGACGACTCACTGATGCATATGTCTCACTAACGTAGGCGACCTACCATCAGTCCAAGTGACCTACCATTGCATGGTTTTGCTGATGTAAGGACTCACTGTCAGTTCAACTATCTCACTAGTAGATCACCAGTCTCACCTATAGATCAATTGTCTCAGTGATAAATCAATTGTCTCACTGATAGAAGGAATGAATCACCATTGAAATAAGTCACTGATTTAATGAGTCACTGGCCTATGGAAAGACCGACAGAAGGAGACACTGATAGATGAGTCACCATTAGACTGTTTAGTTCTACATTTATTAATATTATTTCTAACGGTCATATTGTGTCATTTAATGATACTGAAGAATTTTATAATCCTGTGTCGGAATTTTAGAAGATATTATGAGGTATGGTGATCTGATGCCAGTGGGATGTACATGATAATTTTCAACCCTCTAAAATAAGAATTATTTTAAAAGGGAGAAGAGACACAGAGAAAACAAGAGTTTTAGTGCTTGCCTACGAGATAGATATACTGAAGAACATCTGAAACTCTCATGAAACCACGGTGAACTCAAGAACAAAATAATAACTCATGAGATGATGTCACTCAATCTAGACATCAAATTGAAAAACCATTTCAGCATATCAAAGAAGTATAATAATATACCTACATAAAAATACTTGTTCCTGGAAGCCAGAATATGACACGCAGTATTTGTGTCAACTTCCAAAATAAGAATCAATATTCAACTCCACATTATCAAACGAGTCCAGAGCTGCACCGCATAACACACAGAGGCTTCTAAACCTAACTCTACATATTTATCTCTATTGTGTTCATTTAGTTACATTTTTGAGCAGTGTGTTATCTTTTTGTTGCACACACACTGACCCTCGTTCATAATTGGGGATACTTGATATCCTCAATCTCACACTATTTTTATCCATTTATATCCCACGTAGAATTGTGGAATATGTCTTGTGTGACCTATTTGTGGTTTTTTCCACGAAGAACTGTGGTAGTGGTCTTGTGACCTTGACAACCTTGTGTACAGTTGTGAACACAGATCTAGGGTGTGTATCAAACTGCTTATTAATTTAAACTTCTTAGTGGTAGGTGATCACCGAGTAGATAGGATTGAGTCTCTTCTTGAGAATGTACCTCTTTTTTTATTTCTACACTATTTTTACCTTTTAGTTTTACTCTATTTTATCACATATTCCATAAAAATAAATTGAACTGTCATAGTTAGCCTTAGAAAGTTTTTATAACAGTATTGAATTATTAGGTTAGTTTCAAAAGTTGTATTAATTATCAATATTGATACAACTGAGAACTAATCAATCATTTGAGAAATTAATCAAATAGTCAGGCACGTATAAATTCACTACTGTCTAACTGGAAAATTGAATTTTAAATTTTGGGGGAATTAAAAATTATACCTTAAAAAAAATATAGAAGCTAAATTCATCCCCCTCTTGAGTAATCTACTCCTAACAACATTTTTTATTAGAGGTTTTAGGAGTTTTCAGTTTTCAAAGCTTTTATAAACTTTTTCAACTGTTATTTCAGTTATATTTCAAAGATCTTAAAATTTATGTTAATAATAAATTTTTATCATTTCAAAATCATGTTCTAAAATTTTTATTATGGATAATAGACTGGAAGGTTCGACTACCAACAGAACTCCATTATTTAATGGAATAAATTATGCACAATGGAAAATTAAAATGAAAATGAACTTAAAAATTATGGGTTTTGAAATTTGGTCTTAAATTATAAATAAATATAAGATTCCCTCTACTACTAGAATTACCTGGGATGACCCAAATAATACTTCCTATAATAATAATTACAAGTCCATGAATTCCATATATTATTCTTTAGGAGATGAGGAATTTAACAGAATTTCTGCATGTAAAACAACCCATGGAATTTGAGATACTTTGTCTATTTCACGTGAAGGAACTTCTAGTGTTAAGGAAATGAGACTTCACACATATACTATTAAATATGATAATTTTAAAATAAATCCTGATGATCCTATTTCTAACATGTATCTCAGGTTTAATTAAATTGTTAAAACAATGATCTCTCTTGGAAGAGATGTTACTTACAAAGAACAAATTAAGAGGATTCTCATATGATTACCTAATGGATGGAGAGGAAATTATGTCTTAATTGTAGAATCATGATAAATCATCAAATTACATGTCAAAGAACTCATTGGAAAACTTATGATGTATGAGGAAGAGTTGAAAGTTAACAAAGAAGAAGAGGACGAACCTAAGACAAAATTTGTAGCCTTCAAGACTAGTACCTCTAAGATTAAGGAAAAAAGAGAAGGTCTTATCCTCTGTTGAAAGCTCTAGTAGTGATGAATCAACATAATATAGTGATGAAGAAATGGATCATCTGGCCATAAGATTCAATAAATGTTTTAGGAAGAATAAGTTATTCAAGAAGCCCAATTATAAAGGAAGATATGAAGAAAAGGGCAGCTAGAAAAACGACTGGAAAATAAATGACAAATCAGTGGACATTATCTACTATGAATGTAAGTGTAGAGGACATGTTAAAGATGACTGTCCAAAACTAAAATGCAAAAGTTGTATGAAAACAAATACAAGAAGTATAAGAAAACTATGAAGTCCACCTGAAGTTCCTCTGAGGATAGCTCCAGTGAATCAGCATCATATCATGATGAGAAAGATGACATATAAAATATGTGTTTTAAGAAAAACACATCTAAGATAACCTTATATTCTCTTTCACACAATTCTTATTATTATAGAAATGAAAGTGATTCTGAAAATATGAAAATTGATGAAGTATTTGATTATTGTAAAATTTTGGAAGAGACTTGTAATGAACTAAAGAACAAATATAATTCCATAAAAAAACACCATGCTATTACTGTAACTATTAAATCTAAACATACCATTGAAAAGGAAAATAATGTTCAACTACACAAAGAAAACAAAGAATTAAAAATGTTCAATAAGCAATTAAAGAAAGATTTAGAAAATTTTAACAATGGGAAAAATACTCTTACACAAATTATTGGTAATCATAGAGATCCTAAGCACACTTATTGTAATAGATATCAGCCTGGATATAGAAACCTATATAAAACACATTAAATCTAAAATATCTGTTTGTCTACCTAAAAATAAAAAACCGGCTGCTAGTTCCCGTTTAAACCACTCTTTTACTACCTCTAGTTTTCTAGAATAAAAAGAGAATATTTTTCAAATATGTTATATAATTCTTATAGGAACCCCATAAGGCAAATGTGGGTACCTAAATAATTGATTAATAATTCCACTAGACCCAAACAAGTCTGGGTTCCAAAATCAGTTTTTTGTTTGATTATTTTCTAGGAATACTATTTGAACAGCTCTTAAAAGAGTCAATGGTACATATAATTTGGATGTTCAAGACACATGATAGGAGATTATTCAAGCTTCAAGAAACTAATTAAGATTTATGGTTGATATGTCACCTTTTCTGACAACGATAAGGAAAAAATAATTGGCTTAGGCCAGATTGTTAACTCTAACTTAGTTTTAATTTCTAAAGTATTTTTTGTTGATGTATTGAAATATAATCTTCTTAATATTTCAAAATTATGTGATTATGGATTTCATGTTAAATTTTAAAACGGTTCTTTCTAGGTTTTTAACACTAATAATAAATTGGTATTTTCTAATTTTAGAAATGAAAATGTTTATTCTGTTAACTTAGATTCATTACTTTTCCAAAATGTTTATTTTTTAAGTGTATTTCCTAAAGGACCTTGGATTTGGAATGGGAGATTAAGACACTTTAATGTAAACTCTCTTACAAATATTACTAGCAAAGACCTAGTCAAGGATCTACCCAAACTTGAGTTTCTAAATGAAAAAGTCTATCATCCTTGTCAAAAAGGAAAATAACACAAGATATCTTTCAAATCAAAGAAAGAAGTTTCAACTTCTCAACCTTTAGATTTGGTTCACATGGATTTGTTTTGACCCTGTCATGTTTCTAGATTAAATGGGAAGCACTATGTTTATATTACCATAGATGACTATTATAGGTATACTTGTACTTATTTCTTAGCTCACAAAAGTGAAGCATGTACTTACCCCACCAAGTATGCTAAAATAGTGGAAAATCTTAGTGGACTTAGAATAAAATCCATAAGAAGTGATCATGGTCACGAGTTTGAAAATTAAGACATTGAATCTTTTTTCTCAAACAATGGATATAGTCATAACTTTTCTACCCCTAGGACACCTCAACAAAATTTACTTATAGAAAGAAGGAATATAACTATACTTAAAATTTCTTGAAAAATTATTAATAAATATGATTTACCTATTTACTTTTGAGTTGAGGTTGTGAATACTTCTTGATATATAATTAATAGAGTCTTAATTAGACTTTTCCTCAAGAAGACTCTTTCTGAGTAATGTAACAATAGAAAACCCAATGTTAGTTATTTTAAATTTTTTCGTTGCAAAGTTTATAACCTTAACACAAAGGATATTCTTGAAAAAATTTCATCCAGGGGTGATGAAGGAATCTTCTATGGTTAATAAACCTATATAAAAGACTATAGAGCCTTTAATAAAATAACCAAGGGTGTGGAATAATTTGTTCATATCAAATTTTTTGAAACTGATCCACATGAACCTAAGATATCCCTAACAAACCTGGAAGATGATATGTGAAACCTGGACATAAATGAAAAATCATATAATCCTCTTATCAAGAAATCTGTTAAATCAAATAGTTATAGAAATTATTCAGAATCTGAACATGATGTACCTGAACCTATAGATAAACATGAATTTATTATCCCATCCTTTTATAGACCAACAAAAACTCTTAAGAACCATCCTTTAGATGTTGTAGTTGGAGACTTAGATAAATGGACATAAATTAGAGCTTATCTTAGAAATGTGGTTGAACATCAAGCATTCTTGTCACATATTGAACCTAAAAACATTACTGATGCAATTAAAGATGAATTTCTGGTGATGGGTATGCAAGAAGAACTTAACCAAATTGAAAGAAATACCATTTGGAAACTTATGGATATACCTAAAGACACCCTGACCATAGGCACTAAGTAGGTGTTTAGGAACAAAGTAGATGAATCTCATTACATTTTTAGGAACAAATCTAGATTCTTTTCACAAGTTTATAGTCAAGAAGAAGTAATTTAATATAAATAAAAATTTTCACATATCTCTAGACTTGAATCCATTAGACTATTTCTCACTTATACTGCCCATATTAATTTCAAACTTTATCAAATGGATGTCAAAAGTGCATTCCTAAATGGGTGTATAGTTGAGGATGTTTTTTTTGAACAACCCACTAGTTTTACAAACACTCATTTCCAAAATCATGTTTTCTAAAAAAATATTTATATGTTTTGAAATAAGCTCCAATATCTTTGTATTCTAGATCACTAGTTTTCTTATTTACAAAGGTTTTACAAAATGAATTGATGATCCTAATCTTTTTAAAAAATTAATTTGTAAATACGTTTTAGTTGTTCAAATATATATTGATGATATTATTTTTGGATTGTCAAGAAATTATCTGTGTATTTATTTTTCAAAGATGATGTAAAATGAATTTGAAATGAGTTTAATGGGATAACTCTAGTTCTTTCTTGGATATTAGATTTTTCAAAATAAGGAAGGTGTCATTTTAAATCAATGTAAATACACTAGAGATAATATAAATGTTTTGGCTTTGACAACATTAAAAGTAGTTACACTCCAATGAGTACTACATGTAAGTTGGATCTTGCTGAAGATGGTAAATTTTTTGATCAAACAACTTATAGGGGAATGATTAGAATTTTTCTCTACTTGAATGCTAGTAGTTCAGATATAATATTTAGTGTGTGTATGTGTGGTCATTTTTAAGATAATCCCTAAGAGTCTCACTTAAATTATTTTCAAAGAGTTTTCAAATACCTAAAACATACAATCAATTTTGGTTTATTTTACCCCAAAGAATAATAATTGGATATAGTGAATTGTTTGTATGGTTATTTTGGAGGATACAAGTTATATAGAAAAATAACCTCAGGGACATGTCACTTTTTAGAAAAATATTTGGTTTCATGGTGTATTAAGAAACAAAATTTTGTTTCATTATCTACTACCAAAGTTAAATACATAGCGGTTGGTAACTGTTGGGCTCAAATTTTTTGGATGGAACACACTTTTCTAGACTATGGATATCAATTTAGATATGTAAATATAAATTGCGACAATACAAATTCTATTAACTTTTGTAAGAACCCGATTTATCATTCTAGAACAAAAAATATTGATGTAAGACATCACTTTTTGCGAGATCATTATCAAAAGGGTGATATCACATTAGAATTTACCGGCACTAAATTTCATCTTGATGAAATATTCCCTAAGCCATTGTACTATGAAAGAATGAATTACATCTGACATGATTTAAGAATGATCAATAAGTAAGACCCTATGTTGCATTTCCTTTTATATTTTTCTATGCAGTTGTCATGCTAACACCATTGTCATATTGGACACTGTTGTCATGTCGACACTGTTGTCATGCCAACACTGTTGTCATGTCAACACTATTTTCATCATGATACCTTTGTCATGCCGACACTATTGTCATGCTGACATCATTGTCATACCAACATTGGTGTCATGTTAACACTGATGACTTGTCATACAGACATTGTTAGTGTTATACAAAGTCTGTCATGTTGACACCAATGACTCCATGTTTCTACATGTTTTATGCTTTTATCAAAATGAAACTGGTTTTTTTAATATTGTTGAACCCATTTCACGATTTCATGATTGATATAAATTTGAATACAATCCACTCTACTTCTTTTCTACTACTCTCTCTCATTACCCCCTGACCTTTCACCTTCTGACCTCTATAATGAACTGATTGGAATGGTGTATGTGAAACTAAATCTTGAAGAGGGTAAGTCTCGTTCTTCTAAGAAACATAAAGTTGAATCAAGAAAATCATCTGGTTCTGTAAATCTTGGTCTGGAAAACTTTGTTGTGACCTTATAGAAAGAAGTCCTAGTTGAATGGGACTTAGAGATAAAGTCTTTGTTGTTTAAGGATTTGTAAGATCAAGGATGGCTTGATTGGTTCAAAAACAATGATAGAGTCTTCTACCCAAATATGGTACATGAATTTTACATGAATATGGAACTTCTATTGGAAGGAACTGATGTTTCTTAGGTGAATTCCATTATAAAGGGGAAGAAAATATCTTTCTCTTCAAAAAAATTGGGATAAGTTTCTTAAGGTACCTCACGAAGGAATTTTTGATGATTAACAGGGTACTTATCCTCCTAAAAGTGAATTATTTTGTTATGAGACATCTTTGAAAAAGATAACTGGAAATTAGAAACATAGTAGACCCATTGCATTAGAATTGAATGGTGAGTGCAGAATTTTATTTTAGTTTATTCAGAACCAGATATGTCCCAGGAAAGGGGATTTTTCTTCACTCAAGTGTCAGGATATATACTTGGAGTATTTACTATAGAAAAGAGTTAAATGGAATCTATTCAGATATCCGATTGTACACATTAATGAGATGATAAAACCTAGTTTTAAGTCAAATTATCTTGTCTACTCTAGAATGATTTCAGTAATGATAATGGAGAAAGGTTGTGTAAGTGATGTTGATGATTTTGTAGTTATTCAATGTAGTGGAATATTTTTAAGTTATGACATCTGTAAGAGAATGAAAATTAACTGAAACCCATGGAAGAAGGAATGGAATAGTGATGAAGATAGACTGTATGAAAAGTTCAATTCTATAGATCATCTGTTAGACCAAGGGATCTAGTGGATCCTGACCTCGCTCCAGATGAACATGTAATCTATTCTTCAAATGAGGAGGAGGAACCTTCTACTCCTTTCAGAGATATGGGATCGCCAGTTGATGATAGAAGTGACCCAGATACTACTAAACAGACAAAAAGATCCTCTATTGGAAATCTAAGTCCACCTTTGGAATTACCTTCTCATGAAACTATTCTCAAATATACCAGGAGTGAGGAAATAGAAGTTGAAGGAAGTTTAGAATATATTAGTGAATTTAGTGAAGAAGATGAAGAAGAAGAGAAAGCTGGTAGTGGTTAAAGTGGTTCTGAATCATGTATAGAAGAATAATATGAGAAAGTTGATGATGAAAATGGAAATGAAAAGGATGAAGATGGTGATAATGAAGAAATTAATGAAAGTGGTTGTGATAGTGAATCTGATCATCCTGATGGGAATCCAAATGATGTTAGTATTGAAATTGTTGAATATAATGATGGTGTATCTGTTGAGGATGTTGTTCAAGATGATAATGTTTCTCTAGCCGAAAATGTTTCTCAATTTTTATATACTAGAAAAAAATATATATAAGGAGTAACAACCCATAAAAGAAGCACTAAGTGAGGGGGAGAAATCTTCCAATAAAGCTGACACTGAGGGGGGCCTCAAGGAAGAGTATATCAAGCTAATAAAGAGAATCAAATTGGAAGAGTAAGGCTTGATACCCTTGCTCTTCTAGATTCTAATATTATGGCAGAATGGGAAATAAATACTGGGTATGTGGCACTAGGATAAGATTATAAAGATTCTGATGATGAAGTCATTACACTTTCTACATGGGAACTAGAGGCTGAGACCTCTTCTAGTGACTATTTCATGAAGGCCTATCTTGAAAACTTTAATCAAAATATATGTTCCTCTATAAGATACTCAATACAATATCAAATTAGATTTGATATTGATGAATCTAGGAGCAAGAACACTAAGTTGAATGACAATTTCAAAGCTATCATATCTATGGTTGATGGTGTAAGGAAATCTATAGCTTCTAGTTATACTCCTATCTCAACCAGTGTATCTCAAGCTGATGCTGCTTCGGTTTCCAAGATTGTGATAAAGGATATTTATCAAAATTTGATTACAACTTCATAAACAATTGTTACAAGAAACACATAGCTCGGGAATAAGATGAATAAGTTAATCATAGGAATAAATGATTTAACCACTGATTACAAAAATACAATGGAAAGTGTCATAAAAGGAATTGAGAATCCTGTTTCTCATTTTAAATCTCTTGAATTTTACAAGCTAATAAAAAAAGTTATAATACTCTCCTCTTCTTCTCTTTCTTCAAAATCTGCTCCACCTGTTTAGCCTTCACAATCTATGGACCTTGCTACTATTAATTCATTTTTGAAAGAAGATCTACAAGCCTTAATTTCTAGTATGGGCAAGGTTGAGGAAACTTCAGGTAAGGTGCATGACCATGTAAAGTATTACACAAGGTGTACTTCACACACTCAAGAATATATGACCAAAAATATTATTGGGGTTTTCTCTAAACTCATCAAAAATCATCAAATTAAAATTCTATTTAAGTATTTATCCACCAATCTTACTCTTCCCCATGGGAGAAAGGATTTTAAGGATTGTATTCATAAGATAAGATAATTCACTCCCTTGTGGAACATGTTTATAAAAAAATATGATTTTGAAAAGGAAATGAAATATGGTGGAGAGATCATTGAAGTGTTAATAAAGATGTTAAAACTGTATCTCCAAGTTCAAAGTGAAGCCATTGGGGTGCCTCGTACTACCCCACTTGGCCCTTCTAGTTTAGTGCCAGCTCAAGCTTAGATGTTAGTTTCTAGGGATTTATCTCAGATCAGACCCAACATTACAGAGCCTGTTCAGACTCAGATTATTTCTCATCAAAGACTTAACATATCTTCTACAATTCTTGAAGGAGTTCCTCTACATCCTCTGAAAATTCATTCAGGCCCTCCATATTCTCATCCTATTCCTTCTACTGGACCATTCATTGATCCTTATGATAGTGGGAAGGATACCCTTGACCCTACTAAGTAGTGTGGAATGATGTTTTTTTATAGGTCTGACTCCTTTTACTTTTGATAATTTAGGGTACTTTGCTAATGCATGACATTTCACGGTTTCTACTTTTCATTATTTCTTTTTTTACTTTCCACATTTTTCTAATCCAAAAGGGGGAGAAATCTATTCAGCATTATTAAAAGGAGGATAACATTATTAAGAATTTTTATGCATTTAAGAATTACTATGTGTTTGTATATTATTATCTCTGATACTTTTCACTTCTCATAATGGGAACTCATAATCATATTGCTTACTTTAATTTTTCTCTAATGATACTTAACAATTCCATGATTTGTGGTCATCAAAAGGGGGGATATTGTTGGACTATAGATACTAACATATATCTATGTGTAAACAAGCTTATAAATGATTATCTATGTGTAATTATGTGTATTAACAATCAATGACTTTTCTGAACAGTAAGATATATAGAACATCTAAAATTATGTAAGTATGATTCACTGATACCAACAGGAGGATAACTCACCGATAGACATACGACTCACTGGCAGATATTTCAAATAGTAACATGGTCTAAGTATGTGAAGCTGAAACCAATGTAGATGACTCACTATTTCATATGACTGACCGATATATATGACTCACCTATGCATATGTCTCACTAACGTAGACGGCCTACCCTCAGTCCAAGTGACCTACCCTTGCATGGTGATATCAACACAAGGACTCACAATCAGTTAAACTGTCTCACCAATAGATCAACTCTCTCACTGACAGAAGAAAGGACTCACCATTGAAATGTGTAACCGATGTAATGAGTCACTGATGTGTGGAAAGACCGACAAAAGGAGAACCTGACAGACAAGTCACTAATAGACTATTTAAATATGAATTTATTAATATTATTTATAATGGTAATATTTGTGTCATTTAATGATACTGACATATTTTATAATCATTTGTTGGAATTTTAGTATATAGTATGAGTTAAAATGATCCAATGCACGAGGAATGTCCATTATCTTTTTTGACCCTCAAAAATAAGAAGTATTTTAAAAGAGAGAAGTGACACACCGAAAAAAAGTGTCTTAGTGCATGCCTGTGAGAGAGATATACTAAAGAACATCTACAACTCTCATGAAACCACTATGAACTCAATAATAATAGAATAACACACAAGTTGATCACACCCAAGATGAACATAAAATTGAAAAACCATTTCTGCATATCATTGAAGGCAAAGAACATACCTATAGAATAATACTTTTACCTGGATTCCAGAATACAACACTCTGTTTTTGTGTCATTTTTCAGAAGAAGACTCACACATCAACTCCACTTCATCAAATGAGTCCAGAGTTTCACTGCATAACACATAGAGCCTTCTTAACCTAACTCTCCATATTTAGCTCTATTTTGTTCATTTAGTTACATTTCTAAGTAGTGTGTGTGTTGATTTTTTACACACACACTGACTCATGTGTGTGACAGGAGGATACTTGATATCCTCAATCTCACACTCATTTTATCCATTTTTATCCCACGTATAACTAGGGGATAGATTGTGTGTGATATATTTGTTCTTTTTTCCATGAAGAAATGTGGTATAGGTCTTCTGACCAGGACATACTTGTGTGACAGTATGAACCTAGATTCGGGGTGTGGATAAAACTATTTATTAATTTAAACTGCTTGGTTGTAGGTGATCACCAAGTGGAGAGGATTATGTTTCTTCTTGAGACTTAACCTATTCTTTTATTTATCCTTTGTTTTACATTTTTGTTTTACACTATTTTATCATATATTTCATAAAACTAAATTGAACTCTGATAGTGAGTCTTAGAAAGTGTTTATAACAGTATTGACTTATTAGGTTAGTTTCAAAAGCTGTATTAATTATCAATATTGATAGAGCTGAGAACTAATCAATCTTTTAAGAACATAATCAAATAGTCATGCTCTTATAAATTCACTACTGTCTTACTGGGAAATTGAATGTTCAATATTGGTGAAATTTCAAATTGTACTTTTTAACATAAATTTTTATAGATACTCAATTCTCCCCCTATTGAGTACTCTACTCTGACCAACACGTGTCTTTCCACTATTACCTCTTTTTCTAAAGGTTCATATTGGTAATATCACTTTATTTACTTAGGTTTTCTTATAAATGTGTAATTTGTGACTCATGGTTCTTGTTTGTTACATAAATAGACCTTAACAAATGCTTTGCAACCCCAAACATGAAAGTATGACAGTACATGTTTCTTTTTATTCCACGAATGCTATGGTATTCCATTTTTTTCTTTAGTTATTACTTGGTTTAGTATTTTTGTTACTATTTATAATTTGTATCCCCAAAAGGATTATAGAAGAATCATATAAATCATCACTGATATCACCATGTCCAATAAGGTGTGGTTCTTCCTTTCTCTTACACCTTTCGACTGAGGTGCATAAGGAGGTGTGGGTTAGGATAGGATCATAAAATCTCATAAATAATAAAAAAATATTGATTGAAATATTCCCCATGATGTTCTATGTGGATTCCTTTAATCTTCATACCAATATGGTTAAAAACCTCATTATTGTATTCATTGAATATATCAACGGAATCTAACTTTTACCTTATTAATTTTTCATATCCATATCTACTAAAATCATCAGTTTAAGTAATGAAGTATGAGTACCAACCCCTTTCATAAACCAAAAATGGTCCACAAAAATAAGAATTAACTAATTAAATAATATATTTTCCCCTCTCACCTTATTTATTAAATGGGGATTTATCCATTTTACTTGAAAAAATTTCTGGTATAAATCAAGTGGTTTTAGTTCAAAAGAATATAAATATCCATCTTTGGGTAATGTAAGAACCCAATTCTTCTTTAAGGTATGGATTACTTTTTTCATCAATTCTTAGTTTAATTGCTTAAATATAGCCTAATATGAATGATTTTTGAGGTCATATAGGGTTATGAGGTGTCCAAGACAAGTCCGGAGCCTGGAACCCTTGTCTTTTTGAAAGGAAGAGGTTTCACTATTAGTGAAAACCATGCAGGTTGGGTCATACGGCTGTGTGTCCAAGTCTGTAATTTTAGAAGATAATGAAAATGAATTTTTTGCATGATTTTTTCATAGTTAGTAAACTATGCTGGTAAACCATGCATCATTACCCGAGCAAATAGGAACTCATTCATGAATTGTGCATAGTTTGGTAAACATTCCTCAAGAACCGTGTTACACTACTTTTTGTGGGGAATTATAATAAATTTTATTTTACTAAAAAAACTATTAAGACCCTAAATATCTATTTGTTCCTCCCACACAAAAAAGAAGAATTGGATATGCTATACTTTGTGCCTAAACTTGGATTTGAGGTAGATCATCCATTTAAGATTAGTTTCAAGTATGGTCTATCTCATCAAATTTCTGATGGTGAGACCTCAATTCATTTTTATTTTTCTTTGATCTTCTAGCTATTAGTTTCACTATTTGGATTTAGAATAATATGCCCTATTTTTATAATCTTCATATTTTATTCACATTTTTTATAATCTAGGTCAAATCAGGAGATGATACTGGATGAGATATCTACAAAAAACCAAAGGTATGTGGTCTCATGCCTTTTGGTAATATTCAGGCGGTTTATATTTTTCATCGTCTTCTATGCCCATTATTGGGTGTTGTTTTATATTTAATTAAACCCTATAATGACTAGTCATGTTATAGTGTTTTGAATAAACTCATTAATTACTATTATAGGTTGTGAAAATTTAATGAATCACCCCTTAGGTGTGTTGGTAATATGGACCTTTCGATGGATTATGCCTTAGACACCCCTTAAGGCATGCCTTTTTCCCTTTCATGGGATATTAATCCTGAGATTTATTAAAAATGTAATTTTAATGATGATGTATTTTAATAGTAATTATTAAAGGAAAGGGATAGGTTACATGAACCATGGTCTTGTAATTCAATTTCATATTTAGTTTTAATTGCTTCTTAGAGGTGAATTTACCATGTGAATTAAATGATCCATATGACATGTATTGGGTGATTAAGATTAATTGGACTTATTCATGGTTTTCTCATGTGAGATAAATGTTAAATAAGACATATAATATATTTTTTATATTTTTATGCATGTTAAATTGAAAATTACCATGTTATTAATTGAATGTTTAGGCACTTTGGAGGTTGTCCAATGCTCGAGTCACCTTCTGAGTTGAGATTGAAATGGATGATTTTGGTTTTAACAGTGGAATGATAAATGAAAATATTTAAATTGAATTGAATTGAATTAAATGGTTAATATCCATTGGTGAATCATGGATCCAATTGAATTATTTAATCAAGAGACTCATTAGCTTGAACCTTAATTATTCGTTGGCTGAATCATGGATTTAATTGAAGGATGCCATGTATAGACTCAATGGCATGAACATTGATTATGCCACAAGTGAATCATTAATCCAAATCAAGGATTACATGGATGGACTCATTGTGGATTTTTTTATTTTCCAAGTGAATCGTGAATCCAAATAAAGGATGCCATGGATGGACTCAAACAGGGTATTGACTATTTATTCCATTGGTGATACTTAGGATCCCTATAGAACTTCGATGGATATAATCTATTGTAAGGAATATATATAGCACCTAGATCAATACCTTATTCCTGAGAGGTTCATTGGGATAGGATTATCGGGTGTTAGTGGATATCATACATGGGAGATACTTGAATTTAAACTTAGGAATGTCAAGGATGGGTACAGTTTGATATAATACCTAGATCCATACTTGAATTCCATCATAAGAATTTCATGGATGGGCTCAGGTTATAAATTGAATTAATAATAAAAGACAATATGAACCATCTTCCAAGACAAAGAACAAGCATGGATCCAGGCATGACTCATATCATTATAGGTGTCATGTTTAGGATTTTTTTGGTGCTACTAACTACACGGGGGATGTTATATGTTATCTAGATCTAGTGATATTTAAATTCAATGAGATTTAATTATTAAATAAAATTGATTAAATGAGATGGATATTACTTTATATTACTTCCTTGTTTATTGTTATACTACATGCACATTTTTTATATATACTCATTGCCTAATTGGAAAATACCTTGGGTGGTTAGCTGCTAGTATTATATCTCAGATGATGTTTGGGTCATATTTTTTTACCCAAATAGATTATATGATTGTAGGTGTTGATGAAGGAATGTTCCCTAATACAGGTACTTGAAATTCTTCTTAGGATATGGAGATCATTGGATCAAGATGAGGCTTGTGATGCTACTGGTATTCTTTTGGAATTTTTTAATTTTGGTACATGTATTTTATATGGCTTTTTTGTACATTTTTTGGCTATTTTATTATTAACATGTGACATATATAATCGTATTGTATATGATATGAATTATGTATTTTTTTATACTATCATTATTCCATTTATTTCTATTTTATGATTTACTAATTATGTTATTGAACGGTTGTTGTGTTTCTCTTATATTACACACTATAAAAGAGGGAATAGTCTCCCCCACTGACACACTTAGGCCCTCACTGCTAGTTGGAAACCTCAAACAATTGGGGAGATGCACTTGAGTCCATGTGGCCAACCGGGTACGAAGTACCTTTGAGTGGAATCCTAAACCAGGATATTACAAAGTTGTATCATAGGATTATTTTATTGTTTTAATTAATTTTTGGAGAATATAGAATGAAATTCGAGTTTGGTAATGAGTTATTCCTGGGCATAGCTAACCCGCGTACAAATAAAATCCAAATTTCCTCAATTTGAATTAATTTTTTCTAGATTCTCACGATTACAATTGATTTGATTCCACTACTGGGTGATGCACTTGATTTTTTATATTATTTTTTATATGAATTAGGGTTCTATTCTATTGAAACCCAATTAGATGAGGGTATTACATCACATTCATCATATGGGAACCTAAAATATTTCTCATTCCATTCCATTTAGAATTAATTATCAGTTGTACGTTGTTGTGATATGTGTCGTGATATGTATGCTTGTTGTTGTGATAGGTTTCATGATATGTCTATCTATTGCTGTGAAAGGTATATTGAATTGTGTTATGGTATGAATGAAATGTATTACAAGATTTGTTCCTTGGTGAGTATGGTCCCTCATGGATCATAATTTGGAGGACCATGACTAAATCCTTCTTAAATGAAATGTGATATAAATTTGAATGAGTTTAAAATTCAAATGAGAATGCAATGTAAACTGAAATGGATTATAGTAGAGAAATTGACCTATCCTAACCTTAGTAGTGTTCATTAGGTAGTATATATTTATTATACTTGACTTTTTTAACACCCAAACCTAAGAGATGGGGAATCTAGAGGGGTGTGTTCTTTTAGAGGAAGTTTTTTACCTATCCTATTCTGATATATGCACTTTAGATATGAAAACCTTGATAATGATCTTGCACTGAGGAATTTTTTTATCTTTGTATAGGCATTCCACCACCATGAACTCTAGTGGTATGTTAGGAGGGTGGCGATGATCGTAATCTAGAGGTGGTAGTTCATGGGCTACCATTAGATCCTCTCGTCGTGCTAGATGTGGAACCAGTTATTATACCAAACATAGGTGTTGAGTTGCAGTTTTGTGATGGGTTCTTGTGATTCATGTAGACTATTCAGGGAGCACCACAACCTACCCTAATTATGGAATACATGACGCGTGAGTTTTAGTAGTAGCAACTGCCCACATTTTCGAGGGATGGTAGTCCACATGCTTTTAATTCATAGCTAGAGGCCATGTTATCTATCTTCGATCAATTATGTTAGAAGCCAGATCTTCTTTTCAGTAATGTATCTTGATTGTCAGTATTTTTTATAAAAGGTGGAGTTTCTGGAATTTTTAGGAGTACACACCATGTACCGGGTGGCCACGGTTAGCTAGGTACTGGCCGTGTAACGGCCAAGTACAAGGACATGGGGGGTGACCTGGAGACCACCTAAAGCAGAGCCTGGTAATGCGTATACAAGATGTGTATCCTCATGGAACACAATTTGTATTTTTGTATTTGATAAATCGGACTGAGGTCATGTCTCATTCATAGAAAACACTTCTTTTAACGTCATCTCATCCAGGAGATCTAGAAGATCATGATTCTTCTCTAAGCCCCTGATCGACCATCTATTCTCCCAATCGAACACAATAAATTTCATTGGAATCACATTGGTGATTTATTCCTTCTTCTAGAGCATCTTCTTTTGATTTCTCCTATTGTGTGAGATATTCAAGGATGAACGTTTTTTCCCTTTTTTAGATCTACGGCATTCTAGGCCGATTCAAAGGCTGAGGTTCAACTATATCGATCGTACAACATCGAGGTAGGTTGTTTGTGACTTTTCGTAGTTTTTCCTTGATTTATATGTTAAAAATTTCACAATAACCTAGTTCGAGGTATTTTGTTTTTAGAGAATTTAACCTTATTAATGCCTTTTATGCTTTGTTTTACTTGAGTAGGTATATTGGATTGTAAATAGAGTTTATTTTCCATGTTATGGATGTGTTTTCCCATGTTTGATTGTTTTGGTCGTTGGGTTTAGAACTTCCTATTAGGCTTCTTCGTTTTCCATGCCTAGTGTTGTTAGGATGGATTGATATTATCTAATATGTTGTGATATTCTTTTTAGATTTTCATCCAAGTAGTATATTGTGATTTTCATTTCATAATGGATATCGTTTGTGCATGATTGACTTACACGGGGTTTTGGGAACCTTGTGTAGTTAGACCATAGGGGGAATGGATGTCGAGGGCTTCCCCATAGTGTCTGTTATACTTTTCACATCGTGATACCATAGGGGGGATGGATGTGAGTGCCCCATCAGAGTGTCTTTAGTTCCACGTTGTGAGACCACAGGGGGAATTGGATGTTGAGTGAGTGTCTGTGGATTACCTTTATGATACCATAGGGGGAATTGATGGTGGGTGCTTCCTCAGAGAGTCTATGTTAAATCTGAACTAGAGGAGTTATACTGTGATAAATTTCCATAGGGTTTCTTGTGTTTGTTTGGTTGATTAATTTTATAAATGTAAATGAATGTAGCTTGAACTGTAGGACTATTTACTTTTGTGTACTTATTTATTTTTTACATATTTTTTCATATTACCTTCCATATTTATCCATTGACAGTTAGGCACAGATCATTGGGTGGTTGCCTACTAGGATTCGTATCACACCCTTTTTGGGTCATGCTTTTGGGCCCAAACAGATTATATTGTTGCGAGTTTTGATAAGGTAAATAACCCTTCTAATATAGGTACCTGAATTCTCTTGAGCTAGATAGAATGGGACCAAACTGTGGATTGCGATGCTAATAGATTTTATTTGTTTTCTTTTTTACTTTTGTTTAGTACTGTATTTTAGTATTTTGACTTGTTTGGTTTCTTTCCTAGACATATGGGACATGTATCATTTATATATATGTGCTCTATTTGTTTATCTACTTTCAGTATTCTTTTGTTTACATATTGTATGGTATTACTTCTTCCACTACTCTTATCAATTTATTTCTATTGTGTTACTCAACCAATGAGGTCATACTTTCCCAACTATCATACCCAAGTCCATCATTGTTAGTCGGCATCCTTTGGAACTCGAGGAAATGTGCTTGACGCCATGTGACCAACTGGGTATGGGGCACCTTTGGGTGGCACCAGGAACCGGAATGTTACAATGTGGTATAAAATGATTATTTTCTTCTGGAATTATTGTTTGAAGCCTATAGCCAGGGATAGGAAGGAATATGAAGTTGGTAATAAGTTTTTCCTGAGAGTAGCTAACCTGTGTATAGGGAAAAGCTAATTTACCTCGAATATTTCAATTTTTATGGGTTTTCAATTTATTATAGGTGATTTGATTTCACCGTTGGGTGATTCACATGTTTTTGATGTTATCATTGATTTTATTGAGGTTCTATTTCTATTAACACCAGATGATATGAGGGTATTCCATATCATGCATCATATAGGCACTTGTTAGATATCACATGTCATGCATTCTTATCATTCCATTTGAGGTGCATTACTGATTTCATGTTGTTGTGATAGATTTTGTGCTAGATATGAATGTTTTTTTATAGATGCATTGATATAATACCTTCTATTTGACAGGGTATTGGATTGTGTAAGGATTTTTTTGAATGAGAGAAAAACATTGTTCCCTAAGGTTTTATGGGACCTCGTGGATCGGAATTTATCATTTTTAACATTAACAGTTATACATTGTGATATTTCCTGAATAAGATTTAGAGCTTTGATTCTCTAGGAGTATGGGCCCCCACGAATCAGAATTTGACACTTTTTGTTACAATGTTTATATGGTCTTTCAGAGTAGTTTCTAAGGCTAACTATCTAGAAAAACCCAGAATACACGGTGTGTAATGATGAATACAGACCATGTATCCTTTTTGGGAGGGAAAGGTTTTTCTTAATTACACACCGTGTACAATATGTACATGACGTATAATCCTTTACTATGTGACTGACAGTGTGGGCAGAGACACAGGGTTGGGAAATGTTTTGTGACACACGATGTGTACTTGGAGTACACGTCGTGTTATAAGAGCTGTGTATCCACCCTTGTGACCAACGACATGGATGGATGAATCTCAGGTAGTACACATAATTTCCATCTTAAACACATCGTGTATAGTCAACCGTGTCTCCGACCATGTGAATAATGAAACAGGTGGTTGAAACCTAAGTATTACATGTTGTGTCTGGTACAAACACGCCGTGTAGTTTCGGTCTAGGAGAACCATGTGGTTTATCCATGTAGGGCAACTCAGGTAGGGGGAAAGAATCAAGTACACGTCATGTCCTTGGTAATAACATTCCATGTTTTGGGGTGTTACACGACCAGTTTTGGTAGATGCACACATCCATGTAAGTACTTAAGGGAACACGACGTGCAGTGGTCATACACGCTGTGTATCCATGTTTTACAAAACATGATTTTTTTTCTCTAATTCATTTACAACACATTTAAGTTTTATTTCCAGATGATCTTGAACTGACATGTGCACTTGACCTTGCAGAGTCATGCCACCAATACATCCTCTAGTTGTACGCCAGATTCATGGAAATGATCAGACACTGGACATGATAGATTAGGGACTACCATTAGATCCTCTCATTGTGCATGTCATGGAACCATGTATCATTTGGGATGTAGGTTCTGATGCTCAGTTCTGATGATGCTTCATGAGGTTTATGCAGACCTTCAGGGGAGTACCACATCATGCTCCATCTATGGCAGAGTTGATGTGGGTTTTTCAGCAACAGCATCCTCCCACCTTCTCAGGGGATGGAGGACCTCAGGCTGCAAAGTCATGGTTAGAAGCCTTGTTTTCGATCTTCTAGCATCTTGAGATGCCTCTGTAGAGGAGGGTCAAGCTCGCTATATATATGCTCCGAGATTCCACCAAGAGATAGAGGGATGTGATTTCACAGGTGGGACACCAGAAGATTATAGCGTGGGATGATTTCTAGCATACCTTCTATGATTACTTCTACCTAAAGACTTTAAGGGCTGACTAAGCCTGAGAGTTCATGAGTTTGGAGCTGGGTACTCTATCATTCATGGATTATTCTTCTCTATTCATAGAGCTGCAGCACTTCAAACCCATTATAGGGGTGATGATTTGTTCCTGGGGAGGAAGTTTGTGGATGGACTTAAGCATGACATCTGATCTCAAGTGAACATCTTCAGGTTGACTTCCATCAGTCCCATAGTCAAGTAGACATTGATCATAGAGAAAAACCTGAAGGATTCTAGAGATATGAGCTAGGGAGGCTCGGAATCCATAGTTAGTGCCCCTCCGACTGATAGTAGGAAGCATCACATGGAGTCCACGTGTAGAGATCCATGTAGGTGGAATACTTCCTCTGGTGGTCAAGTGGTGTGCTCCATTGTGGGAAGAGCAGGCATATGAGGCCACATTGCTCGAGAGACCTAGTTGAGTGCTGATATTGTGGAAATATGGTTCATCTTTGGCATTTATGTTAGTTTTTCTCACCAGTAGCTGGTGAAAGAGGTTCTTTTATAACTCCTCATTTAGTAGCAGGACCATCGGTTTCTCATCAGTCTGAAAACTAGAGTTAGTCTGGCTGTTCAGGGTGGGGTGGAGGTTGTGGTTGTAAAATCCTAGGTAAATAAAGAATAAAGCATTTTCATATTTATTAATATTTGAGAATTAAATATTAATTTTACTTTAAAGGGGTTTTTATGTTCGATAGCGTACCCAAAACGCAACAATGAGTTTCTTTGAAATCTTACGTTGCACACTAGTAATATAATAATATTATTTTAAATGGTAGTTAATACGTAGCCGTTGTATTGGCGGGAATGAATAAAAATAACTAAAATATGATTATATATGTTTTTAAATGTTTTTACATTTATCCAATAAAAGATAAAGGCTTAAAATAAGAAAAGAATTCAATTTTAGGCATAGATACTCTAATATTCACTAAAAGGTCGAACTATCACCTTTTGATAGAGAACCCTCTTTAAATATAGTTTTGGTCACTCTTATACATTATATTGGACTAAATAAAACTCTTCTTTATAATCAGGACATCAAAATTTACTTTGTGTATATTTTTGGTATTTTTCCGATAAAGTTCATTTTTTAATGAATAGTGAAAAATGTTGTATTTTAATTCAAAACCTCTTTTTAATCTAATTTATTTATATGATTAGATTATATTTTGAATTAGTTTTAATGTTCAATTAGAATATATTTTTACCATTTAATCCAATTTTGGTCATCGGAATTAATTTCACTTTGAAATTGGACTTAAACTAGTGTCAATCTTTTGATACATTGTTTCATAAAAACACGCTATTTGTTTTGACAGCGGGAATTAATTATTAAATTAATTAATGCAAGTTAAATGTTTTTAATTTTGTAAAATAGACATCATTTTTGAATTCGTAATATCAAATATAGATTAGGGTGAATTTTTGGTAGTTTTCTGAAAAACTTCAATTTTTGATGAATAGTGAAACCACTAAGTGGTAGTTAAAAAAACTGATTTTTCGTTTAAATGAAACTTTACCACTTCTGTGATATGATTTTCAAAATTTCTACATACATGGTTTTCATTAGGAAGTAAAATGTGGTTCAATGGTATTAAATAATTTTTGGTAAATAGTAAATTTTATGTTTTTAATCGCGATTAGAGGTAATTAGTGTAAATTAAGGAAAAAATAATGTTTTAATAATATTAAATAACCTAGAAAAATGTCCTACCCTTATTTTATGTGTCATGTCTGACCAAGAAAATCCATGGGTCAACTTGGGGACCCCATGCAGCCACATTTTTAGGAAAATGACATTAATAACTTTTTATTTAATGTTAAAATAAAAATGTCACAAACATGTGTTGTTTTACTAAAACAATTTTTCATGGGGTTATACAAGTAATAATTTTGACTATAAATATTAATTCTAAAGATAAAAGGATTTTATACATCATGATTTTTATATAATTTCTATACATTAAATAAATTAAATTATTTATGACACCATGATGATGCAGCGATTACCTCATTATTTAACGATTTAAATAAAATGAAAAGATAATGTAAAATATAAGACATACACTTGTAAAAAACCTAATGGATGGGTGTATTTATAAATTTTATCACCTTATACTCCAACTATATAATTTTGGGACCTTTAAAATTCGAAAATCATTTTATAATAAAGTAACCTTTTATAACTTTCCAAGAGTGCCCCTCCTCTCCTCTTATAAAAGGCCCCCACCTCTACCACCATACCCACACCTCTCAAGACTTTGGATCGCCCAACCCCTACCCATTTTGTCTCTAACAATCCCTCCCTTAGCCCTAGAGGCCTCACTTTGGGCAGAAGTCTTTCCAAGGAAGCCTTTGAGCTCAAATCAAAAAGAGTTACCTGATTTAAAGGTAGTGTCTTCTCTTGTGTTCTTATGTTTTATTTTGCTTCTCCAACCCTCTAAACTATTTTTATTCTTTTATTTTGTAAAAACACCAGTATATTAAATATAATAGTATTTTTTTTATGAGAATTATTATAGCTACACTTACACACACCTTTGTCTAATGGTTAAAGAACATACTGTTTCTGTGGTTTGCGAATTTCTGCCTCACGAAACGATGATTGTTCAATCTTATTTTAACACCTTTAGTGGTGGGCATTAAGATGTCACTCTATTTATATATGATATATGTTATGTTTATTTTTTCCTTATGCTTATGTATTTTTCATTTTTGGTATACCTTTATGGTTTCCATTGTGGTTAAACACGATAATTTCATTTTAGGAAGTGCGGACTACCGCCCCCTCAAAGTGATTTGATTCGTTAATGCCATACGTGGGACGTATAAAGGATGGAGTTAATGATATTATATATGATATTATACTGAAATTATAATATACCTTTATATCATTATGATTTCACTCCATTAAATATGAAATATAAATGAAAGTAGCGTTCATGCTTACGTACGGCTTACCGTCTCCATGAATGGTGCATTTCATTTCTTACCTCTAAATGTTATATACTATTATAAATACATGTATATTCTGGATATATATGATATATATGATATCCAAATCATGAATATCATTTTAGATATAATAAACCTTTGACCACATGAACAACATGTAATTGTAAGAAGTCCACTTTCGACTTAAGAACCAAATATCGACAAAACAAACATTATTAACTTAAATGATTACATAATGATTATACCATGGAAATAAGTGATATAAAAGGAATAATAAACTTGAAAATGTTCTTAATAAAGTAAAAATTAACTTTAGTTTATTATTCAGGAGATTAAAGAGCGATCAAGTCAAGTCGGACACGAGGTAAGGGACTTCGTCTCAATCTCCTTTCATTGAGGCATATTTTGTTTTATACAAAACTTTCCTTTATATGGTGTATAAACCCCTTTCACTTTTACTTTTATTCAAAAGGAATCTTTTTATACGTAGCATTTTACTAAACGACAACAGGGAAAGTTTTTGTCATACGTATGCGGCGACAATGACCTTTTCCACCACCGGGAGTATTATTTGGTCTTTGGATTCCCTAACAAGCCATAATGTTTTTAAAATGAAATAAATACCATATACTGTTTTATGTATTTTAGTATTGAAAAGGGTTTTTATAATGGATTTTTTTATGTCAATATATTTAAGTGATATATTGTGATTGAAACATGGAAATTTTTTCTTTCCTTTGTAATTGTTATGATTTTATAATGGTACTTGGACATTTGACGGGTGGTTACGTGATAAACCATATGACGGGTGGTGCCATGAATACCAGGATGGGAGGTTACATTATAACCTCCAATGCATTGGGTATGGAAGTCAGCCGTATGGCTATTCCATTAAGTAATATGTGTGGAAGTCGACTGTATGGTTATTCCATTTAAGTATGTTTATGTCCCAAGTTACCTTTATATGTTATGTGTTCTTTATATGGGTTTTATGGTAATCTTTTGGTTACAAAATGGTAAGTAATGATCTTTTATTCAGTGAAGAGTTTTTACTACTTCATAAAGGTAAAAAAGTATTACTTTGAAAAAGTATACATGGTTTACTTGTTGTTTTGAAAAACTAATAGTTTTCATTCATTGTTTATCCCATACTGAGCTTTTTATGCTCACCCCAAGTTTTTTTGAAATGTTTTTCACAGGACATAATGTGGAGTAGGGTCAAGGATGGGATCAAGGGAAATTCATCCTATATAAAACATGGAAATAGACATGACTCTTTTTTTTAGAGTCCATGTTTTGTAAAAAAAATGTGGCTTTGTAGAAGTGTCTACAGTGTAATCTTTTGAGATGTAATAGTTATGATCTAATTCTCTAAAACTTTAAACCTGAAAAGATCCTCAATGTGAATTATTCATTTAATTAAATTTTAAGTGAGGTTTAAGGCCGGGGCCTTATAGTTGGTATCATAGGTCAGTTTAGAAATCTTTAGGAGTTAGAAAATTGTTAAATTATAAGTTAATTTATTGTATGGTTGAAATGATATAGCATTTAAAGATTACCATGTTGCTTTGCCTAAGATATTTCTGTGTTCAGAATGGTTTTCCGCAGAGGAAACAAGGAAACTATGTTGGGATGACATCAGGAGGAAGACAACCTTCCAAATCAGCAACCTGAGATGGTTGGAATTGGAACTGAACAGTTTGTTGCAGTGATGGCACAGTTGAATCAGGCTATAAATAGTGGTGGTATCCATGCATGAGATCAGCCAGATCAACTGTAGAGGAACATGTCAGTGGTGGAACATTTCATGAGGAACATCCCCCATCATTCAAGGGATCATCTGACCATGTAATAGATGAAGGGTGGATTAAAGCACTGGAGAAGATTTTTGATGTCATGGGGTGTTCAGAACATCAAAAGGTTACTCTTGATGTTTACTGTTTTTAAGGTGAAGCTGATCAGTGGTGGTCGATGGTGAAAAATATCAGGGATAGTGATGAGATTGATGATCTTCACTAGGACGAATTCAAAGCTATGTTTCTTGAGAAATATTTTCCTAAGGTGGTTCATCTTCGGATGGAAAAACAATTCCTATAATTGAGGCAGGAGGATGACTCAATGGCTGCTTATGAATCAAAGTTCACTCGACTGGCAAGGTATGCTCTAAATTTTATACGAGATATTGATAGTAAAATCAACCGTTTTTACTCAGGGTTAAAGCCAAGGTATCGAAGGGATTTAGCATCTCGTGAGTTCAAAAGTTATGAAAAACTCGTTCACTGTGCGGAGAAGGTGGAAATGGAGTTTGTCGATGATCAGGTGTTCTTTGAAAAACAACAGAATAAGAGGTCCAGTTGGCAGGAAAAAGTGAAGAATTCATCAAAGAAGCAAGGAGGTAAGAAAACCAAATATCCATACTATGAGAAGTGTGGTAAAATGCATCCTGGAGAATGTTTATCCAAGTCTGGAAAGTGCTTTCGGTGTGGTTAGTCTGGTCATAGTGCTCGTAACTATAAGGAAGATGATCAAGCAGGAAATGAAAAGCCAGCAGCAAGATGTTTTTAGTGTAATGAAATGGGTCATTATGCAAATGAGTGTCTAATGAAGAACTCAACTAAGGGAAAGCAGCCATATTACAAGCAGAAAGGGGTGGTTAAATCCTTTGCAACTACTTTAACAGATGTTGTTCCATCGAATGAAGTAGTATCAGGTACACCGTTTGTTTGTTCAGATTATTCCAATGTGTTTTTTGATTCAGGGTCTACACATTATTTCATTTCTCGGAAGATTTCTAGTAAATTGGAAATTCCATCTCAATATATGAATCCTGAACTTATGGTAAAAACACCCGAAGCAAACGTTGAGACAAAAAGGAATTATAAGAACCTTCATATCCTTGTGTGAGGAAAGAATCTACCAGAAAACCTTATTGTTTTGCCTCTAGTAGAGTTTGATGTTATTTTGGGAATGGATTGGATTTCTGTTTATCATCCTAAGATTAACTGCAGAGCTAAAATGGTTTCTTTTCAGAAAGATTTTAAGTTTGTGTACAAGAATGAACCCTTTATTTTGATAACATTTCAAGAAGTTGAGAAACTAGTAAAAGATGGAAATGAATGTTACCTTGCACATATTTTTGAAAATAAAGGAACTGTTCAGATTAATGATGTGCCAGTGGTAAATGAGTATCTTGATGTTTTTCCTGATGAGTTTCCTGGTATTATTCATGATCGGTAAGTTGAATTTTCTGTTGACTTAGTTCTTGATTCTAATCCAATTTCAAAACACCCTTACCGAACGGTTCAAGTTGAACTTTTAGAGTTAAAGAGGCAATTGCAGGAGTTATTAGATAGAGGTTTCATTCGACCTAGAACATCACCATGGAGTGCTCCTGTCTTGTTTGTTAAAAAGAAATATAGTTCAATGAGACTTTGCATTGATTATAGAGCCTTGAATAATATCATTGTTAAGAAAAAGTATCCTTTTCCTCATATGGATTATTTTTTTGATCAGGTCTAAGGAGCTCAGTATTTTTTTAATATTCACTTGAGGTCGGGGTACCATCAGTTGAAAGTAAAAGAAGCAGACATTCTGAGGACGTCATTCCATACTAGATATGGCCATTATGAATTTGTAGTTATGCCTTTTGGGTTAACCAATGCACATACTGTATTCATGGACCTTATGAATAGAATTTTCCATGAGTTCTTGGATAAGTTTGTGGTTATTTTCATTGATGATATTTTGGTGTTTTCTAAAAGTAAAGAGGAGCATGAAAGTCATTTAAGGGTTATCTTCCAAACCTTAAAAGAAAAGAAACTGTATGGAAAATTCAGCAAGTGTGAGTTTTGGTTAACACAAATTTCTTTCCTTGGTCACATTATTTCAAAAAATGGAATAAATGTTGATCCTGCTAAAACAAAAGTTGTGGAAGAATGGCCGAGAACAACAAATGTAACCGAGATTCGTAGTTTTCTTGGTTTGTCAGGTTACTACCAAAGGTTTGTTGAAAATTCATTATGTTTATCTAGTCCAATGAATAAGATAACTCTGAAAGGTGTTAAGTTTATCTGGACAAAAGAATGTGATGACTATTTTTAGGAGTTGAAAATAAGATTTGTGAATTCTCCAGTTTTGGCACTTCCTTCCAGGAATGGTGAGTTTTTTATCTACAGTGATGATTCATTGAAAGGACTTGGTTGCGTCCTAATGCAGAATGATCAGGAAATTTCTTATGCTTCACATCAGTTGAAAATTCATGAGGTAAATTACCCTACACATTATTTGGAATTAGCTATTGTTGTTTTGCTCAAAAAATTTGAAGGCACCATTTTTATGGAGTAAAGTGTGAAATATATACTGATCACAAAGGTTTGAAGTATATATTCACTCAGAAAGAATTGATCATGAGACAGAAGAGATGGCTCGAATTAATCAAGGATTATGATTGTATAATTCATTACCATCCGGAAAAAGCAAATAAAGTGGTTGATGCTTTGAGTCGAAAAATTAATGCTTCATCAACAATGTTGTGTTTGGAACATGATCCTTTGGTTATGGGTTTGATGAAATTTGGCATAGAATTTGTCGGTGCAGGAAGTTATTCTGTTTTGTTTCAGGTGTCAGTGATATCATCTCTATTAGACATAATTAAGCAAGCGTAGAGGAAAGACAGTGGGTTGAAAAAAAAGGTAGAGCTGGTTCAGAAGGGTAAGTCGCCTGAGTTTAACATTGATAATGATTGTGTTTTGAGGTTTGGGAAGATATTATGTGTGCCTTGTGATTCACATTTGAAGGGTGAGTTGTTATGTGAGGCTCATAGTTCCCCATTTTTAGTTCATCCTGGTAGTACTAAGATGTACCGAGATCTGTGGGAGTATTACTGGTGGGATGGAATGAAAAGAGATGTTTCCAATTTTACTGTGAAGTGTTTGACTTGTCAGCAGGTTAAAGAAGAGCGGCAGTTACCGAAAGGGATGTTGCAGTCATTACCAGTGCCAGAGTGGAAATGGGAAATTATATCCATGGACTTTGTTGTGGGATTACCGAGGACATCTCGAGGTAATAATGTAATTTGGGTTATTGTTGATCGATTGACTAAATCTGCTCATTTCCATTCTATTCGAGATACTTTGTCTCTAGATCAACTTGCTCAGTTGTATCTTTAAGATATATTCAGGTTGCATGGAGTTCCCCTCTCCATTGTATCTTATCGTGATCCTAGGTTAAATTCTAACTTTTGGAAAGGCCTTCAAAAGTCATTGGGTACTGAATTAAATTTTAGTACAGATTTTCATCCGAAATCAGATTGGCAGTCAGAACGAACAATTCAGACCTTGGAGGATATGCTACGTGCTTGCTCTATGGATTTTCAGGGAATTTTGGACCAACATCTTTCTTTGGTTGAGTTTTCATATAATAACAGTTTTCATTCCAGTATACAGATGGCTCTGTTTGAAACATTATATGGGAAGCGGTGTCGAACTCCAGCTTTTTGGGATGAAGTAGGGGAAAGGAAGCTGATGGGACCAAAATTGGTAGAAGAGATTGCAGAAAAAGTTCGATTGATTCAGAAACACATGAGAACAGCTCAGAGAATACAGAAAAGTTATGCGGATAACCGGAGGAATGATCTATCTTTCGAGGTAGGTGATTATGTTTTTCTCAAAGTTTCACCATGGAAAAGTGTGATGCGATTTGGTAAGAAAGGAAAGCTGATTCCAACGTTCCTTAGACCATATGAAATTCTGTAGAAAGTTGGATCAGTTGCATACATAGTGGCATTACCTCCGAGTTTATCTCAGGTACACAATTTTTTTCATGTTTCTATGTTGAGAAAGTATATGCCAAATCCATCTCATGTTTTGAGCCCAGAGGTCGTTCAGTTGGAAGAGAATATCTCTTATGAAGAACAAATAGTCCAAATTCTTGACCATAGAGAGCAAGTGTTACGGAATAAGGTAATTCACCAGGTAAAGGTTTTGTGGAAAAACCATATGGTTGAAGAGGCAACATGGGAATCTAAAAATGCTATGAGGGATAAATACCCCCACTTATTTTGATAAGTGAATAAAATTGCTAGGATGCAATTCCCAAAAGGGGGGGAGGATGTAACATCCCAGGTAAATAAAGAAAAAATCATTTTCATATTTATTAATATTTGCGAATTAAATATTAATGTTACTTTAAAGGGGTTTCTATGTTCGATAGCATACCCAATACGCAACAATAAGTTTCATTGAAATCTTACGTTGCACACTAGTAATATAATAATATTATTTTAAATGGTAGTTAATACGTAGCTGTTGTATTGGCGGGAATGAATAGAAATAACTAAAACATGATTATATATGTTTTTTAAATGTTTTTACATTTATCCAATAAAAGATAAAGTCTTAAAATAAGAAAATAATTCAATTTTAGGCATATATACTCTAATATTCACTAAAAGGTCAAACTATCACCTTTTGATGGAGAACCCTCTTAAAATTTTGTTTTGGTCACTCTTATACATTATATTGGACCAAATAAAACTCTTCTTTATAATCGGGACATTAAAATTTACTTTGTGTAAATTTTTGGTATTTTTCCTATAAAGGTCATTTTTTAATGAATAGTGAAAAATGTTGTATTCTAATTCCAAAACTCCTTTTAATCTAATTTATTTATATGATTAGATTATGTTTTCAATTGGTTTTAAAGTTCAATTAGAATATATTTTGACCATTTAATCCAATTGTGGTCATCAGAATTAATTTCACTTTGAAATTGGACTTAAACTAGTGTTAATCTTTTGATACATTGTTTCATAAAAACACGCTATTTGTTTTGACAGAAGGAATTAATTATTAAATTAATTAATGCAACTTATATGTCTTGAATTTTTGAAAATAGAAATCATTTTTGAATTCAAAATATCAAATATATATTAGGGTGAATTTTTGGTATTTTTCTGAAAAACTTCAATTTTGATGAATAGTGAAACCACTAAGTGGCAGTTAAAAAAACTGATTTTTCATTTAAATGAAACTTTACCACTTCTGTGATTTGATTTTCAAAATTTCAACATACATGGTTGTCATTATGATGTAAAATTTGGTTCAATGGGATTAAAATAATTTTTGGTGAATAGAAAATTTTAAGTTTGTAATCGCGATTAGAGGTAATTAGTGTAAATTAAGGTAAAAATAATGTTTTAATAATATGAAATAACCAATAAACACGTCATAACCTTATTTTATGTGTCATGGCCGACCAATACAATCCATGTGTCAACTTGGAGACCCCATGGAGCCACTTTGGTAGGAAAATGACATAAATAACGTTTTATTTAATGTTAAAATAAAAATGTCACAAACATGTGTTTTTTTATTAACACAATTGTTACATGGTGTTATACAAGTCATAATTTTGACTATAAATATTAATTGTAAAGATAAAAAGATTTCCCACATCATGATATTTGTTTTAAAATTTTTATACATTAAATAAATTAAATTATTTATGACACCATGATGATGCATTTATTACCTCATTATTTAACGATTTAAATAAAATGAAAAGATAATGTAAAATCTAAGACCTACACTTGTCAAAAACCTATTGGATTTGTGGATTTAAAAATCTTATCACCTTATACTCGAAATATATAATTTTCGGACCTTTAAAATCCGAAAATCATTTTATAATAAAGTAACCTTTTATAACTTTCCAAGAGTGCCACTCCTCTCCTCTTATAAAAGGCCCCCACCTCTACCACCTTACCCACACCTCTCAAGCCTTTGGATCGGCCAACCCCTGCCCATTTTGTCTCTCCACATCCCTACCTTACCCCTAGAATCCTCACTTTGGGCATAAGTCTTTCCGAAGAAGCCTTTGAGATCAAATCAAAAAGAGTTACCCGATTTAGAGGTAGTGTCTTCGCTTGTGTTCTTATGTTTTATTTTACTTATAAAACCCTCTAAACTCTTTTTATTCCTTTATTTTGTAACAGAAACAGTATATTAAATATACTAGGATGTTTTTATGAGAATTATTCTAGCTACACTTACACACACCTCCATCTAATGGTTAAAGAACATACTATTTCTGTGGTTGGCGAATTTCTGCGTCACGAAATGATGATTGTTCAATATTATTTTAACACCTTTCATTGTGGCCATTAAGATTTCACTATATTTATATATTATATAATTTATGTTTATATTTTCCTTATGCTTCTGTATTTTTCATTTGTGTCATACCTTTATGGTTTCCATTGTGGTTAAACACGATAATTTCATTTTAGGAAGTGCGGACTACCGCCCGCTCAAAGTGATTTGATTCGTTAATGCCATACGTGGGACATATAAATGATGGAGTTAATGATATTATATATGATATTATACTGAAATTATAATATACCTTTATATCATTATGATTTCACTCCATTAAATATGAAATAGAAATTAAAGTAGCGTTCATACGTACGTACGGCTTACCATCTCCATGAAGTGTGCATTTCATTTCTTACCTCTAAATGTTATATACTATTATAAATACTTGTATATACTGGATATATATGATATATATGATATCGAAATCATGAATATCATTCTAGATATAATGAACCTTTGACCACATGAACAACATGTAATTGTAAGAAGTCCACTTTTGACTTAAGAACCAAATATCGAAAAAAAAATTATTAACTTAAATGATTAAATAATGTTTATAACATGGAAATAAGTGATAAAAATGAATAATAAGCTTTAAAAAGGTTATTAAGAAAGTATAAATTAACTTTAGTTTATTATTCAGGAGATTAAAGAGCGATCGAGTCAAGTCGGACACGAGGTAAGGGACTTCGTCTCAATCTCCTTTCATTGAGGCATATTTTGTTTTATACACAACTTTCCTTTATACGGTGTATAAACCCCTTTGAATTTTACTTTTATTCAAAAGGAATATTTTTATACATAGCATTTTACTAAATGACAACAGGGAATGTTTTTGTCGTATGTATGCGGCGACAATGAACTTTTCCACCGCCATGAGTATTATTTGGTCTTTGGATTCCTCAACAAGCCATAATGTTTTTAAAATTAAATAAATACCATATACTGTTTTATGTATTTTGGTATTGAAAAGGGTTTTTATAATGGATTTTTTTATTTCAATATATTTAAGTGATATATTGTGATTGAAACGTGGAAATGTTTTCTTTCCTTTGTAGTTGTTATGATTTTATAATAGTACTTCGACATTTGACGGGTGGTTACGTGATAAACCATATGACGGGTGGTGCCTTGAATACCAGGATGGGTGGTTACATTATAACCTCCAATTCATTGGGTATGGAAGTCAGCCGTATGGCTATTCCATTAAGTGATATGTGTGGAAGTCGACTTTATTCCTATTCCATTTATGTATGTTTATGTCCCAAGTTACCTTTATATGTTATGTGTTATTTATATGGGTTTTATGGTAATCTTTTGGTTACAAAAGGGTAAGTAATGATATTTTATTCAGTTAAGAGTTTTTACTACTTCATGAAGGTGAAAATTATTACTTTGATAAAGTATACATGGTTTACTTGTTTTTTTGAAAAACTAACAGTTTTCATTCTTTTTGTATCCCTTACTGAGCTTTTTATGCTCACCCCAATTTTTTTTGAAATGTTTTTCACAGGACTTAATGTGGAGTGGGGTCATGGATGGGATCAAGGGAAATTCATGCTATATAAAACATGGAACTAGACATGAATCTTTTTTTAGAGTCCATGTTTTGTAAAAAAAGTGACTTTGTAGAAGTGTCTACTGTGTAATCTTTTGAGATGTAATAGTTATGATCTAATTCTTTAAAACTATAAACTTGAAAAGATCCTCAATGTGAATTATTCATTTAATTCAATTTTATGTGAGGTTTAAGGTTGGGGCCTTATAGTGGTTGTGGTTTCCAGTTTCTAGGCTTTCAGTGACAATTGGGTGGATCAGCACAGGGTAGTCAGAAAGGGTCACAGGGTCATGGTACAAGTCATACTTTGGCAGTGGAACAGATTCAGTAGAAGCAGGATCTCAAATCCTCTATAGTTAGATATACGATACTAGTCGCCTCAATTTTAGATTTTTCACTTTTTGATATAGGTTATTCCCATAGTTTCAAATCAATTGCTGTTGTGTAGAGCCTTGGGATCTGTATCTTTACTTCTACTGATATCTTAAAGCTACACACTTTGTTGGGGACTAGAAGTGAAAGTGTACATTAGTGCAAGGAATTCCCTCTTGAGCTTGGTGTGTGTCACATATTATAGGACCTCAATGTCTTAGAGATGATCGGCTATGATGTCATTATCAGAATGGACTAGTTAGTTCCCTAGCAGGATGTTGTCAACTTCTATCATAATAGTGTGCGTTTCACATCACCAGAGAGTGGTTTCTTTCTACACAATGGATAATGGGATGTCCAAGGAAGCAGAGTAGGACCCGAGAATAATGTGTTAGGAGGAGTTATACCCTAGATTTCTAGTCTGTATCTGGATGACCAGTGAGCTTCACAGATGGACTTTCCTCTGGTGGTGGATTGTTTCAGGGATATCTTCTTAGAGGACTTTCTAGGTTTTCCTCTAGAGTGAGAGGTTGAATTTTCTATTGATCTTGTGCTAGGAGCATCACTGGTATCCATTACTCCTTATAAGATGGATACACCAGAGTTAAAGGAGCTCAAGAAGTAGTTAGAGGAGTTACAGGCAAAGGGTTTCGTCAAACCCAGTACTTCTCGGTGGGGTTTTCCTGTCCTATTGTGAAGAAGTAGGATGATACCCTCAGACTTTATGTTTATTATCATAAGATGAACTAGTTGACGGTCAAGAACTGATATCCCTCACCATGTATTCATGGTCTCTTTGATCAGCTTCAAGGATCCGAGGTGTTCTCTAAGATTGACTTGAGATATTTTTATCATCATTTGTTCATTAGACCATATATTATACCTCTTACATCCTTTCGGCGTAGGTATGGTCTATATGAGTATGTGGTTATGCCATTCAGTCTCATGAACATTCTTGTAGTTTTATGGAACTGATGAACTGAGTGTTCCATCCATTCTTGGATATTTTAATGGTGGTTTTTGTGGATGATATCTTGGTGTACTCTCACACTCAACATGACCATTCTATCCATCTTGAGATCATTTTGAGTACACTGAGAGATAATTAGTTATATGGTAAGATCTCAAAATAACACTTTTGGATGGACCACATTCACTTATTGGGTAATGTTATCTCAGATACAGGAGTATCATTGGACCCAGAGAAAGTGACTGCAGTAGTTTCCTGGGAGCAGCTGAATAACATCTTTGAGGTATGGAATTTTCTAGGACTGATTGGTTACTAAATACATTTCATATAGGAATTTCACGCTTAGCAGAGCCACTGATAGGCCTCACTAAGAAGGGAGTGAAGTACCTGTGGTCAGAGTCTTGTGAGTCAGCCTTTTAGGAGCTGAAAAGGAGGTTCACTTCAGCACCGATACTAGTTTTTTCATATCTAGGAAGGATTTATACATTTTATGGTGATTCATCAGGTATCGGGATGAGGGAAGTGATTATTCAGGGGGGATATGTCATTGCGTACGGGTCTCGGTAGTTGAGGCCACATGAGATGAATTACCCAACGCATGATCTTGAGTTTGCTGTAGTTGTTCATGCCTTATGTTTTTGGAGACATTATCTATTGGGAGAGAATTTTGTGGTATAAACTAACCAAAAAATTCTCAAGTACATATTTACTTAGAACTATCGGAATTTGAGATAGAAAAGTTGGGTTGAATACCATCAGTCCATTGATTTTGAGCTTTCCTACATGCCTAAGAAAGGCAATGCTATGGCTGATGCCTTGAGCGGGAGGACTCAGATATAGGAAGTTCAGGAGGCCAGCATTGAGTGTAATCTTATAGATATGTTCTATGAGATGCATTTTGAGGTTCACGATAGAATGGGACAGATGCTTCTTTCTTCTATAATTCTTACCTCTACTCTACATGAGTGATTGTGAATGAGGCAGCTATTAGATGCTGAAGGCCTAGTCCTACAGTAGAGTGTGTCATGAGAGGACCCTATTCTTGGATGGACTATGGGTGAGGATGAGATCTTGCACTTCCATGGACATGTATGGGTGTTAGCAGACATATGTGAGGAGCTGATACAGAATTTTCATTCTTTAGTTTTGGAAGTTCATCCTAGTGTCATCAAGATGTATAGAGATATACACTGTTATTATTGGTGACCAGGCATGAAGAGAGATGTTGTTGGTTTCATTATGAGGTGTTCCACCTGTTAGCAGGTGGAGGCAGATAATCAGAGACCAGCATGACTTTTTCAGCAGTTACTCATTCCTGATTGGATGTAAAATGATGTCACGATGGATTTTGTGACAGGTTTTTGATGTCGCCTTTGAGGGAATGATTCCTTTTGTGTTTTCATTGATAGAACCATGAAGGTTGAACACTTCGTAACAATCAATTAAACCTTCAATGTAGATGATATGGAAAGGTTGTACATCCGAGAAATCATACATTTACATGGGGTACCATACTCCATAATTTCAAATAGGGATGCCTGTTTTACTTATCGGGTCTAGCGAGGACTATAGTGGGCTTTGGGTACATAAGTACTTCTGAGTGTAGCATACCATCCACAGACATATGGCTAGTTCGAGCGTACGATATAGGTTCTAGAGGAAATTCTTCAAGCATGCATCCTATATTTTGGAGGTTATTGGGAGAATCATATACCTATAGTGGATTTTTCCTACAATAATAGTTTTTAGGAAACTATTCAGTTTGAAATTTATGAAGCTCTTTACAGTATGTCATGTTGATCACCCCTATGTTGGTTAGAGGTAGGACGGACAGCTATGCTAGGACCTCTTCTTTTCTAGGAGACCACAAAGTAGGTGGATTTAATTCGAAAGAGGATGGTTATCGAACGGTCATGGAAGAATTCTTATGATGATTAACAGAGAAGGCATCTAGAGTTCGAGGTCAAAGATCAGGTTTTCTTGTGTGTCACACCATGGTTGGGACATAGGAGGATTAGGAGATAGGTAAATCTTTCACCGAGATACATTGGGTAATTTGAGGTATTGGAGAGAGTCAGTTTGGTTGCCTATCAGTTGCAATTACCTCAAAGGTACTAGGCTATCCATGACATCTTCTATGTTTCTCATCTATGACATTTCTTCTCAGACCCATCTCATGTTTTTCAACCCGAGGAGGTTGAGTTGGAGGTGGATGCCTCATTTGAAGAGAATCCTATATTTATTGGTGACAAATCGTGAAGGTTCTCCATGGCTAGCCCATTTCTCTGGTACATGTTCTATGGAATCACGAGCGAGTATAGGACAAGACTTTGGAGAGAGAGGTCGATGCATGATCACAGTGGCCAGAGCTATTCGGGGATTCCTCTTCATCACCTTCTTAGGAAAATTTGGGGAATAATTTCTTTAAGGGGGGAAGTTTGTAAGAACTTGGATCTTCTTTTCCGATATGGATCTTGATTTCTATTTTTTTTAAAAAATAGGAGTTTTTTGGAATTTTAAGGAGTACACTCTGTGTACTCAAGAGTACACTCCATGTACCGGGTGGTTGCGGGTAGTTGTGTATTGGTCGTGTGATATCCGAGTACATGTCCTTGTTGGGTGACATAGAGACTACCTAAAATGGAGCCTGGTATGGCATATACATTTTGTGTATCCTCAGGGAACACACCGTGTATTTTTATTTTTATTTTATAAATCAGACAGGGGTCGCATATCGTTCATAGAAATCACTTCTTCTAATTTCATCTCATCCAGGAGTGACCAAAGATCATGATTCATCTCAGATCCCTCAATCGACCGTCTATACTCCAAATCGAACATCATTAGTTGCATTGGAATAGCATCGGTGAGTTATTCCTTCTTTTAGAGCCTCTTCTCTTGATTTCTCCTCTTTTGTGTGATATTCAAGGATGAACATTTTTTCCTTTTATGTATATTTATGGAATTCTAGGTCGATTCAAAGGCTAAGGTTCAACTATATCAATCGTACAATGTCAAGGTAGGTGGTTTGTGCCCCTCTGTAGTTTTTCTTTGAATTATATATGCAAAACTTCCCAATACACTTGATCGGGGTATTGTGTGTCTTGGGAATTTAACCCTCTTAATGCCTTCTATAATTTGTTTTGTTGAGTAGGGATATTGGATTGTTAATAGGGCTTATTTTCCATACTATGGATGTGTTTTCCCATGTTCGATTATTTTGGCCATTGGGTTCAAAACTACCTGTTAGGATACTTTGTTTTACATGCCTAGTGTTGTTAGGATGGAGTGATACTATTTGATATGTTGTGATATATTTTGTAGCTGTTTAGACAAGTAGAATATTGTGATTCATTTTGGATAGTGGATATTTTTTAGCATGATTGACTTACACAGGGCTGTAGAAACCTAGTGTAGTTAGCCGTAGGGGGAATGGATGCTAAGGGATTCCCCAAAGTTTCCGTTATACTTTTCACGTTGCGAGACCATAGGGGGATGGATTTGAGTGCTCCCTCATAGTATCTATAGTTCCACATTGCGAGAACACTGGGGGAATTGGACATTGAGTGCTTCCCCAAAGTGGTTGTACATTACCATAACGAGACCACAGGGGGAATAGTTTGTCAATGCTTCCTGAGAGAGTCTATTTTAAATCTAAACTAGAGGGGTTTGACTGTGAGAAATTCCAAGAGGGTTTCTTGTGTTTGTTTAGTTTATTAATTTTATAAATGTAAATTAATGTAGCTTGAATGTTAGGATTGTTTACTTTTGTGTGATTTCCTGTTTATTAATTCATTTTCCATATTTTTTGCCATATATATCCACAGATAGCTAGGAACAGATCTTTGGGTGGTTTCCTGTTGGGATTCATCTCAAATCTTGTTTGGGTCATGGTTTTGGGCCCAAATAGATTATATTGTTGTAGGTGTAGATAAGGGAAAGAGCCCTTCTACCTTAGGTACTGGACTATTGTGAAACTAGAGAGCATGGGACAAAGTTGTGGATTGCGATACTATTTGAGTTTATTTGTTTTCTTTGTACATTGTTTTAGTACTATATTTCAGCATTGTGACTTGTTTGGCTATTTTCCTAGACATATGTGACCTGCATCATTTTTATATATGTTCTATAGTTGTTTATCTACTTTTAGTCTTCCACTGTTTACTTATTGTATGGTATTACTGCTTCTGCTACAGTTATTTATTTATTTCTGATTTGTTACTCTTCCAATGAGGGTATAGTTTCCCCATTATCACACCCAATACCCTTATTTCTAGTCTACATCCTCTAGTGTTTGAGGAAATGTTCTTGATTCCATGTGACCAACCGGGTATGGGGCACCTCTAAGTGGAAATCGGAACTAGGATGTTACAACTTAGATACACCTCATAAGATGAGGATATAGTTATCTATGTACATGTTGTTTGATTCCACCAAGAGATGGTGGGATGTTATCACTCAGACCGATCTTCATCGGTAGATGGTCTGGAGGGATTTTCATATATCCTTTTATGATTATTTCTATCTAGAGACTTTGAGGGTTGATAGATCTCATGAGTTTTTACATTTGGAGTAGGGTACATTGTCAGTTATAGATTATTCATCCTATTTTACAGACCACCAGTGATACACATCTATTCTAATGGGTGACAAGCTATCTAGAACTAGGTGATTTTAGGATGGACTCATGTGTGACAATTGATCGTAGGTGAATGTATTTTAGATAACTATAGTTTTTTAAATAGTGAATTAGGCACTGATTGTATAGTGTAAGCTGAGAGAGGCTGGGGGTACAAGATAGGGAGGTTCGGCATCTCGGTCTTGTACTACTTCGTCTGGTAGTGGGAAGCATTGTTTGGAGCTTCCATGTGGTAATATTAGTAGTCAGAACACACCTTTAGGTAACCAGGTGAGGTGATACCAGTACTATTGGTTGGGACATGTGAGGCCACAATGTATGAGGGATACATTAGAGTGCTGATATTCCAGTAACAAGGGATATCTCTAGCACTTCTGTAAAATTTTTCCAGAAGCATCTAGTGAGAAAGGGTCTCCACCAAATCCATGTTTAGGAGTTTCTCATCAGGAAAGGAGCTAGGTACAGCTGGTTGAATAGGCCATGGTAGTGGTTATAGTCATGGTATCCAAACCCTAGGTTTACAGTGATAGTAGGGTGGATCGGCTCAGGGTAGCTAGGTAGTGTCATCAGCCCATGGAATAGACTACATGTTTGCAGTGCAACAGACCTGTGAGGAGCAGGATCCCAGAACTTTTACTATAAGAGGTATTATTCCAGTAGCATCCACTTTAGCTTATGTACTCTTTGATACAGGTGCTTCACATAGATTTATATATGTTCCCTTTTTGGAGAGCCTTGGGCTTAGTTTTCAGTCTTCTGATGATATCATGACTCTTAAGTCTCATTTGGGAATTAGAATGTAGGTTGTATGATTTTTTAAGGAGGGAACCATCGATATTAACATGTGTCACTTCATATGGGACCTATTCATTCTCTTGATGATAGGATTTGATATCATTATTAGGATAAATGGTTGGTTACCATTCATGATTTTATTGACTACTTTCACTGAAGAGTAAGATTTAAATCACAAGAGGGTGGATAGTACATTCAATAAGGTGAATGGGATGTCATGGAGAGCTGACATGGACCTGAGCATCTTGGATTGAGCGGGATGATGGCACAGCTTGTGAGTTTTCATCTGAATGATCAAGGGACACACTAGACCGATTTCCCTCCAATGGTTGATCGTTTCAGGTATTTCTTCCTGAAAAAATTCTCTGGACTACCTCTAGAGAGAGAGGTAGAGTTTGTATCTTCTAGTGTTAGGAACTACATGAGTATCCATTCTTACTTACATGATATCTATGACGGAGTTGTAAGAGCATAAGAGGTAGCTACATGAATTATAGGAAAATGGTTTCTTCCAACTCAGTACATCCCTATGGGGTTTTCTAGTCCTTTTTCAAAAAAGGATGATGGTACCCTCATGCTATGTGTGGATTAATGGATGTTGAATCAGTTGACGATTAAGAACTGGTATCCATTGTTGTGGATCGAGGATCTCTTTAAACATCTCCAAGGAGCTAAAGAATTCTCACAGATTTATTTAAGACCTTTTTTCATCTGGTGCATGTTATAAAATCATACATACCTCACACAAAATTACATAGCAGGGGTGGTGTATATGAGTATTTGGTTATGCCATTCGGTCTCATGAACACTCCAGAGGTCCTCATGGAACTGATGAACTGAGGTTTCCATCCATACCTTGATTCATTTTTAATGGTTTTCAAGGATGATATATTAGTGTATTCTCATAATAGATACAACCATGCCATCGATCATGGGATCATTTTGAATACACTGATAGATCCTTAGTTTTATGTTAATCCCACAAAGTGCCACTTCTAGATGGATCAGATTCACTTCTTGGGTCACATCATTTCAAAGATAGGATTATTAATAGAACCCGGGAAGGTGAGAGTGGTAGTTCCTTAGGATAATCCCAATAATTTCTTTGAGTTATGGAGTTTCTTAGGGATGGTGGATTACTATAGTCATTTCATATAGGACATCTCATGCTTAATATGCCACTAATGGGCTTGACTAAGAAAGGTGTGAGGTATGTATGGTCAGATACTTGTGATACATTATTTTAGGATATGAAAGGGATATTCACTTCAGCACAAATACTAATTTTATAGATCTTAGAAGGAGTTAAATTATGTAATTTGATGAAAAATGTATCAGTCTGGGAGCAGTTCTTATGTAGAGGAATTGATTCGTCATGTACAAGTATTTTCAGTTGAGGCCACATGAAAGAAATTACCCAACTTCCAATATTGAGTAAGCTATAGTTGTTCACAGATTGAGTTGTAGGTGACATTACATACTAGGAGAACGTTTTGTGGTGTACATTGACCACAAAATCCCCAAGTATATATTTACATAGCATGATCTGAATCTGAAGTAGTGAAGGTGAGTCGAATAAATTCATTATTTTGACTTCCATATTTCATACACCCCCGGGAAGGGAAATGTATTGGTCGAGGAACTAAGCATGAGGACTCAGATACAAGATATTTAGTATGTCAGTATCAAGTGTCATCTCATGGATTTGTTCACTGCGATTCACATGGTGGTGCATGATAGTCAGGGGAATTCTTTTCTATCATCCTTATATGTAACCTCTATATAGATATATAGAGTGCGGATGAGGAATCTATTGGATTTTGAAGGCATAGTTCTATGGGAGAGTGTGGAAGGTGTGGACCATTTTCCTATTTTGACTATATGAGATGATGAGATTTTTCATTTTCATGTTTGTGTATGGGTCTCAAAAACCATATGTGAGGAAATAATGCAATATTTTCCTACTTCATCTTGGGCAGTGCATCCTGGTATCACCAAGATGTTTCATGATTTACATCTCCAGTTCTATTTTATGGGTATTAATGGCGATGTTACTGGTTTTACATGATATATCCACTTATTATCATGTGAAGGTAGAACACCAACAACCAGCTTGACTGTTATAATAGCTTCACATTCTTGAGTGAAAGTGGAATGATTTCTCGATGGGTTTTGTTACTGGTTTTTTGAGTTCACCTTGAGGTAGTGATGTTATATGGGTTTTTATTGAAAGGATCACATAATTTTCTCACTTCCAACCTATCAAGGAGACCTTTTCTATTGACGACCTTGGGAGTTTTTAAATCCATGAGATAGTAGGACTCTAAGGGTTCCCGCATTCTATATTTTAAGACAGATATGCTCAGTTTACTTCACATTTCTATAAAGTAATATAGAGGGTGTTGGGTAATCTAGTACTTCTGATCATGCCATACCACCCAAAACAAATTTCTAGTTATATCGCAGGATTCAGGTTCTTGAGAACATGATGTGATCATTTTTCCTTGACTTAGGGGGTTCTTGGGACAGGTATATACCCATTTTCTAATTCACCTACAATAGTTGATTTAAATCAACTATTCAGATTGCTCTATATGAGGCTTTGTATGGTAGCCCATTCTGATCACCCATGTGTTGGTTGGAGGTAGTAGATATAGTTATATTGGGACATCATCTTGTATAGGAGACCATAGAGTAGGTGTAGTTGATTTTGAAGTGGATAGATACTGTATAGTCTCATTAGAAATCATACACTGGTCACTGCAGATGACCTCTAGAGCTAGATATTTGAGATCATGTTTTCATGTGTGCCTCACCGAGGCGGGGAAACAGGAGGATCAGGATACATTGTAATATTTCACTATGATATATTGGGTCATTCTAGTTTCTAGAGATATTCAGTCAAGTATCCTATCACTTGTATTTTCCTCAGAGGTACTAGGCTATACACTACATCTTCTATGTTTCTCTATTGGGATTTTACTATTTAGACACATCTCCTACCTTTAATCTGGAGGAGGTTGTGTTACACGTAGATTCTTCCTTTGAGGAACATTTTATATGAATTTTTGATAGTAAAATGAATATTCTCTAATGCTTTTTTGTTCATTTAGTATGGGTTCTATGAAAACATGGATGAGTATCAGCCGAGACATGTGGGATGAAGGCTTATGTACGATCATAGTGGTTGGAGTTATTCATATATCAAGAATCACCACCCTTGGAAGGAAAATTTAGGGATAAATTACTTTAAAGTTTATGTTTTTAAGAACAATATTCTTCTTTGAGGTATGGATTACTTGTTTCCATCAATTCATAGTTTAATTTCTTAAATATGGCATAATATGAATGTATGTTTATGTCACATACATGTCTTTATTTTATGGTATTTTTCCTCTAATATTCTTGTCCTAACTTTTCCCCCTATCATCCTCCTTGAACTCCCTTGAATTTTGAAAAAAATAGACATGTTTTGGGTGTCCATAACAGGCTACACGGTTTGGTCATACGGTTTACCAAAGCATGTATCCAAACAATGCATTGGTGTCCATGTCATAAAAAATGTTTTTTTCATGTTTTCCCTTCCTATATTAACCTTAGTGAGCCCATGTCTTCCCCTATTCGTTCCTTACAGCCATGGAAGGCTCCCAAGATCCCTCAAGCCTCTTTGGAACTCATTTTTTAAAGGGCATTTTGGGGTGAAAACATCAAGATTTATCATGTAATTGATTACTCATTTGTTTCTCTTTATTTCTCTTAGGGTTTCTTCAACCTTTCTTAAAGATCCAAATGTCCAGAATCTAGGGCTTCATACCTAGGTTTGATTTTGTGTTTCTTGGTCCAATATTGTGGATTTAGGTTTTTTTCACTCTCATGTTGTGTGGTGGTGGTGCGGTTGAAGTTACGCACAAAGATTTGTGGGTTTTCACCCATAAGTTTGGTGATTTCAATTGTAGACATTCTTGGATTAATTAATCTTTTCCTTTTAACATTTTTATCATGTTGATTATCCTTTTTTATGGTTTGATAGTCATTTTTGGTAGTGTTTATTGAATATTTAATTTCATATAAAATTGACAAAAAAAATGGGTGTTTTTCATGGGTATTCAATGTTGTATATTTTGGGGTTATTTAGTGATCCATGAAATTATTTTATTAAATTTTTTTGGGATTCAAAATCTATTTGGGTATGGTATTGGTGTAAATTTGTCCCTAAAAGAGGGTTTTTAATTTTATTTTGTGTGAAAACCCATATTTTACTACTTGAAGTTGTTTTATGAAAATTTTTAATGGTTTATTGAGTTACAGAAAGGGTGTAAAAGAAGTTTTTGTACTATTTTCTGTTTGTATGTTTAATAAATATTTTTTTTATGTGAAAATGGTATTATTTAACATGTGGAACTTGTTTTAGCATAAAGAGGGAAACCTGGGTATCTAGGTGGGAGGACTTGGACTAGTATGCTAGTGATTTAGAGTGGTATCATCCCTGTTTCACTTAGAAAATGGGACAATGACTACACTAAATAAACTTTTATGATGTTGGGGTCTAGTAAGACATTGGTATTTCCCCTCATAGTGGCTCTTTCATGATAAGGATATTTATTATGGATGCTTTTCCACTAAGATACGATGTACCTTGGGCCCACAACTAGATAGTTCCTAGGGGTGTTCTCGTGAATAGTGCTCTTTGAATATTCTATACTTACTATCAACAAACGGTGTGTTTTTTTGGAGAAACCAATAGCATTTTGGTTTTTATATAAAAGGGTTAATTCTATAAGTATCCTTCTTGAAAATTGTTTTCATTTAAATTTGTATATCTTTGAAATTATTACTAGCATTATTGTTTACAAAACATGAAAGCTTTATTTGTATTAAAATGTTTTTCACATGAAATATTTTTTTGTGGTGGAATACTATTTGGATTAGGATCACACCCTACTTACACCATTGGGTGTAAGTAGACTTGGTTATGTTTGACACAGGTAAGGGCAAGGTCCTTGGAGACGGAATTTTGGGTTCTTAGCTTTCATCCTTGATGTGGTGTTGTGAAGAAAGATTTTTAATGATGTCCCCTTGTTGTATGGTGTTTATAGAGTTGTAGTTACTATTACTTCTGATTTGTGGTCCTTTTGGGCCTTGTCTAAAACCATGTATTTCAGTTCTGAATTTTATTAAAGGACTATTTGGACTAAATTTTCAGATTCATTTTTTTGTTTAATGTTTCTAAACTCAGGAAAATCGTTCCCAATAACATATTCATGATGCTAGGGAACATTTTCTAGCCTATGGTGATATGGAATGACCTTCAGGCCTTGCCATGGACCAGGTCGGGTGTTGGTTTAGATGGAGGCCAGATCTGACTCATGAAAAAATTGTATTAGAGCATGGTTAAGATCCTTGGGTTATGTTATTATTTGGGATGATTCTGGTTATAAATGAGATACGACTATCAGGTATTGGAGTTTTGGATTTGATTAGGGTTCCTGGACCACACCTCTCATAATGGACCTCAATTTTCCAAGGGATTTCAGAATTGTAAGTTTGAATTCTCTTCTAGGTGGGACATGTGGGATGTAGACTACATGTGGACATTGGGTGGGAGTGAATTAGTTATTTATTTTATTATTGTGATGAATTTGATTTATTTATATTTTATTTTTTTGATGAAATTTTTCAAAAATATTGTACTAGTGTTTTTCCCTTGTGATTGTTGCTTCTTGCAACAACATGCCCCCAGAAATCTCCCATGCACCCATAGGAGGAAGCTGGAGAGAGTTTTCCCTTGCCTCTTTATCAGAGGCTAGTAGAAGCTATGGTCTAGGTTTTACAAGATCTAGGATAGGGAGTGGCTCCTGATCGTGATCTTATTCTAGCTAGAGAATATGCATCTAGTCCAAGTAAGGACAAAGCCGAAGAGTTTCTGAAGAACAAGCCTCCTACATTCCAAGGTAGCACGAAACCCCAGAAAGAAGAGGATTGGATTGAGAAAATAGAACACATGTTATAAATACTTGACACACCTAAGGAGTTTAGGTTGAAATGTGCCTCATTTATATTATAGGGTCTCAGCCATAGGTGGTGGGAATCAGTGCTTCAAGCGGGGAAGCATGAGCATATAATCTAGAAGGAATTCAATGTTACCTTTAGTGACCAGAACTATCCTGAAGCCTTAGATTATGCCAGATTCATAGAGTATATAGAACTCATACAGGGGGATTATATAGTGATGGAGTTTGAAAACTGCTTCTCCGAGCCATTCTGATATGCACCTGAAATGGTCTCCAATAATAAAATGAAGGCACATAATTTTGAAAGGGATTTGCAGCAAGAGATCTATTCTAATGTATTCATGTTAAAGATGAAGACCTATGAGGAGGGGTTTGACTGGGATTTTATGGTGGAAATTGATCTCATGTGAAGGTCTGGTTTCTCTGGTACGGTATCAATGATGGTAAATTGTAGTTCCTCTGAGAAGAAAAGGATGCGAGAGGAGCAGGGGAAGAAGGGAGGTGGTAGTTTAGGCCATCCTCACACGCAGTTCTCATATGTGGCTTTTGATCAAAGGTCCGTTGTGTGCCCCAGTATTGGAGTCCAGGGCACACTCGACCTTCATGTATATCTCCTCTGAATCCTTATTATCTCTGTGGATTTATGGGACACTTGTAGCACTTTTTCAAGGTGTCACATCTACTCAATAGTGGGGTAGGATATGTGACTTCCAAGGGAGTGTCAGTTCAGTCAAATCCATCGAGGACGGGGGATCTTGGTTTCATTTCCATTGAGGTAGGGCTCGATCATATTTTGGGCAGATCTAGTTCAGGGCAGAGCCATAGGCTAGTGTCCATTCTCAAGAAGAGGCCGGGTATCTTCATGCGGTGGATCAGGCACCAGTAGATTTGGATACAGGGCCTTCGACAGTTTGAGGTACTGTTTTGATTTCATCTTCTATAGCTTTTGTTATTTTTGATACTTATGATTCTTTTTCATTTATCTCTTCCCATATTGTGAACCCACTAAATTTTAGAACCGATTTTTTGTCCTCTGTGATGGAGTTAGTGATGTCATTGGGTAAGATGAAGCAAGGTCTAAGGTGCCCATCATGTGCACTTACCATATTAGGGGATGAGAGAGAGTGGGACCTCCTAGTCTTATATATAAAACATTTTGATGTATTCCTTTTCATGGGATGGTTAGTGAACTTTCAAGTGCACATCTATTTCTATAAGCGGCGGGTGAGTTTTATGGTACCTAATGGGAGTCCTTAGGTTTTTCTTGGGGTAATAGGATCCTAGGTCGAGTCGTACATAAACTCTAATCCCAGAGTTAGGGAATCTTATATTCTAGTTATCATCGCTCATTCTATAGGACAATGTTCATGCTCTTGAGGGTGGATTAGCATATGTTATGGATGAGTTCTCAGAGGTATTTCCCCATGACTTTTCAGGATTTCCCCTAGAGCGAGACATGGAGTTCTCGATTGATTTGGTGTTAGAAACACATCTGATATCTCTCCCCTCATATCATATGCCTCCCACCGAGTTGATGGAATTATACAAATAGAAAATTTTGATAGCAAATGATGAATTTTCCTAAGCATATCTCCCTGGTCCACTCCTATTCTTCTTTTGAAGAAGTCCAAGGGGTCCCTCCAGAAGTGCATTGACTACTGAAAGCTGAATAAGGTAACCATCAAGAAAAAGTATATGCTTCCCTGAATAGATGACTTGTTTTACCATCTGAAGGGGAAAAGTGGCTTTGAAAAATAGACTTGTGTTTGGGTTACCACCATTTTTGGGTGAGACATGTGGATATCCCAAATAAAACCTTCCTATGTAGGTATGACCACTTTCATTACTTGGTCATGCCTTTCATATTAACCAACGCTCCAGCTGTTTTTATGGTGCTCATGAATATGGTGTTCTAACAGTATTTGAAGTCCTTCATCATGGTATTTTTGGACAAAATCTTGGTTTACTCTGGATTTGAGGAAGATCAAGAGCATCACTTGCAGATCATGTTGGACACTTTTCGGGATCATTGCCTTTATGAAAAATTTTCTAAGTGTAATTTATAGATCAAATAATTGATGTTTCTGGGGAATGCGATTTCAAAGCATGGGGTTTTGGTGGACCCTACGAAGATCAGTGCAGTTATGTCATGGGAGAAGCTGAGGAATGTGTTTGAGATCAAGAGTTTCCTCGAACTTGTAGGTTACTACAGGTGTTTTATTCTGGATTTATCTCAGCATTCCACACCCATGACCGTGCTCACCTGGAAATGGGTGAAGTTTTAATGGGGCTGATAATGTCATACATCATTCAAAGAGTTGAAGTGGTAGTTGAATACCACCCCCATGTTGATCTTGTCAGAATCTGTAAAGGGATATGTGGTGTATTTTGATTCTTCATGTATGGGTCTTAGGTGTGTGCTTATGCAGGCAGATCACATAGTGGTGTATGGCTCTCACCAACTCTAACCACATGAAAATAATTTACCAACCCATGAATTTAAGTTAAAAGTGGTGATTCATGCCTTTAAGAGATGGCGTCATTGGGGATAATTTTGTGGTCTACTCTAATCATAAGAGCATGGCCTATATTTTATCGTAGAAGGATCTTAACCTGAGGTAGTGTCATAGGATCAAGTACTTTCAGGGGTTCTATTCTGACATAATCTATACCATGGAAATGGGTAATGTGGTGGTTAATGCCTTGAGTATAAAAGTATCAGTGCAGGATTTGAGTAAGTCTAGTGATGAGTGGACTCTGATAGGACTCTTTGCTCATATGCATGTTGAGGCCAAGGAGCATAGTAGAGGTGTGTTCTTGGAAAGAGTTCAGTTAACTCCTTATCTTTTAGATTTGATTAGGTATAAGAATCCCAGTGAAGGACTATGTCATCAGTTGATGATGTTTCTTTATGGTGGGGAGGCATCTTCTGATTGGTCTTCATCTCCCGAGGGAATCTACTGCTTTAAGGGGAATTCAGGGGTACTGTTGTCTTTGAAAAAGGTGGTGATGCAGGATATCCACCAATATCAGTGGTTTTTTCTTCCTTGAGTTACCAAAATTTACTATTATGTTCATCTTCTATTCTTCTGGCTAGTTATGAGGCAAGATATAGCTGGTTTTGTTTTGAGATTCTATAAATTTCAACAGTCGAAAGTAGACCATCAGAGGCCCTCTGGTTTATATCATATGTTACTCGTTCCTACCTGGAAGTGGGACAAGGTCTCCATGGACTTCTCCATTAGCTTACCTCGTACACCTCAGGGTATGAATTCCACAAGGTTAATGATTTATTGTCTTAACAAATCATCCCACTTCATTTCGATCAGAGATACAGGTGAAGTGGATGCGTTGGGCCTATTTTATATTTACGAGGTGGTAAGGCTTCATGGTGTTCCATCCGCAATTCTGTTAGATAGAGACACCTGCTTCACCTCTCAGTTTTTTAAGGCCTTTATAAGGCTTTGCGGTTTCATATTAAGATGGTCACAACCTTCTATTCTCATACGGATAATCAGATAGAGCGGGAAAATCATATTCTGGAAGACATGCTCTATGCATGTGTCTTAGATTTTGGTGGTTCATGGGATAGCCATTTGGTATTATTCAAGTTTTCTTATAATAACAGTTACCAATCCTTGATTCAAATGGATCATTTTTTTGTTCTATATGGTCAACTTTTTTGGTCCCCCCTTTGCTGGGATGTGGTAGGTGAGACCTCATTATTGGGGCCAAGCCTTTTACAAGAGACATCTAAGAAGGTTAAGTTAATCAGGAATTGGTTATTAACAACTAATATTCACCAAAAATCCTATACCATCCATAGGTGTTATGATCTAGAGTTTTTGGTGGGTGATAGTTTATTCTTGAAGGTGGCCCCTCGTTTGGGTCTTCAACATTTGGGAAAGCAAGGAAATCTAACACTAAGGTATGTAGGATATTTTGAGATCTTCATGTGCATTGGAAAGGTGGCATAAAGATTATCTCTTCCATCTTAGTTGATATATATTCAAGATTTATTCCATGTCTCCCAATTGAAAAACTAAAATATCGACTCATCTCATGTGTTGAATTTGGAAGAATTAGAGGTAGAGCTTGATTTATCAGTGTTTGAGAGGCCGGTGCGAATAGTGGAATCCCAAGTGGAGGTGTGTTGGGGGAAGTCTATTATACTTCTACAAGTCCTTTGGTAGAATGGTAATGATGTTCATGAGACTTGGTAGCATAAGTTGTGTGTTGAGAAAAGATCACCCATTCTTATTTTTAGATTAAGCTTCAGGTTGACTTTTTGGGACGGAGAGTTTTTCATGGTGGGGAGATTTTTTACATCCATGTCCTTGTTTTAAGGTATTTTCCATCTCATATTATTGGACTATCTTTTCCCCCTAGGATCCCACTTGAACCCCTTAAATTTTGAAAAAAAATGGAGATGTTTTGGGTCTCTAGAACATGTCACATAGTTTGGCCGCACGGTTTTCTAAACCATGCTTCCAAACCATGCACAGGTGTCCATGTCATAAAAAAAATTTTGTTCTTCCAAGTTTTCGTTTCAAAACAAAAACCTAGTGCACTAATTTCGTCCCCCATTCATTCCTTACCGCCATTTAAGGCTCCCAAGCTCCCTCAAGCCTCCTTAGAACTCTTTTTTGAAGGAAATATTTGTGGGGAAACTTCAATATTTCTCAAGTAAGTGATTCCACATTTTTTTTCTTCATTCTCTTTAGGGTTTCATCTAAATTTCGTGAAGATTTTAATTTCCAGCTGCTAGCTTCGTACCTAGGTTTTGATTTTGGGTTTCTTGGTCCAATCTTTGTGATTTAGGTTCGTTTTCACTCCCTATGGTGCGGTAGTGGTGTGGTTGAAGTTACACACAATTATTTGGTGTTTTTGGAACATAAAGTTGGTGATTCCATGTATATACATTCTTGGATTAATTTATATTTCTTTTTTAACCTGTTTATCATGTTTTATATCATTTTTGTGTCATGTGAAAATCATTTTTTGTAGTGTTGATTGAGTGTTTAATTTTAAAGTAGAAATTTGACATGAAAATTGGTGTTTTTCATGTGTATTCAATGTTGTATCATTTGGGGTTATTTGGTGATCCATGAAATTGTTTTATTAAATTTCTTTTTGGGCTGCCAAATCTAGTTGGGTATGGTATTGGTGTATATTAGGCCTTTAAATAGGGGTTTTTAATGTATTTGGTGTGCAAACCCATATTTTACTACTTGAAGTTGTTTTATGAAAATTTTGAATGGTTTATTGAGTTACAAAAAGGGTAAAAAGTCATGTTAGGTATTTTTTGGTGTGTGTATATTTTAGGAATGTGGTTTTTGTATGAAAATGGTATTCTTTAACTTGTGGAACTTTTTTGGTAACAAAGCGGGAAACCCAGGTATCTAGGTGGGCTAACTAGCACTAGTATGCTAGTTATCTGAAGTGATAACGTCCTTGTTTCACTTAGCAAGTTTGACGATGGCAACACTAACTAAAATTTGATGATGTTGGGGACCACTAGGCCATTGGGGTTTCCTCTCCAAGTGGATCATGCATGAGAAGGATATTGATCACGGATACTTTTGCACTGAGATATGATGTACCTAGGGCCCCACAGCTAGCTAATGCCTTGGGGGTTCCCATGACTAGTGCTATTTAGATATTTTGTACTTACCATCAGCACATAGTGTGTTTTTTGGAGAAACCAGTAGTGTGTGTGTTTTATTTAAAGGGTTCATTATTTAATATATCCTTCAATAATTTCATTTAAATTTGCATCTCTGTGAAATTGTTACTAGAATTATTGTTTAATAAAATGCAAGATTTATTTTTCTTGAAATGTTTATCACATGGAATATTTCTTTATATGGTATCCTATTAGTATTAGTATCACACCATAATTACACCTATGGGTGTAAGTAGACATGGTTATGTTTGAAACAGGTAAGGGAAAGGTCCTTGGAGATGGTGGTCTGAGTTGTTAGCTTCCTTGATGTTGTGTTGTGGAGAAGGCTTGGGGATGATGAACGCTTTTCATGTGGTGGTTATAGAGTTGTAGTTTCTGTTACTTTTGATTTTTTTTCCCTTTTGGTATTTCTCTAAAACCATTTATTTCAGTACTAAATTTTATTAAAGGCTTTTTTGGAATAAATTTTCAGATTCAGTTTGTTTATTGATTTTTGTTCTTTAATTCTTCTAAACTCGGGAAAATCATTACCAAACACTTATTCTTGTTACCCAGGAACTTGTGCCAGCCCATGGTGACAGGGACCACCCTTTGGGACATTACATGGACCAAGTAAAGTTCTAGTTTCGATGAAAACTAGACCTGGTTCGTGACATTTGATGTCATAGAGGGATCGGGGGTTTTAGGGTTGGTCTTGTGCCCGGAACCCAAGTTTTGGAAGAAAAGAGGAGGTCACACGGTTTGTGAAAAACATGCAGGATGGGCCGCATGTCCACGAGAGATGGGCCACATTTCCATGCGACCATGTCTGGAATTTCAATAGATTTTTATAGGGGATTTTCCCATAGTTTTCACATGGTTAGTTAATAGTGTAGGTAAGCCATTATCTATACCCCAAGATTACAAAAACTTATGCGTGAATTGCACATATTTTAGTTAGCTGTGCACCTAAACTGTATCAACTTTCTAGTATTAGTAATTTTAATAGTTTTTATTATATTAAAAATCTATTAAAACCCTAAATATCTATTCTTTCCTCCCACACTACGAAGAATAATTGGAGAATCTTGCCTTTGAGACTAAACTAGGATTTGAGGTAGATCATCCATCCAGGCCTTATTTTAAGTGTGGTATATCCCATCAGATCTGTAACAGTAAGACCTCGATTACTTTTTAATCATTCTCTGATATTCTGGATATCAACTCTGTTATTTTTATGTAGGCTTATATGCCCTATTTTCATGTTATTCTTCCATTCTATAGATTTTTTCCAAATTTGGGATGAATCAGGAGCCAATATTGGATGATCTATCTAGCACAGACCAAAGGTATTTGGTCTCATGCCTTTCATTAATAATCAATCTATTTATGTATGTCATCTTTTCATAATCCCATTTCCTTGGTGTGTCCTTAAATTAAATTAAACCCTAGTATGGCTATGCATGTTCTAGGTTTTTGAATATACTTGTTAATGCTTGTTAGAGGTTATGAACCTTTAATGAATCACCCTTTGTGTGTGCTGGTTAATTGGACCTTTTGATGGATTATTCCTTGGACACCCCTTAAGGTGTGCAATTTTCCCTTTCATGGGATGTTAATCATGAAATTTATTATAAATGGAATTGAAATTATGATGGATTATAAATGAAATTATTAAAGATAAGGGATATATGTCTTGAACCTTGGTCTTGTTATATAATTACTTATTTAGCTTGAATTACTTCTTAAAGGTGAATTTCCCATGTGAGTTAAATGATTCATATGCCATGTATTGGTTGATTAAGCTTAATTTATTTTCTTATTCATTTTATCATGTGAGTTAAATGATAAATAAGCCATGTAATAGATTTTTAGGATTGTGAGGCTTTTTATATTGAAAATTCCCATGCGATTAATTGAAAGGACAAGCCCTTTGGAGGTTGTCCATTGCTCGAGTCACCTTTTGAGGTGAGATTGAAATGGATGCTTTTAGGTTCACCATGGAATGTTAAATGAAATGTTTAAATGGAATTGAATTGATGAAATGATTAATAGAGATAGTTGAATCATGGATCTAATTGAAGGATACCATAGACAGACTCATTGGACTAGTTAATTGTATACCTCGGGTGAATCATGGATACAATTGAAGGATTCCATAGACAGAATCAATGGACTCAACCATAATTATTCCTTAGGTGAATCATGGATATAATTTAAGGATTACATGGATGGACTTAGTGGCCTAAACCTTGATTATTCCACAGGTGAATCATGGATCAATATGAAGGATTCCATGGATGGACTCATTGAGGATTTTTTTATATACTGATTGAATCATGAATCAAAATTAATGATTCCATGGATGGAATCAAAATGGGAATTGACTATTTATGAAATGGGTGATAATCAAGCTCCTTATAGGACTACTTTGAATAAAATCGAATGGAAGGGCTCTATACCTCACCAAAAGCGATATTGGGTTCCTGAGAGGTTTTCTAGGATGGGTTTGTAGGGTGTTGGTGGATATCATACCTGGGTGATACATGAATTCCAACATAGGATTATCAAGTATGGGAAAAGTTTGATATCATACTTGGAGTGATACATGAATTCCATTTTAGGAATGTTAAGGGTGGGTTCAGGTTCCAAATTGAATTAATAATAAAATAATATATGAACTGTCTTTCATGCCAAAACACAGGCTTGTATTTGGGCTTAACTTATATATTTATATATGGAATGTTTAGGAATCTATTTGTACTATTCACTATATGGGGGATGTCATCCATGAGAAGGATCTTGAGGCATATAAATTCAATGATATTTAATTGTTAAATGAAAATGATTAAATGAGATAGATTTTTACTTTTGATATCTTCCTTTGTTATACTGCATGAACTCTTGTTATATACACTCACTAACTGATTGGTACAGACCTTGGGTGGTTGACTACTGGTATTATATCTCAAACCCTATTTGGGTCATATTTTTTGACCCAAATAGATTATATGATTGAAGGTATTGATAAGGGAAAGTTCCATAATATAGGTACTTGATATTCTACTTAGGAGCAGGAGAAATGGGACTAAGCTAAGGGTTGTGATGCTACTAGGATTCTTTTGGTCTTTTTCACTTTTTTGAGATGTATTGTATATGAAATTTTTGTACCCTTTTTTTCTGTTTTATTAGTAACATGTGAAATGTATCATCATCTTGTTTATGATGTGATGTATGGATTTGTTTTTATTATAAGTCCCCTGATGGTTATTTCTGTTTTACGGTTTAATGCTTCCGTTATTGAACTGTTGTTGTATTTCAGCTATGTTACACTATTCTAATGAGGTTATAGTCTCCCCCTTGACACACATATTCCCTTTATTCTAGTAAGTATCCTCTATAATTTGGGGAGATCATATTGGAGCCATGTTTCCAACCGAGTATGGAGAACCTTTGAGTGGAACCAAGAATTAGGAAGCTACCAGTAATTGTTTCAAACCTTTTTTTGTTTACACGACCTAGATGTTGATTCCACTATTTTATGTGGTATGATTCATGTAAATTAGTTTCATTATCAATTTTCATTAATTGGAATGTGTAATTCATCACATAAATACCATTTTTTAAAAGTGTCATACCATGACAAATGATATCATTATAAAAGAAGAAAAATTTATTCCTGAACTTGAAAAAAATCTGTATTTATAATCATTGGATATAGAAATAATATTTTTTTGTAACAAAAGAAACCAAATAAAACCCCATTAAAAAATATAATTCATAGTAGTATTGTGAGGTAGTATCCCTAAATAGCCATAGTATCTAGTTGGGATCCATTAGAGGATGTTAGATCAACCTCCCCTTCATTAATATATATAAATCTACTTGTTTATAGTATTTGAATACATATGTGAGTACCAAAATTTGTATCTAATAACAAATTTATAGAAACAAATAATTTCCCCTTGATAACTAACACACCTAAAGCTTCCCCTTTCTTCTTTTCCTTAGAGAAATTTTTCTTCCTTTGTCTGTTCTTTCCACATGTTAAGTAGATTACATCCTACTCCTTTTTTTACCCCTTAATCGTTATCTTCTTGTATGGATTTTTTTAAAGAAGATTTTAGTTTAGATATTATCTCATGGTATTTTCATTTATTCACAATATGGATGTATTTTTTCACTTCACCAACTTATCAACTTATATAAGAAGAGTGAGTAGATCTAGTAGATAATTATTAATGTTATTCAATTAAAATTTCCAATAAATCCATAGAATCACATAGTAATTGGTTCAATAATGAGATAAAAACATAGTTCATTAGGTACTTTAAACCCTAGAACCTCTAGGTGCTCAATTTTTCCAATGAGTTTGACTATGTGAGGCCCAACTGGGACACCTTCCATAAGAATACTCTGAATGATCACCTTGGATAACTCAAACTTCTCTTATCTATCTCTCATCTGGTAACATCCATGGATATTTTCAATCATTCTATCAGAATACATGTATTCATTAGACTGCATGAGTTAACTTAACATGGATAGAAGCATTAAATACTAAACATTGACTACATTATTTATGTGTTTATAAAATACACCAAAATCTTCATCAATCGCATCCTTAGTAGGATGATAGGTTATTGAGGATTTTAGAACGTAATAATTTTTTCCATTTCATAACACAACCCAATGTTGTCTGAACCATTCCTGGAAGTTATTACCAATAATGAGATTTTATTTCTCTAATATGGATTGTAGGGATAATTTTCATGATGAACATTACATTATAATATAATTATAAAAAGATATTACTATTAGTGTTTACCTTTATTATAAATTATGTGAGAAATAATAATTATTTATTTTATTAAATATTGCATTATTTTATCAATTCCCAATAGCCATCACCATTTAAACTGTAATTCCTATTTTTTAGGACATTATTATAGAAAGGAACCATATTCCACTTAACATAAACCCTATGAGGGTTGTTCAAAATATATGAAGGCATTTAGGTAGGAACGTCTTCTCCAACTGAATGCATGAAGCTATGTGGTACTCTGAGTGGGCTCCCCAATCCTAAAACTATGACTTGTAATTACTAAACAATTTCCTCCAAGATATATCAAGTATTATAAGGGATACTTCCCTTGATGAAATATAGTTAATTAAACCCATAAAATTTATTATAACTCCATGAAAAAACTAATTGTACCAATAAGGTTTGGTCACACACTTAGTTATATGTTTTGGATTTCTAATCAATTAATGGAAGGTCAGGTGTGACATGATATTTAGTTCATGTATTATAGTATATTATGTTTAAAATTATGTTGTTTTATCTTTTATATGTCCTTTAAATATTAATTGGGATTAACTTAATTGATTAAAGATTTTTTTATAAAATATTTAAGTATAATCCATTTATTTATATTCCTCATTTTTCACATTAGTTCATTTTTTATGTGATCGCGATATTCAGTCCATAAAATAATAATGAATAAGATAGATATAATTAAAAAATGAACTGGTCATGAGCTTATATAATGGTTTATTTACTGAAAGGATAATAAATAAACCAATGGACTGGGTGAAAATTATTTATTCTAGTCTTAGAATGAGTCATAGCATTCCACTTATCCACATATGTGTCACCTGGGTTAGTATCATCTTGGTTCCATCTTGAATCACAAATATGCACCCTGGGGTACTCCATTTATTACATTAATTTATAACTCGCACATTAGATAGGAGAACCAAAGTATTGGTTAAGGGTAATTACATAAATGAACATGGACACATAGGTCCTACATATCATATTTGGTTCCCTAGAACCAACTTCTGTGCACTTTATGATAACTTGTATTCATAGTCTTGAATATTAATAAAATACATGTAACATCATGGTTATTATTATATGTAACATAGTATGTGAGATGTAATAAGAGTCAATGTCTCACTAAAAGGTCATAGAAGATCCCCACTATGATGGGAACCCATAAGTTCTATGAAAATATTCTTAAATATATTTTCTATACTAGGATTATATCATTTAAGGGAAACAAATGATATAGGCTATCACGGATGGATACTCATATAAAGTTTTGGAACCTTATCATGGTGTACACCCTTGGTAATATCCATTGTAGGATATTATAAGAACGAGACTCTCCAGTAGGAAATCCAAATTTATATATATCATTATATGTTCCTATCTACAAATTTTTGTACTGATCCTAGACTTTAAGATTATTATTAATGAGTATTATGATTCAAGAGCATTGATGTATTAATGAAAACCATGAAAAAATATGTTCACATTTAGGTAAGATACATTGGGTGAATCATGAGTAATATTTCACTAATGAATAATGTGAGAATGGATTTTTCCATTCTATTCTTTAATGAAAGTCGATATATTAGGCCCTTTATGGAAATGATATAGCCTAAATAAATCTATATCCATGTTGTTCTATAAGAAAGTTCAACTTTTGGGATGTTAAATAATGATACATCAAGCACATAGGTTGATGGCTCCTGTATGCAACTTGCTTGGTTATAGGTATTGTGTCAAAGGGATTGTATTATAGAGTAAGTGTTTGTATTAGTTTTATGTCATTACGACATTAAATTATTGGTCTATGGGTGACTCGACATGTTGTTAGATGCTAACCTTGTACTTTGGGTTGGTTCACCTAATTTCACGAAGAAAAAAGCTTATAGGGTCACACACTAAGTGTATAAAGTATCTCAGATAAATAATATATATTATTATTTATTATTTAATAATATTAATAAATATTATTCTCATACGTGGTTTAATAATTATTCATGTTTTATTGATCACATATATTCCATAACTAGTTATTCAATAGAATATAATTTGAGAAAAATATTTAATAAATATTGGTAACACCCCCAATATTTTACAGTGTGTATCTACTTAAATTAATTCAATTTCATAGATAGTTTACTTTTCACGCAACATTGAACATAAAAAAATTGTGATATAGTATTAAATATTATTATTTTAACACTAGTATTTAAGTTGATGATTATGAATAGGATTAATTAAATTATGAAAATAGAGTTTATGAATTTTTATAAAACTATTTAATTATAAATGAAAATAAAAAACCAATTGAATATGTTATTATTAAAAAAATATTTTTATGCCCGCAATAGTATTTTACAATAAAAAATATAATTAATAACTATTAGTGAAATATATTAATGAAATATATATTTTATATATTCATATAAATGTTTTTAAATTCATATAATAATTTTTATTGACTTAATATAAGAATATAACCAATTTTAAGAGTAAAAGGTTATATTTTTCTAAAGGGAGTTTTGCTGCTTTTTGATGGAATGCTTATTTTAAATATAGTTTTTGATATTTTATAAATTATATATTACCTAATAAAAATATTATTTTAAATTGGAATATAAAATATTTCTTTAGTTTAATTTGTTGTATTTTTTGAATAAATTTCATGTTTTTATGAATAATGAAAAAATATTGCATTTTAATTGAAAATAGCATCTTTGTCAAAATAATTTAGGGTGTAAAGTTGTATTTTTTATTAGTTTTAAATAATAATTACATCAATTTTTTCATCACTTAACATAATTTATATCATTAGTTTCAATTTCACATTTAATTTGGATATAAATACATTTCAATCTTTTGAACGTTTTTTCTTTAAAAAATCATTTTATTGTTCTTTCAACAGGATTAATTTTAAACTAATTTTATCCAATTCTTTTTTTTTTGAATTTTTGAAAAATGGATTCCATATTCGTAATTATAAGGTCCAAATTTATTAAATAGGTCCCTATTATTTTTTGAAAAAATGAATAGTAACTTTAGTATAATTTTTTTTACCACGGTTAAGGGTAAATCAATTAATAAGGGATAAAAAATAATATAAGTATTATAAAATTGGTCAAACAACTGTCCTAATTTTATTAGAATAGTTATTTTAAACCAAAACCATGGTTTTTAAAAAAATTTGGCCACTTTTAATCACCTGGGTAACTTTATTCCTTTTATAGTATTTTATTCTCATGAAAGTCAAATATGTCACACTCATGTTTCTAATACGTGTTGAATTATTTATGTATAGTTATTCAGAAGATAAATTAGAAAATAAATTCTAATTTGAAATATAAAATTTTTATATTCATAATGATAATTTATTTTTAATTTTTATGGAAGAAATAGTTTAATTAAATTCCTGCACAATGATGATCGTGTAATTGTTTAATTAATGGACATATCAAATAAATATTATTAAAAATATTAAAATAAATATAATTTAATATAATTAATGTCATGCATGAATTTTATATATTACCTATACATATTATGGATATATTATAGGCTTTTTATATGTTATAATGTGTTTATGATATTTTTACAAAATCAAGTAGTGAATAGTTTCAAAATTGATACTCATCATATTTTAAAGTAAATAATAATTTATTAAATGATATAAAACTAATAAAAATCTAAAATATAGAAAAAATATTGTGAAAAATTTTAAAATTTAATCCAGGACTCATTTAAGGTTATTTTTTCAATTTATAGTAATTATATTAACCATCATAGTGTAAAAAACATGTTGTCACAGTAAGAGTTAAAATGAATAAATAAGGGTTAAAACAAAAATATTATGATATGAATGAGAACTAAACTTGTATAAAAATTATTGTTTGAGATTATTTATACCCATACACATATTATATTTTAAATAACACACATTTTACCCATTTGGAATTGAATATTAATTTATATTAATTTTTTATTTTGAGAGTTTTGAAAAGTGCCCCCACCTCAATTATAAAAGGAAACCTCATCTCTCACTTTCGCACACTATATTGAGCCTTATATCTCAATAAAACCCTACCATTTCTCCTCATGAAATCATTATCTAATTCTTGTATGTCCTGGTCTTTCAAAAATCCCTACTCGAGATCCCTTAGGAAGTGATCTAATGGAATTCTATCAAAGAAGAGGTAATTATTTTACCAATTTATTCAAGTTAATTACTTATTCTAATTATTGTTAAAGAGTTATTTACATGATAAATTAACAAATGTAGTATAATATATATTTTTATATTTTATTATGATTATGGGACAACTGTGTTCCATGATTTTTCTATCCTATGAAAAATGAAAGCACTATGTGTGTGTGTGTACGTACACCATACCGTATCCACATTGTGATGTACTTTTTTTATCATCACGTGACATGGATGTGTATAATTATATAAATAATGGATATATACTGTAATTATAATATTATATTTATTCTTTATACTTAATATACCATGAAATTCCTTACCCTTTTACCATTAAGGGAATGATATCGTCGATCGTGCGTACGTATGGCCTACGGTCTCCATGACATGACGTGATTCATTTTACATGTTAACCATTCAAGAATGATTATAAAAATGTATATATTGAGTAAATATTATATATATGAACATAATAAAATTATGTATATGAAATGAATATATCATATACATAATAAATAGGATATACATGACAAAACATGCACAGAAAAATGAAGCAGTTAACACCAAAAATAGGGGTAATAACAAGATGTTATTAGTTAAAATATATAATTGTGTCATATATGATATAATATATAGTGATATTTTTCTATTTTAAATTAATAAAACTCTTTAACAAAATATAGAGGAGGTTAAATCATGTTCAACTCAAGGAAAGTGCAAGGTAATAGTTATTTCACAATCTAATTATTATTCACGATTGTTTATACATAATTATCAGCTAGAGAATATTTATCATCCATGTTTCTTAAAAAAAATTCTGAAATATTTTTAATATTATCCTAAAAATTTTGAAAGTATTTTTACCCAGGTTTTAATCTTTATAAATTGGTTTGAAATGAATCTTTGTTTCATTTTCCAAATGAAGTACTTTATGTATTTTTTGAAAAAAATACAAATGGAATGTTTTTATTTAATTTATAAGGTATGAGAATTTTTTCAACTATATTGACAGGAAAATTTCTTGAATACTCCCTAACAAGTTTATAATGTTATTTTCAATTTATATTTTTGCTTATAAAATTTCATGGCATTTTAAATGATTGATTATAAAGTAAAAAATGGTCCAGAACACATGACTTTAAACTATGTGTAACTAATGTCAGGATTTATCCATGTGGTGAAAATACTCCTTAGACCATTCAGGTAAATTTTTCCCTCTCACATTCCATGTATATACCCTAATACTAAATATTTACCCTAATAGTCCAAGAAACATGACTTAAAACTATTTATCATTGTCCATGAAACATGACATTAAATTGTTTGCACTGCCTAGGCTTGGATCCCACTTTCTAATGTGTTCCTTTAAACACATTAATTCATTGTAATTTTAGGTTTCCGTCACCTTTAAAATATAGATGGTCCCCATAAAGGTGATGGTATAATTCCATTTTGGCTCCCCTATTGTCCTGGGCCAATACCCTGATGGATTTTTGATAGTAAGTAGTGTATTCTATGTTTCAAACATGGTCAATGATTGATCCTGTGTTTTCTTGTTCCATTGTTGAATGGTGTGGTCAAGGTATTTATGTTTTGAATATGGTCAATAGATGATACCAACTCACCGGTCTCATCTTTATTCAAATCATAAAAATATTGAATTACCTCTTGTCCACTTCCCTATATCGTGGTTCTTTTCCAAACCTTTGGTGTCATCACTACGCATTCCCACATGTCAGTAGATCCCCAATATCATTCCTTATTTCCTGCACCGATCATGTATCTTGCTGGCTTAAGAGTTTATTGAAGTGTGAACTAACATGGTCAATCTACCTAGATAAACCTTTTTTCTAAGCTATACTACCTTAAATAATAATCCTATGTCTTACAAATCATGGCTTTAAACTATGTGTGAATCCCTATGAATTTTTGTTGTGGCGATTAGCCTCCTTGGCCCTCATTCATGTCGCGTTTTTTAATCCATCACAATACATATGTCAATTTGGGATATCATTTCCTTGTTCCAGGATTTATGGCCTTAAACTAGAACCCAGTGTCTAAGAAATCATGATTTTAAATTGTGTGATAATCCCTAGGAATATGTGGTGTGGAAATGGGCCTCCTTGTCCCTCATTCACGTCCAGTTTTCTAATCTATCACACTACACTTGCTCATTTTGGATATCATCACATTGTTCCAAACTACATAACCTTAAACCAAGATCCTATAGTCCAAGAATCACAAATTTAAACTATATAAGAGACTCCATGTGAATTTCAGGTGTGGGGTGGGGCTCCTTCGGCCTCATGCATGTCAGGGTTTTCACTCTGTCGCACCACATACACCCTTTTTTGTAATCCCCTTAGGTAATCCGCAGGTACAAACTCTATAACCTAAAACTAAGAGGATATATTCTACGCAACATGAATTTAACTATTAAATGGGTTCCATGTGGTATGACATTAAACTATGCACAACATCCTGATCATAGGACGTTAAACTATAAAATGCTTCATCCTTAACATATAATGTTAAAATATGTTTCTAATGTCCTCATCATATGATGTAAAACTGTGTGTTTATCATCCTCAGTTGCATGATGTAAAACTATAACACATTGTAGGCCCTTTTATGGGAATTAATCTTCCCCGATGCTGGCCATATACTATATTTTCCTCATTTTCAATTGTTTCTCAACATCAAAGATGATGTTCCCCAGGAATATGGGTTTGATATTTTTTTAGATCAATAAGCTTTCACTAATGTTCTCTAAGACATGGTGGCATAATTATAAGATTTTTGTAATACATTCAAAAATTCCATCTGTACTTTCTCATGCTTTGTGTGCCACTTATTTATATCCTCATCCACTTCTATGTCTGAATTCACCCCCTAGAATCCTGTCCCTATTCCATTTTTAGCTCACCTACCATCCTGGGAAAATTTTATATAATTCTTTGGATAACATTTTGAGATAGTTTCCATGTTTTGAACATGGTCAATAGCTGACCCTAGTTTTTTGTCACTATCTTAGGATAATGATATAGATACTATGTTTTGAACATGATACGAAGTTATCCTATGTCGATATTCCCTTATCCTTTTGTTCTGAATGTTGTGCATCCTGAATCATACTTCTCATCCCCCTTTTTCAAATATATTCTAACACCTTGGTTTTATCCCATTCATGTAATAGTGAACATTGGGAAAATCAAGTCATCTACTCTTAGAGCCTTGTTCTCCATCCATAGAATCTCTCAAGCCCAAACACTCCCAGTGGTCAGTCAACAATAGTAGACCTCAAGCATTCGGTGGATATATAACACTGTTACAAAAATTGAACATTTATGTGGTAATCCCTTGTTTCTCACAATAGGCATAACCCACATGATCTTAGGGATAGGTCATTAGTTTCCTCAAAAATATTATTGAAGTTTGATAATTAAATAAATCAAAGAAATATGTCCATGTACATAAAAATTTATAATGAAAATAAGTAAGATTAGGAATAGAATGGGACATCCACATACTTAATCCTCTTAGTAGTTTTGTAAAAATACCTCATATGGCTCTTCCTCGGTGATTCATCACTTCAACTGTTCCAACCTCTAGCACATTGCCTCTAGGATTTGTTGCATCTTCATGATCTATGCTTCCACATCATTGTCCATCGGATAAATATCATCAAATATTCCTTATTTCTAACCCCACTCAACCTAGAGACTATAAATTTGAGTAGTTTCTTGCTTCATTTGGTTCTTATCCTCCTCTAGTGGAGCACTCAGTTTGTTGATTCCCTCTAATTGAGTCTCAAAGAAGGAATCACACTTTACCACTTGCTCCCCCATATGATGAATCTCCTACTTGACTTCTCAAATCTTGAAAATGTTGTTCCAATTATTCTAACACCAAGACATTTTCAGATGTTGGCTCCCCTCCAACAACTTCTTGACAAGATAATCATGGATTATCATGTGAAGACCTCGAGAATCCACCCCTCCTACACAAATTTTTCATATATAGTGGTTAAGAGACCCAATTGGAGCCACCAACTCTAGTTCATGGTTCTGGTCAATGAATCATTAGATGCACTTCCATTCCCTACACCAAATGATATGAATTTATTTGGAGTCATTTGTATTTAAATAATCTAGATCTTCATGATCTGTGGGCTCATACTCTGGAAAATAAGAAAGAAGTTTGGAAGATGGATCCTCCTCTAATATCCTTTATGACAATCTAGGATCTAGGTCATGGGGATGGACATATTGGATTGATTATTCCTTACTATCCTCACCTTCTATAGCCTCCAGTTCTACCCCACCAGTGGTATCACTAAAAGCCAAAGACACTTGTTTATCTAGAATTAGCGAAGCCAAATCATCTTGGAAGACCTCATAATGAATAGGAAAGACTATCAAAAGAGGTCACATGGATACCATGGACTCATCTTCTCTCTAGGATTATAGTCTTATTAGAAATGTATGGGATAAAATCACCTCAGTCAGTTTTCTCAACATATGATATGTATGACTCTATGCTAGAAAGGACTTAAAAGAGCTAGGCATTATCAGGTTGATCTCCTGAGTCATATTAGGGACCTCCAACACAAAATACCCTTCAGCACTGGGTATGTCAATAATTGGAACCATTTCACCTTGAATTGTTTTATGAGAAGCTGAATGGGATAGGAAAACACATTGATGATAAAGATATTTCAAAATCTAATTAATTTCAAACTCGAAAAATGATCTTGCCTTTAGGGGGCGGATATAGATGATAAGACACCACAAATGAGTTGTCTCCCTATTATTCATGGGTATAACAAGGAATGATCTACCATAGATTACCTGTAGAGCTTGGGAATCTGAATATGTCACCCAATCTATTTAAACCTCGTTCATCTCACCACCTGCCTCAGCCTCGGGTGCAGGATATGAAGCATGATCCTCCACACCCATTAGCGCATATTCCTCCCATGTCATGGGGGTATTTTGAGCACTATCGTGATGCTTCTACATAATATAAGTTTCATTTTTGGGAGTTGAGTAATGAAATAAATGAATCAAGGAAAGATATGAGTAAGTTAAGCTTACCATGAGATACTCATCCAACTTGTCAAAAGAGTGTGTAATCTCACCACATTCCTGGAGACTCCCTTGATGAGTGGTCATCCCCAAGGATTCCCTATCATCAGAATATTCTTCTTATTCTTCTTCATAAAAATCCCCAATGGGTACTGTTTCCTCTAGATCTTGATCTTGACCAAGAATCATATTTACCCTGGTGGAGGGTGCTTCATGCTATCCTTATTTTCATTCAAATATGTCCATGTTTTTCAGATATGCATATCTCTTATAGAATTTCACCCTATCAGCAACATGAATATTCCCCATATCCATCAATTCAGTCCCATTCCTATTAAGCTTACACCACGGGTCCTATATCATCAATGAAATATGCAACATCATCCAGGAGGAACAAGGAGTTGGAATGATAGCATCAGTAGTTCATTTTAGTATATATCTCAAATTTTTCCTAGGGGAATATTTTTCTCATCCTTGAGGTCACTTCCAAGAACAATACCCTCCTAGAGGCAGGAGTTCATCCACACATTGTGACATCCCCTCCAGTGTGGTACCAGTTTGAGCTTCCCCAAGTGTTAGGCATTCTTCTCATGGGGCCACCCATCTACTTCCTTGCTTCTCTTTCTCTCTACTTTCTGGTTCAATTTCACTAATATGCTTTCACAGTATTTCCTATGGATATTATTCCACCCATTTTCTATCATATTATATTAATAGACCCACATCAACATTGATCGGTGGTAGTATGATGATCTTTCTAGATCCTACGTTCACTAGTATTCACTATAGTTGGAAAATGATATAGGGGTGATTCTTCTCATGGACCCCATGTAAACACTCTTCGCCACCCATTAAAGGAATCATAATTTCCTAGAAAAATGTTATGGAATTTACGGCTCATAGAAGACCTATCTATCAAAATGAGTCACCAGTAATACACCCCTAAAGCTTTTTATGTACTCCTTATACTTGTATGATCCTTTAAGGGCTCCCACCATCAAACCTAATGGATTTCCAAAGGGGTGGAAGATTAAATTTTTGTGGTTTCAATCCAAATTATGATCCCATCACCATAGATTGTCATTATCTAGACCCTAGTGATGTTCAATAATGATGTTCGTAGACCGGAATTTCGAGGTCTGATGGAATTTGGAAATTCATATCCCCCAATATATGCTGCAATCCAACTATGTAGGAACTAAAATAGCTCACACATTCTCCTTGGTGTTTTCCCCTTGAGATGTGGCCTAATATGTTGTACAATCTTTCTAGAATAGGAACTCCCAGATTAACCATGTTTCCACCATCTAGGATTACTTTCATCACCAATGTTCCCAGACAGACCCCCATTCTTTTGACACTCATTGGAATAATCGACATGTTAAGGAAGGTGGAAAGGAAAACAGTATATAAAACCAATGGATCCCAATCTCTCTCCATGTTTTAACCCATGTTCTGGTGCATCCCTTATTCTAGGAAAACCCAATATGAATATAATTTCCCTCTATTTGATTCCACTAATAACTTCTTCCCCCATGCCGACATTCCCACTATCCGGTCCTTGAGGAAGAGGTCAAACCACACCTAGAATGGGATATCCTTTCAGAAGATCAGTTTGAACTTCATTTTCTACATTATCTCCTAAAGAACATGTCATTCTAGGAATGGGGTTTCCTTCTTGTCCCCCATGTGTTCTCAGGTGGAAGGAAATCATGGTATTAGAATCCCTCTAGTTGAATGCCACCAATGCAGTGGGTGTCCCATAGACTGATGTTGAATTCCCCGTGGTGGAGATGAAAAATGTTCACGTTTGGGGACTATCGGGTAAGGAGCTATGGCACTATTTCCTATAGATGGTAGAAATGGAAATGCAGTGTAAATATTTCTTCATATGTCCCAATATCTCACATATCCACCCTATATTCCTGGAACATGAAGCACTCCCAGTACGCCCAAGCCCACTCACTGGGGAAATTGTTGCCTAACTACAAATCCCCATCCTTATGCCAGCTTAGGATATTGCTCCTCGTGTTGTTTTAAAAGATAGAGGTGTAGTGGGAAGGAAACTATTCTTCCACTATATCATCCCCTATGAAAATACTAGGACTTCCTTTTATTATATAAACAGCAAGGTTTCTGTGATCTTTAATATATCAGTCATGGACATTGACATTCCAGCATTGGAGATCATCTTCTCACGTGAAGAACAATCATGGTGAATCAACTGTGAAAGCTGAGAGGATTACTTTTTATGGAAGTATGAAGATCCATAGTTGGAGGTAGATGCATAGGGTATATTACTTTTTTAACTGCATCAGTATGACCAACAACATCTGATTTTCTGACACAAATCTCATTGTATGAAGGATTTGAGGGTTTCCAGTTATGATTTCTCTCTAACCATAAAAGACGGCATAAATATTTGTAGTGTTCTGATGATCGTTCATCTCGAGTGAGTCTAAAAATTATAAGGTAGTATCACACAATAATAGAGAGTTTGTGAAAAAGATATGATGTTGTGTGAAATATTGTCCAGTATCCATGAAAAAAGATGATTACTATGCAAATCTAAACCACGCAAAAATACTTAGTCGCATGGAAGAAGTAGTTGAACCTCGTGTTTTCTACGCATAAGGTTTGATCTTACATGAATGAGAGAAATTAAGGAATATCACGCATAAAGTCAAGGTGTCGTACATATCTCCTACTTTTTATAGTTGTGGATATTGGATTTCACATGTGCGCAAGGAGGTTTATCCACCTGCGGATGAATCTTGCGCACCACTGATGGACTCAGCCAATTAGTTCAACATTTCCCTCAAACATCAAACTTCTAGTCCCCTTTCATCTCATATTATGGGGGCGGCATTTTTTGTCATAGAATTCTACATGAATCCATAAAATTACATCTTTGGGAAAACCAAATCCACCATCTTACGAGATCGAACATCCCAAGATCATGAAGGAAGGTGCGCGCAAGTTTTGAGGTCTTCATACAAGATTTAAATCTATGTGGATGACTCATGCCCACCAAATAAAATGTATGTCCATCCATTTCCATGAATCCCATTCGAAACGGCTATGTAAGGTGTGCATAATATTTTTACGGTGTGCACAAGAAACAGAACCACGCACAAACCTCTTACGTGCCAAATACTATGTCAAACCATCCCATGTGTGCTTTCACACCATGTTTATGACAAAACTAGGTGGAATAACTCTTCTATGACCATATATTCCATGGAATCATTGATGATTTAGGATATAAGTAAAAGGCTACCCCCTCTTCTTCAAGGTGATCCTTCAGAAGTTGAATCATCGCTCTGTTGTGCATAAGAACAATCTTCCAGGACATCATGAAAGACACTGAACCCTCGAGGTAGAGATCATTAATGAAGTAGTCCTTGGGGTCCTATTTTGAGTGGTCCCATAGTTATGTAATCCTCACTCAGCCAATTTCATCCTAATGTGGGAATGTGAGAAATGAATCCTCTTATGTAAACCCTTGGCCTTGACTACAACCCAATATTGTGCTCAATCCTGACTCGTGAAAGCAGGCCTCCAATATTGTGTGCACCTATTCATTGAAACTCCATTACTTATCTCTATTGAAAATAACGATGCATGAGCATCATTTTTGTGAAATCCCCATGTATTTTGTGCACCTCTTGTGCACATACCTCCAAGCATGCATGTAGTATCTTCTTGCTCACTTGCGAGGCATCACCTATGCCTCTAGTGCATGGGTTTCCATACCTTTTGATTCTCATCATAGGTAAGCTAATCCCCCTTTCTTATTACCATAGTTATGCTAATGTGGAACATATGATTGTCCAATCCTCTACACCATTACAACCTGGTACTGTTAAATCCATTCCCCTCTAAGAGGTTCATGAGCTATAGTTATATAAGCCCAAGTTTTGAGGAGTGAATCTCCCACCTGTGCACAACATGATGAAAAATTACCTATCACAAATATCATGAGAACATAACATTAAACAATATTCCATGCCCATGAAACACACATGGGATTCCCCATGTGTGACCCTCATGGGAAACCATCCTGGGATGACCATTCCTCCTTGAGAATCATCCACACATAATCCCCACACACCCTTGATAGGATGCTCCTTGTATGAGTGATAGGGAATGAAATATTACTCAAACGAAATGTGATCCTCCTCACAAGGAATGAAATCCTCCATGGTTAGATTCTATGCATAAGCCCCACACCATCATTTGTTGGTGTATCTTTCACGACACGGCTATCAGCTCTACTTCTTCTTTTATTTCTCACACCGAGAATGACTCTTGTGGTCCTAGAGGTTAACAGTGACCTTGAAATCCAACCTCCACTTTAATGGTCCACTCCAACAAGTAATCACCACCATGACCCAACCATCTGAAAATTTGGGATTTGATTCCTAACTAGCATGGATACTTAGGAAGCCTCTCGGAGGTCCAAACCTAGCATTCCTAACACTCCATCTATTACATCAATTCTACCCAACACTCCATCCACATCCATCTTAATTTTAATTTGCCCACCACACCCCAGTGAGATCATTCCACTAATGTGGGAAACTCTTATGTTTAATCCACATCCATTTCATCACTTCTCCTTGAAGATCCAAAGTATCTCACATGTGTAAGCCCCACACAATCTAACCAATATAAATCCTCTTGTAAAGGTTATATTCAATGCATAATCCCACTCCATTCATCAAACTTTGTGCTTTTTTATCTCTATATCTTAAGTAGGGTGCATAGGATTCCTCAATGAGGTTTAATCTGGATCAAGGGTAAACCCTGGTTCCCCACTTTTATGGGTGTACATCCCCCATCAACCTTCAATGGATTTTTTATCAACCTTCATGGTGTGACATGTTCCCTTCATGGGATATACCTTCTTGGGTCTACCTCCATATATAATTCTGATCTCTCCATAAATAAACCTTTCAGGTTTTCTCTCTAAGGGATACACCTCCTTGATCCTCCATAATGGGTCATTCTTGTCAACATTATTCCATCTCCAGAAGATGTTAAACTCACAACCAAAATCATGATTCTACCTCATTAAAAACATGGGATGGTTGAGGTGAAATCCTTGTAAGATATTCACCTATGGAATCTTCTACCTCATGCTAAACATGGGATGCATGTGCTGAAAGCCTTGGAGTAATTCATTTGGAATCACATACCTCCTTATCGATAAGGGATTGCTCAGGTTCCGAGCTTGAGATTCCTCCATACATGTGACCAATGTTCCCTGTGTCTAAACATTCTAGTGATTCCCAACATGACTACTCTCATGACTGGACATTGATCAATGCCTAGTGCTACTCCATTTTTTAGACTGCCTTCTTATCTTATTTCATGGACATACCTCCACATCTCCTTTCATGAATGTTGTTTCTTCATGGACACTACCATTTTATTTCAAAGAGTAGCAGATTTAGCTGGATTTAGGATGGATGTTTCATGGGATGCACACAATGGGATTTGACTAGGACATGCATTACACCAACTTGGTTGATTCTATTCTTTTGGTTGTGTCGGAACTTTCTATTATAGCATTTTCAGATGAGTTAGACCATATTTTGATGGGATACTCTTTTTTCATGACTCCTGAATACTGCAGATCTTGAGGCCTTAGAGCTTGCTTGGAGTTGCTACACTTTTGTCTTGATGTTATTGCTTACATGAAGGCATGATGTCTCAACAATGTTGAGTGAGATTTTGTATGAGATTATTTGATATATCGTCATGTATCTCTTTCACTTTTGTGTGGGTGTAAACTCATTACACCTCGATCATGTATCGTAATAATTTTGATTTAATAAATTTCATTGGGACATGGACCGGGTGACCAATTCATGTATCCGTTTGTATAAAAAAAACTCTCATGACTGAACATTTAATCCCTATCAGGATCTATTCAAAATTCTAGACAGAAGATGCACAACTAAACTGCGTCCATAAAGATCTAGCACCAGAAATGAGTTTCACATACAAGTCTTAATCTGTGATGGAGACCCAGACTAGGTGACGAGCTCTAAGGAGGATTACATGAATGGATAAAATAACATTCCATCATCCTATTTAAATCAAGGAGAATATATCACCAATTAAAGTGATGAATGTTGCCCAAATTTGGAAGGAAGGAATGCGGGGTAACAATGCATGTCAGCACACGAGGTAGGGCGCCCTAGAAAATGATTCAGAAACAATGATAAGTTGTTTATACTATATGTCATAGGAGTAAAAGGAATATGAGTATAATACATGATGGGTATATTCATATGGGTAATAATTATGTTTACTCAAAGGTATATTTATTTACATTGTTAATTTTAAATAAATTTATTTAATTTGTTTCAGATTATAATGGGTGGGAATATCAAGTAAATTCGAATGAGAATTAAGAAAAAAATATTTGATTAATTAAAGAAAATAATTAATTGTTTCAAGCATGATTTAATTTAAATAAAAAATATTAAGATTTGAATGATAGTTTTATTAAATAAATAATTTGTTTGATCAATTTGGATGATCATGATAATAGAAAAGTCCTTTTTTATTATTGGTTTCATTTAATTAATTATTAAATTAAATTGTTGACATGCATGCTTGATCTCCTCGTATTATGTAAGGGCCTATGTGACCATGATTTATTTTATGTAAACCCTTTTCACCTCACCTATGTTTGAGTAAAATCATATGTAATAGATGGATCTCTCAAGAGTGTGGAGGTGGTTCATGTTTAGAGTTGAGGCGAATCCAATCCAAGAGAGATACATAGGTAGATATGTGGAAATCTGTAACACGAACCTTAATTGGTTAAAAAAAAATCCCCTAGGTCAATGGTTATTTTATGAACCACTAGATAAACTAATCATTAGTAAAATCTTGTGATCGTACCACTTAATTATTTTATTTCTGTCAAGTTTCATGGGTATTTCATTATGGATGTTTTTTCATGATCACATTAATTAATTAAATCAATGAGCTTTCAAGATAGAACTAAAAAAAATTGTCTTGTGCAGAAATATTATCTAAGACATGGTTAATCACATAAGTATATCCACGTAATATTAACAAGAATTTGATAAAGATAATGATTGGAAATTCACACATAAATGATAAAATACCTCAATTATATATATTAATTCATATATCATTCCACCACTTCAGTTAACATCAAACCATAGTTCAATGTGCTTGACCATCCAATGTTGGGGTGCTTTTAGTTATGAGGGAATTCTTACTTTATGTTTTGGTTTGAAATAACTTAGTTCACATCAATGGTTGACTTCCAAATCATGACTTGGTGTAATTGAGAGGCAAGGGTTAAGGAAATCCAATTTAATTAGTTCAGGATAAGAGCTTCAACTTAACAGATCAAGGAACTATGATCTAATTAAATTGGAATTTGTAATACCAATATAAAACCACTTGATTTTTTTAACTGACCAATGTTGAGATAATGAGAAGGGGAATGTGTACCCTTTCCCCAATAATGTCTAAGAAAATGGATATTATGAATCCAATGGTGAGTTATATGTTGTTTTGATAAAGTATAGTGATACTAATAAATATAAAATATATTTACTTGACCAAATTTTATCAAAAAAAGTACTTAAATTATGCTATTTTTTAGAAACAACATTAAAATGACTACAAACATATCACTATGATCCATAAATGATAATGATAACCTTATCACTATAAAAAAATTCGAAGAATGGAAAAGATTTAAGTGAATTTTCCTTTAACATGAAAGGAAATTATATATGCTGGAAGAACCTATTCCTAAAGATCCTGGTAAAGAGGCTAGTGATGAATAATTATCTCTCTATGTAAAACATCTAGATGATGCCACAAATGTTAAGTGTTTCATTATATCATCTATGACCAATGATCTTTTCCAGCAACAAGAGTTCATGGATGGTTATAGCATGATGTCTCACCTTCGTGATCTCTATCAAGAGAATGTGAGACAAGAGAACAGTGATATCTCTAATTCTTTGTTTACAACTACACTTGGTGAGTCAGTTCCATTTGGACCTCATATAGTCAATATTATTGGATAAATTGAATGCTAAGAAATATTTGGGATTAAATTCAAAGATGAGTTTCACATAGATCTCATACTTACATCACTTCCCAAGACCTTATCCGATTTTATTATTAATTACAATATTAGAATTAGTAAGAAGAGTCTTTAGGAACTTCTTACATTGATTCCCCAAGTGGATGAGTACATAGGGTATGATGAACTCCCTATGCTTATGGTTAATGAGAAAATGAAGAACGAGGAAAAGGGTCTCAATAATCATAAAAATTATAAAGATCATGAGCACCATCCTTCCAATAAGAGGAAGATCTAGAGGCAGTGAAAGGAAAAGGAGGAAATATGTTCTTCATGTGGAAAGCTAGGCCACTAGAAGAAAAATTTCACCTAAAATCTATTAGAAGCTAAATGTGCATTCATTATCAAGTGTAATATTTCAATATCTTCAAATTGGGTATTAGATACAGGTTTTGGTTCTCATAACTATATCCAAATGAAAAAACCGATAATATTTTGAAAGGTTTCTAGAGATGAAGTGGGTTTAAGAGCTGGTAATGGTGTGAGGATAGTTACTTTGGCCATTGGAGACTACAACCTTTTGTTTCCAATTGGGATGAGTTTGGTTTGAAAATATTTTTATTATGTACCTATGGTAACTAAGAATAAAAATTATGTATCATGCCTATATGCATATTGGTTAATTTTTATGTTTGGAAATAAGATATTTTTTAATAAAGACAATATATTTTATGGTATAGAACATTTAAATAACGATCATTATGTATAAAATTATAAAAATCATGTATTGGAAATTGATAGAGAATCATGTTCACACAACTCATATAACACCCAACTATGGCATCACTATCTTGGTCATATAAACAAGAAGTATTTGAAAAGTATTTGTAAAGATGTTTATATAGACTCCTATAATGTAAAACCCTTGAAATATTTCGTGATTGTTTATAAGAAATAATGACTAAACCACTATATGTTGGAAAGGGTGGAAGGGCCACCGAACTTCTAGGATTGGTAAATACTGTTTTTTTAGACCATTTCTTGTAGAATATAAAAGTGGGTATTCTTACTTCATAACTTTTATTGATGACTTGATTAGATATTGTTATTCCTACTTGATGGGTTATAAGCCTGATTCCTTTCATAAATTCAAGGAATTCAAAAATGAAGTAGAGAATCAACATGGAAAGAAGAAAAAATTTCCGATCGGATTGAGGTAGTGAATATCATAACCAATAATTTATCAAATTTCTACTAGAATTTGGGATTCTATCTCAACTCATTACAACTTATACAAAATATTTGAATGGTTTTAGTAAAAGGAGTAATTGAACCTTATTAGACAGGATAAGGTCAATGATGTGCCATGCATATCTTTCATTATCCTTTTTGGGATATTCCTTACAAACTGTGTCATTCACATTAAACCGAGTACCAACTAAACTAGAAAATGGGATTCCATTGAAGTTATAAATTGAAAAGAAACTCATTTTGTCACATAAATGTGTATTGGGTTGCGAGGAATTTTATAATTCTTTATCATGCAACAAAACAGAAACCTAGGGAACAAAGTGTATCTTTATAGGGTATCCCAATGAAAAAAAAGTGATACTACCTATAAAAACCCTTGGATAAGAAAGAAATTGTCGCTAGACAAGCTATCTTTCTTGATATGGAGCACATCCTGGAAATAGATAGTGGGAGAAATAATTAATTCAATGAAGTTGATTCTAAAGATACACAATAGTTGGTATAGGAATAGATTTCACATGTCCCCGTAGGAGAAGTAGTTCATGATACACAACTACTATGTATGAGTGAAAACAATGTAAAATAACCCAAGAGATATGGTTTTTTAGTCACCAAATATGGTGACTTATTATTGGTTGACAATGATGAGCCTATCTACTACAAAGAAGAAGTTAGGAGCTCATAATATATAAGATAGATAGAATCCATGAATTATGATGTCGATTCCATGTATCATAACCATGTGTGGGTTCCGTTCGAATCGCCAATTGATGTAAATATCATTGGGTGAAAATGGGTAGTCAAGAGAAAAACAGACATGGAAGGTAAATTAAATACCTATAAAGAATGTCTAGTGGCTAAAGGGTTTAGACATCATCACTGAATTTACTATGATGAAATCTTTTCACCAGTTTCCATGTTAAACCCCATTAGAATTATACTTTCTATAATAGGATATCATGACTATGATATTTGGAAGATGTCTTTCATAACTACATTCCTTAATGGGAGACTTCATGAAAATGTCTATATAACATAATAAAAGGGTTTTTGACTCTAGGTGATTCCAAAAGAATTTTCAATTTGTGGAGATCCATTTATGGATTGAAGAAAGTATCCCAATCAAGGAACATTTTATTCAATAAAATTATAAAAGAATTTGGCTTCATTGATAATTAAAGTGAGTCATGTGTTTACAATAGGCTTAGTGGGAATTTCATCATTATCCTAGTATTATATGATGATGACATATTACTTATTGGAAATGACATTACATTCTTAAAATATGTTAAGGTTTGGTTAAAAAATCATTCCTCTATTAAGGACTTATGTGAAGAAACCTATATTCTAGGGATCAAGATCATCCGTGACAGATCCAAGAGGCTAATCGAACTATATAAAAGTATATATGTTGACCAGATACTAAATAGATTCAGTATGGAATAATCCAAAAGGGTGTCGCTTCTAGTGTCACGTGGTTTTCATCTTTCTATGAAAATTTGTCCTCATACACAACAAGAGAAATATAGAATGAATAAGATCCCATATTCCTTGGAAATATGATCAATCATGTATGCCCTTTTATATAATAGGATGGATGTTTCTTATTCATTGATAATGGTATGAAAATATCTATAAGATCTATGATAACAGTATTAGTCTACTATTATGGCTATTCTTAAGTGTATTAAAAGAACATAGGATATGTTCATGGTGCATGGAGGAGATGAGGATCTGGATGTTATGGGTTATACTGATTCTATTTTTTAGACATATCACAATTATCTCGAGTAGTAATCATGATATTTTGTTTTCGTAATGGAGGTTTTGTGAGCTGGAAGAGTTCAAATCATCCAGTTGTTGATGAATCTACAGTGGAGTCTGAGTATATAGGGTCTTCTGATGTAGCCAAGTAAACCACATGGATACAAAACTTTTTCATGAGTATTTATGTGGTACCTATAAGTAAATAACCAATAATGTTGTACTGTAATAATACTACAATGATGTCTCTTGAAAAAGATCAAAGGTCACACCAACAGAAAAAACCAGCTCCAGAAGTATCACCTCTTGAGAGGTTTTTATCATAGGGGTGAACTTTTTGTAAGAATAGTATCCACAAAATAGAATTTGGTTAGACCCTTGACTAAAGTCCTATATTAGTAGAAGCATTAGTATCATATTTGAGCTAGAGTACTAAAGGTTATTAGTAGTTGGATCTATTGATAGTGGGAGTCTTTTGGAGTTGGTTCCCAAGAACAATCTTATGTGTAATTTATGATAACTTTTATTCATGGCTTTGAATATTAACAAACTAATTGTCAAATCATGATTGTTCTTATTTGTAACATAGTATGTGATAATTTCCTAAGAGTAGTTTTTGTACAAAAAAAGTCATAGCAGTTCCCCGCTATGATAAGAACCTAGAAGGGCTATGACACTATTTTTAAATATAAGTTCTATAGACAGATGATATAATTTGAGTGACACAAATGATATGGGATGTCAAGGGTGGAGACTCATAGGACTTTGAGTTACCTTGTCATGGTGTAATCCCTCTATAATATCCACTGTAGGATATTATGAGAATGAGACCTGCCAGTAGAAAATCCACATTTACAAGTGTCATTGGATGTACCAATATGAGGACATGTGTATTGATCCTTAGACTTTAAAATTATTATTAATGACTATTATGAGTCATGTGCTTTTATTTATTGGTGAAAACTGTTATGAAATATGTTCACAGAGAGTTAGGATGTGTTGGGTGTATCATGAGTAATATAACATAAATTAATAATGTGAGAAATTATTTTTCCCTTGTATTCTATAACAGATGTTGATATCTTAGTCTCTATGATGGAAATGATATAGCCTAAATAAATCCATGTTCATTGTGTTCTATAGGAAATTTGAATTATAAGGAATTAAAAGAAAGATAAATAGAGAACATAGGTTCAAAACCCATGCAATAAAATAAATTAAATAAAAACAATGCATACACAGGTCTTGGTCATGCTCGTGAATGGTTATACACATGAAACAAATGAATAAAAGAACACTGACTAACATTCATTTCAATTTTTTATTTATTATTAAGATAACTATACTCGCATTAATTAATTTATTAATTAATTAACTCCCTCTATCATAATGAACATCTGAATTATATTTGAGATACCCATATTTTAATCATGTAAAATAATTTTTAGAACCAATAATTACAGATAATTTAAAAAAATAATTAAGAATTTAATTATTATTTAAAACCATTATTAGATTTTCAAATAAAAATTGTTCCAATAAATATAATAAGGTTTTAATGATGTAATTAAAAATTCAATGTAATTTTAATTCTATCCTTTATTGGGAGACTGCATGTCATGTAAAATTAAGCTACATCCCATGTACCTCATTTTCATGTACCTAGGACAATTTATTAGTGCTTTGGCATGTACCTCAGCTAGATGACACAGAATGTACCCACTAGCTACACATTATGTATTGCTTTTGTCATGTGTTTGGGTAGACCACATAAGGACTAAATGAGTTTTTTAGATGTGAGATCACATGACATGTACTCTAGTTACACATCATGTGTTCCTCTAGCCGTGTGTCCTCTTGACTCACCAAATGGATCAATGTGTACCTTAGACACATTAAATAATGAACAACACACCATGTATGTTAGCTAAATGTTCTGTATGTCACTATTACTCTAGGATATCAATATCATGGAGTTTTGACTTTGTATTTGACCACATGGTTTGTGTGAAATTTTCCACAAAACCATGTTGACTAATATACACGTACAGCCATTATACACTATGGAATCTAACAATTGATGTTCTAGAATAGCCCAGTCTCCACACGGTGTGTAATAAATGCACCACATGTAATTTTTTATTGAAACTTTATGTATCCTGTGACACAACCAGATATTGTGTAGTGTATTATGGTTACATTCCAAGGAATCCTGTCTTGCCATCCAAAATTCATTGACCTTCCTAATGGAATCATCGATTATTCTTAATTTTTTCTTAGTACTTTAAGAAAATAAAACCCTAAATGATAAAAATTAATAGGTTAAAATAATGTTAATTAAAATTGGTTTAAGAATGAATAATTCCTGAAATGAGAATCTAACCACTATTTTGCATATAGATTAATTATCAAATAAATAACTATAAATTTAAAATGTGGACCTTTGATACCACTTGAAGGTTTTTGGAACAACGGAAGTGCCTTATTGGGTGATAAACCAAGATGGTTTTCGAGACTTAATGGATCATTCATAATATTTTATAATACTTAAACATCATTACCAATGCAATATTTCCATCAAATACTATCATAGAGTAAAAATCAAGAATCCATATAAGATCTTTACACATTAAATTCTTAATTTTTTTATTTATGATTAGATAAAAAGGTTAAATCATGAAGGATATTTCTTCCATGAATCTATTCATAATATTTAAACTTGTATCATATTACTTTCATTTATTAGGGAGGATCCAAGTATAGATTCACTCTCTGGATGATCCACATGTGATCCTTTGATCTTCAAATGATGCCAATTTATATTTAGGTGCTAGCATGGTGAATTAATCATCTTGTGTCTTTCATCTTCATCACTCAAGATCAACCAGGCTTGAAGTATTTCTTCTCATTCTTGATATGAGTAGAGAAGAAAAAATTCAAGATAATTCTATTGTGTGCAATGGTTCTCAATTCTCAATTTTTTGATTAACCCTACAAAATATATATAACCATCTATTTATAGATATATTTTTTAGGTTAAAATATTATTTAATTTTGTATCATCCCTTCAAAAATTTATTAATACTTAACAAAACCTAGGACATATAATAATATTATTATTATTATTTTATGGTGTACAATAACTAGAGCAATGAAAAATATTATTTTACCAATTTTGAAAATTAGTATTTATCTTTTTACATGATCTTGGTATGTACCGAATCCTCAACATTTATTAAATAACTAAATAAATATTTAATTACATATTTCACTCATAAATAAATATTTGGGATCAATTGAACAAGAATAAAAATATTCCTCATACTTGAGAATTATATTTATTTCCTTAGTTAAGTTAAATATAATTTTATTTATATCAATGAAAACACTTAGTGTGTGACCCTCTAGGATTCTTTCTTATTGGAATTAGGGGGTTTCCTAAAGTCTAATATTATTTTCTACCAATGGGTTAAGGAACCCAAGATAAATATATTAATGTCTCAGTATTTAAAAACACTTATGAACACTCACTGTGTAAAATATTACCTTTGTCATAATATCACATCAAGAATGTTTCATATTTTTGTTATCAAACCATATGCACAATATGTCTTTCTTTTACTCTAAACAATAAAAAAGTCATTACACCATGTCCATGGAAGTTAATGCAGTGGTTCTATTCAAGAAAAAGGGATAAGATGTGAAATTCTATAAATTTGGAAGGGGGAATCCTTCAATGATTTATCCACTAAAAACAAGTTAATAATGAAATTCCCTATATACCTTACTTAATGTGAACATATGGAATCACCATTTTGATCAGTAAATCAAAATGAATAATTCATGAAATTAATTAATGATAATATTAATTTCCAATGAAAATTATACATGCTTGCATATAGGAATATCTAATAAATCAAAAACTTATGGAATTCCTATGGGTGGGTTTGTTCTTATAACCTCTCATCTTGGAGATTACCAAGTGAAAACTTCATGAGAAGAATCCTTATCCAATTATGAGTAATCACAACCTATAGTAAAAAAACTATGTTCCCTATCATACTACATTATCTAACCAAAGAAATATATTAAAGAATATGGTCATAAAACATCATGGTTCATGTCATAGAAGGGAAATGTTATGAACTTATTAGTGAGATTGAAACACTAGGAAATTATTAAATAAAATTCATATAGGATAGTGAAAACTATGAAATAATATATTTTTATTAATATTAAAATCATTAAAGATTCATGTAATCAGTGTACAAAAATTTGGATCTATAACACCATTTTTAACATAATGGTGTTGAAAATTAATGGTTGTGCTTCTGTTGAGATCTACTATGTTGTGGTATATATCATTTATAGTTTATAATATTCTATATTTATTTTGGGATATTGGGAATTTGTATTTTTTCCTAATTTATAGTGTTTCTTTTATCATACTTTGTGGAATTTTACTATATGTCACAAGAATTTTAGACTATAAATAGTTTTTATTGTAGGGATTATACTTTTTTTTCTATTCTAGAGATATGTGGTTGTGAATAGGTTTCTTAGAATAAGGACTCCCATGTGAGATAATCTTTCTTCATACATATAACTATCCCCTAGCCTATTAGATTTGGGAATGGGGTGACACACTCTATTTACCATTGACCATGGTAGGGTAGTGGTGCACCGGGTTATGTCAAAAATAACCCAAAAAATAAACCCATTTTATTATGGAAATATCATAATCATTGGGGATCAATATCCAATACTACTTGATTTCAATTCAACAATCTCACTTCCAGTGGAAACAAGCACCCTGTAACTGTCAAAATAAGTTGGAAGACTATCTTTACTTCGTAAAACCACCTCTTTTACTTTTTTCAAGAAATAAATACCTAATATTTTCGGAAAACTATGTCACTAAAACTCTTGTAATGTAAATCTCTAGGCCTTAACAGAGTTTAGGGTCCTTCTGACACCCTGTCTTCCACTACATAGTAATTTTTATAAAATCGTACTACAACTACAAACAAACAAGTAACTCAACACTAATATAATGTGTTTGTATCAATTTAAACCAACTCAAAATTAATCACAATAAAAAATTAAATGAATATAATAAAAAATCATCATAATTATACATTAATTAATATATGAAACCACACCATCATAACTACCATGACAGTGTACCACTCCTCCAGTAATTAGCCGTAGGTGACCAAAGTCTATACTATGAAAAAATGGGTACCTCTTCATCCTCCGTTTATCAACTATACATTACATAATAAATTAAATTAATATAGTTACCTTGAAAACCAATGTAGTTCACATCAGTGCCTACTATATACTCGATCCCAGAATACTCATCGAGATATTTTTATTTCATGTCTTGCACCCACCAAGACTCCACATAAGTTAGTAATGAGATCAAGAGTGACCCTAAAATTACACCTCTATTTGGAATTTGGGTAGATAATTGCACTAAAATAAATAATTCACAAATATGAGAGGCATTAAAATCATTTATTTAAAACAAGTAGCCCGATATATAATAAATCAATAAACCATATCTAATTTATTTAATAAATATATGAATGAGTATGTCACATATACAGTAAATAAAAAATACATTTTGTATAGAGGATAACATAAATGGACAATTATTCCCACTACTATCTAGGTATCTATGTGACCAAACAGACATTTTCCAATACCACAATTAACTTGAAACATCATTTAAATAAATATTGCAATTTTAAAAACAACATATAATGGTAGTGTGAGTATACAATTCTACATAGTAGGGACCTAATCTAACCATTCTTATGTAAATTTAATAGGAATAAAAGAGCCACATTAAATTTAATTTGTATTATTTTTAAATTTATTCACAATAATAAATAAGATAGCCCGTCATTTTAATAAAAACTCAATTATATGTAATCCACTCTATTTTCTCTCAACATCAATGATTATCCACTATATCACCCATATTTCATCATCCATATAACCAATATTTACATAATTTTGATAATATAATTTCACTATCCACAACTCTAATGATTCTATAGATACAATGAACATAATTATTTATCACTACAATGACAACAATAACTACATATGATTACCATATAACTATAAAGAAAACAAACTATATAGTGGTATGATAATAGTGAAAACAAAAACAAAAACTGTACTTATGATGGGAATAAAAAATCAATCCAAAGCACATCGTCATAATTGAATGACACAAACCAAGAAACGATAACATCATCATGTCAAATAGACAATATTACTATTTAAATCATAAATATCAATATTAGATAGACAATTGAATTTATAAAATCATACAAGGAATAATAACTTATTTCTGAAATTCAATGCCTGCAAATCATTTTTTTTTTATTTTCTAATGGCCGGTTTGAGGGTAGCCGGTTCCCTTGAAATCGGTTTAGGGGTTGCCGGTACCCAAAACACTAAAAATCCACATCACTGCATCAGGGAATTCAAAATTCAAACGAAACACTTCAAAAATTTTAAAACACCGCCTTCAACGCCTCGAGCCACGCACAGCCTCGGGCTTCGTCAAATCATGTGCTTTCCTCGGTCCGCACACCTCGAGAAGCGTGGCGAAACTTGCGATGTGAAACCGTTGTCGGAGCCGATCTTCACTTCACCCGGACGTCGCCGGAAACTCGCCGCCACAGCCAGACGTCGGCGAGTCTGTTCACCGGCAACCACCGCCTCCATCCCTTCACCAGCGCACCAACATCCTTTCACCAAATTCAACGAGGCAGAAACCCTCGTCACCGATTCCAACGAGGCAGAAACCCTCATCGCATCGCAAAGAACATCACCGGATTTCCATGAAAATCCGGTGAAAGAAACACCAAACTCACAGATTACCACCCGAAAATTAACCAACAACAACCAAACATCTAAACCGTCAACGATGAAAAGAAAAACATCCATGGAGCTAAAGATCCCACCGCCACCAGACAAACCAGCTGAAATAGAGACAGCGAAAACCCCATCGAACTCACCTGAGAGGGGACAGAGTCCAAACCACCGACGCAATAGAACAACCCTCGAACGCGAGTAAAAACACCACCGGTCACCAGGAAGCTGCCAAGATCTGATCCAGGAGCGCTCCGTAGAGTGTGCCGTCAACAGGACCGGTCTTACACCCGTGTACCAGAACCAGCAACCACCGAAGCCCGAGAGCATCTCCACCGCCAGAGAGAAAACCACGCAGCGCCGCGCAGCGGAGGCCCACCACCAACCCACCGAGCGTGAGAAGGAGTCTTCGCGCCTTTCGCAGTGGAGGAGCTGGCCGCGGCGAGAGGGGGGAAACCCTAGGTCGAGATCCCCTTACGGGCGCATCCCCGTAAGAACATCTCTGAAATTCAATGAAGATAAATATTAATAACACATAAAACTAATAAAATATTTATAATTTCATTCACCTTAGTACACCAAAATTGATATCCACATATCCTTGGGAAATATACCTCAGTTATATATTAATAAAAGCATTATTCCTCTCTAACATCTGATCACCACATATCAACATAACCCCTTACAATTCACCAATTTTATTATTTCATTATTGAAGAATTTTTAACATTCATAACTTAAAAAAATCATATTTGGCATAAAAAACTTCATTAATAATCAAAAACAATTAAGTAAAACCATATATATTTCCATCTATATCAATAACCACTATTTTATCTTATTATTAAGAATATTATTCCATTCTGTTTACATTCATCAAATTTTACCTCAATTATTTAACATCCATTTATTCTATGTTGATTCAATTTAACCACTCCATATATAATTCCATCAATAATGTTATTGATTTTTAATTCAATATTAGTTACAAAATTTAAACACCGTCACATTAACAAAATTATAGGAGTTCAATAAACATGGGAAGAATTATTTTAAATTCCCATTTTGCATTAAATTATGAATATATAATTGAATTTCCATCAATATCATAATTTTAAATCCTTAAATACATATTCATAGTAAAAAATCCACAACACATTCACTCATACATCTAGTAACTGGTATAGATAGAGATAAATAAAGTTTCAATAATCCATCCAAAGAATATATAAAGGATTTAACTTACTACCAATATAAGATTATTTATTCAATAATATAAAAAATATATTAATTGTTGTTGAAGAATCCCAAAAATATCTCTCATTTCTCTCTAATGTCCACCCCAAGGTTGAGGAAAAGTAATAAATGTTAAATTGAAAGTTCTAGGCGATTCTCAATATTTTTTGTTTAACTTCCCAAAAACCATGATGTTTCCTCACACATCAAAACTTATTTTCATATATAAATTCCATATATAATATTAAAAATGTGTTCCATATCCCCAAAACAACTAAGAAACAATATTATTATTTATTTTTCATGTATCTAATCTCAACCATGCCTGGTCAATATTAATCATGATGTGGTTCTTTAATTCATCCAAGAAAATGACATGAAACCTTCCTATTTTTTGTCAGTATTGACACATTTGAACTCCAACATATCATCCATAAATAACCATGGTTTATTTTAAATGAAACAAGTTGTATTTATTCTACCCAAAATTCTTATTTATACACTAAACTTATCTCCAAATAATGACCCATAATAACATTACATTACTTTTCAAAATGAAATATATTAATAAATCATAAAATAATCTATTATCCATGTTATCTTGTAACCGCATTTCTATTTTTCTCCATGACAACATTCACTAAAAAAAGAGATTTTTGGTGGTAGTTTATTCGTTGAAGTTGTAGTAATCACTTCAAAATAAATTCGGTTAAAATTATATAATATTTCTTCAGTTTAATTAAACCTATATGATATTTTTTGTGTTTTAAATTAGCAGAGGTTTATATGAAACTACCGATAAACATTTTAGAAAAAATCCTAATCCCCCCCTCCCCCTCTCCCTATGTGCGACCCTAACCTCTCTACCCACAGAACCTCTCCTGACCTATTCTCCTCTCCTCAGTGGCAACCCTAATCCCATGAGCCCCTTTCCCCCCACCACTCATCCTTTCATTTCCCAAACATCGACCCTAAGCATGTGATCCCCTTCCCCTCCACCCCTCCCCTTATCCTCTCCCCAACGGTGACCCCGAGCCCATGAACCCAACCCCAGCAACCCTCATAACCTTGACCCACCCCCACCCCCCACCCTCTAGCCTCCTATCTGGATGGCTCACCGGTGACCGGAACTCCCCCCCATGCATCCCCCCAACCTCACGACAGTCACCCCCTCCAACATCCCTCACTGTAGCTCAGTTCCCCTCATCAATGGAAAATTTGTACTAGAGTGGTATCATTATATTTATTAATTGTATTTTATCTAGTAATGGTTTACCATCCATATTTATTTCCCTTGGGTGGTTGTATAGTTGTTATTGTATTCAATAATTGTTTTTTATACAAAAATTTGTTGTACAATTCATTATCTATTTATTGATAGTGTTTGTTGATTATGTAGTTTGTATTTTTGTTTCTTACCACTTATAGGTTGTTATACGTTAAGTCCTCTTATATATTTTTTCCTTCTTGGTGCTAGTCATAATCTCTTATCCTATTTTAGGTGGGCTTGGGATAGAACATTCAGCATACCACCATCCCAAGAGTGGAACCTGTGAGATGGGATGCATTCCAATTCCATCAGATTGGTTTGGTATCTACAAACATATATGGACCACATTATTTACTTTGAATTACTTCATTAAATAAAATTTCTTGAGAGATAAATCTAATTTGTAGCTACTAAAATTTTTGGATGTTTTTATATAATAATTTATAAACATTCTTATGATTATATATTTATTATAAATGATTATATGAATCATTATAATGATTAATATTGAAATAATAAACAATATGTAAATATGGATTTCAACATTATATTACATAAACTATATCATAGATCTATTGTATGATAAAATATAGGACTCTGATAAATATCCTTGGATTCAGTTATGATTATAATGTTGTGTTTGATGTATATAATAATTAAATATTATATTAAAATATAATAGTGATTCGTACTATTTGATTCACCCATATTATTTAATATTTATCAGTTTCACACAAATAATAAAGTTCATTAAAAATTATTTGTTATACTTCACAATTCTATAACAACCCATAAAAACTCTATTAAAAATAGATTATAAAAAACATTCATTTTTTGGAAAAAAAACATTTCTAATAATTTGAATAAAGTTTCTAATAAATAACTGTGAAATAATACAATCTTTAATCATTTGAAATGTAGGAATGTTGAGAACCAAAAAATCAGGATCTTATACGATTAGTATCTCAGAGCATGCCAATACTATGGCCATATTCTATGGATGATAGTGATTCTATTACACCCAATATTACTATAAAACAATTCATTTCCATAGATTTCATTGGTATCCCACAACTTGATTCACATCTGGAGATGGCTCAGTTCATCACCCCTCCCTTTAGGGGATATTTGTGAGTTACCATTACTAGTATGTATTTCATTTTTCAAAACAACATTATATTTTTTGAATTGTTCAATGCATTTGTCAAATAGATAAAGACAACCATAGAAGGGATACAAATATGAACATAGAAGATGTATGGGACCAAAATAAATTCAAGATTATCGTTCCATATGATGAGTTTGGGGTGCCTAATGGTGACGCTACTGGAATATATGGGCAGATTATTGGGTAGCATGTTTGAGAGATAGTGGCATTTCCTATTAATTATAAACATTGGATACATATTACTACATCTTGTAAAAATGAGGGCTTTTATACTCAAGTAAAGGTAATATTAATTTAATATTCCTTGAAAACAAATTTAAATGACATGAGTAAAAAAATCGCATACATATAAATTGTTATGTTTTTTATTTCGATATGTTTTTCATTTTGGTTTCCCTAACTCCATTTCAAGACCATTCACTTTGAAAATTTTTGGAAAGAAATGGAGATATTTTTAATGGATATTATTGAATAATTTAAAGAATCTTCTCTAAGAGCATGAAAAATGTATGAGAATGTTCCTAAAGGGATTTTTCGTGAGAAATTGATTCTCTTTGTCGGTATTAAAAGAGATGAATCTCATGATCTAATTGCATATTTTACAGCATATTAATAACATAAACACAGTAAAATTATAATTTTTGTTAACGTTATTTTTTTAGGAATTATCAAAAGAAACTATGAATCATGAGTATCAAGTCATTCCTCACATTGTAGGGTCTCATAGTTTTTTTGAGAAAAATTAAAAAAATTGGTTTTTATTTTATTCAATATTATTTATATAATTTTATTATTAATAAATGTTTTTTCTTGCTTGTTTACATTTTTATAAATAAAAATTAGTTAGGTCACTCTGTTCGCCGAATAGAGATGTGGTTTAATGTTCATAGGAAACCAAATTTCAATTTTGTAAATGAAAGTACCTAAGACGTTGGAGTAAGTTCATTTCATTATAATTTCATTTTATTCCATTACCATAAAAACGAAATATTAAAAAATATATTATAACAACTAATAATCCATAAACCAAATTAAATGTGGATAGCTACATGGATCAAAAGATATAAGTTTGGGATCATTTGATACATCTATCCATACCTAATTAATTGGTTTTAATGCTTTTTTATTATTATAATATAATTTGCAATATTATTTTTTGATAGTTTTCAAATAACAATAAATAAAAATGAAAATATTACTAATTTGATAACATTATAATGTTCGTATATTTTAAAACATCATTGTTAATATTTTTGTATTAACAGGTTAAAATTCAAGAAGTCTGGGATGAAAACCCTTTTTAATCAGCATCGTTTTCCCTAAACGATGCAGTGGGAATAGTTTTAGGGATGGATTATCATGGAAATGTATGGGTGATGGGTTCTGGGCCCACTCCTTTAGATATCTTTGGTGGGGTGGTGTTATCCATTACTATTACACCGAGTGGGGGTTCTAGTAGTTACATTGATCAATAATCACATAGAGAAATTTCAAGATTGAAAGAAAAAGTGAAAAAAAACATATTGTTATAGGAAAACATAGGATCAGTGATAGTCACAAAATGAAAATGCTTTAGTTTTTATATTTCATTGGATAATCAGCACAATCCCTAAATAAATTTCTATCATTATAGCTCATCCTAATGTGAAAAATTCTAAATTCAATAGACCATTTATACATTTTCAAAGAACATATACAACATCCATAATCATTTTAGCTATAATTTGTGATAACATTCACTAAAAAAATTATCTATTTAGACACGGTTCCTGATAACCACCACTAAATTATTTAGCAATGATTATATTAACTTTTCACAGGTTATTTTTTATTGTTTTTTGTTAAAAAAATGCCTCCAAATGAATAAAACCCATCGGTGAATACCCAAAAAACAAAACAGAAAAAAAAATACCGCTCAACTATAAAAATAACCACTAAATGATTTCTAACCTTAAAATACATGGCGATTTATAAAGTAAAATTATCTTTCATCAATCAAAATTGGATCACCAAAATATATAAAATAACCAATCTAAATTTTAGTAATTAATTAAACTAATATTTGAAATATAGCTAAATCACTAATTTTATTACTAAAATTTTACTTATAAAATTATAATTTTAAGAAAAAATATTTCATGATTACAAAATTTATCCTATGAAAACACCCAAATATCGATTTGTGAAAATTAATAATTGACAGCAAATCATTCTTAGTTACGCTTTTCTTATGATGCCTGTAAATATGTTTTTAGTGTTTTAAAACAATAAAATGAATGTTTAATGACAAAAACAATAACAAATGATCCAATATTGTTGTGAAATAATGGGAAACCCACCATTTAATTATTTGGGACATGTACAGTCAAAAAACATGTTCATCCAACATGTGGTGTGCTATGAATGGATCAATAAGAAATTTTAAATGTTATCAAAGTTTTAGAAACATGCATCAGGGGATCAAAACCAAGAAATGGAAGTAGTATTGCCCTAAAATCAGGTGAAAATGGCCTTATATTTAATTTTTAAGAGTTGTAACTGACAGAACCTCATTCTTAATGTATGTTTTCCCATTTTGACCATAAATGTGTTTTTAGAGTTTTAAAACACTAAAATGTGCATAGAATGGTAAAAACCATCAAAATGATGTCTTATTGTCTTGAAATAATGGTAAAAAACTATAGATTTAATTATTTAATGTAGGAACTGACGACATGTTATTTTGAATAACAATTTTCCCATTATTGTCATAAATTCATTTTTAGCGTTTAAAACACTAAAACAAGAATATAATGGTAAAAACTTAAAAAATGATGTCGTATTGTCCTTAAATCCTAGTAAACCCACTTTTTAGTTGATTTTTAAATGTATGAACCAAAGGCATGTCATTCAGAATGATGGTTAACCCATTATGGTCGTAAACGTGCTTTTGGTGTTTCAAAACACTAAAACATGTGTGGAATGGTCAAAACACTGAAACTAAATCTAGTTGTCTTTAAATAATGGTAAAATGACTATATATTTAATTTTGAAATGTTGGAACAAATGGCATGTCATTCTAAATGACGGTTTTTCCGTTATGGTCGTAAACACGTTTTTATTGTTTAAAAACACTAAAACGTGCATTGAATGGTCAGAACCAGAAAAACAATTCCATGTTTTCCTAAAATAAAGTTAAATCCACTATATATTTAATTGTGAAATATATGAACCAATGGAATTCCATTTTGAATGACGGTTTTCCTGTTATGGTCGTAAAAGCGTTTTTAGTGTTTTAAAACACTAAAACATGCTTAGAATGGTCAAAAATAGGAAAACAACATCACATTGTCCTAAAATAAAGGAAAAACACTGTATATTTAATTATTAAATGTATAAGCTTATGACAAGTCATTCTGAATGATGGTTCTCCCATTATAGACATAAACGTGTTTTTAGTGTTTTAAAACACTAAAACGTGCGTGGAACGGTAAAAACTACGAAACTAAAATCAGATTGTACTAAAATCAAGGTATAATGACCAAATATTTAATTTGGAAATTTAGGAACCAATAGAATATCATTATGTATGATGGTTTTCCCCTTATGGTCATAAATTCATTTTTAGTGTTTTAAAACACTAAAACATGCATGGAAAGTTCAAAAGTAGAAAAACAATACAATATTGTTCGGAAATCATGGTAAAACCACTAAAGGTTTAATTTTAAAATGTAGGAATTGAAAATAAATATTTCTGAATGGAGGTTTCCCTGTTAGGTTTTTAAAAAGGTTTTTAGTTATTTAAAAGACTAAAACATGCATGAAACGGTCAAAACAAGGAAAACAATGTCATATTGTACCGAAATCAAGGGAAACCCATAAGATATTTAATTATAAAATGTAGGAACCAACGTCTCATCATTCTGAATGATGGTTTTCACATTATGGTCGTAAACATATTTTAAGTGTTTTAAAACACTAAAACATGCATGGAATGGTCAAAACATGAAAATAACATCAGATTGTTTTGAAATTAGGGTAAAACCATTGGATAGTTATTATTTACATGTACGCGTATACAAAACATTAATCTGATCTGCGGTGTGGTCATAAGTACTCAGCAAACACTTATGAAAGGTACAAAATCGCTTAAAAACCAATGGTGGTGGTCAAAACTAGGAAAACATTGTCGCATTGCCCTAAAATCAGGGGAAAATGACTGTAGATTTAATTTCGAAATATAGGAATAGAATGAATTTCATTCTGAATGAAAATATTCATAGTTTTTTCGTAAACACATTTTTAGTGTTTCAAAACACTAAAACATGTGTATAATAGTCAAACCCAAACAAACAATGTTCGGTTATCCTAAAATTATGGGAAGATCACTATTTAGTTTTTTTTTTTGACATATAAACATAGAAAACATATTAATAAGATGTGTGGTGTGGTTTGAATTACTCGGTAAACACTTATGAAAGGTATAAAATCCTTTAAGAACAAGTGTCGAGGGTGAGACCTAGGAAACCAGTGTCGAAATAACCTAAAATCAGGGTACAATAATCTTATATTTAATTGTGAAATATAGGAATATAAGGCATGTCATTCCAAATGATGGTTTCCCTGTTATGGATGTAAATGTGTTTTAGTGTTTTAAAATACTAAAATGTGCATGAAATGGTCAAAACTAGACAAAAACATCGAATTATCCTAAAATAAGGGGATATTCACCATAGATTTAATTTTGAAATATAGGAACTGATCACATGTCATTCTGAATGACGGTTTTTACGTTATGGTTGTAAATTTATTTTTAGTGTTTTAAAACATTAAAATGTATGTGGTGCAGTAAAATTAAGGAAATTATGTTAGGTTTTCCTAAAATCAGGTACCAGCGACCATATATTTAATTTTGAAATATAGGAATTGACGTTATGTCATTCTGAAAGATGGTTTTCCCATTATGATCGTAAATGAAATTTTAGTGTTTTAAAACACTAAAACATGTGTGGAATGGTCAAAACTATCCAAATGACATCGTATTGATCTAAAATCAGGATACAACCACTGTAGATTTAATTTGGAAATGTAGGTTCTGACAAAACATTATTTTGAATAATGGTTTTCCTGTTATGGTTGTAAACATGTTTTTAGTGTTTTAAAACTCTAAAACATGCCTTGAATAATGAAAACCATAGTAAAAAACCTCATATTGATGTAAAATCATGGGAAACCAACTGCTTAGTTGTTTTTAAAATATACGAAATACAGTGATATTAGAATCTATAAAAAATTACTAAATAAATTTGATGTACACCTCACATCACATTAAAAATTATTTAGAATATTTACTTATCCCTTTTCAGTTTCAGGTGTTGAATCTTTTTTTTTTTTGAAAATTAGGATAGATAACATTAATGACGAAGATCAGCATCCCTACATAAGCAGAGCCATGAGGGGAAATTTTCCAGCCAGAGCTGGTTGTCATCGAAGGGGCTTGAGGCTGCTAGCTGATGGGCCACATTGTTTCCTTCCCTTTTGGTAAAGGAGAAGGTGCGGCAAGAGAAGCCTTGGAGAAGCAAGAAAATTATCCTGATGATGAGGCCAAAAGACTAGAGTTCAACGTCATTGTGGTTAATAGCATTGATCACAGTAAGGCAGTCAGACTCAATGATGATATCAACCCATCCACGTTCCACAGCGAGCATCATATCGGCAAGGATGGCAGAGGCCTCAGCAACTGAAGGTTCCCAGAAGGCATGATGTGATTCATATTTTGCTGCAATGATTTGCCCCAGATGATTTCGGGCCAGGAGACCGAGAACAACAAGCCCATCCTTGCGGAGAGATGTGCCCACGTTAAGATTAAGACTCCCCTCCATTGGGGGTTCCAATGAGGGGGATATGATGGGATTACACCTGGAAAAAGGTGTCCTTTATGATCCTTCCATCCCTCAATCCATGAAATGGATCTTTCAATCCAGATTTTGGGAGATTTATGAACATGGTGAGAAATTGAATCATTACACTGAAACCAAATGATCTAGGACAGGGTGAAAAGAGAACCTACATTATATGATTAAAGAGAGGAACACCAACACATCAGAAGATCGGGGAGGTTAGAGGCAATGTCTAGTGAAGCATCTGAATCCAGTCCCCATTTATTCAAAAATTCTTTAGCATACGAGTAGTGAATGATGGCGTGACAAGGAGTTTCTAGAATATTCGGGTAGAAAGGGCAGGACTCAATACTGTCCATATGTCGGTAAATGAGAAGGTTCATGGTAGGGAGGGTGCCCGTGCACACCTGCCACCAAAATTGGCGAATATTTTGGGGGATGTTGAGCTTCCAAAGCGCTTTCCATGGTCCCTCATCACGATTTATAGAGTGGATTCCAAGATTCAGTCTGTACCCAGATCTCACCGTGTAATCGCCTGAAATATCATTGGTCTAGAAAAGAAGGTCGGGGCCTGCATTTGAGACCCAGGGGATTCTTAGGATAATTATTTGTTCTCTTTCATTAAACCATTCCTGGATCATTTCCACACACCACCCTGGGCCTTGGTCTGAAAAGAGGAAGTTGACAGTGGCATCTTCAAGCCCTTGTTGGGAGGGGGATGTGGCCCACATACCATCCTTGTCGAAAAGCCATGGATCGGTCCAGATGTTGAAAGATGATCCATTCCCAATCCTCCATCCCAACCCTTTTTCCAGAAGATTTTGGGCCCCCAAATGCTTCTCCAGATGAGGCTAGGGTAGGGGCCAAGAGAGAAAACATGGAATTCCGTGTGGGGAAAGTACTTGGCTCGAAGTACCCGCACACAAAGAGATGATTGACGGTTAATAAGGTGCCATCCTTTCTTGGCCAACAGTGCATCATTGAAAAGAAGAAGATTCTGGAATCTCATCCATCCCTCTGACTTGGGTTTGCAGAGTTTCTCCCAGACCAACCAGGGGGGTCTATTCCTTCCATTATTTTTCCCCCACTAAAATTTGGCAATATGTGAATGGATTTTATTGAAGATGGCTGCCGGGAGCATAAACAATGACATAATGTAGCTGGGGATAGACTGAATGACAGCTTTAAGGAGGGTTCATTTTCTATCTTTGGAGATGCTTTTTGGGGTCCAACCTTGAATTTTTTTCTCAATCTTGTCCATCAGAGATGCAAAGATTTCTTTTTTGGACTGGCCAAACATCGTGGAAAGCCGAAGATACTTCTGGTGTTTATCAACCATATGGATTCCTACAGATCCAAAAAGATCATCTCTCTTGGAAAGATGAACCCCTGTGCAGAAAGAGATTTCCGATTTTCCGTGATTGATAGACTGTCCAGAAACCCACTCATATTGCTGGATCGCATTACTGATCACCCGGAATTCATTTATAGTTGCTCTGGAGAAAAGGAGGCAGTCATCGGTGAAGAAGAGATGCGACACTTGTGGGATTTCACGGCAGACCTTCTCCCCATGAATAGACTTAGAGGATGCAGCCCTAGAAATAAGGTTAGAAAAAACATCAGCCAGCAAGATGAAGAGAAAATGGGAGAGGAGATCTCTCTGGCGCAAGCCTCGGGTTGGGTAAAATCCTCTAGTGAGAAACCCATTGACCTTGATTCTGAAGGAGATGGTTGAGATGCAGTGCATGACAATATCAGTCTATTTAGTCCAAAATCCCAGTCTCAGCATCACAACTCTTAGGAACTGCCATTCCACTTTATCATGGGTTTTTTCATATCCGGTTTCCATGCCATGGTTCCTCTCTTCGTGGTGGATGAGTTTTCATGGAGTGTAACACTTCATTGGCCACAATTTCATTATCAGTAATCAGTCTCTTGGCCACGAAGGTGCTCTGGTTTTTGAAGATAATATCAGGAAGCCAAGGGCACAACCGATTGACAAATATTTTTGAGAAGATCTTATATAAGACATTGCAGAGGCTCATAGGTCTAATATCAGGGATCGCCTGAGGTTTATTTATTTTGGGAATGAGGAAGAGGACAATTTCGTTGATGGAGGAAATGCTTTTATTCCCCGCCCAGATATTTTTTATCATTTTGCAGATGTCTGGACTAATGATGTGCTAGTATTTTTTAAAAAATAGGGCATGAAAACCATCCAGTCCTGGGGCCTTGGTGGGGTGGATATGTTTCAAAGCCAGTTGTATCTCATCATTCATCACATATTTTGTAAGCTGCCAATTCATATCATCGGTGATCATAGGTGTGATGCATTCTTCCACTTCAGAAGACACGATAGGAGTTCTTGTAGAGAAGAGGTTCTGGAAATAGCATAACAAAGATTTGTGAATACCACTGGTGTTAGAAACATTGCTTCCATTAGGTCGTGATATACTCATGATAAAATTTTTCTAACGCCTAACAGATGCTTTCAGGTGGAAATACCTTTTATTAGCATCACCCTATTTAATGTTGATGTCCCACGCCCACATAGCCCAAAAGCTTTCCTTAACATGCAAGGCCTCATCTAGCTCTCTTTGAGTGGCACCAATCCTAGAGATGTTTCCATTATATGGGGGTTGCCTGAGTAAGTTGTGAAACTTCTTATCAAGGACATCACAATGCCTATCGAGGTGGTGGAATTTCTTGTTGTTCTAAGATCTCGGACCGGAAGCAACCTGTTCGAGATTGTGGCCAACATCATCGTGAGAACTCTTTCAACTTGATCGGACCACCTCTTTGCATTCCTAGTCTTTTGACCAGAAGCTCTCAAATCTGAAGGGTCTGCTGATTTGTCTATTTTGTCCACCTTGTGTACAATCAATGAGAATTGGGCAGTGGTCCAAACAGATAAGGGCCATGTGGCCTATATGAAACATGTTGAATAGATTTATCTAATCAGTAAAACCCAGAAATCTATCAAGATGCTCAGCGATGCGAGTGTCTTCTGTATTTCTGTAGAACCATGTAAATTGATTAATTGTGTACCCCATATCGACCAGGTTCTCCCTAGTGATCGTGTCCTTGAAGTTTGACATCTAAACTGAGTGTCGGATGATTCTACCTCTCTTTTCCTTATGGGACATAATCTCATTGAAATCACCTTCAAAGAGAATTGGGCTCGTTAAGTCATGTCACAGCTTGCATAGAAGATCCCATGACTTCACCTTATCATTATGGGATGGCCATCCAAAGAATCCCACAAAAGTCCATGGTGGGTGCAAGTCAGTTTGAATAGCCACTACCACATGGTGCCTGGAGAAGGACAAAAGTTTTACGTCAATATTTTCCCTCCAAAGGAGACAGAGGCCCCCATAATGGCCGTGTCTGGGCACCAGAAAGCAGCCTTGGAAGCCACACTTCATAGAAATACCATTGGTGTCCTTGTTTTCCAGTATGGTTTCTGACAGGAAAACCATATCGGGGTGAATTTGAGCGCAATTATGCTAAAGCATGCGAACCGTTCATGGGTTCTCAAGCCCACAATAGTTCCATCATAACACAATCATTGCTCTAGGAGGGGCTGGGTCTTGCTTGCAGCCGCCTTTGGTTCCTCCATACTTGTTTCACCACTTGTCATTTTCCATCTTTTGGTGGGGTTCCTCCCTGATTGGCATGTTTCATTTTGTCTTTTCCTAACCCTTGGGTAAGGGTCTTCCGCGTGACCATGACTTTCTCCCCGTTGCACCCTTTTCCACGTTTGACGGGTGATTGGGCCCAGCATTGGAGTTCTCATCATTCCATGGGCCTCCATTGTTGTAATGCCTATTTTGGATGATTGTGGGTCATGTTCCGGATCTGGTGGTTCAATGTGCATCGGAATTGGCTTTGCGCATTGCCTTGGTGGTTATTTTTTCTTCATCGCCGACCTTGTGGTTGTTTTAGTATTTTTCTTTCAGGGGGTTAGGATGAACTCCAGCTTCTCTATGAGTGGGATAGTGAGCATTAGGGAAATCCAAAGGTCCAAGCATAAGGGCTTTTTTCTGTGTGGGTTCTACCTGACTGGAATGTGCCAACGTGAGACGGTCACAATCCTTTTGTTTTTCCGTCTCAGGGATGAAAGAATATTTATTCATTTTGGCATGGAGCCAAGGGCCATATTGGAGGATGATGTTACCTGATCCACTTTTATGTTTTTTGGTACACGTTCTTTTCAGATGGTCAAGGCGACCACAAAAAAAATTAGAAGATTGGGAGTTTCTCGAACTCGAATGATATTTAAGGGTTGGCGTCTTCAATTTTCAGGAACATTCCCCTCGTTAGGGGCCCTGACACCTCAATTTTTGCCTTGTCTGGACCTCGGGGCCCCATTGTATTGGGTCTAAGAAATCCCAGTTAAGAAATTTGCCTAGGCTGTTTCCAATTTCCCTCATGATTCGTTCTGTTCTTGCATGGAAGGGGATTCATTTAATTCGTATCCAGAAGGGGGAGCGGGTTAAATTCACTCGTTGGATATCGTCTCCCCCTTTAAATTCTTCCAAGAGGAGGAGTTGATTATCCAAGGACCACGGTCTGCCATGCAAGATTTTGTCCCTATCTCTCTCATTAAAGAACTCAAAGATGATGCGATTAATCCCCACTTCCCGAATAGCCACTCCAACGTCAAGTTTCCAGATGTTCTGTAGAGTGTTCCTGAGAGCCTTCTGATTTACTGAAATGTTTTCTACAAACTTTCCTACTACAAGCAGAGACATTCGTTTTTCCAAGAGTGGGTATTTGTTCCTCCATTCCTCGATCGCCACCATTTCTTTGTCTTTCAGGGACAACCTCTTCCATTGATTAACTAAGTCATCATCCATAGCGCAGATCCAAATTTGAAATCACAATCCTCCTTAAGGGCCAACACCCTTGCAAATCCAAGTCCACCCTCACTTCAAACAAGGCCTGGTCCAACGATAAGGTCCCTGGACAGGATACCTCTTCTAGGCCCCCTTACACGGTCCAACCAACTAAAACAGGCACCACAGCCTTTGTGATCATCTCTGCCTTTTAATTGGTCGTGCCCAAGAACCCGCGTCACACGCCCCCAGTCTTCGCGGAGCAACACCCCACGGCAGGGCCTTCGCGGCTTCACAACGCCTCAAACCTTCGCGATAACACAATACCTCAGACCTCCGTGGTAGGTGCTTCGAAAATCAACCCCAGGGCGATCTCACAATGCCTCAGACCTTCGCGGCAGGTGTTTTTCGAATCAACCTCTTCACGATCTCACATTCAGAACCAGAAACTTCGCGATCACACAACGCCTCATATCTTTATGGAAGTTTCTTTGCGAATCAACCATTGCGTGATATCACAACTCCTCAGATCATAGTGGAAGGTGTTTCGCGAATTAACCTCTTCGCGATCTCACAGCTCCCGCAGAGTCATCGCTGGGCAACACCCCTCGGCAGAAACAATGCAGCTACGTAGCACAGCTGAGGCTTCGTGCTGGTACCACGTGGATCAGACACCTCGTGGCGGCCACTTCGCAAATGCTCAAATGCGGTGAAACTTCGCGGAAGGTGCTACGCGAATCAAGCCACTATGCGGCGGAAGCTTCGCACATACGTGGAAACGGAAACCCGCCCCAAATCCATCGCATGTATTCACGAAGTAGAAATGAAAGGCAATTAGGCTAAGGTATTCCTCGAACACAGGTGAAGGACTCGAGACAATGAGAGCTTGGGTCAAAAAGCTGAATGGGATTTGCGATTAGGGTTATGAATTCCTCGGAAACTAGTGAAGGTCTCGAGACTAAGAACTCGTGGATCAGAAATGTGGGTGTAGCTTGAGATGTTTGTGAACTGGAACCGCCCTCCCTATCACAACTCTGGCACCGAAAAAGGATGACGGCGATGGGAAGAATTGCAAGACCCCGTGGGTGACAGGAGCTGCACCAGAAGGCGAAATCAAGCAGGGGATGATGCCTTACTCCCTCCAAGACACAAGATACGGGGTCCGGGAATAGGTGGAGAATCACAGGGGGAAAACGGAGCATAGTTTCTTCACCGTGGAGGGTTTGTGGAGCGGCACAAAAAAAGGGGGAAATGATCCGCTTACATGGATTTTGAAGCAGGAATGGCGACCTACAGAACTGAAGCAGGGGCACTGAGGGAGAGGAGCCACCGTGAACTGAACGGACAGGAACACTCAAAACCTAGGAAACCCTAGGAGAGAAATATGTGGATGGTTTCAAATAATAACAAGATGTGAAAGTAAAAATATGTGGTGGAGTTCATGAGATGGATGTATATTGGGCCTTGGTTGTTGTTGGATATATTGTATATGTATATTGATAGATGTATGGGTTTACTTAGATTGAGGTTATAATGATTGGATGTTAGTATATGATCATGGATGTATGTTGGGTTTATCTTATATTTACGTTTTAGTTTATTATATTTCATTTTTTAATATTTATATTTTGTATTAAAAAAATTAAAAATAAATCTTATTTAGTTTCAATTTTATGTAACCTCCACTAAATACATTATGTAAACTATGTTCTGCGGGGATTTCTTTTATTTTATTTATATTTCCTAGTATATTTCTTAAAATAAAAAAACCACTAAATAAACAGGTAACCACTGCTAAATTATTCAAAATGAAATATAAAAAAATCACCTTGAAATAATAAAAATTGCCACTAAATGACTAGAGACTGTGAAATACATGGCGGTTTTTATAACAACCGCTAAACCTAAAAGAAGTGGTTTAAAACCCTATTTATCACAAAAAATCGCAGCTAATTACACTTTTTATAGTGCTTTTAAAATATTACCATGCTGTAATTTTTATATCAGATTGATTTTCATTGAAAAATCATAACTTTATATCCTCATATTTATCCTCTTATACCCTTGAAATTCATAAAGTAAATTAAAACATTATTTTTATGTCTATAAATTTGATTCTATTATGATTTATTTGTATTGTCAAGTCAAAGTGTAATTTGTTTCTATATATATTAAATTGTTTGCTATGTTTCCATTCCAAATATTGATGTTTAAGTGTGTGTTTAATCTTAATATTATCAAAATTCTTTTAATATATTGTTTTATTTTAATTATGTTCTATTTTTAAACACATTTATATTCTATTTAGATTACTTTTTCTTTAGATTTCTATGGGGAATTTTAGGGGAAATCCTACTATGAATGTTGATATACTCACCTGCTATATATATAATTCAATTCACACACATTTGTGAACAGTAATGGTGAGAACCTAAGCATTCTCATATCCACCAAACATAGTTGGGAGTGACTAATATATTGAAATTTCATTTCTACAATAGCCCTCCAAATTATGTCAATCCATTTTATCTATAATTTATTATAGAAAATAAATAATGTATAGGGTTTACCCATTTGTAATATCACTACTTATAAATTTTTTATTAATTATATTAAACCTACTCTCTTCCTTACCATTCATTAATAATATGGCATCCCTCCTTTTTATTACATAAAATTTTCATTACATGGTACAAAACATAGGATCTTTTAAAGCTTAGTTTCATAGAAATCAGGAATATAATAGATGAAAAATTAAAAAATTCTTACAAAACTTTTGACAGTATTATTCATTGGCTCATCCTAAGTAATATTTCTACATCTCATAACTTGGACACATAGATCAAAGTAAAGGGTGGTCATAAGTCCCAGTAAGGGAAAGCGAGGGAAACAATTGACATGTGATCTTGGGGAATGTCAATAAGGACATGGGGAATATCATTGTGGAATGAGAAGCAAAACATTGTGCATAACATAATAAAAATTAACATGAATAATAACTTTTAAATGTGTCTAAAATATTTATTTTTAACATTCATAATCATATCACGATGGTTATTCACCAATGTGTTGTAAATTAAAATTACCAAGATTATTCATCGCGGTATCATAAAATTGTCATCTCTAGAGATTAAATTCCTTACCCAATGAATTGAATACCTATCAAGGAACTATCTTAATATTTATTTGATTAATATAAGACACATATATCATAATCAAACATTTCATAAATATCCTTGGATTCAGGTATGATTATAATGTTGTGTTCGATGTATATAATAATTAAATAGTATATTAAAATATAATAGTGATTCGTACTATATGATTCACCCATTTTATTTAATATTTATCAGTTTCATACAAGCAATAAAGTCATTTAAATGTTCTTTGGTTATACTTCACAATTCTATAACAACCCATAAAAACCCCATTAAAAATGGCTTATAAAAAACATTCATTTTTTGGAATAAAAAAATTTCTAATAATTTGAATAAATTTTCTGAAAAATAACTGTGAAACAATATAGTCTTTAATCATTTGAAATGTAGGAATGTTGAGAACCAAAAAATCAGGATCTTATACAATTAGTATCTCAGAGCAAGCCAACACTATGGTCATCTTCTATGGATGATAGTGATTCTATTACACCCAATATTACTGGAAAGCAAGTCATTTCCCTAAATTTCATCGGTAGCCCTCTACATGATTCACCTCTAGAGATGGCTCAGTTCATCACCCTTCCCTTTAGGGGAAATTTTGGAGTTACCGTTACTAGTATGTATTTCATTTTTCAAAAAAAACATTATATTTTTTGAATTGTTCAATGCATTTGTCAAATATATAAAGACAACCACAGAATGGATACAAATATGAACATATAAGTTGTATGGGACCAAAATATATTCAAGATTATCAATCCAATGATGAGTTTGGGGTTCCTAATGGTGATGCTGCTGGATGATATGGGCAGATTCTTGGGTAGCTTGTTTGAGAGACAGTGACATTTCCTATTAATTATAAACATTGGATACATATTACTACATCTTTGAAAAATGAGGTCTTTTATACTCAAGTAAAGGTAATATTAATTTAATATTCCTTGACAACAAATTTAAATGAATTGAGTAAAAAAATCACAAACTGATAAATGGTTATGTTTTTTATTTCGAGATGTTTTTCATTTTGATGTCCCTAACTCCATTTCTTAACCATTCACTTTGAAAATTTTTAGAAAGAAATGGAGATATTTTTATTGGAGATTATTTAATTATTTTAATGAATATTCTCTAAGAGCATAAAAAATGTATGAGAATGTGCCTAAAGGGATTTCTCATGAGAATTTGATTCCCTTTATCGGTATTAAAAGAGATGAATCTCATGAGCTAATTGCATATTTTACAGCATATTAATAACATAAACACAATAAAATTATCATTTTTATTAACATTATTTTTTTGTTGGAATTATCAAAAAAAACTATGAATCATGAGTATCAAGTCATTCCTCACATTGTAGGGTCTCATAGTTTTTTCAAGAAAAATGAAAAAAATTGGTTTTTATTTTATTCAATATTATTTATATAATTTTATTATTAATAAAGGTTTTTTCTTGCTTGTCTACATTTTTTATAAATTAAAATTAGTTAGGTCACTCTGTTGGCCAAATAGATATGTGGTTTAATGTTCATAGGAAACCAAATTGCAGTTTTGTAAATGAAATTACTAAGACGTTGGGGTTAGTTCATTTCATTATCATTTCATTTTATTCCATTACCATAAAAACAAAATATTAAAAAATATATTATAACAACAAATAAGCCATAAACCTAATTAAATGTGGATAACTACATGGATCAAAAGATATAAGTTTGGGATCATTTGATACATCTTTCCATACCTAATTAATTGGGTTTAATGCTTGTTTATTATTATAATATAATTTTCAATATTATGTTTTTATAGTTTTGAAATAACAATAAATAAAAATGAAAATTTTATTAATTAGATAACATTATGCAGTTCATATATTTTAAAAAATCTTTCTTAATATTTTTGTATTAACAGGTTAAAATTCAAGAACTCTGGGATGAAAACCCTTTTTAATCAGCATCGGTTTCCCTAAATGATGTAGTTGGAATAGTTTTAGGGAAGGATCATCATGGAAGTGTATGGGTGATGGTTTTTCGGAATACTCATTCAGATATCTTTGGTGGGGTGGTGTTATCCATAACCATTACACCGAGTGGGGGTTCTAGTAGTTACATTGATCAGTAATCACACAGATAAATTTCAAGATTGAAAGAAAAATTAAAAGAAACATATTGTTATAGGAAAACATAGGATTAGTGACAGTCACAAATTGAAAACCCTTTAGTTTCTGTATTTCATTGGATGATCAGCACAATCCCTAAAGAAATTTCCATCATTATAGCTCATCCTAATGTGAAAAATTCTAAATTCAATAGATCATTTATACATTTTCAAATAACATATACAACATCCATAATCATTGTAGCTACAATTTATGATAACATTCACTAAACAAATTATCTATTTGGAAACGGTTCATGAAAACCACCACTAAATAATTTAGAAATTATTAAATTAACTTTTCACATGTTATTTTTTATTGTTTTTTGTTAAAAAAATTGTCACCAACTGAATAAAACCCATCGGTGAATACCCAAAAAACAACACTTATAAAAACTACCGCTCACCTATAAAAATAACCACAAAATGATTTCTGACCATAAAATACATAGTGGTTTATAATGTAAAACTATCTTTCATCAATCCAAATTGGATCACTGAAATATATAAAATAACCAATCTAAATTTTAGTAATTAATTAAACTAATATTTGAAATATAGCTAAATCATTAATTTTATTAATAATATTTTATTTATAAAATTAGTATTTTAAAAAAAATATTTCATGATTACAAAATGTATCCTATGAAAACACCCAAATATTGATTTGTGAAATGTAAGAATTGACACCACATCATTCCAAGTTATGGTTTGCTTATGATGCTCGTAAATATGTTTCAAGTGTTTTAAAACACTAAAATTAATGTTTAACGATAAAAACAATAAAAAATGATCCAATATTGATGTGAAATAATGGGAAACCCGCCATTTAATAATTTGTGACATGTACAGTCAAAAAACATGTTCATCCAACATGTGTTGTGCTATGAATGACTCAATAAGAAATTTTAAAAGATATCAAAGTTTTAGAAACATGCATCCGGGGATCAAAACCAAGAAATAGAAGTTGTATTGCCCTAAAATCAGGTGAAAGTGACCCTATATTTAATTTTGAAGTGTTATAACTGGCGGAACGTCATTTCTAATGTATGTTTTCCCGTTTTGACCATAAATGTGTTTTTAGAGTTTTAAAGCACTAAAATGTGCATGTAATGGTCAAAACCATCCAAATGATGTTGTATTGTCTTGAAATAATGGTAAAACAACTATAGATTTAATTATTTAATGTAGGAATTGACTACATGTTATTCTGAATAACGGTTTTCCCATTATGGTCATAAGTTCATTTTTTGCATTTAAAACACTAAAACAAGCATAGAATGGTAAAAAATTAAAAAGTGATGTCTTCATGTCCTGAAATCAAAGTAAACCCACTTTTTAGTTAATTTTTAAATGTATGAACCAAAGTCATGTCATTCAGAATGATGGTTAAACCATTATGGCCGTAAATGTGTTTTCGGGGTTTCAAAACACTAAAACATGTGTGGAATTTTCAAAACCCTGAAACTACATCTGGTTGTCTTTAAATAATGGTAAAATGACTATATATTTAATTTTGAAATGTTGGAACATACGGAATGTCATTCTGAATGACGGTTTTCCCGTTATGGTCGTAAACACGTTTTTAGTGTTTAAAAACACTAAAACGTGAATTGAATGGTCAGAATCAGAAAAACAATTCCATGTTTTCCTAAAATAAAGTTAAATACACTATATATTTAATTGTGAAATATAAGAACCAATGGAATTCCATTCCAAATGACGGTTTTCCTGTTATGGTCGTAAACGCGTTTTTAGTGTTTTAAAACACTAAAACATGCTTAGAACGGTCAAAAATAGGAAAACAACATCACATTGTCTTGAAATCAAGGAAAAAACACTGTATATTTAATTTTCAATTGTAGGAACTTATGACACGTCATTCCAAATGATGGTTCTCCCATTATAGATATAAACTTGTTCTTAGTGTTTTAAAACACTAAAATATGTGTGGAACCGTAAAAACTATGAAACTAACATCATATTGTACTAAAATAATGGTATAATGACCAAATATTTAATTTTGAAATTTAGGAACCAACGAAATATCATTATGTATGATAGATTTCCCCTTATGGTCACAAATGAATTTTTAGTGTTTTAAAACACTAAAACATGCATGGAAAGGTCAAAACTAGAAAAACAATACAATATAGTTTGGAAATCATGGGAAAACCACTAAATATTTAATTTTAAAATGTAGGAATTGAAAACAAATATTTCTGAATGGAGTTTTTCCCATTAGGTTTGTAAACACGTTTTTAGTTATTTAAAAGACTAAAACATGCATGGAACGGTCAAAACAAGAAAACAATGTTAGATTGTACTGAAATCAAGGGAAACCCATCATATATTTAATTATAAAATGTAGGAACCAATGTCTCATCATTCTAAATGATGGTTTTCACATTAGGGTCATAAACATATTTTAAGTGTTTTAAAACACTAAAACATGTGCGGAATGGTCAAAACATGAAAACGACATCAGATTGTCTGGAAATTAGGGTAAAACCACTAGATAGTTATTTTTTACATGTACGCTTATACAAAACATCAATCTCATGTGCGGTGTGGTCAGAAGTACTCAGTAAACACTTATGAAAGGTACAAAATCACTTAAAACCCAATGGTGGGGGTCAAAACTAGGAAAACATTGTCGCATTGCCCTAAAATCTGGGGAAAATGACTGTAGATTTAATTTTGAAATATAGGAATGGAATGAATTTCATTCTGAATGAAAATATTCTTATTCTTTTCGTAAAAAAAATTTTAGTGTTTCAAAACACTAAAACATGCGTATAATAGTCAAAACCAAACAAACAAAGATTGGTTATCCTAAAATTATGGGAAGATTACTGTTTAGTTTTTTTTGACATATACGCATAGAAAATATATCAATAAGATGTGCGGTGTGGTTTGAATTACTCAGAAAACACTTATGAAAGGTATAAAAACCATTAAGAATAAGTGTTGAGGGTGAGACCTAGGAAACCGGTGTCGAAATATCCAAAAATCAGGGTACAATGATCATATATTTAATTGTGAAATAAAGTAATGTTAAAATTTATTTATTTTGATTAAAAAATAATGAATTTTATGGGAAACATTCTGAATATATTCTGTATATTTTCTCTTTTCACTTCTTTTCATAAATTTTATGGCTTTCATTGTAGGTGGTATATGTCGGAAGTATACAGGAGGTTGACCGTTCCGATCCACAAAATTATTTATAAGGAATTTGTGATACTTCACTATTTCCATGGTATGTTAATATTTTATCCATTATTCTGCTATAATTCTAATTTATTATGTGTAGTTTTAATTTTAGTTTAATTTTTTGTGATAGTTGCTGAAATGATGTGGATGGTTTCAATTAATTACATGATGTGTAGGTAGAAATATGTGGTAGAGGTCATGAGATGGATGTATATTGGGCCTTGGTTGTTGTTGGATATATTATATATGTATATTGATAGATGTATGGGTTTAATTAGATTGAGGTTATAATGATTAGATGTTAGTGAATGATAATGGATGTATGATGGGTTTATCATATATTTATGTTTTAGTTTATTATATTTCATTTTTTTTAATATTTAGAGTTTTTATTAAAAAAATTAAAAAAAATAATCTTATCTAGTTTCAATTTTATGTAAACTCTACTAAATACATTAAGTAAAATATGTTCTAAGGCTCTTTCTTTTATTTTATTTATATTTCCAATTATATTTCTTATAATAAAAAAATATCCACTAAATAAATAGGTAACCACTGCTAAATTATTCAAAACAAAATATAACAAAATCACCTTGAAATAATAAAAATCGCCACTAAATGACTAGAGACTGTGCAATAAATGGCGGTTTTTAGAACCACAGCTAAACCTAAAAGCAGTGGTTTAAACCCCCATTAGATCACAAAAAATCACAGCTAATTACCCTTTTTTAAAATGCTTTCAAAATATTACCATGGTGTAATTTTGATATCAAATTGATTTTCATTGAAAAAACACAACTTTATATCCTCATATTTCTCCTCTTATACCCTTGAAATTCATAAAGTAAATTAAAACAGTATTTTTATGTCCATAAACTTTATTCTATTATGATTTATTTATATTGTCAAGTCAAAGGGTAATTTGTTTCTATATATATTAAATTTTTTACTATGTTTCCATTCCAAATATTGATGTGTAAGTGTGTGTTTAATCTTAATATTATCAAACTTCTTTTAATATATTGTTTTATTTTAATTATGTTCTATTTTTAATCACATTTATATTCTATTTAGCTTACTTTTTCTTTATAGTTCTATGGGTAATTTTAGGGTAAAGCCTACTATGAATGTTGATATACTCACCTACTATATATATACTTCAATTCACATACATTTTTGAATAGTAATGGTGAGAACCTAAACATTCTCATATCCACCAAACAAAGTTGGGAGTGACTAATATATTGAAATTTCATTTCTACAATATCCCTCCAAATAATGTCAATCTATTTTATCTATAATTTATTATAGAAAAGAAATAATTTATAGGGTTTACCCATTTGTAATATCACTACATATGAAGTTTTTATTAATTATATTAAACCTACTCTCTTCCTTAAAATTCATTAATAATATGGCATCCCTCCTTTTTATTACATAAAATTTTCATTACATGGTACAAAACATAGGATATTTTAAAGCATAGTTTCAGAGAAATCATGAACATAATAGTTGAAAAATTAAAAAATTATTGCAAAACTATTGATAGTATTATTCATTGGTTCATCCTAAGTAATATTACTACATCTCATAACCTGGACACATAGATCAAAGTAAAGGGTGATCATAAGGCCCAGTAAGGGAAAGAGAGGGAAACAGTTGACATGTGATATTGGCGAATATCAATAAGAACATGGGGAATATCATTGAGGCATGAGAAACAAAACATTGTGAACAACATAATAAAAATTAACATGAATCATAACATTTAAATGTGTCTACAATATTTATTTTTAACATTCATAATCATATCACTAAGGTTATTCACCAATGTGTTGTAAATTATAATTACCAAGATTATTCATCATGGTATCATAAAATTGTCATCTCCAGTGATTAAATTCCTTACCCAATGCATTGAAGACCTTTCAATGAACTATCGTAATATTTATTAGATTAATATAAGACACATATATCATAATCAAACATTTCATAAATAACTAATTCCTAATAAAAGAAATGGGTTTCATATCAAAATCATGGTGTTTCCAAAAGTTCTTAAAACATGAACAATATGTCATTTTCAGACAATGGAAAAGGAATATGGGTTTCATGTATCTTAATATTAGAATAAAATATATCATTTTAAATTATATTTTAATACCCTTGTAAATTAAATATACTTCTATATTCAAAAAAATAAAATAAATGAGAATTTATTTAGGAGAAGAGGGGAATTTTGATTAGTAAATTTGGTAGCATAACAGGTATAAAACATGGTATTGAGAAAAATGTAAAAGGATAGGGGAAAAGGGTCTCCCATTAATAAAAAATAATTTTGAAGTATGTTTTTTAATACAATGTTAATAAAATATAGTAATCATATTCATTAGAAGACATATATGGAAATATTTTCTTGAATCGAAGAGAAAAGAAGAATAATTCGCTTTCCTTGAAAAGTAACTCCTAAAGTGTAAAGATTGGGACCTTGGTGGATTGAGGAAATAATGGGAGGACTCCTTGGTAGGTAAACCTATCATAGATTCATTAATAATGGGTTTTTACTGAATTTAAATGGATAAATGTGTGGGTATTTATAGAAAAATTGATGATTTGTTTAATAATTTCTATATATATGCCTTAAGAATTCTAGGTTGTGGAAGATACAATACCATGGAATTGACTATGGTTTTTTATAATGGTTTTTTTAATTTTTGAAATACTTTTAATTATTGTAATCCAAAATAGGTTTTCACCGTTTTATATTATTTCTTTTTTCATGGGAAAGTAAAGATCCAAAAAAATAATGTTTTAATATTCATGTTTTCATTTTAGAATTTGGAAAGTAAATTATAAGTTTGGAAATTGATTAAAATAAATTAAATTATTCAATATAATAAAATAACATATTCTAGTATTTTTATTATTTTTAATTAACTATTATATCATTATGACATAATTATAAAGTCACTAAACATTCCGAAAACCCAAAACTGTATTTTTACTATTCACTGAAAAACTAAATATTTTAGAAAATTCACATAAATTCACCCTAAACTAGTTACGAGATGATAATTTCAAAACTGATGTTTATTTTATAATAATAAATTTCTAAATGTAATAATTTTAACTTTTAAATATAAAAATCCTTATTTATTAAAAATAATATCAGGTTGAAAATATATAGTAAAATTGACAATTGAAAATAATAAAATTATTTTGTCATTTATACATAAATACAAGTTTTTATCATACTATTTAATTAAAATAAGTATTATTCCTAATAACTTATTTTATTAAAAAAATATATATCTTTTTTGAAAATTAAAATTTGTGTCTTGAAAAGTAATTTATCAAATTCGTCATATATTTTATTAAGAAAAAATATTCTAAAAACAGAAATGATGGATCAACAATTTTATTTTTACAAAACAATTAAACTTCAAGTAACTAAGGCATGTAGGAATAAACACGTATTCTACCCACATATATCCTAAGAGTAAGGTGTGTTACAGTAGAAGTTTTGTGGGGTGTCTTATCTAACATCAACTGAGTGGAAATCTCCACTAACATGAACTTATACCATAGGCCATTTCATTAAAGCATCATTTATTAAAGCTCATCTTGAAATTAGTCAATCGAGAACCCCAGTGATGACACCTCCCTCCTAGTTTCCAAAAAATGGGCTTTAAATGTAATGGATCTACTTTTTGAGTCCATCAATTCTTCTTTCTATATGAATTATATTTTTTCAAATTTTACTTTTAAACACTAATTATAACCTTAAAATTATTGTCCTAAGTATATTTCCCAACGGTCATAATTGACCAATGGTCATATAACTATTGAGTCTAGATGGTCATATTTCCCTTAATATTCACTTCATTATTATATAGATATGTTTTTTGTGTATAATTTAATATAACACATAGTTTTAGGAAGAAAAATTTCATTTAAAAATTTGGGGTTGTTATATTATTCCCCCCTTAAGAAATTTTGTTCCATAAATTTCAACTTTATCTCCCTATTGAGAAAATGTGTGGATACTTCTGTCTCATTGTCTCCTCTGGTTCCCAAATTTATTATTCATATTTATGGTTTGTCTACACCACTTTGATGAATTGGTTAGTCTTGTTGCATAGAACCTTGTATCTATGGTATAAGATCTCCACTAGATGCTCCTCATAAGAGAGGTCATGTTCCATTTTTTTCCACATCTGGATTTAGTACATGTGAATTGTTGGGTATGTACTTAATCAAGAGAGATATGTGGAATAAATCATAAACATGACCTAAATTTGGTGGAATTTCTGGTTGAAAGGATACTTATCTTATGCGATCAAGGATTTCATAATGTCAAATGTACCTAGGGCTAAGCTTACCATTCTTCACAAACTACATGACTCTCTTCAATGGTGACATTCAATGGAAAACATTGTCATCAACATCAAACACCAAGTCCATTTGATGGTTTTTGACTTAGCTCTTCTGTTGAATCTGATAAACCTTAATTTATTGTTGGATGGCATAACCTTTTTTGTAATCTCTTGCACAAGATTGGGCCCAATCATATTCCTATCACAAAAAAAAATCAAAACATTTAAGAGTTCTACAATACTTCCAATATAGAGCTTCATAGGGTTCTATTTGAATACTCAAGTGGAAACTGTTGTTGTAAGAGAAATATACTAGTGGTAGGTGTTAATCTCATCCACATTTATATTCCATTGATCATGTTCTTAGTATGTCCTCAAGTGTTTGAATAGTTTTTTATGATTGGCCATCATTTTGGGGGTGATAGGTTGTACTAAAATTCAATTCAGTATTCATAGCATGTTGGAGACTCTCCAAAATTTAGATGTGATCCTTGGATCATAATCTGAAATCATAGAAAGGTTCACCCCATGCAACCTTACCAATTTACTTAAATCTTGTCAAGTTGGTCAAGAGATAAATCTTCCCAAATAGTGATGAAATGGGATTTCTTGGTGAGTTAGTCCACTAAAACCCATATCACATAGTTTCCTTTAGAAGTTTTTGGGAGACCGGTGAAAAATTACATCATGATATTATCCCAATTTCATGTTGGTATAGGTAGTGGTTGAAATACCCCTTTAGGAAGTTGTCACCCCACCTTCACCTACTGACATACAAAGTACCTTGCATTGTAGTTGGAAATCTCCCTTTTAATGATATCTTACCAATAATTATCATGAAGTTCCCTATACATTTTCGTACTTCCAGGATGTATAGAGAATGTATAGATATGAGATAAATCCATCATCTCCTTCTTTATTTCTAGAATATATGGGAATCATATCCTTGTACATAATTTTAGTTCACCCTCTTGATCAATATTGAACTCAGGAAACTTCATATTCTTCATAGCCTCTATATTATTTTGTAAAAAATGATATTTTCTTTGATATTTCTTGATCTTATATAGTATTTATGGTTGATAAATAATTTTGGGATAGGTTTGATCATGTCCCTTTACTTAGGATTCCAATTTCAAGTTTTAATAGGTCATTAATCAAAGGATATCCTTGAATCCTCATCATTTTTTATACAATAGCGTTTTTCCTACTTAATGCACCAACGAATTTTTTTTCTATTTTGGGGTGATAATGAATTAAATAATCACAGTATTTAATAAGTTAAAACTATATCCTATTTCTCATGTTCAATTCATTTTCCATAGAAGTATACTTCAAAATTTGGTGATCTGTGTATGTATCACATTTCTCCCTATAAAGATAGTTCCTCCATATATTCAGGGAAAAAATAATCACAGATCACTTGAGGTCCCGCGTTGGATAATTATTCTCATGAGGATATATTTATCGAGATTAATTAGCAATCACCATGTAATGTTTCATGAGTACACCCCCAATACCTTTCAAATACACATCACTAAAAATAAAAAATCTTTCTCTAATAGAGGGTACAATTAACATAGATTCACTAATCACTTCTTTAGTTCTTGGAAACATTATTCACTTTCTATAGTCGAGATGAACTTAGTAACTTTTTTATTAACATGGTTAGTGGATTAGAGGGTCGTGAATTTTTTTTCTCAACCCTCATATAATATCCTGCTAATCCAATGAAACAAAGAATCTTAATTACTATTGTAGGATGAGGTCACTCCTCCACAACATTTTTCTTGACAATGTCAACTAATATTCCTTCAGTGGTTATAATGTTTCCCAAAAAAGAACTTTTTGTAACCAAAATTCAAATTTATATATTTTCTAAATAGACTCTCCTTCCTTGTAGTTTTTAATATTACCCTTAGATGATCGTCATGCTCCTTTCAACTTTTAGAATATTTCAGAATATCATAAATAATAAAGTTATCCAGGTAGTCCTTAAACACTATATTAATAAAATCTATAAATATAGATGGAGGATTAGTCAATAACAAGGGAATAACAATGAACTCATAATTCCCATATCTAGATTATAAGATAGTCTTTTTAATAACCTCTTTCTTCACCCTCAATTTATGCTAACCATATTGAAGATCAACCTTGGAGAATAATTGATCCCCATGAAGCTGGTAAAATAAATCATCAATCCTTGGGAGAGGGTAATTTTTCTCCACTGTGATCCTACTATGTTCTCTATAATCAATGCATTACTACATTGATCCATCCTTTGTCAAAAATATAACAGATGCTCCCCAAGGAGAAACACTTGGTCAGATAAAAACCTTCTTCAAAAGATCTCAATTTTGTTTCTTTAAGTCCACCATCTCAACATTTTTCATTTAATATAGGGTCTCTGATTTTGATATAGATCCAGGTATTAGTTTAATGGATAAATATTCCTCTCTTTTTGGGATAGTTCTAGGTAACTCATTTAGAAACACATCAATGTATTCCTGAATAATGGTAAATTTTTCTATTCTTATACTTTCATTTCCTTCATCCTTATCACTGATTATATTTAAAAAAATTCTACATGAGGTGTATATTAAAAAAGCTGAGGTCTTGATATCTCTCCTTTGAAACAAAACTGTAGGTTTTCCAGTCAATGCAACTGATATTTCCTTACATATTTAGTTGATCTTAGCATTATAATTTGAGAGTCAGTTTATCCTTGGTATAATGTCAAATTCCAACAAGGGAATGACTACAATATTTTTAATGAGATTGTTCTTTCCAAAGTCAATATTAGATTTACTATAAAATTTTAATGCTTGGATAATGCCTCTAAGAGTCTTGAATGATAACCCGGCTTCTAGATGTTTTGGTATTGATTCTATATTCCTTACAAACTTGGAGGAAATAAAGTAAAGTGTATAACTAGAACATAGAAAAGTACTTACTAGTTATGAGAGAACAATTAGAGTTCCTTCCACCACATCATTTGGAGCTTCCACTTCAGCTATCTTCATAGAAAAATCACAACCTTTCTCTCTTAGACAATGCTGAATTTGATGGTGATTCCCCTCCTTTACCTTATGATTTGAACAATGATTGGAAAAGTACCCAAGCTATCCACACTTATAGCATTTGACTTTAATATGGTCCTTCACCATCTTCCCTTTTTTCATTATTATTGAAAATTTTAGGCTTCACCTCATTATGATGATTCTGAGCTATATATTCATCGCTTCCACACTTATAACATTTTCTAATCCCAAGCAAGTAGTTACCTGAATACTTCTTCAAATATTTGTTACATGTGGTAAGATTCACTTGTTTTCTTCATCTTCCACAATTAAAGGTCCTCCATAATTTTGGATCCAAATATCTATTCATTTCATTAGTTTTATCTAACTATTTCATCTCTCTGAACTCTAGTTCAACCTTTATAAAACTTTATACTATCTCCTCACAGTTTTAATAGTCTTGATTGGATTTATTCCCACATATATGGTATCTTCATATATTGAATAGTCTATCAACCTTTCCATTAGGATCTGTAACAAAGATAGAGGTGTAATGAGAAACTCTTGTAAATTTCATCTCATGACTTTATAATGGTTCATTTTCATTTTGATTCAGCTCAATGAAATTCATCTCTATTTTTGTTCACATCAAATGGGGGAAATATTGATTGAAAAAAGATCCCATGAACTCTTTTTAATCCATATAATCAATATCCCTTTATTGGATTCATGTTTTAATCAGTTTCCACCACTGATCAGCTTCTCCTTCAAAAGTGATACACAACCATAGTCAATTTATCTTATTCCAAAAAATGGAATATAGAAAATATGTTTTCAATAGAGCTTATTCATTATTAAGTAATAAATGGGTTAATAGATCCACTAAAATAAGGTGGTCATTGACGCATAAAGGACTCAATAGAAATTTGTTACATTTGAGGTGAATCTAGTATTTTAGATTGATTCAAGATATTGTTCATAACTTGTCTTAGTTGATTCATCATTCTCATGAAGTTTTTCATTTCTGATTCCATCAAAGGGTCATCAAATCATGGTCCATTATGCGCACCATTTACACAATTCCTCTTATTTCCTACCATTTTATAAAAGGAGAAATCCTTAGTGAGAAACTTGTTTCTTTTAAGAATATTATAATTGTAAATTAATTTTATGTCTCAAAACATCATGTTTAAATATGTTATTATTTAACAACAATTAAATTTCCTATATATCATTCATAATAGTTCATAAAAATCTTGTGATTAACTAAGCATATCCCCCCAATGATTTTAAAACTAGAAGTGAAACAAGTCTTGTTGTCATGCACCAAATCTCATTTGAGTCTAGATAAAAGTGGTGTTTTAGGTTTTTTCACATAGATACATCTATTCTAAAGCCACTTCCATTTGTTCATATCCAGATAGGGGTTTCCTTTATCTGAAATCACATAATATTACACAAAAATACAAGGATGTTTTTATATATTTAAACAGTTTTATAGGGTTCTTCATAAAGTTTTAAAATCTTAATTTCAACAAATAACTCAACCTTTCTCTAATACTAACTATGGAATCACTTCTTTTTATTACAAAAACATGTCATTACATGTTACAAAAAAATGATCTTTTGACATTTATTTTCATGGAAATTAGGGAAGACAATACATGAAAACTTAAAACATTATTAGAGAAAACAATAAATTATTCTTCATAGGTTCATCCTAAGTAATTTTACTACATCTCATAACCTAGGGACACACATCAAAGGAAAGGGTGATTGTATGTCTTGATAAATGAAATGAATTGAAATAGTTTACATGTGATCTTGAGTAATATCACTAAGAACGTGAGGAAAATAATTATGACATGATAAAGAGAACATGAGGAGTAAAATAATAAAAATAAAATGAATCATAAATTGGATATTTGGATAAAAAAAATTTCATAAATTCATAAGAATATGACCAAATTTATTCACCAAGGTTTCATAAATTAAAATTACCAAATTTATTCACCAACGAGTCGCAAAACATGTCATCTTTGGATATTAAATTATTTGACCAATGCGTTAGAGAATTATCGGGTATCACCATTAATATGTATTAATTTCATGTGATACAGAAATATCATAATCAAACATTTCATAAATACCCCATGTAGAATAAAATAAATTGGTTTCATATCAAAATCATGGTGTTTCCAAAAGTGCTTAAAAACATGATCATTATGACATTTTCATCCCATGGAAAAGGAATGTGGGATTAATGTATGTTAATACCATAATGAAATATATAATTTTTATATATAATTGAATAACCTTGGAAAATAATTATACTTGGACATTCAAAAAAATAAAATAAAAGATAATTACTTCAGGAGAAGAGGGAAATTTTGAGGAGTAAAATCCGCAGCACAACGTTTATAAAATGTGGTTTTGAAAAATAAGTTAAAAATAGAGTGTATTAGGGTATCCCATTCAATAAAAACGAAGTAATTGTATTAATAAAAGGGTAATAAATATATTAATCATAACATTTAGAATACATATATGAAAAGAGTTTCTTGAATCGAAGAGAAAAGAAGGGTAACTCTTTTACCAGGAAAAGTAACTCCTAAAACATGATTATAAGGGAATTGGGGGCTTGAGAAAACCTTGGGGGACTCTGTGGGAGAAACATTTCTAGATAATCATGTATAATGTATTTTTAGTGAAGGTAAATGGATAAATTGTTGGGTATTTATAGCAAAAGTCAAGGATTATTTTAATAATTCCCAAATATAGTCCTTAGAAATCTAAGTTGTGGAAAATTAAATACCATAGTCTTCCCCGTGGTTTTTTAAATTTGGGACTTATTTTATATTATATTAATCCACAATATTCTATCATCATTTCATATTACTTCTTTTTTCATAGAAAATTAATGTTTCTACAAAAATAATGTTTTTAATGTTAAAGTTTTTCATTTTAGACTTTGGTAAGTAAATTATAGTTTTCGAAACTAATTAAAATATATTAAAAAAAATAATTTAATAAAATAAAATATTTTAGGATTTTTACTGTATTGAATTAATTACTACATCAATATTACATAATTATGAAGTTATTAAGAATAATGAAAACCCAAAACTGTATTTTTAGTATTCATGGAAAAAAATTATTTTATAAACATATCATAAATTCACCCTAACCTAATTCTAACATGCTGACTTCAAAAATGATGTTTATTTTATCATAATAAATCTATAAATATAATAATATTAACTTTTAAATATAAATACCCATATTTATTAAAAATAATAGTGGGTTAAAAATGCATAGTAAAATTTATGACACTTAAAAATAATAAAATCATTTTGTCATTTATATTTAAAGAAAATAATTTTTATCATACTATTTGATTAAAATAAGTGTTATTCATAATACCTTATTTTATTTTAGAAAATTATATTTTTTTTGATAAGTACATTTTCTGTCTGAAAATCATTTTATCATATTTTTCATATATTTTATCAAGAAAAAATATTCGTAAAATATAAATGATGGGAAAACATTTTTATTTTTAGAAAGGAATTAAAATTTAAGTAACCAAAGCTACGACACATAACCCCTAATTACACCCATGTACACCTTAGGAGTAATTTTTGGGATGGTGGTGGTTTCTTCGGGTGCCTCAACTACCATCGATTGAGTGGTAATATCCACTATCTTGAACATATCCCATGGGAAATTTTGTTCAATATTTAGTTGTTGAAGATCAACTTGGTCTTATTCAATGGTGAAACCCGGTGATGATACGTAACCCCCCCCCCCAAATTTTGACATATGAGCTTCAAATGGAATTACTCTACTAGATGAGTCCATCAACTCTTCTTTCCATATCAATTATCCTTTATCAAATTTCACTTACAAACACCAAGTATAAGGTTGAAATTATTATCAAGAGTATAGTTTTAAATGTTCATATTGACCAATGTTCATATTTACCAATAGTCGTAATGGAGTAAAAGTCATGTAACAGTTATGGATAGATGGTCACATTTACCTTCATATTCACTTAATTATTAAAGAGACATGGTTTTGTTGTGTATAACATAATATAACACGCATTTCAAGAAAAAAATATCATTTGAAAACAATTGGACATTACAAATAAAATCCTCCTCTATTTTTTATGATTTAATTTATATTGTAATTATATATAGGGAATAAAAAATTGAATTTCATTTTAGGATTGAATATTTCACATGTATCATGATTTATTTTAAATTATTAAAGTTTGAATCTAATAAATGAAAATACATGATTTTTTTATCTCTATAATCCATTATACTTTCAAAATTTAGTAGGCTAAGTATAATCTTACTAAGTACATTTAAATATTTCCTTATCTATTATATTGGTGTAATTTTAAATTTAAATAGCATAATTTTCTTATCAACTCAAAGATTCATGGACTTTTCAATGCATAATCATTCATGTTTTAACCAAATCCCAAATCTTTATTATTCCCTAAAAAAATTTCTTAGAAACATATCACCTATGAAAAACATGATAACACTATGCACCCTTTTCAATATGTTTTTAGACATTTTTTTCTCTATCTATAAATTTTTGAGTCCCAACTTATTAGTAATAAGGAAAAGCTGAAAAAAATGAAATGGAAATTTACTTATTTTAATCCTATTATAACCCAAATTAATAACAAGTATTAAAATTTTATATATCATCATATTTGATTACATTTAATGTAATTTTTATTCTATATTTTAATATTTAAATACTAGTTGTAGATATTATTTATATATTTCAAAATAAGTTTTCTAACACCAAATATAAAACATATTGTTCTTGAAAAAAGAATTCAAAAAACTATTTTAAAATAAGAATTAATGTGAATACATTTTAAGATGTTCATAATTATCAATAACTACATAACCTCATTAAAAAAGAGAATAATCAAAAAATATTGTAAAAATATATTACAAATCTAATAATTTGTTTAAAATAAATTAAAAAAACCTCAACCCATTAAAATCTATAAGATATCAAAATATATTAAATAAAAATTTCATATAGAAAAAGTAATTTAGGTAACAAAGAAAACAATTTCATTAATTTATATGGTTTTTTCATAAGACCAACACCCATGAAAAAAATAAGAAATGGACTCACAATGTAGGGAAAAAAGAAATTATAAATAATAATTATGGATCTATGATCCTTTGAAAATTAATAATATTGAATTATAATCCTTTGATAGATCAACACACTGATACAAGAACAAAGAATTAGTATATTAAAAAAGGAAAATTTTAATTGTAAGACTAAACCCTTTAAAAATATCATTCACAACCCCTCATAAGCTATAAAAAACTGCTCACCTCAAAGAGATGATTCACAAAGTCCCATGACTTATAGTTCCATCTTCTTTCTCTTCAATCCTTCTTCTTCTCTTACACTTCCACTAGAAAGATAAAAAAATTGGATAATTCATAAAAACGAATCACTATGTTGAATCTCACTAAATGATGGTCACCATACAAAGAAACCAAGATTAAAAAGCGTAAATGATCTTTGATTCATTTAAAAAAAATTCAACCATTTTTCATACCCAAATAAATTTATATGTAAGTTTAAATAAAAAAACAATTAAATTTTTAAATAACAACATCTATATTATATAAACCAATTATCATAAAGAAAGTAATTAAATAGATGTTTTTATCCACAAAAAATAATTTATATATATATATATGGTTAAAATTAGTGAATTAAATAATTTAATAACTTGAATTATATGATTATAAAAATTGAATTACACGTAATATTACATGATTTAATAGGATAAATATATATATATATATTAAATATTTAAATTTTATAGTATATTAGGTAAAAAATATTAGGGTATATATATTTTTTAAATTAATGATTGAGATTTTTATATTTTATCTTTTATCATTATTTATATAATAGAATGTTTGAGAATCTATTTTTTAATGGTTGGGATGAAAATAAATAACTTTTAAATCATCAATGATCATCACATTCTCTTTTCCTCTAATCCTCTAAATCAAGGGGGTAATTATAGAACAATATGATAATAAATTATTTTCTTAAAATTATATATGATAAAAAAAGGAAAATTAAATTGAATAAAAATAATAATAATAGTTTTAGAAATTATAAATAAAAATAGTTTATTTTATTTATTTACTAAAAAATAATATGATAATGTCTTTTTTGCATACAGAAACATTTAAATAAATGAAAATTAAATTATGTTCCATTTTATATCATTTTGACTGATTATTAAACTTTTAAATAAAATAATATTTAATTATGTAACATCTTATATGGTTTCATTACATGAAATTTCATTAATAATAATTTCATTAAATTTTTTAAAAATTCAAAAGAAACTAAGGTTTTCACTCTAACATCCCCAAAAAAATCATAATACTTATCTCCCTTATATTTGTTATAAATATATATTCTTTTATTTTCTTTCCTTTTGAAATTAATTTCGGATATGTATCTAATATTCATGAATATTTCGAATGTCTCAAAATATATAGGAATATTTCAAATAATTTTTTTCGAATTAATTTATTATTTTATTTATAAATAAATAAAATAATGATATAATTAAAATATAATCACATAATTCGGACAATATTATATAAAATCAGAATAATATTTTAATTATTAAGATTATTATCAATAAAAATGTGCATTTAAGTTTAATGGTTTTATATGATTAATTGATACTATAGTGTAGGTTCCAGACATTGTGGATGCATTGGATGGAGCATTCCCAACTCCGATTTTTTTCATAATCAATGAATAATTTGATATTTACACTACAATAAATATCATGGTCAATAGAATTGAATCAAATATTATACATAATATAAAAATGTTGGAACCAAAGCCTGTGATCATTACATATTATTTATAATTAATTTAAGTAATTAAAGAATTACATTGCAAGGAATTATTTCTTTATTTATGGATCTAACAACGTCTCAACATCATATCATCATTGTACTATAAGAATAATGAATAGTTTCTCTCTATCAGTGATCCACATGTTTTTTATGATCCTCTAAATGACATCTTTGATATCTATGGGTGCTAGCATGATAGATCTGGATGCTTGTTTCATTCTCATTCAATTGCTTTGAGAATCGATTTAAGGTAAGGTTTTATTCTATTTCTCTAGACTATAGAGTGGAGGTGGATATGGATCACCCTCCGTTATTGAGAGGGTTCCCGGAGAATTATCTCTCTAAATATTTGAGAGTATTCTCTCCCGATCTCATTGTACACAACAAAAAATGAATTGGATCTATTGAGAAAATAATATAATTGGGTTTATATGTCACTGGGGATATAATATAATAATTTTACATGCACCCTTATTATTTCTATAATCCATGTCTAACCCCATTTCTATATTATTATTATTATTTTTATTTTTATTTATGAACATACACCAAAATAATGGATTAAATTAAAATATATTTATTTAAATAATATTCAGAATATATTATTTCATAAAGGACCATTAATCTTGGTTATCCATTCTTCTAAAATATTTATTGGGCCATGAATAATGACTATTTATTTAATGAATAAATATCACTACATCATTCTTCAATAAATGGATAAATATTATATTCACTAAATATCAAATAAATATCCATTAACTATTCTTCTCTCAAAATATTCTCTCAAATAACTTGTGAATGAATATATGCGAGCAATAAAACATGAAAAATTATTAAACAATATCTGGGAATAATAATTATTCAACTTTTTCAATAATAATATTATTTAACTCAGATTCTTGATACAATTAGTGTATGAGCATTTAAGCCTATTTTTTTGTGGTATTAGGTGAAGTTTCCCAAAGTCCAGTGTTAGCTTCTAGAAACACACCAGGGAACCCATATAAAAATAAGTTAATGCTTCAACGATATAATACCCCATGTGGAATTTTTTTAATATGATCCATTTATAATGATATCTCTAATCAAGCAGGTTGCATACCGGTTCCATCAACCTATATGATCTATATATATTTATTTGAATTTTGGAAAATGAACTTTCCTATAGAAAACCATGGACATGTATTTATTTAGGATATTATTTTCCATTAAAGGTCCTGATATATCAACAATTGTTAAAGAAAGGAAGGGGAATATCCTTTCTCGCATTATTAATTAATGAAATATTACTTATGATGCACGCAATATATCCTAACTCAACATGAAAATATGTCGTCATAATTTTCATAAATACATCAAAGTACATAACTTATAATACTCACTAATCATAGTCTTAAAGTATAATGATCAATACACACATCCATATATAGGAACATCCAATGACACATATGGATGTTGATTTCTGACTACAGAGTATCGTTCTCATAATTTCATACACTAAAATTCCTATATAGTACATGTGTTTTAGGTACTACTTATTCCATGGGAAACTATGGAATCTATTCATATACCAACTCTTATGTTTCTTCAGCATCAAATTCATCAAATTAAATCTTTCTCCCTCTATCCCTTTTGATGTTGTTCTCCCTCTCAAGAAATATGGCTTGTCTAGTTACATTCACTTTCTTATTATAGGTATTTTATAGGTATTATCCCTTTGTTTCCAAAGGATACCTTATAAAGATACACTTTGTGCTTTAGGTTGCTTATTTTTTTCCTGATAAATACTTAATAAATACCACACAACACCATACATATGTATGTGATAGAAAAAGTTTCTTTCCACTCCATAACTCGAAGGGATTTCTATTTTCTACATTAGTTGGAAATTTGTTTAATATATGACATAGTTTTTCATTCATATACCCAAATGGATAATAAAATATTTTCATGACTCATCATTGACCTTACCATGTCTAGAAAGGTACATTCCCTTCTTTCACAAACACCTTTCCACTGTGGTGTGTAAGGTGGAGTGATTAGAGATAGAATCTAAAACTCTTTTAGAATGTTGATAAACTTTTGGTTATGATATTCACTACCTTAATACAGTAAAAACATATTTATCTTCATCCAAGTTGATTTTATACTGCATTATTTAATTCTTTGAATTTCAAAAAGGAATCGGACGTATACCTCATCATGTACACATATCCATATCTACTCAAGTAATCAGAAAAAAATTATAAAGTAATAATACCCACCTCTAGCTTTTGTTTGAAATGGTCCACACACATCAATGTGTCCCAATATTAAAATATTTATATCCCTTTCATCATGTTTACTGAATGGTGTTTTGGTAATTTTTTCTTGTAAACAATCATGACATCTTCTATTTGATTTTTGCTCAAAAGAGACTAAATAACCATCTTGATATAGCCTTTTCAAACGCTTTTCATTTACATGAAAAATATATTAATTTTATATTTAGGTTTTATATAATTCATGTAAACATGATTAATTGTCTATTTATAATAGTATTATTCATAATTTAATACATAATGACTATTATTTAAATGTTACATTCCATAACATATATTGTCTTCAAAAAATAAACAACTTTTATTTCTAAATTTGAAAATAATACCATCTATATCTAGGTATGATCAAAAAATTATGTTCTCGGTAATAGTTGATACATAATAAAAATATATTAAAACCAATATCATTCTTTTTTTAAATGAATATAGATAGTCACCAATGGATAGAGTAGTTAGCCTCACACCATTGGTATCTGGAAAATCCACCTCTCCTCTAGCAATCATTTAGAATCTACATGGTTCCTATATTTAGACACATATGTGATCAACAAAAGAATTATTTAATACAAAATGTATAAATACTGAATAATTACACTTGATAACGAATGAAACTTTAGCTTCCCCTCTCTTCTTGGTTCAGTTCCTCTTCCAGTGGCCTTACTTTCAACATGAAAAACATATTGATTCCTTTCCCTTGCACTTCCTATAGATCTTCATCTTCATGGAATGATGATGCTCAGGAGTATTATACTTGTTATGATTCATGGGTCCCTTTTCCTTATTCTTACTTTTCTTATTCACCATAAAGACTATGGATTTTTTATTCCCCATGTCCTTGTCCACTTGTAAAATTATAGTAAGAAGTTTAGAAAGACTATTCTCATTATTTATCATGTTATAATTAACAATAGAACCAGACAAATACTTAGATAGTAGGGAAATTATGATATATGTTTTCAAATCATCTTGGAATTTAATCCCTAAGATGTTTAAGTTCCCAATGTTGACAATTAGGTTGACTATATAAGGCCCAAATGGAACTGACTCTCCAAGATTAATTGTAAACGGAGTATTGAAGTTCTCATATATCTCTTATCTTGCTTTATATTGATAAATATCCAAAAGGCTAGACACCATGTTATATGCATATATGTCCTCATATTTCTTTAGAAGATCATTTTTCATAGACTATATTAAGAAAAATTGAACATATGTAGAATCATTAAAATTATTATCATAGAGAGACAACCCTTCCTCAATATCCTATTTACTAGGTGCTTCATGAATAGGTTTTCTAGTACATACAATTTCCTTTCATGGCATAGGATAACATGTAAGTGAATTTTCCTCTCATGAAAATTTTTGTCGATGAGAATGTTTTCCTTCTAATGTATGGATCACAGTAATATGTTTGAAATAATTTTTATTATTGTTTCTAGAAAAAACAATAGTATAATTTCAGTAGTTTATCTGATATAAAGTAGAAAAATTAATAAATATTAAATTTATTAATCTCCCACTATTTTATTTAAACACAATAAACCTAACCATCAGATGTGGAATAAACTATTTCTTGGACACTATATTGGTAATGATATGTATTACCCTTCTCATCACCAGGACTTTTCCTGGTGAAATAATCTAAAGGGTTTTGCATTAGAATTCAAAATTCCAACTGCATTAACCCATAATTCCTTGATCTGTTGAGTGGAATCCCTAATCTTGAAATCCTAAAATTGGATTTCCTCAACCTTTGACACCTACACCAATTACTTCTTTGGTAGTAAACCCTTGATGTGAAAATTTTTAATTCAACCGAAAACTTCATGGTATAGTTCCTTGATAATTTAATGCACCCCAACTTTGTATGGTCATTCACTTTGAACTATGGTTCAGTTTTAACATAAGTCGTGGAAGACTATACTGACTTTATTTATATAATTGATGTATTTTATCTTTATTCATAAATTTCCAATTATTATCTTTATTACATGATTCTTAATATTATGTAGATTTACTTAAGTGATAAACCTTTTCTTAGATAACGTTTACACATAAGATATTTTATTTTAGTTCAATATTGTATTCCACATAATTCATTAATACCTATGATTGGAAAAAAACCATAATGAAATAACCATGGAACTTGACCAGAATAAAATAATAAAGTTGTATGGTTATGAGATTTTACAAATTCATAGTTTATTTAGTGGAAGATAAACTGACTATCAACCTAGTTGAAGAATATCTTTAACCATTTATCATTTGTGTTGCATCTTTCCACCTATCCACCTATGTATCTATCTTGGATTGGTTTCACTTTGGCTCCAAACTTGAACATCTTCCACTAGCTTGGGAGCTCCATCCATTACCTATGCTTTTACTCAAACACAGGCGAGAGGAACCAAAGTATTTGTTAAGGGCTTTATATAAAATAAATCATGGGCACACAGGACCTTAAATAATGAGAGGAGGGATGACACATAGGCCAACGATTTAATTTAGCAATAAATTAAAATAAACCAATCACAAAAAGAATTGTTTTATGCTCATGATCATCCACATAAATGCAATAAATTAATAATTTAATAAATTATAATTCAATTATAATCATCCTTATTTAAGATAAATCATGCTCAAATTAATTAATTGGATTATTTAATTAATCAATTATTTTATCTTAATTATCATCTTAATTTTATTGAAATTCTAATCCATCATAATTTTAAACCAATTAAATAAATTTATTTAAAATTAATTGTGTAAAAAATATACATGGAGATAACATGATGGGTGCCTGTATGAACTGATCAACATGTATTATATTCATATACTATTTAATCATAAGGCATCTAATATACACAACTTATAAAATAATTTCATGGAATGTATTATTAACTTGATGAACACATGGAACATATGGTATTTATGTAGTGTGTAATAGTTTTATGTTTTTATGGTAATAATTGTATTATGATTTATACATGATGTAATGTTCCAAACATTACATAGAAAATTAATTATACATTTAATATATTCATGTATGTGTGTATATGTGTATAACATATCACAGGGAGTGTAATATCATCTTAATGACCACAAGGATCACATGTTGAAAATGATTAATAATTATAATAAATCAATATCTTATTCTATGTAATTTGGTAAAAGTATACATTGTGTATATTCATGCTACATTTTTTTCTGTTAATCTCACTATTTATCCTCAACACATGCCTAGGGATTTGGCATGTAACTGTGTTATGGGAAATAATGAAGTACATGACATGTACATGGGTTGCATAGTTTCTGGCATCAAAGTTACATAGTCAACACCCATGTAGGTCCTATAAGAAGATACACAACTCATCTATGACTACAGAACTAGATATTTTGTACGGAAGTTACACGGTGTGTTCTCTAGCTGACCGTGCACTAAGCAGGCCCCGAAAACACATAGTGTGTAATTAAATACACTGCATGTAATTAATGAAGATGACTCGAATTAATTATTAATTAATTAAAGTTTAATTAAACATGGTTGCATGACATATACCTATGGGATACCTAGCATGTAATCTTGTATTGTCCATCTAGACACATCGGCACCTCTGGATGATATTTTCAAATTTATTTCATTTATAAAATTAATCATTTTGATTATATTTTCTAGAACGAAGAGAAAAATGATCAGATCTCTTAATTCAGATTAAATAATGATTTAACCACAAATGGAAACTAACAACAAATCTGTAAATCAATAAATTGTATTTAAATAATTATAAATCATTATGTGAATCATCTGATACCATTTTTAGGTTCCAGGCACAATAGAAGCACCAAATAGGTAATTTCCAACTCATAGTTTTATTGTTATCGATAATTAAACTAAGATATACACTATGCTAAAGTCATGATCCATAGAATTGATTCAAAGAAATAGATAATATAAAAATTTTGGAACCAAAATGAAAGATCATCACATATTATATTTAATTAATTTGATAAATTAAATAATTTCCCAGAGAGTAATTCGTTCTTCCTTGATGGATTTGAAAAAATATTTATGGTGTACCATCATTGCATTATAGGAATCAAGAATATATTACCTCCAGTGGTGATCCACATGTGTTCCACAAACCTCTAAACGTTTCTATAGGAATCAAAAAATGTTATTACCACATATCCTAACACTTATGTACTTAACCTTTGATTTCCCTGAGAATCACATCAAGGAAGGGATCTCTTCGATCTCTCTAAACATGAGAGCGGTGGTGGAGGTGGATCACTCTCCATTCATAAGAGAATTCTTGTAGAGGGAGTTCTCTAGGGCTTTGAGAGGAGTCTCTTTTAATCTCATTATGCATAACAAAAATGAATTGGCTCTATTGAGAAAATAATATAATTGGGTTTATATACCACTAGGGTTAAAAAATAATAATTACACTTGCTCCCTTATTATTTACATAGTCCCTGTGGAATCCCATGTCTATAATAATAATAATATAATTAATATATCTTGACATACTCTAAATTCATGAATTAAATTAATTATTAATTATTTAAATAATATTCAATATCTATTATTTATCATCAGACCATTAATCTTGGTTCTCCATTCCTTCAATATATTAATCGGGTCTTGAATAATTACTATTTAATTAATAAATAAATATCATGACATTATTCTCCATTAAATAAATAAATATTATATTCAATAAATATCAATTAAATATTTATAAAATATTCTGCTCACAGAATATTCTCTTGAATAATTGGTTATGAAATATATGTGATCATGAGAACATGAATAATTATAAAATTATTTGTGGGAATAATATTTATTCAAATTTTTAAATATTAATATTATAAAATTGATATTATAGATACACTTACTGTGTGACCCTATAGGCCTCTTTCTCAATTGCATTAGGTGAAGTATCCTAAAGTCCAATATTTGCATCTAGAAACATGTCAAGGCACCCATATAGAATGAATTTAATGTTATAATTACATAATACCTCATGCGGATTCTTACTATGCAATATAATCCCTTTATTGTGATATCTCTAGTAAAGGAGGTTGCATTCCAATGCCATAAACTGATATGATCAATATCTCTTTCTTTGAATTCACAGAAATGAACATGCCTAAAGAACACCATGGCCATAGATTAGTTTAGGTTATATCATTTATATCAAAAGGACCGATATATCAACTATCATTAAAGAACTGAAGTGAAAAATAATTTCTTTCATTATTCATTAATGAAAAATTACTTTTGACATACCCAGCATATCCTACCTCACCAAGAACATATTTCTTCATGGTTTTCCTCAATATATAAAAGTAAATGACTTATAATAATCATTAATAATAATCTTAAAGTCTAATGCTAAATAAAATCATCCATAAAAAGTATTATATAATGAAATATATAAATGTGGATTTCCTTATGGTGGGTATGATTCTCATATTTTCCTACATTGTAAATAACCAAGGGTTTACACCATGAGAAGCTACCTCAAAGTTATATAAGTATCCACACCTGATAAACTATATCATTTGGGCCCCTCTAATGATTTCATCTGACTAAAGAACATATATATATATATATAATAATATTATCCAGGAAACTCTAGGTTATTATCATAGAGGAAAAATTCTATGACCTTTCAGTGTAACAACTACTCTTAGTGTAAGAACCCGGTTCTTATCTTGAGGTACGAGTTTCTTCTTTTCTCTTTTCCTTAAGTGTTTTTGAGAAAATAAGGAAAATGGGGAAAATCCTAAATTTTGGAAGTACACGCTGTGTACTTTTCCACAAGCTGTGTACTTTTTTCCGTGTGGGATGAGTACACAGGGAGTGTCGCCATGTCGGTGATGAAGAGTGTAGGAACCGACTACACGCCATGTAGTGGTCCTTTACATACCGTGTAGTCAGTCGACAGGTGAATAGTAAGGCGGTAGCCAGCTGTGAGACATCACATGCCGTGTACTCATGAAGACACGTCGTGTAGTCATGTCACCAGGTGAACAGTGCCACGCTGGCGGGAATCCGCCAAATGAACAGTTTAAAAATGGTAAGTACACGCCGTGTACTTGGAAGTACATGCCGTGTACTTTGTTCTTTCGGCTTAAAACAGGCAGTAGTATCCTCATTTGGCAGAGGAGGCATTTGAGCAGTTTTGGAGCCAAAGGAGGAGGCCGGAGCTTCGGAGATCCGCCAAGCGCACTTCGGGAATCTGTTTCCACCTTGGACGATCTCGTTGGAACCGCACGGGTAAGAGCTTCCTTCTCCTGGTGTGTTTCTTACCAATTCTTCCTCTAACGGGAGTTATTTGGGTTTAAGTGAGAATTATTTTACCTCAGATCTACGGCGTTCTTGGTCATTTCAGAAGGTGTAATTCGCGTATATCATTCGTGGGTGTTTAAGGTAGGTGGCTTGGTGTTTAATTTTTCCAACTATTGTGCATTTTGTGTGTTTTTGAGCTACTAACCCATATTTGGGGTGTTGTGTGGGTGAGGTCGTGGCTATTTTAAATACCTAGAATTGTATAGGTAATTGAAATTGATATTAAAATGTTGTTTGAGATCGATGCTTGGATACAGGTCCACCCTGGGGGTGCGTTCCTCTATTTAGCCGTTTGTCCAGGATTCCCGAGGGTATGCCTTTAAAGTAATGAATGTATAATTACCTTGAGAGGAATTGCTTGTAAATGTTTATTTACATGTTAGGCATGGCCCAGATACTTGCGCCTGAGGGCAGTGTTTTACTTAGCCTGTGGGCGTTGTTTGTTTAGCCTGAGGGTAGTTGTTATCCTATCCTGAGGGAAATTTCTTCCTTGCCTGTGGGTAGTTGATTATGTGCCTGTGGGCGACACTTTTTACGCCTAAGGGCAATATATGTATGCCTGAGGGTAGATTCTTGTGTTGGATGCTCATTACCTGAGGGTAGGAGTTTACGTGTTTGAGGACATTAGCTGTTTATTTAGAATACTCATGGTGGTGATATTTTAAATTAAATGATTAAATGGATATTAAAATGGCAATATAATTGGTTAAGTTAGTTACTTTTAGTACTGCTTTCTTTATTGCATTTTACTACTGCACACTATTGTTGCATGTTTTACACACAGTTAAGCACGGGCATGTGGTGGGTGCCTACTGAGATATATTTCTCACACCCTGTTTGGTTCATGCTTTTCGGCCCAAACAGATTACATTTCTGCAGGTGTGGATAGGGGCAAGAGTCCCTATACAGGTACTTGACTGCTACTGAGGATTAGGGGAGCATGGGATCGGTCTTAGGCTCACGATGCTACTAACTATTTTGTTTTGCTTTGTTGTGCCCTGTATTGTATTGTACAGCTATGTAACATGTTCTGGATGTTTTCTTAGAACTTGAGACATGTTTCATCATATCTATATAATTGTATGGTTATCTTTAGTGCAGGTGATTATTATAAAAGTGTATGGTTTATTACTTCCATTGTTGTTGTATGCTTTTTATTTTATTCTGCTACGCTACACTTTGATAAATGAGGGCATAGTTTCCCCACTATCAGACATGGGCCCTCGCTGCTTGTCGGTAGCCTCTGGCATTTGGGGAAATGCTCTTTAGGTCATGTGGCGAACTGGGTTTGGGGAACACATTGAGTGGCACCTGGGGTCGGGACGTTACAAAGTGGTATCAGAGGCGGTTTCTTTTCTTTGACTTACTATTTGGAGCTGTCGTCAGGGATAGGATGAATGGTAGTTGGTAATAAGTTGTGCCCGGGCGTAGCTAACCCGTGTACAGGGAAAATCCAATTTACCTCATATTTCAATTTTACCGATTTTGCAATTTACAGTTGATTTGATTTCACCGTTGGGTGACGCACTTGTGATTGTGTTGTTTATATTTTATCCATGGGTTCTATTTAGTTGCAACCCGATGAAATGAGGGTTTGACATCTCATGCATTATTTAGGCACATGCTAGAAAATCACATGTCATGCATAGTTTCCATTCCATGTAGGTGCATTAGAAATTGCATGTTGTTGTGATAGTTATTGTGCTAGAGAAGCATGTTGTTGTGATAGCTGCTTGATAAAATACCTGCTATATGATAGGGTATGTTTGTGTGATCTTGTTGAAAGAATGGATGCCAAAATTTGGTTTTTGGGGAGTATGGGCCCCCATTTACCAGAATTTGGTGGATCATTGACTGTTTATTCTGTTATAACATAGATAAGATGCCAAACATTGATTCATGGGGAGTATGGGCCCTCACGGACCGGAATTTGACACTTAGGTGTTGTTTTTCAGTATTTTCTGGGTTCCGGAGAAGTTTCTGAGGCATACTGTCTGGAAACCCAGTATACACGTCGTGTAGTACTTCAGACATGACATGTATGGTCTTCTGTTTGGGAAGAAAAATAAACTTTTTGTGTACACGCCATGTAGTTTCTTCCCGTGTCATAAACCGTGTTGATGGTGATATGGGTAAGGGAAGAACATGGGGAGAACATGTCGTGTAGCTTCTGTACACGCTGTGTAGTAACTTCCCTTGTCACAAACCTTGTGGGTGGCGACCCGAGATAGAGAAAGGCTTGGGTAAAACATGTAGTGTACCTGATTTACACACCGTGTAGTGTTGACCTGGAGTCCAGCCATGTCACTAACAAACACGGGTCGGTGAACACTTTTCTTGAACACACAGTTTCAATGATGGACACGCCTTGTAGTGTGAGCCATGTGTCTGTCCATGTAACTAACAACACGGTTCGGCGAAGCTTGTCTAGTACACGTCGTGTACCTGTGGGACACGCCGTGTAGTCTCATCTGAGGACAGACCGTGTGGACATAGCCATGTGGCTGGGAAACGGGGTAATGTACATGTCGTGTGCGGGTGTAACACACCGTGTAGTGTCAATACGAGTAGTCGGTCGTGTCACAAATAACACGGGAAGTTGGAAAATAACACCATACACGCCATGTAGATATTATACATGCCGTGTAGTTTTGTTTAATGGAAGCCATGTGGCTTAGCCGTGTCGAAGGACCCGGGCAGGGGAAGGGAAGTCAAGTACACGCCATGTAGTAATTGTACACGCCGTATAGTCTTGTTTTCAAAATTTTGAAATTACTTCTTCTTCTTGTTCCCTTTGTGATTTCTTCATTTTCAGTCTCATTAATCTTGAATCTAAGGCGTGTTTTTGAACTTGTAGTGTTATGACGCCTAGACGACTGACCGTTGTTCTCCAAGAGAGCGGCGACGACTATACTCCAGAGATGGTGGGCCATGGGCTACCAGTGGACCCTCTAGTAGAGCCAGAGGCGGCTCTAGCCATTATACCGGACACAGGCATAGAGGCGTAGTTCTATGAAGGCTTTATGCGGTTCATGAAGACCTTTCAGGGAGCACCGTAGGCTGCCACACCTATGGCCGAGCTGACACGTATCTTTCATTAGTAGCATCCACCTAAGTTTATAGGGGATGGTAGACCACAGGCTGCGGAGTCTTGGATGGGGTCGATGTAGACTATTTTTGAGCATCTTGAGACGCCTCCAGGGTGGAGGGTCAATCTCGCGACGTATATTCTACGTGATTCCTACAAGAGGTGGTGGGATGTTACCACCCAGTCAGAGCATCACAGAGACATGGAATGGGAAGATTTTCAGGCAGTCTTCTATGACTTCTTTTTCTCAGAGATGCTGAGGGCAGATAGAGCTCGAGATTTTATGAATGTGTAGCAGGGCTCTATGTCGGTGATGGACTATTCTGCTCATTTTATAGAGCTTCAGCGCTTTGCACCCGTGCTGGTGGTTGATGAGACGTTGAGAGCCAGGCGCTTCAAGGATGGTCTTCGTTATGACATACGAGCACTGGTGAATGTTTTAAGGTTGCCTAATGTACATTCTATTGTGGACCAAGCGCTAATTATAGAGAGGAACCTGCGGGAATCTAGTGGTGTCGGCCAGGGTGGTCCAGTACCAGTTACTGGTACTATTTCTGTGGGCAAGAGGAAGAGACAGATGGACTTCTCTCAGGGTGGTAGTACCAGTCAGAAGAATGCTTCAGGTGGGTAGGTTATGTGCTACTAGTGTGGTAGAGAGGGGCACAAGAGGCCACAGTGTCCACAAGACCCAGTGGAGTGCCGAGATTGTGGCAAGATGGGTCATCTACAGCGCTTTTGTAGGGCATTTCCACCAGTGGCTAGTGAGAGGGGTTCTGTGCAGACTCCGCGTGCGGGAGTAGGACCAGCAGCTTCTTACCAGTCAGGGAACTGGAATACGTTAGGGCGTGCAGGCAGAGATGGTGGTCGTGGTTGTGGTAGCCAGATACCAGGATCTCAGAGGCAGCAGGGTGGGACAGCTCAAGGTAGCCAGACTATGTTGTAGGGCCGCGACACTGGGAACACATATGCAGTGCGACAGACCTAGCAGGAGCAGGATCCCGGACCTTCTACCTTTAGAGGTACTATTCTAGTAGCTTATGTATTATCTTTGGTACTTTTTGATATGGGTGCTACACATAGTTTCATATATGTACTCTTTGGGGAGAGCCTTGGGCTCTGTGTTTCTTCTTCTTCTTCTGTTGTGACGCTAGACACTCCGTTGGGGACTAGAACGCCAGGTGTGCATTAGTGCAAGGAGTTCCCCCTTGAGGTTGGTGGGTGTCACTTCCTTTGGGACCCTTATGTCTTATAGATGACGAGATATGATGTCATTCTCGGGATGGACTGGTTGATTCCCTTCCAAGCCTTTGTAGACTGCTATCGTCATAGGGTGTGTTTCATGTCACCAGAGGGCGGAGAGTTCCTATGCAAGGGAGAATGGGACGTTCAGGCGAGTCGAGATGGACCAGAGCATCATGGTTGAGGTGGTGTGACTGCCCAAATTGTGATCTTATATCTGGATGATTAGGGGGCTTTTCAAACGGATTTCCCTCCAGTGGATGATCGTTTCAGGGATGTCTTCCCAGACAACTTTTCAGGTCTTCGTCCAGAGCGTGAGGTGGATTTCTCTATTGAGCGTGAGCCAGGAGTAGAACCGGTGTCCATTCCCCCTTATATGATGGCCACGCCTGAGTTTCAGGAGCTCAAGAGGCAGTTAGAGGAGTTACAGGAAACGGGTTTTATCTGACCCAGTACTTCTCCGTGGGGTTCTCCGGTCCTTTTTGTGAAGAAGGCGGATGGTACCCTCAGACTCTGTGTGTATTATCGGAAGTTGAACCAATTGACGGTTAAGAACCAATATCCCTTACTGAGGATTGATGATATTTTTGATTAACTTCGTGGAACATGAGTGTTCTCAAAGATTTACTTGAGATCAGGATATCATCAGCTGCACGTGATACCATCGGATATACTGCTTACAGCTTTTTGGAGTAGATATGGTCTATACGAGTACTTGGTTATGCCGTTCAGACTCACAAACGCGCCAGCAGTTTTCATGGATCTGATGAATCGTGTGTTCCATCCTTATCTGGATTCTTTTGTGGTAGTATCCGTGGACGACATCTTAGTGTACTCTCACACTCGACACGACCATGCCACCCACCTTGAGATCGTATTGAGTACATAGAGAGATTATCGGTTGTATGCTAAGCTCGTGAAGTGCCATGTTTAGATGGACCAGATTCACTTCCTGGGTCATATCATCTTAGAGGCAAGAGTTTCAGTAGACCTAGAGAAGGTGAGAGCAGTAGTTTCCTGAGAGCAGCCTAAAAACGTGTTTGAGATACAGAGTTTCTTAGGGCTGGCTGGTTACTACAGACGCTTTATAAAGGACTTCTCCCTCTTAGCAGTGTCGTTGATGGGTTTGACTAAGAAGGGTGTGAAGTTCATTTGGTCGGAAGCTTGAGAGGCATCCTTTCAGGATCTAAAAGGAAGACTGACATCAGCACCAGTCCTGATACTCCCAGAGCAGGGGAAGAGCTATACAGTTTACTGTGATGCGTCAGGTATTGGGCTGGGAGTAGTGTTGATGTAGGGCGATCGAGTTGTTGCGTACGGGTCTCGGTAGTTGAGGCCACATGAGAGGAATTATCCGATACACGATCTCGAGTTGGCTGTAGTTTTGCATGTGTTGCGCTGTTGGAGACATTATCTCTTAGGAGAATGTTTTGTGGTTTTCACTGTCCACAAAAGTCTCAAGTATATTTTTACTCAGCGTGACTTGAATCTGAGGCAGCGAATGTGGGTCGAGTACCTACAGTCCTTCAATTTTGAGCTTTCCAACACACCTAGTAAAGGTAATGTAGTAGCTGATGCACTAAGCAGGAAGACTCAGATACAGGCAGTGCAGGAGGCCAGTGGTGAGTGGAAGCTTATGACTTTGTTCACTCAGATGAATTTGGAGGTTCACGACAGTCAAGGGAAAACTTATCTTTCATATTTAGCTATGACTTCTACCCTCCTGGATAGAGTGAGGATGAGACAGCTCTGTTTCAGAAGGCCTAGTTCTACGGGATTCCGTGGCAAGTGAGGACCCTCCTCCTAGTTGGACGATAGGCGATGATGAGGTTCTGCGTTTCCATGGACACGTGTGGGTTCCAGGGGATATACGTGAGGAGATGATGCAGTAGTTTCATACTTCAGCCCAGGTAGTTCATCCTGGGGTTATCAAGATGTAAAGTGAATTGAAACGTCAGTACTGGTGGCCAGGTATGAAGAGAGATGTAGTTGGTTTTGTTACGAGGTGTTCCACCTGTCAGCATGTGAAGGCGGAGCATCAGAGGCCAGCCAGACTGTTATAGTAGTTACCCATTCCATAGTGGAAATGGGATGATGCCGCGATGGATTTCGTGACGGGATTTCCGAGGTCACCTCGAGGCAATGATGTCGTGTGGGTTGTTGTGGACAGACTCACGAAGGTAGCTCACTTTTTGCTGATCAAGGAGACCTTCAGTGTTGACGAGCTTGGAAAGTTGTATATCTGAGAGATTTTACGTCTTCATGGGGTCCCTCGTTCTATCGTTTCAGATAGGGATTCCCGTTTTATGTCTCTTTTCTGGCAGATTTTTCAGAGGGCACTGTGTACAGAGGTCCTTCTGAGAACATCTTACCACCCTCAGACCGATGGCCAGTAAGATCGTACGATAGAGGTACTTGAGGACATTCTGCGTGCATGCACCCTAGACTTTTGGGGCTCTTGGGAGAAACATATACCCCAAGTCGAGTTTTCCTATAACAACAGTTTTCAGGCAACTATCGAGATGGAACCATACGAGGCTTTATATGATAGGTCATTCCAATCACCCTTGTGCTGGTTAGAGGTAGGTGAGGCAGCTTTACTGGGACCACGTCTCGTGCAGGAGACTTCAGAGTAGGTCCAGTTGATTCAGAAGCAAATGGCTACCGCGCAGTCTCGTCAGAAGTCTTATGATGATCACCGCAGACGACCTTTGGAGTTCGTGGTCGGGGATCTGGTTATCTTGCGTGTTTTTTCGAGGCTAGGACACAGGAGGATCAGGAGATAGGGTAAACCTTCACCGAGGTATATAGGGCCATTCGAGATTCTAGAGAGATTCGGGCTGGTTGCCTACTAGTTGCAGTTACCGCAGCGGTACCGAGCCATGCATGACGTCTTCCATGTATCTCAGTTGTGCCGTTATCATTCAGAACCGTCTCAGATCCTTCATCCTGAGGAGGTTGGGCTTCAGATGGATGTGTCCTTTGAGGAGCATCTGATTTGTATTGTTGACAGGAGCACGAAGGTTCTCTGAGGTCAGTCAGTTCCTCTCGTATGGGTGCTATGGCAGCATGGTTGAGTGTAGGACGAAACCTGGGAGCGGGAGACCGATGTACGTGCTCAGTGGCTGGAGTTGTTCACGGCTATATCTTCACCACCCTTAGAAGGGAAATTCGGGGACGAATTGCTTTAAGGGGGGAAGTTTGTAAGAACCTGGTTCTTATTTTGAGGTACGAGTTTCTTCTTTTCTCTTTTCCTTAAGTGTTTTTGAGAAAATAAGGAAAATGGGGGAAAATCCTAAATTTCGGAAGTACACGACATGTACTTTTCCACACAGTGTGTACTTTTGGCCGTGTGGGATTAGTACACAGGGCGTGTGGACATGTCAGTGATGAAGGGTGTAGGAACCAACTACACACCGTTTAGTGGTCCTTTACACGCCATGTAGTCAGTCAGCAGGTGAATAGTAAGTCGGTGGCCAGCTGTGAGACAACACATGCCATGTACTCATGAAGACACGCCGTGTAGTCATGTCGGCAGGTGAACAATGCCATGTTGGCGGGAATCTGCCAAATGGACAGTTTAAAATGGGAAGTACGCGTCGTGTACTTTGTTTTTTCAGCTTAAAACAGGCAGTAGCCTCCTCATTTGGCTGAGGAGGCATTTGAGCCATTTTTTAGCCAAAGGAGGAGGTTGGAGCTTCAGAGATCCACCAGGCGCATGTCGGGAATCAGTTTCCGCCTCGGAAGATCTCGTTGGAACTACACGAGTAAGAGCTTCCTTATCCTTGTGTGTTTCTTACCAATTATTCCTCTAACGGGAGTTATTTGGGTTTAATACAGAATTATTTTACCTCAGATCTATGGAGTTCTTGGATGTTTCATAAGGCATCGTTCGCGTATATCGTTCTTGAGTGTTTAAGGTAGGTGTCTTGGTGTTTAATTTTCCAACTGTTTTGAGTTTTGTATGTTTTTGAGCTACGAACCCATATTTGGGGTTTCGTGTGGCTGAGGCCGTGACTATTTTAAATACCTAGAATTGTATAGGTAATTGAAAGTGATATTAAAATGCTGTTTGGGATCGCTGCTTGGATCCAGGACCACCTCGGGGGGTGCGTTCCTCTATTTAGCTGTTTGGCCAGGATACCTGTGGGTATTCCTTTAAAGTAATGAATGTAGAATTTCCTTGAAAGGAATTTCTTGTGAATGTTTTTTTACATGTTGGGCATGGCCCAGATACTTGCGCCTGAGGGAAGTGTTTTACTTAGACCGTGGGCGTTGTTTGTTTAGCCTGAGGGCAGTTGTTATCCTAGCCCGAGGGAAATTTCTTCCGTGCCTGTAGGCAGTTCATTCTTTGCCTGTGGGCAACACTTCTTGCGCCCGAGTGCAATATCCGTATGCCTGAGGAAAGATTCTTGTGTTGGATGCTCATTACCTGAGGGTAAGAGTTTACGTGTCTGAGGACATTAGCTGTTTATTTAGAATATTCACTATGGTGATATTTTAAATTAAATGATTAAATAGATATTAAAATGGCAATATAATTGGTTAATTTAGTTACTTTTAGCACAGCTTACTTTATTGCATTTTACTAATTCACACTATTATTTCATGTTTTACACACAGTTAAGCACGAGCCTTTGGTGGGTGCCTACTGAGATATATTTCTCACACCCTGTTTGGGTCATGCTTTTCGGACCAAACAGATTACATTTCTGCAGGTGTGTATAGGGGAAAGAGTCCCTATACAGGTACTTGACTTCTACTGAGGAGTAGGGGAGCATGGGACCAGGCTTAGGCCCGCGATGCTACCAACTATTTTGTTTTTCTTTGTTGTATCCTGTATTGTATTGTACTGTTATGTCACATGCTCTGGCTGATTTCATAGAACTTGGACATGTTGCATCATATCTATATAACTGGGTGGTTATCTTTACTTCAGTTGATTATTATAAAAGTGTATGGTTTATTTCATCCGTTGTTGTTGTATGCTTTTTATTTTATTCCGCTACACTACACTTTGACAAATTAGGGCATAGTTTCCCCACTATCAGAACTGGGCCCTCGCTGCTCGTCGGCAGCCTCTGGCGTTTGGGGAAATGCGCTTGAGGTCATGTGGCGAACCGGGTTTGGGGAACCCATTGAGTGGAACCCAGGGCCGGGACGTTACACTTAGGATATAATCACATTATATTTTATGAAAAATAAAAATCATGATGTGATAATGAATTTATTAAGATTCAAAACAATGAATACGGGTTATCATAAAATATATAGAAGTTTCTTATAGGGCACCAACTCCAACATATAGGGTATGGATTATAAATATAATTATGGAATATGAATATTATATAAGAATTGAGAATTTATTTGAAGGAAAATAAATACATGTATATAATAATTTTTAGAAATTATTTTCATGATTAGTTATGGGATTCTAAAAATAAATAAACCATCAATGTTGATTAACATAATATTATTATTGTAAAATGGTTTTTATTATATATATTTTTGTAGGTAATAAATGTTTAAAAATTAAAATATATATAATATAATATAAATATTATTTTTAGAATATAAAATTGATTGATTATAAATTATAAAATAAATATATAATAATAAAAAATATAAATGTAATCACTCATGGGAAAAGAAATGGTGTTTATTCTAAGTAAATTTTTTCTGTATTTATTAAATGATTTTAATTAAAAGTTATATTTCTAATATTTAGAATTTTAATTTCTTAAAATTGAATTAATTTTTAGAATCAATATTTTAGAATTATATTGGGGTGATTTTTTGATAATTTTATGAGATAATTATTTTTTGATGAGTATTGAAAAATGAAGGTTTTAAACATATCATGAGTTTTTTTACCCCAATATAATGTAAATATCACTAATAATTTTATAAGAAAATAAAAATTTAACCTATTTTTAAAGTGTAAAATAGTTAATTTAAAAAAAACTTATTTTTTACCCCTATAAATGAATTTTCAAATCCAATGTTATATTTTATTCAAATAAAAATAAATTTTTTTCTTTGCTTTAAATCAAATATTTTCATGAATTCAATCATATTTAGTTTGTTTTAATGTAAAATAAAATTATATTTTTTAATCAATAACAAATAAAATTCATAATAATTAACGTTGTTTATAATATTTATTCTAAATAATAAAAAACAATACTTCATGTGATGATTTTTCTTCTCATTTTGTATATAAAAACCCCTCCTCTAACCCTTTCTCCTTACATCCAATTATATTTTATTTTCTAAATATATTAAAAATACATCTATAAACATTCCTATCCACATTACTATAGCCTCGGTGACACGAAATTTCCCTCCCCTGAAGGCTTTATTTGTAGTCCAAAAGAGGCGACTCAAAATGAAAGGCAAGGGTTCCCAAATATCTCTTTAAATTCTTATTTGAGATTATTTTTTCCTTAAAATCATTTTAAAGTATATATATATTTTTTCTATGATTATATTTAAATTTTGTTAGCATAAATTTTCTCCCTTATTGTTTAGAGATTACTCATTCCCTCCTATTAAACCCTTTTCATAACTCATTACTATATTTAAATAACAATTTCTTAATTCTCTAATTTCATTTAATATTTGCGATTCCATTGTTATATGCACCTTTAAAAAATTAATTTACTTTTACTATTTTATGTGTATTGAATTAAAATCCTTTTTATCATTTTTTATTTAATATTATTCATTCCCTCTCATTGGACCCTCATCATAAACCATTACTAAGTTAAAGTATGGATTTCAAAAATACAGTATTTGTATTTTAATTCTACTCTTACCCATTCAATAATATAAGTGATAATTAAAATTATCCTTAAAATTTTATTTTAATTATAATATAATATTTTTTTAAACTCAAAAAAAAATTCCCTTCTTGTAAACATGTTTAAAGAAAAAATCATTCACTCGTTGTGGTTTTATGCTTACGAAGTGGATAATGATATTTTATTTTTCTCTTATAGATTTCATTAATATTCCTGAAATTATATTTAATGATTAAATATAACATCAATAATAAATTAATGCAATATTTTTTTCTATAATGATAAAATAACCATTATATTGATGATATTAAAAGTAAACAGTATTTTAACCATCCAAAATAAGCTTATTATGGGATATTCTAAGAACGGTAACTATATTCTAAAATATTAAACTCCCACACTTAAGTAATGAAATAAAACTTATTGATATATACTTCTAAATCTTATAGACCCATTTTTTAGAAAACTTTGACCATTATCATTATAGTGAAACATATTTGAAACTATGAATGAAACAATATTAAAATGACTAATGAAAGAAAAATTAATCAAGTAAATGAGTAATACTTGATAATAAATCAACTAAAAGGAATAATAATAAAAAAATAAATCTAAAACGTCTTACAATAAGGTAAATTCTTAATAAAATTTTATTATTATATAATTTAGAGGATAAACGAAGTAATCTGGTGCTCGAGGTTAGTATTTCCCTTCTAAATATAACCATTTTTAATAAACTTTTTCTCTATTATCTATCTTCAATTATATGTAATTTATAAAATGGTTTCAAATATATAACATAATTTTTTATTTTTTGGTTTTTAGGTATTATTTGTCTCATTAGTGATATCATATATTAATAGTTATTATATTACATTTTTAAGGGTTTCTCTTACAAATCTCCCTACTTTTTATAAAATATTTCTATGTTGTCTCTCTCAAATTATATATCACTTATGAAAAGGTTTTTAAGGTATAGATTACTATTTTTCAATTTTTTCTATATATTAATGTCTTGTTACCCCTATTATTTATTTATATCTCATATTATTACATTATTAGTAAGGTTTTTCTCTCACTCCTTTTTCTTTTCTTAGGATTATGTTCTCTAACTCTCTTTATTGAATTTAGTTATTTTTATGTCCATTTTCTTTATTTCATGGATATATTATATGTATGTTATAATATTTATATGGTTTATCTATTATTTCCTTATCTATTTACCCTTTAAATTATGTTGTTTGAACACACTATATTTCATAATCTATATTTAATTTTGTTTACCAATAAAGTTATTCCATTTATTTGACTAGGGAAATTTTATAATTTTTATACCTATTATTTCAATATAGATAATTATTAATTACATATGTACAATGATGTATGTTCCCTTAGGTAATATTAAATATTTTATTTTTTATCAATTCCTTTCATATTATGAATTATCTTAACTTATTAAGTGACAGGTGGGTCCTAAAATTATATATCTAATAAGTGTATCAATATCTCTCATATTAAAAACAGGTATTATAAAATAATAGAATCCTTACAATTTATTTATTATTCCTTATCACAAGGCCTTTAATAGAGGGTTATTATTTCTAATGTTATCTATTACATTTTAGGAGGTTTATTATTTTTATCTATGTGATTATTTTATTTTAATTGTTATCTAATCCAATGATGTTTCTATACTCATATTATTCTTTATGCGACATAAACTATTTATTCTTATCATACTATGTATGTCATCCTTAATTCCATGTTATCTTTCATTATAATAAATTACAAAAAATTGAATATTTAATTAATAAAGAATATAATAGGAGGGATAAAAGGGAATAAAATATTTATGAAGGGAGAAATTAAAAGTAACCAAGGGGATTTCATTGTACACAACCCCTTTCTGAGTATTTGAGTTCACCAGTTTATTTTTTTTCTCCAATTTTCCTAGGAAACCAAAGAGAATTATATGTGTTATCTTATGTTAAAAATCGTAAAATAATAAAGTTTTATGTTTTTGTGCTTTAATTTATGTTCCAATGTAATTTAATGATCTCTTATACAAAATTACAAATTCTAGAAACTAATTTATGAATCCCAAATGTTGAAAAAGATTACATAAGTTCCAAAAAACAAATTATGTCTCAATTATTATATCTGAACTAAGAAATGTTTTCACCCTATCAATATATTGAATCACCATCAGAAAACTCTCAACCACTCCCATAGAAAAAGTGAATAAAAAATGGAAAGATAACACTTATCATAGAACGCCATTAATTTACATAGTTAAAAACCCTTCCTATTATAAAGTAAAAACTATGAATTTACTAAAGAGAAGAAAAAAATACCTCACTAATTTAAAAATTTTCAATTGTGAACACTTATTAAGAGAAATGAATCATAATTTATATTCAATCCATAGCATAGTAAAAATAAATAGTAATTTTTTCACCATGTGACTCATTCAAATTAATTTATAAACAATATCTATATCATCCATCATATTATGTCAGTTTCATTATCTTTCAATATTTGAATTTCATTTATCACTAAATCAAATAAACTAATAGGTACCCACTAATAAACTAAATCTACCACACTATTTTGGTGAACAATTCAGTGTTTGGAACTTATTTATTTTCCATCTCAAAATTTCATATATTAAAATATATAATAGCTATTGATACTACATATAGACCCCAAGTATCATTATCACTACCTCCATATGATTTTGTATCTTGATTCAAGATTATCTCATACCAAAATCTCAACACTTATCTAGAAACCAATTTTCACACATCAAATTCTACCAATTTTCACACTTCATAATGTTCCTTACTCGGATTCACCATGAATATCATAACCACTCAAACTACATGTACAATACCATTCCTTGTATAAACCATGGTATACATCAAACATTTCCCAATAGATACAGAAGGGACACAATCCATGTATACACCCACTTTTTCTATTATAGTATTTTTATCCTTGGAAAACCTAAAATTTCATACTAGGGTGGATTATATCATGTTTAGAATCACTCATTTTGAATCTCTCCAACACCTTCTAGAAGTAATATGACTCATAAAATATATTGTATCATGTGAAGGGTGATACACATTGAAATGGGGTGAGTCAGTACATGTGGCATTTTTAAATCCCTTCCACTTGATATTTTAACCTTCCTCTCCCAAGAAACTCAATAATGAGGAAAATAGAATTGAATATTAGGTTTTTTTATTAGTTTAATCTCCATGTATATGAATTTTTGTTCATGTGGTTATTGTTGCATCCACACAGTCCTCTTATTATTATCAAAAGAAACTCAAGAAATGGAATGACCATAAACTCATACAATATATTGGAACCAATGAGTACAAATCTTGAATCAATATAGCACATATGACTCCTTATGAAAAGTTATCATAAATGAGCATAGGTTCCTACACAAAAAAAAAACTTAGATGATGATCTTCCTCTTCCTTGAACAGCTATCTGTAGACACTGATCTCAATTATTCTTTTTTACCTTTGATATAGTGGAATATCAATTTATCTTCTCATCTAGTTACTAATATTTAATTTTATGTTATTTTCATTCACTGAATAAAATATATATTTCATTCCTATATTAATTTATGGAAAGAACACTTTAATTTTGATTTCTTGGTTTAACTTATTTGATTTTATAATCTATCATTAATAGGTTCTTTCAAAACTTCCTTAAAGTTTGGATGGAGACACATTTCTTTCCCAATCATGATATTTAAATTATCGTGGTCTTTATCTAAATTCATAATTTCCATGAAATATATTCCATCTTAGTTTTATTATTATTTCCACAAAAGAAAGGTGATATAGAATATCATTTTATACTGTGTAACTCATCTCAGCACAAGCTCTTTATTCATCTGGTTTAACCAACGTGACCCTATCTTAGATCATGATCATTTGTTTAATCATGATATCTAATCCACGAGGAGAATCACACTTGCATCATATGAGATATTTATTCTTTTATTTCTTTATAATATAAATTATAGCATCTCAATTTTTAAATTAGGATCAACCTTATAACTTTTCTATGTGTTTAAGTCACGTGATCAACTTAAAGTCTTATACTAAAGTTATAAATTAAGTGATAAGTTTTACATCTAGTGAATGTCTTATTATCTACAGTTTTACAATAAATATAATTACTTATTCTCATAAATCTTTCAATTTTCTATAACACCATCAAATTCATATGATCTGATCAAAATATTATAGTGGGGATTAACTACATACAATGAATCCTTACTTGATGAATATTTATGATCCAAGACTTATGTTTGGATCAAAACATTATGCTGAAGATTTTGGATCTGTATATAAATACTTATGATCATTCCTATTTTTATTTTCTCATCCAAAAATCATAGTGGCACTCAAATATTTAGGTAGGAGTGTAAAAGTATAATGTTTAGAGACTTCTCCATTTGTTGACTTTCAACATAAAGTTTTAGACTTTATTTATATGACTTATGGGTGTCTTTTAAGTGAATCCATCCCTTCTTAATCACTTAAATACATCATCTAAGGATTCTTCTTATTATTAATAAATCATATCATGCCTTGCATGAATTCTCTATTGTTTCAAATCGTCTATAGAGTTCAATAATATCCCCCTTTTATTTATTTCCAATGCCAACCTATTATCCCCCTTCTTGATAATAAAACCCTAAAGTGTGACTTTAAGGGATTAACTCAAACTTATAATATAATAGGAATCATGAATCAACCATATCTGAATATACATGATCATGATCATATTAGAAAACAAGTGTTATTAACTCAATCATAAATTTTGTCCATAATATATCTCAACACAACCATAAATATTTTCATTCATACACAACTCATATTTATTAGGTTCTGTCATACACCACCCAAAACACACATAAAATTTCATATATTGGAGAAAACATTCTTACCCCTAGAAAAAACATATCATCATGAATAAGAGTATGAAATCATGTAGAATAAAAATTGAAACAAAACATACCTAAATGAAAAGGGAGTGGCCCACACTCCCATTTTCGTTCTGAGCTTCTCAAATTATTCTGTTGGGAGAGGTTTTTTAATATTATATACCTATTTTTATTTTTACAGCACAAAATTTGATATAAAAATTAATTCTTCAACCTTATCCTACATAATCTCAAAGTTTTTTACTGGATATTCTATACTAGATTCTTGGACCAATTAATGGAACTTTTGTTATAACTACTCACGATCAAAGGATAACTAGATTCAACATTTATGTCTTGTAGTTGTATCTTCATCCATATCATCTATGTCACAGCCAGTGATATACCCACGTACTCAGATTCTATATAGCATAGTGTAATAGTGTTTTCCCTTCTGGAATTCCATGAAATGTGGATTTTTCTAAAAAAATGTTCCACTAGATGTGGATTTTCAATCATCTATTGCCCCTACCCAATTTTCATCAATAAATATTCTCCGATATTACTCACATATCTTCTTATATATCATCTCATTATTTAAATTTTTAAAAAATATCTCAATATCATATTTGTTTCTAATAGATAAGATTCTTTAGTATTTGATTGAAATATGGCACGACATGTGACAGTATAGTCAATATCCAGTCTAGAGGTTGAAAAATAACCTAAGATCCCCATTTAAGCTTATGAACTACATATCATTAACAATTATCCCTTCATCATCCTTTCTCATCTTTTTACCCACATGAATGGGTTTGGACACCCCTCTAGCTTTCTACATTTCAAAATTCATCAAGATCACTTTATCATAATTCTCATGTGAAACAAATTAAATCTACTACTTAAAAAATTTGTAATCTCTTGAAAAACTCATTTATAAAACCATTTACATATCAAATATTTATTTATTTTTCCTTCATAAATCCTCACACAATATTTCCTTGTTTCTAGAAAAAATTATATCATCAACATACACAATGAAAAAAAGTGATGGGTTACCATTCAAAAAAGTTTATCTAACATCCATTTTAAATATCTTCAAGATTCAACAAGATATAATAGAAAGTGATATTTTAATATAATCGTGTATGGTAACTAGGAAAAAATATCATTAAATTAAATCCATTTAATTTTCAAGTATTCCTTTCATAAAAGTATATCTTTGTTTCTATCTTCATCACCATCCTCATCATTCTTATTTCTCTATTTGGCTCTAATCACATTATTTTATATGTGTATAGAAATAACATCCCAAGTTTCATTATTTTTAAACTAGACCAACTCTTACTTCATAAACTGAATCCCATATTTATTCTCTAAATATTCTTCAAATGCCTTGGGTTTAGTGTCTGAAAAAATACTAGTATGAAAGGTTGTCGGGATATTTATTCTTTTTTTCATGCATGGATTCTAGTCCCCAATGATTTTCTCAGCATCAATATATTTTCTTATCCTCTCATTTTTCCTTTAAGCCTTTACTTATCTATATTTATCACTAGAAAATGAAAAACATTCATCCTCTATCTGAATCTAAGGTTTTCTATATTTTTTCAATATGTTCTAAACTGAAAACATAATTATCATCATTCATAAGGACTTTCTACCTCATTTATTATTCATTTTTTTTTAAAATTTCATCAATCTCTATAATACTTTCATATTTCCTATTTCAATACCTATAAGATTTCTCATTTGGTGTGTACCTAATAAATATTTCATCTTCAGACTTATCATCAAAGTTTACTCCACGTCTGTCTTTTTTCTTGATTAGGAAAGGCATTCTAAACACCTAAAATGTTTAACATTTGGGCTCCATTTAAATAACATCTCATAGATAGTAATTTTTAAGTTTGGTGTTAAGAGACATTTATTATAAATTAAACCTATATTTTTTGTTATTTGTAACCTATAATACTTTTAGGTTTCATTTTTTCAGTATAATTCTATCTACATCAACTAGAATTACATTTTTCATTCCATTCACTATATTTTTTTAAGGTTTATATGGAGCATTATATTGATGTAAAATGTCATGCTTCTTATGATACTCTGTGAACTGTTTATTAAAAACTCACTTCCGTTTTTTTTATCTCAATCACATTAATTAAAAGTTAATCTATTTCTTTTGATGTATTCTAAAACTTCCAAATCTATTCAAGGTGTGTGATTTTTGTGACATGAAAATGATTTATATTATCCTTGTGAAATTTTATATGAATGTGAAGAAATATATTTATATATTTGTTTAATTCATATTCATAGTAGAGAATACCTCAAAGTGAATCAATTAAAGATGATTCAAATTATAAATTTTAACTCACATATGTGTCATGGTCACTATTTTTTTTATGTGTGTGTATTTTACAAATAGTGATGTTGTCATCTTTAAGTTAGGGAATATTTATGATATCCTCTTCATGGATCATTTTCTTCTTATTATTTGGGTAAAATTAACCAATAATTCTATTATATAACTCATTTTATAATTTTTACTTAAGTAACATCCTACACTTGCTTCCCCAATTTGAATCAAATTTATTGTGGTTTTAATTCCCCTTATAATCATAACTACATCTTACATTGTTCAGATAATGGATCTATTTTTCCTAAACAATACCTCTTTTACAACATCACACTATTTTGAAAAACTCAACAAGTTTTACTTTATTCCATCAACAAAAAACACGTTGTCTCTAATTATTTAATTTTTCCCAATGTTTTTTCCCAAGACCTTTGATCTTAAGTGAACTATTATTACCAAATTTCACATATCCATCTTCATATTTCTTGGAAATTTTAGGATTTTTAATATTACCAATCATATGAGGAAAACACCTAGTGTCCTTGATCCAGGTATTTTCAAATTTATTATCCATAAATTTAACATCAACCACATTCTCCAATTTCCCAAAAAGGATTTAATTTTGGTTATTATCAAAATAATAACAAATATTCACCTGATCTAGGATAAAAAAACACATGAATCTAGGTGTTCCCTTCTTGATATTATTTTCTACATATTTCTTGTAAGAATTAAAATTTTTTCTCATTTCAAATTTTATTCAAATTACCAATTCATTGGTAGAGTTATCCCTGGTGCTTTCTGTCTCCCCCCATGATTATTTTTATCTTCTCAGTCTAGGAAGATACATATTATACAAGTAGTTCTAAGTATTGTGGACAAAAATTCCAAATAACTAGCTTTATCTATAACATCGTGAGATTTTATGAAATTGTTTTTGTTAAATTAATTAAAATGTATATATCTTGTATTGTATGCATTAATGAGTTTCTTAAAAAGCATATAAGATGCAAGACATCAAGCTTCAACGAACAATGAAATAATATTATTATAACCTAATCATTAAGTAGGAGGGTATGGATAGTATTAACTACTTCATTAATTATACATATAAATTTCCTTCTCAATATAAATTTATGTATAATACTTATTAAGTAATCAATCAGTTTTTAGTAAATTAATTATATTCTTCAGAAAATATGTTTTCTTCAAAATATATTTTTATTGCTTTTTGAAAAAATTATAATTAATTCATAGAGATTTTAGAAATTTTTTTGATAAAATTAACTTCATTTTTGAAATAGTAATTTGGAAATTAACTTATGTTGAAATTTTGTGATTTTTTAGAAAATATTGATTTTATGTGAATAGTGAAAATACCAATTTTTTTTAAATTATCAAATATTTTTAAAACATTAATTAATATAAATGACCCATTATGTTTCAAAGTAACATAAGTATTATATAGTAATATTTACTCTACTTAATTAAATTTTAAACAAATTTAATTTTTATTTTAGTATATGTTTTTGTGTTTAAAAAGATGTTTTTTTTTTCAGAAAAACTGTTTTTTAAAGTGCATAACGTCTCTCCATTTTAATTAATTAAAATAACACCAAATTATAAATTTTTTAAATTAAAATGATATATTATATATCAATAATTTTTAATTTCGATTCATACAATGATTATTATTATGCATAGAGTAAATATAAAATCATCTTGTGCTTGAAAAATACACTTCTCGAAAACCTTCTTTTCCACCATGCCTATAGTTTTCATTTAAATTTAATTTTTTTTATTTTTGAAAATTTATTATAAAAAATAACCTTTATTTTTTAAATCATCATGTTAATATTATATTATGTTTAATTTTCTATAATTTTTTGAAAAGATTAATTTTGTAGAGAATAGTTGAAAATACTGAATTTTAATTGAAACTGCCTTTACATTTAAATTATTTATAAAGTTAAATTATATTTTTAATTATTTTTAGCATAAAATTAGTTAAATTAGATATATATTAATCTAATTTATTTCATTTTAGTCAATCTCATATTGAAACTGAATATAAAAACTATGTAACATTTTGAGCATTTCCTCTTCGAAATCTCATTTTCTCATCACGTCTCTGGGATTAATTTTAAATAGAATTTTAAGAATTTTGTGAATTTAACTTAGAAAAATATATTAAGTATTTAAAATTATAATAATTCAAATTATCTAATAAAATCAACTTATACTTTTACCAAAATAATCATTGAACAACAGTAACAAAAATTTTGTGGTTTGGGTAAAAATGAGATTACTAGGTGGTTTAACAAAAATGATAAGAGTCAAAATGATGTAGAAAATTTTATAAAATATATTTTATGTAAATATTTAGACCATATAGTTTATAATTATCTATAATAATCTTTTTTAGATCCTTTTTTCATGATAAAAACATGGGTTCTCTTTGTTTCAAAAAATTACAAGTGTCTCACTCAGCTCACTTATAAAAGGTCACACCATATCCTCTATTAATCACACTATAAAAATTTTTATTCCAAAAATACCTACCCTAAAAAAATTTCAAAAATAAATCCTCTCATCCTCACATACTTTTTTTTATAAATCCAACCTACGAAGGATTTTCGTGCAACCCTAACGATGTCACCCAAAGAAGAGGTAATGTTCTTCAGCAAGCGTTTTTATTTTATTTCTTCCTCCTAATCCTTCAGTTATTATTACACCACGAATCTGTAATAACCTTAATATATTACATATAATTATATTTTTCTTATGTTAAGTTTATTATAAATAAAAATACCCACTTCCATCAAATGGGTTACGAAATCATCATTCATGTGTACAACAGACTACTGCCTCACAAACTGATGTCATTCGTTTTTCTGTTACCACCTCTCACAGTTGGGTAAGATAATGGATATAAATTATATAAATTATATTTATTAAATAGTTATGCCACTTTAGTTATTATATCATATATACCTTTTTACTTTCCATTCCAAATAGGATACGATAACGTTGCTCATGTGTACACTGGACATCGCTTTGCGATGCAATGTGATCTATTTTCACTAACTCATTACATGGAAGACCATAAGTATAATTTTAATAACTATATATATGATATAAATGATATAATTATGGTATTAATTTCATATTTACAATTAATAAAAGATAATATATCTTTTTATTTCTTACCTTTTCACTCACTAAAATGTGATAACATCGTTTGCATATATGTTGACTACCCCCTTCATGAAGTGATGTGACTCTATCTTTTCATCACGACACCACCTAAGAGATATATATAATAATATTTAAAGAAATAATACATTATTAATTATATTATTATAATTTTGAATATATAAAATATTACTTACATTCTATCCATAATAATTGTTGAAAAATGAAAATGTTACTCTTGTCTATGTACGACCTATCATCTCCATGATCGTAATATACTTTATTTCTAAAAACCATATTTAATGATTAGTATTAAAATTTTAATTGATTTAAATATATTATAATTATTTCATTATTATTATTCTGTGAACTATGGAACCATAATCAAATTAAGATGGCAAAAAATAACAAATCAAAATATACAGAAAAACAAAGCAGTTATTACCCAAAACGTGATTTTAAAAAGGAATTTTTTAATAAAAAGGTAATAAAAAGACATAAGTAAGTTATATATGGTATGATATATATATTTATGGTTTTATAATATATGTATAATAAACAAATATTTATTATACATGAGTCTTTAATGTTTTTTTAAGAAGTAGATACTTACACTCCACCAAAATTGTTATTTAGTGGAGGTTTTGTAGCGATGGTTTAATGAACCATCGATAAAAAAATTAGTATTTCATTGTGTTTTTTTAAAAACCACCACTAAATATTACATTTTTAATTAAAAAAATCTTTTCCTTTCACCCCCCCCCCCTCCTTCTCCCCTGACCCCCCTCTTCTTCCCCTGACTCTCCCAACCCCAAACCATAGCTACCCCCTCCCACCTGCTAATTTTACTCGAGCCCAATCCATCCGAGTTATCACTGGAAGCTCCTGATCCTGAACCCTCTAAGACCTTTTCAGAATCTCCCAAGCCCAAGCCCTCCAATCCCTCATCAGTTGATCCTGAGACCTCGTGTTATGATCCATCAATGACCTTGCTGGTGTTGCCTAAGCTAAATCCCAACAATCCCTCATCGGGCATGCCCTTACTGACTAAGCCATCTCCAACTGAGCCCCAGCCTGAACCCTCAAATCCCAAGCCCCCTAAGTACCTATCTATTCAACTCTTACATTATCTAAATTGCTCTATATTGCTCTACACTACGGTCAAAACCTCTCAATTAAGGTAGATTTACATATGGTTTGATCAATAATAAGAAAATTTAGTTATAATCTTCAATTATAAACCTATGTCATTATTTGTTATGGACGCTTATGTAAAAATTTGGATAATGCTTGTTAAGATATGTATTTTATAATAAACCATGCATTAGTGATAGGAATGAAATACTCTGTAAGCATTATAATTCAGTAAAAAGATTCATTTGTATAGACTATATGTACAGACCATGGTATTTCTATATTTTCACCATCAACATAGGTCTCTACCAAGGGATCATGGGAGTTATTAATTACCATACTAGTTCCCCTTGAATAAATGAGTAGAGTGGATCCTTATAGTAAAACTCTAATTATACTCTATTATAATTTATTTCCTGTTTGTTTGACATGTGTCACCTTTTCTCGTTGGTAGGCTCAAATTCATCAAGTCATATATGAAACAATGATTCCATTTACATAACTATTTATACTATAGGGATGAGTAATTTATTAATTCCATGATGGTTTCATTCATATTTCCCACCATAGCATCCATATATTTCTCTCTTTCCCTTCTTTATATAAATCATATCTGTAGAGGGGGACTCTATATCAAGAACAATGTTTATATTCAATTCCCATAACAATGGGATTCATTTTTATTCCAATATATCACCTCTAATCCAAATATTTAGAATCTATCATTATGTTAGATATCTTCTAAGAGGTGAGATCTACAGTAACTCATGTCAGGTTTTCCCTGTGTTTTTTTGAAGGATGTAACTGCTATGGTCATCTTAGCAATGACACTCCATTTATGTCAGGTTTCCTTTATTCTCAAAATAGGATATTCATTAACTTCATTATCATTCTCCACTTTACCATATTTTACCATTATATGTTTTCCTAATAAGTAATAGTTATGTGTTTTAATTTTTTTAATATTGTGTAGGTGCATTGTGATATATATGGATAAATGTTGGAACACACTACTAAGTAACACACCTCATTATGCTATGGTTTGGAGGAGTTTTTATATTTTTCACTTTAAAATCAATATGTTGATGGGATAATGAGATGTTCATGTCCTAAATTTATATTTAGAATATGGTTGAAGAGATATGAAGTTTATAAACACTAGATATTGAATAAATTCCCTACTCACTATTTCTATTAAATTTGGCATGGAGAATTGAATGTTAATGAAACTTTGATCACTGACGTCAATTGACAGAATGAGCTCCCAACTTCTTCAAAAATGGAAAATAAAAGGAAAAAAATTATTAATGATGAATTCAACTTTGAAATACAACAATATAAACATAAAAACATATCAAAACAACTAGTTGAGGGGTGCTACAAATAGAAATGTGATGATTGATATTTTTGAGAGTATAGGACAACCATTTCAAGATTGTAATATAAAATTAGATCCTCCTCTTGATTATGTGGAGAATAATGTAACAGAAAACTTCATTTAGCAGATAGATATGTTTTATGGTTTATTTGAAGATGAAAATCAAGAATTGTATAGTGGATGTATAAATATTCAAAACATTCTTTTCTACTAAATTTGTACCATATCAAATGCCTATGTTGAATTACAAATAAGGCTATGTCCATGATATCAGAATTATTTCGTGATGCATTTCCTGAAGCCAGGATTTATAAGTCTTTTTATGATATGAAAAAGTTGTTAGCAAGATTAGTATGAATTATAAAAAATACACATGTGTCCCAATGATCGTATGCTTTATTGGGGAGAGGATTAAAGAAAACTGGATTGAAAAAATGATCTTCTTCTATATAGAAATCAATGAGTGATATTGGAAGTCTGAATCAACATTCTACTAGATGAAGAATAATAGGAACACACCTATAAAGTATTTTCATTAATTTCCTTTAAATCCTTGATTGTAAAGATTATTCATGTCATCAAAAACTGTCAAACACATGAAGTGGCATTCTATAGACAATAACAATGATGGGTTAATGGAACATCCAAGATATTCATAGTCATGGAAGAAATTTAATTCATTATAACTAGATTTATCATCTGAACCAAGGAATTTTTTATTTGGATTGGTTTCCAATGGATTCAACCCATTTGGGACATCGAGCACAAGTTATAGCATTTGGCTGCTTGTTTTGATCCCTTACAATATGCCTCTTTGGATGTGTATGAAACAAATGTATTTTATCATTTCGTTGAATATTCCTAGAAAAAAGATGCATGTAAATGATATTTATGTATACTTATAGCCTTTAATTGAAGATTTATAGGATTTATGGAGCAACTATGTTTCGAAAAATGACCCATATTCAAGAAAAATGTTCAAAATGCAAGCTACTCTATTGTAGACCATTAGTGACTTCCTTGGACTTGAGAATTTAGTTGGTTGGAACACGTACATGGGTTTGGATTGTCATATTAATAACATTGATTTTAATCCCAAATTAATACCTCGTAGTATAAAATGGTGGTTCTTGTGTCATCATAGATTTCTCAATGCATCTCATATATTTCGGTTGAACAAGTCAAAATTCAATGGTTCGACTGATCATTGACCACCTCTGCAGTTGTTGAAGGGTTCTAAAATATTGGCCCAACATGGAAATATAGAAATATAATTTTTGAAGGTGTCTCATTTTAATGATAGTGGGAAATGGGATCTAAGTGCATCATCAAGTGAAATTAGAATGAAACAATGGAAGAAAAAAAGTATATTCTTGAAACATTTGGGTTGGGAAGTTAATTTTTTTTGGAATAATTTTGATGTGATGGATATTGAGAACAATGTTTGGGACAATTTGATCTTCAAATTTCTTAATGAGCATAGAAAATCTAAGTATCATCTCAATTCTCAAAAATACTTATAGGTAATGAACATAAAGCATGATCTCTGGCCAGTTGTGAATGGAAAGTATGCTCTGGAATTTTTTGCGTTGAAAAATATGGATAAAGATACATTCCATCAAATTTTAAAACATGTCATGGCATATTATGGGTATTAAAGTAACATCTCAAGTTGTGTTGACTTAAATCATTATAGGTTTCATTGATCAAAAAGTCATGATTCACATATTTTGTTACAGAAGTTTCTACTATTGGAATTGTGTACACTATTACCTGAAAAGGTTACCGATTTTGTACTATAATTTTACACATTCTTCAGATAACTATGTGAGAAAATTCTAAAACCATTTGAGCTTGAAAACATTCATGATATATTTTTATTGTCACTTTATGTAATGGAGATGATCTTTTCTCCATCATTTTTTACTATCATGATACATTTAATTATATATTTGGTTGAGGAAGCTAAATTAGGAGGCCTTGTACATTATTGATAGATGTATCCAATTGAGAGGTAATTCACTTATATGTTTTTAATTTAAGTAAAAAATTATTGTCACATCCTTAAATACACAATTACGTTTTTTTCTTTTATTTCACATATATCTTATGCATTTGAAATCATATGTGAAAAATAAAGCTCAACCCGATGGCTCTATTTCTAATGACTATTTATAAGTGGAGTGTCTTTCCTTTTTTCTAGATACTTTTCTCATTTTGAGACAATATTCAATCGATTTGGACATTTTGATGACACATTGACTCAATATCAACTAAATGGGAAATCAAAAACTTTTCCTACTATTGGTCGATCATTTGGGAGGATCTCATGTGTTACATTGACAGAAATGGAATTATCACAGTCACATAGATATGTACTGCTAAATAATGAAATTGTAGATCCATTTATTGAATAATTGAGGATACAAAAAAGGATATTAATGAGAGGTTGAACATGAAATTATAAAGAAATAACAAAATTTGTCAACAAAGATATTGTATAATGTTTTTCATGATGTCTAAGTTCATAAATATAACAATCAATACAAATATTAGGTTGAAGCATATATTTTGTAAATATAATAATTTATACTACTTATTATAGATCATGAATACTTATACTTGAGATGATCTATTATAATATTTGAAGTTTCTAGCTTGAGGTCCTCTAAAACAGGCGAGAAAGTTCGACACTTACAATGTGAATAGCTTTAAATTTCATACAGATGATCCGGGTGAGGGTTTGAAAACACTGAATAGTGGTATATTTACGTTTTCCAAAGTTGGATACTATAAAAATTTGATTAATATTATTGAATTAAACTACCATAGGCATTTTTCGTTTGTTTTATTCAAATGTAATTATGTATATTTTATTAGGGGTGTTAAAAGAGATTCCTTGCAATTTACTTTTGTGAACATCTCTTACTTAATGGATATTAGTGACCATGAATTACATGATCCATATATTTTATCATCATTAGAAAAAATGTTATATTATGTGGAAGATGTTTCGAATGAAGGGTTTATTTTAGTTACTCATGAAAAAAATGAGACTTGTATCATATGGGTGATGAAGTGGAAGATTTGACCTATGACATTGAATCCCATAAACAGCAAGATGTGAACTTATTTTTCTATCATCATATTGAAAATATTAGTCTTCCAAGGGTAGATTAAGTAGATGAAGTAATTATAGGGTAGGAAAATGAAATAATTTAAGGATAAAATGATTGTATTTTCAGTCATTCATTCATGTATCAACAACTTATATCATTTTTAAAGTCATTCATTATCATCATTATGTAAAAAAATTTGTCAGTATTGTGCATCTGTTATCATTTATATTTTTTTATGGTTGTGTTTTTTGAAATATATGTTCTGAAGTTAATTTTATTTTATTAAATGATAGGAATGATAAGGTTAAATCGTTATATTGATACCATTCAACCCTCGGTAGTGAGGCAGGATGCCCCTCCGGGTTCTTCCTGGGGATATTGGAGGGTGGCTGTTATAGGTACAAATTTAAATATGAATAATTCTATTGTAGTTTTTTTTAAACTACTAACTTTTTTTCATCAAATATCGAAACAATGTTACTACAAAGAAAATTTTGAAAAGTTCATATGTCTAGAATCTGAATGGACAAAATATAGTTGACCCATTTGATAGTTATGGGGTCCCTACGGATGATGACACGTGATTTTTTTTCAGATTCTAGATCATCTGGTGGTGGAACCGGTTACCCTTTCAATTACATATGATAATTGGAGACATATTACATCATCTTAAAAAAATGACGTTTTTGATTCACATATAAAGATAATTCTAATACATTTTGGTGTAATTTAATTCCATTGGGTTATTAAATTCTAATATTTTTAAAACAAATCTCTATGTATAGATGTTTTTTCCACTTTATTTTTTCTGATGTTATATCATGAAAGTAGACATTGAAATTGTTGGTTAACTTATATCAAAAGATGATAGAATTTTCCCCAGTTATAATGCATCAATGGCTGGCGGTGAGCAGGTAAATCAGACTACTTCAAAATAATTTAGTTCGCAAACATTTATTAGTTTTATGTTTAAATATAAATATTCAACAATGATTAATTTTCAATATAATTGTATTATAGGTTTCGGTAGTAGGAAGTAGAGATGGAGATGGAGACAGATATGGAGATGGGGAGGGTGACGAGCTGAGTTCAGCTAGTAGTGATTAGAAGTCTTTTTGATATTTTTGACTAATTTGGAATGAGAGGGTTAATGTATTATTTGTGACATATACTTGAAAAAATTTATTATTGGATGTGAACTAATATTTTTTTTGATTTAATATCCATTTTATAAGTGTGATTTTTTTTTTCTGATAGGGATTTTGTGTGCTAATGATAGGCGATACAGTAAGATTGAAATTGTTTTTTTTTCAGGGTAGTTCTGGGGCTCCAGAATATATAGTTGTAATTTTTTTGTAAATCAACATTTAAAGGTGGTTTACACTGCCCCGAAATATGATATATTTCTATTCATGGTAGTTATAATCGTCGTTGTAAGAGGTATTTTTTGCGGTGGTTAAAACTACCACTAAATATGATTTACTATTATTTAGCGGTGGTTGAAATCATTTTAGTGGAATTTGGGGGGTATTTTCAATTTAGAAGTGGTTATAACCACCTTTAAATCCCTATTTTTTTATCCCACATAAAACCATCAGGAAAAAAAAAATTTCCTCTAAATATTCTTTCTACGATGCTTATTAGAAACCACTTCTAAATGGAAGAAACCGATGCGTATTTGATACCGACATACGATTTAGTGGTGGTTTTTTGAAACTTTTTAAGAACCCTATAGCGGCATTTAAAACCGCCGCAAAATCAAAAAAATCAACACTACTCGGCCATTTTATTTTAGTGTTAAGGTAAAGGATTTCCAGTATATCTTTTATTTCCGGGAGATATATGAAAATTCACTACTCATTTATTTTTTTTGGTGTATATACTAACACTTTGTCATGTTATATCATGAATATCAGAATTTTAATGATGTTTAATGTTTTGTTTTATGTTATTCTTAATTGGGTATTATGATTCAGAATATTGCTAAAGCGGTAATTGATTTATAGACTCTCTTTTATTTCTAGAAGACATATGAAAATTCACTATTCATTTATTGTTTTGGTGTATATGATTCCCCTTTGACATGTTATATCATTAATATTGTTATTTTAATTATATTTAAACTTTCATTTGATGTTATTATTTATTGGTTCTTATGATTCAAAAGATTACTAAAGCGGTAAGGGATTTCCGTCTCACTTTTTACTTCTATGAGACACATGTAATATTCACCACCTGTTTATTTTATGTGATTTATATACTACCCAAGAATGTATTTTATTATTATTATGCTTAATATTATGGTGATTAACACATAACTTTGATTATCTCTCTATGATGGTGTTTATGGCTCAAATGTTTCCAAACTGGTAAGGGATTTTTGTCAAAATGTTCTTTCTTTGAGACGTATAGTTATATTATACACCAATAATCTTTTATAAGGTGTATATATAGCCTATTTGACATTAAATATCATGAATTTATTTATCCACAAGATATTTTGAGTTTATTTTTGTGATATCCCCTCCTGGGGCATACGTTTCAAAGTTACCAAAGTGGTAATGATTTTATATTACAATCTCATCATTTATTAGGATTGTTTATGAATATGTTTCCAATAATCAAATATTATGATCTATCTCTCCAGAAACTCATGAATTTTCATATCCTCTAGTTATGTCATGAGAATAAATTTTATCCCATAATTTACCTATCTTCATGTACACAAGAGTTTAAAAAATTTTTTTAAGAAAAATAGCCTTTTTGGTCAAAAACCATTTTTATTTCAAAAACATATTTAATAAAGTGTTTTCAAAATAGTTTTTAGTATACAATAAAATATTTATTAAATACATTATTTAGCATGTTTAACATTTAAAAAAATTGAAAGGAATATTCATATCATTTTCTAAAAAAATCAAATTTTTCTTTTACCAAAAATGTGAAAGGAATCATTGTTTAAATGTGTACGACATGAATGAAATTTCTCACCATCTTGACCGTTATTTAGTTTGAATATTACTTTATAATTTTTAAAGATTATTTTAAAAAAGATATATTTTAAAAATATTTTATTTTTTTAACATTTATTTTCAAATAAAGGTTATTTTCCTCCAGAAATGTTCCAAGTGATTTTTCATTCAAAATTATTTCCATCAAATATGGAATCCTATGAAATTAATTATTCTTTTCTAGGGATATGATCCAATTATACCATTCTTATTCATTCTCTTCATGGTTTTTTATGATGATGTGATATTTATGAAACCCATTTCTCTTCCATAGGTTATATCATGATAGAACTCATATGAAACTCTCTTATTTTCAGGAGTTATGCTATGATGAAATAATGAAAGGATTATAAAACCTATCTCTCTTTCATAAGCTTTGATACAATGAAATTTTTATAAAACCCATTTTATTTCATGGGTTTTGATATGAATAATTTTTTATGATCTTGTGGAAGACATATGTATTATTTTTATTATGTGATGTGTGGGACTTAAATCTCCCTCCAATTCATTGGGTAGTGATATATATCTCATGAGATAGATATAACTAATATTGGGAGTGAAATATCTTCCGTAAGGGGATTTTTTTTCTATGACTATCTTTGTATTCAACCTTGACTACTAAGACAGTTTGGGGAGTAGAACCATTCCACTATAAGGTAAGGTCTTCCACTAGGGATGGTGGTGTATCCCACTCAGAAGGTATATCTTCCCATAGAGTACCCTGATAATTTGATTCAATGATCCTTCACTACTATGGAAATGATTTTCTATACTTATGTGTATGTCGTGATTATATGTATTATTCCAATGTTATTATCTCCTGACTCATGTTCTTTGAATCCCTTATGATTCATGCCTTATGAACTGCCAATATTTATTCCATGACTCAAGATTATAAACATTGATATATAGGGTATGGTTTTCAAATATTATTCTCTTATTCTCATACCATTTTTCTCATGTTATGATTATTTGTCTCTCTTTTTTACCCTTACTGAGCATCTAAGCTCGCCCTTTATTATGATTCCTTTCCCCAGGTTATGAAGAAAGGTTTCAAGTATGGTATGTTTGTGAAGAGGAGTAATGAGGAAGATATTTATTGGAGATATTGAAGATCTTTCAACAAATTAAAATATTGTGTACCGATTCTCTAAATACACTAAACTATTATGATCCTTAGGTGTTTATTTGTGTAATATAGTGAATATTCATCTATAAAGATATAATATCTATGTTTGAAAATCCTATTTCTATATATTTGTTATCATAGGATGGGTTTAGTTAACCCATGGAAACTTATTTAGATCCCTAGGGATATTTCTAAGGATATAACTATTGATTTCTCTAAGGATAATTCTAAGGGTGAGCCAGTGTATTAAAAAATGTACTAGAATTTTGGTAAAGGATAGTTCAAGTGGTCTCCAAGATATTACATCCATGTATGTATAATACAATTAGATGTGTCTATAGTATAGAGGTACCTAAGGGTAAACACATTCAAAAAGGTTATGGAGCTAGATGTGATCATCATCTGGTGCACGAAAATGGCCCTTACTACACACCTAGTTTGACACAAATAGGGGATATTCATTTGAAACTCACTAAATCTTTATGAACTATTAGGAAGGATTTAAATAGATGATCATCGCATATGATCTATGTTAAACATATGGTGTTGTATATTTAAAATAAGGTTTATTAATTTAGACCTCCTATAAATTATTTTTCAAACAATGTGGTTTTTCATTATTATTTTCATTCCTCACACTATTATTTTTTTTAGTTAATCCAAAGAACTAGATGGAATTTGGTTAACATTGAAGTTGGTGGAAAATTTTCTAATAAGCATCCAAATGGGATGATGACTAGAGTAAAGGATGTTTTTGACTATTCCTAATCAGTTTTCATGAAATACGATTAACAACATGCTCCATAACCAAATCTCAAACTCACCAAAAAAGATACCCATAGAGTTTGAAAATATTTTTGGTAATGGAGACCATAGAGGAAAGAAGATTCAGTTTTCTATATGTTGATAATGTGGGAAGAAAAACTCAAAGGAATATCTCAAAGGGGGTGGAAGATGTTTTGAAAGTGGAAAATAATGACACAATTCAAGTAATTACAAATGAAAAATAAATATTTTGGTCAATGAAATGTATGAGAATAATGGTCTCTCTAAGGTATAATTGAGCGTTGAATGCTTCAAATGTGGGAGGTATTGGAATTATAAAAATTGATGTCCTAATGGTAAAGTTCAAGAAGAGAATTAGCAAGGTTATACGAGTAATGGTTGTGTTGTTGAAGATAATGAGACTACAAGTGACATATTAAAGGAAAGAGATATTAAGGAACAAGATGATGAAGCTTGGTTAATGGTTTGAGAAGGATGTGGGATTATTAAATTGTATATTTTTGTTAATTTAATAATTATGTTATATGAATTTTGAAATATATAAGGGGTTTTCAGTATAATATTTTTTTGTTAAATATTTTAAAGAATATATTTAATGATATTGATGACATAGAAAAGTGATATAATGTAAAGGTGATATTCATGGAAAACACATGGTTAAGGGAAATATAACTTTTCGTATGTTCCTAGTTTTGAGATAACTATGTTGGGATAAAGAGATGAAAAATATAGATAAATTAAATTTTATAGTACTGATTTCCTTATAATCGATTAATGATTTATAGGAAAATTTGTTTATAGTATAATTTTTGGAGTTTATATAATTTTTAGATTTAAGGAACGTATCCAATGATCTATGTTTTATGTAAGGAATTTGAAGGAATGTATATTTTCAATAATTTTTTTGGGTAATTCAAGCTATAAAAATATTTCCATAGAATACATGATGAAGTTATTGACATTTGTTTTGTTAAAATTAAGAGTTACGTCACCATTTTTTTGGGATTAATGATAAGTTCAGTTTGGAAATTTAGTAATCATCTTTGAAAATTTTCTATTTTAATCTTTTAGAAGGGATATAAGGTTAAGTATTTATGGAATGGTTTTAATTTAATTTTGGATATTTTTTTATAGATTAATTTATTACTACACCATATAAAGATTTATGAATATTAGATAACATGTGATAACATTTTTTTGATGATAACTAAAGATAGAGATAATGAATTATCATTCTATTTTTGGGATTTTATGATCCATTATTGCTTCAGGCATAACAAATTCAACTTCATTTCATGGACTAAGAGATGAAGTGGAAGTTTATCAAGACATAACCAAATTGTTATATTGTGCTTATTAAATTGAATGAAATCAAGTAAGTATATCTTCCCATTAAAATTATTCAAAAATAGGAAAATGATCTTGAAATAAAAAAATTCCCCATTATCATCATTTTTTATGATATCAATAAACATTTCACCCCTCTTTGGTTTATGGTTTTTTAGTATTTATCCTTTTCTGGATCACCCACTTTCTTATGATCAAATATATTTATCACTCTATATAATTATTTACACTTTTCTTCTATGTTTAAATATTTACTTATCACATATGTTCTCTTATATTTAATTCTAGTTATGGGTTAATTTATATATTATTTATGTCTCCAACTTTCCCTTTCTATGGAATGTTTTATTACTCATTTGAATAATGTGGGTTTCAATGAATTAATTTTTACGTGTTAAATCTTTAATGATCGATACGGATTTTGAGGGAGAAATTAATTTTGTGGGGGGAAGATTTTAACGTCTCAATATTTTAAGAATTGTATTTTCCAAATTAATTTAAATTTGTATATAGCTTGTGTTACATGCAACAATTAATTTCTTTGATAGCGTGCATGAAACGTTACACCGAGGTTTAACATTCCATAAAATAATATTATTATAACCTAGTAGTTAAGTAGGAAGGTATGAAAAGTTTTAACTACTTTATAAAATATATATATATTTCCTACTCAATATAAATTTATTTATAAATTTTTAGTAAATAATAAATCAATTTTTAGTAATGAAAACATATTCTTCCGAAATATGTTTTCTTCAAAAATGGTTTTTATTACTTTTTATGGAAAAAATATTATAATTAATTTATAGGTATTTAATACAATTTATTTGATCAAATGAACTTTATTTTTAAAATCATTCTATCAAAATGAAATTATAGTCAAATTTTGGTATTTTTCCAAAATATTGATTTTTCAGAAAATATTGAAAAATAATAATTTTTGTAAAACTGTCATTTTTTCAATAAATTAAGTAATATAAATTCTCTATTATGTTTAAAATTATCATAATTTTTTTCTAACTATATTTAATCCACTTAATTTCATTTGAATCAACTTTGTATTGGATTTTAGTAAAATTATATTTATTTTATAAAGTGTTTTTTCTGAAAATTGTTTTAAAGTGCACAATGATTCTCTAATTTAATTAATTAAAATGATATCCAATGGGGGATGTTTTAAATTAAATATATAGAATATATATTAATAAATTTTAATTTAGATTCATACTATGATTATTATTATATATAGAATTAATATAAAATCATCTTGTGCTTGAAAAATACACTTCTCAATAACCTATTTTTTCGTTGCGCCCACATGTTTTGTTTTAACTTTAAATTTTTCCAATTTAAGAAAAATTATTTTTCAAAATAAACCTCATTTTTTAAATCAAATTGTTAAAAAATATATTACTGTGAATTTTTTAGAATTTTTTAAAAATATTAATTTTTTGATGAAAAGTGAAAAATGATGAATTTTAATGGCATAACTACATTTTTTGTTATATAATTTATAAATTTGAATTATATTTTATATAAAACTCCAGAATTATAAAATAAAAACTTTCTATTAGATAAGATATATGACACGCAACACCAAACTTAAAAGGTAATATAAAACCCCATGGATTTACAATATATTTCTTTTAGAATAAATTTTATTTCATTGATAGCTTTTGATACACACAACAATGAGTTTCATCATTATCTTGTGTTACACGTAAAATTGAGTTTTAACGAACAACAATATACTATTAATAATATTATTTAATATCAAGATTATCACCAAACCATTAGAATGGTGCTTATTTATAGGATTTAATAATTTATAAAAAAATATATTTTACACACATTTATTTGTAATCTATTAATTAGAATAATATTATAATCATTTCAATGAAAAGAATAAATTTTAATAAAAAATGTATTATTATAAAAGGAGGTTTAGTCGTGTTTTGCACACATAATTTAAAATTAATTATTAAAACATTTAGAAAATATATTTTAAAAAATAAAAATTATTTTTTAAATTAGAATACCGAAATTAGATTATAGTGAATTGTTTGTATTTTTCAACAAACTTTCATTTTTATGATAAATTGTGAAAAATATTGGAGTTTAATTGAAAACATACTTTTTATATAAGTAATTTATAATTTTAAAATATATTTTAAATTGTTTTTAAAGTAAAATTGGTTAATTATATATCAAATAATCCAATTTGGTTCATTGGAATCATTTTCATATTTAATTTTGATATAAAAGCTTTGTAAACTTTTGAAATTTTTCTCCTCAAAAACTCATATTCTCATCGCATCTTCGGGATTAATTTTAAATTAAATTTTTACACTTATAAGAATAGAATTTGGAAAAAGGGATTCCATATTTTTAGTAATCATAATTTCTAATGTCTAATAATTTCAAATTAATTTTTGACCAAAATGAATAGTGAAAAAACACCAAAATTTGGTATCATGGTTAAGGTAAACATTGATTTATCCAAGGATTAAACAAAGAGTATTGGAGTTGAAAATTACCTCGAAACAGGTCCAGAAATCATTGTATTTCAGTATTCTAACTTTATATATTCTATTTTTATAATTTCCAATTATGGAGGCATTTTTCATGATAACAAAATGGGTATGATTGAATCTTTTTAAAAACAATACAATTGTTCTACTCACCTCACTTATAAATTCCCACCCACTCTACTCACTTCTTCTCACCTTAAAACCTAATTTTTTATACCAATACATACTCAAATAACTTTCTAGATTCCAACCTATAATTTCTTATACCTTAGTTTGTGCATAACGTCATCCTAGGATAGATTTGGTACAAACCTAAGGAGGATACCCGAAGAGGAGGTAATGTTCCTCAGTAAGTGTTTTATTTTATTTATTTCCCAACATCATTAAATTATTATTAAAACATGATGAAATAATTACATTAGTATATTACATTTAATGGTATTTTATATAAATATTTGAATTCCTAAAACCACCTCCACATCCATAAAATGGGTTACAGAATCATTTTCCGTGTGTACGGTGGAATACCTCCTTGCGAACTGATGTCATTTATTATTAAATTACAACCTTTCACGATTTAGGAATATGATATATATATATATATAAAGTATATATATGATATTTATAAAATAATTATACATATAATGTCATTATATCAAATATATCTTTATACTCTCCATTTAGTATGGGATATGATAACGTTGCTCGTGTATACAAAAGATTAGCACCTGGCAAAGCGATGTGATTCGCCTTTCATTAACACATTACATAGAATGTAATAAGGTTAAATTTAATAAATATAAGTTATATAAATGAAATAATTATGATATTTATGAAATATTTATCATTTTAAAAGGTTAATATTCCTTCATACCTTTTCACTCACTTAAAAATGATAACATTGTTCGTGTACATGTTGATTATCGCCTTTATGAAGTGATGTGTCTCTATTTTCATCACCACACCACATGGATGATATATATAAGTTTATTTTAAGAAATAATTTGGTATATATTATATTATTTTCATTACATACAGATAAAATATTACTTAACTCCTCTCTAAAATGATCATTCAAAAATGGAAACATTACTCATGCGTACGTACAGCCTACCGTCTCCATGATCGTAACTTATATTATTTTCTATATCTAGATTTCATGATTGGTTTTAAATGAAACTTGGTGTAAAAATATTATAATTATTTCATGATTGTAATTATGTGGATGATATAACAATATAATATTTTTAAGAATCATATATTTTATGATAAAATGTGCACGAAAATACAAGGTAATTAACACTTGAAATAATAAAAATAATGAATGATTATTAACAAATGGGTGATAAGATGTTATAAAATGATAATATATGATATTATAGATATTAATATAGTTATTTTATAATTAATAAATATTTTTTTAAAAAAATATAAATGATCTTAAATAACTTTCAACCAAAAGGAAGTGTAAGGTAACAGATTTTATATCAATTTCCTTTCATTGAGGCACATTTGTATGTCATGCACCAATTTGTTTTGTAAGGTGTCAACACTACCAATTTCATAATTAATTTAATGAATATTTCATACTTAATTTTATTTTATTTTTTTTATTATTTTATCTAAGAGTATTTTTCATGAGAATTACTAAGTGATAATGGATTTCTTAACTCAATTTCTATTCATTGGTTTAAACTTCTATGTCATTGATTATGTCATTCTAAGATTATGTGTATAATGAATTTTGATTACTATATATTTTATTGTTAATTTATTTATGTTTATTTATATATGAGATGCATAATTGATTCATTGTTTAATTATAATTTTAACTTTTTGATCATTGTGAGGGTTTATTTCATAATCTCATTCTAATCAAGATTGTTTATTCTTGAGTTTTAGTTGAATGGAATTATTTTACCATTTTCTAATAAACAGATTTAATTTTATTATACAATGATTATTCATGATATTTTAAAGTAATATTACCATTTTTATACACTTTTTCACTTAAATAAATTGGTAAAATGTTTTTAATAATATGTGACTCCATTTTACTCTTCATTTAGAAATCAGTTTTCTTCCAAAACCATGTTTTCTCAAAAAACTAAAAAAAAAATTATCCATTTTAAAATTATTTATTATATATATTATTTTCCATTTTTTATTTATAAAAAATAAAAAATAACAAGGAATATTATTCCATTTGTAAAACAATACTCGTCTGGATTTTACCGAAAATGTGAAAGGAATCTTATTTGTGTTTTCCAAACAAAGCACTTTCCAAACCTTTTTACAGTGCAAAAGGAATGATATTATTAACTTGTAAAATATGTAAGTAATTACCAACCATAATTAGACACATTTATTTTAATATAACTTGGATTTTTTATTTGGTTATTTTAAAGAAAATTGTTTTCTTAATATTCTGGAAATTCTAATTTTTTTTTTAAATATTTTCATAGAAAATTATTATAAAAATGTTTTATGTTTTGAAAATTGATTTTCAAAATGAAATGTATATTTTATTTAAGAATGTTTTTAAATATCTATATATGGTATTTCTATTAATCAATGAAAATAACCACTTATTCTTACTTCAATTGATATTTTTTATTAATATCATCCATATTCTTCCTCTGGATGGTTTATGATCATTTTTACCAAGGAAAGTAATGGCATTTACTTACTTGATTCATTTTTTATTCAATAAATTACCCATGAATTATTCAATTTCCTATAATAATTGGAAATTAAATTTCCCTAAATACCCATATTATTTATCATAGATATGTTTATTTTTTAAACCGTATATCATTTCTACATATGGTGTTCTACATTGAAAGTTATTTGTTTATATTAAAAAATATTGATAAACATGTATTCTTTACATGATAAATATATTTGATGAAAAGTAATATTGATTCATGAATTAAATATATTATTCGATATATGAGGAATTATTTGGACATGCAGTGATGAGTGAGACCTTGACATTATATATCCCCTCGATGCATAGATAGATCTCAGGAGACAAATCAAATTGCCAAATCAGATCGATTACTACCCATATATTTAAACTATCTTGAGGATAGATCTTGAAAGTAACTATCTTGAGGATAAATATTGATAGTTAAAATATCTTTAATTATGTGTTTCTTCAGTATGAATTTACTTATATTATTCCTTGTTATTATTAGATTAGTTAAAATATTTGTGGTTAAGTTTTCAAGCCCATGTAATTATTTATATAGAATTACTTTATCATCATTTATTAAAATCATATTATGAGAAATTTATTAATTAAATGTTGTGTGTTTTAGTTATTTAACTTTAAATATTGATTGTGGATTGTTTTTTCATATCTTACACTATATGTTTACCCTTACTGAGCATCTGAGCTCACCACTTTCTTATATTTTATTTTCTCTTAGGATATGATGAAGTATTTTTTGACTAACATGTAATGATATGATAAGGTGAATAATGGGATTCATAAAGAATATTATTTTTTATTTTATTTTTTAAAATGAAATTTTAATTTCAATTATGTGTTTATTTTACATAGACAACTAAACAATTCATCCCTTCAGGATGTGATTCCTGATATCAAATTTCATTATAATATAGAAGACACTGGCTTCAGGTTACTGGGAACGATATAGTGAAATTTTAAAATGGTTTTAAAGTAAAATTATTTTAATTATATAATTATTAATACAATTTAGGTAATTGGAATAAATTTAATATTTAAATTGGATATAAAAACTTTGTAAACTTTGGAACATTTCCTCTTTGAAATCCCGCTTTCTCATCGCGTCTACAGGATTATTTTTAAATTAAAATTTTCTAACTAAAAGAATTTAATTTTTAAAAATGGATTCCATATTTATAATATTGATAATTTATATTATAAAATAATTTCATCTTAAGTTTTTACCAAAATTTATAGTGAAAAAATTAAAAAATAATTACCGTGGTTAAGGTAAAAATGATAATACTGGGGGTTAAACTAAAATGATTAGGGTTAAAATAACCTAAAAGATTTTCTAAAATATATTATATTTCCGTATTAAGACCCTATAATTTATTTGTCCTAGGGATACTCAATTTTGGATCTTTATTTCTTGATAAATATGTGGGTACACCTTTATATTGTTCTAAACATTGTGTGTGTGCCACTCACATCACTTATAAAAGGCCTCCCCATCTCCTATATTCTTCACACATTAAAAACCATTTATTTAAGTAAATACCTTCCTAACTAAATTCCTAAATTCCATAATATCATCATATAATCCTTATTCTGGGTATAAATCCAACCTAGGAATTCATTTGGTGCAAACCGAAATAGGTAACCCAATTAAGAGGTAACATTCTTCAACGAGTGTTTTAATTTTATTTCTTCTTCCACCTCCTTCATGTATTATTAAACCATGATGATATATAACCTAATTATATAAAATATACTGATATGTTGTTATGTTAAGGTAATGATTTAGAACCATCTCCACTTCTATCAAATTGGTTACGAAATCATCATTCGTGTGTACGGCGGACTACTACCTCACAAATCGTTGTCATTCATTTTTCCATTACCACCTCTTAGGATTGGGAATGATGATGGATAAAAATTTTATATATGATATTTATAACATAATTATACCTCTATAGTTATTATATTGTATATACCTTTTTAATTTCCATTCTATAGGGGATACGATGATGAAACTCATGTGTACGGCGGACTACTGCCTCGTAAAGCGATGTGATTCATTTTCACTAATGATTTACATGGAAGATAATAAGGATAAATTGAATAAATATATATGATATAAATGACATAATAATTATATTAATGAAATATTTATTATTATTAAAATATAATATATCATTTTTGTTATTACTGTTTCACTCACTGAAAGATGATAGCATCATCCTTGTATGTGTAGACTACCACCTTCAAGAAGCGATGTGACTCTCTCTTTTAATCACCACGCCACATCGATGATATAAATATATAAGTATATTTAATGAAATAATATGGTATTTATGATATTATTATCCTTATTTAATGATAGAATTTTACTTGCCACATTTCCATACTGATCATTATAAAATGGAAATGTTACTCATGCGTACATACGACCTACCATCACCATGATCGTAACATACTTCATTTATCAGAACCATATTTTATTATTAGTCTTAAAAGAATAATTTATGCATAAATAAGATAATAATTTCCTGATTATTATTCTATATATTATTCAACCATGATCAATGTAAGATCACTAAAAAAATAAAAAATCAAATCATACATGAAAAACAAAGTAGTTATTACACAAAACATGATTTTAATAATAAATTTTTAATAAATGGGTAATAAAACAAAAAAATAAAATCATATATGTTATTATATATTTAATAATGGTTCTTTAATATATGTGTAATAAACTTATATTTATTATAAATTATATTTTATCATGTATGAAATAATTAAATACTTGAGGTTTGGGTTTTATACTCTCTCCTTTATTTTTTAGAGATATATGTAAATTCACCACTCATTTATTATGTTTGGTGTATATGCTTCCCATTTGACATGTTATATCCTTATTATCCTTATTTTAATGATATCTAAATTTTCATTTTATGTTATTATCTATTTTTTCTTACTATTAGAAAAATTATTAAAGTGGTAAGTAGTTTCTCATCCCTCTTTTATTTCTGGAAGACATACGCAAATTCACCACTTGTTTCATTTGTTTGGTGTATATAAATCCCATTTTACATGTTATATCATGAATATAAATCTTTTTATGATATTTAAAGTTTCATTTTATGTTATTATTTATCGGGTCTTACGATTCAAAATATTACTAAAGCAGTAATGGATTTTCGGCTCACTTTTTACTTCTGTGAGATGCATGTCATATTCACTACCTATTTATTTTATGTGGTTTATATAATTCCATGATAGTAGTTTATTATTATTATCCTTTTAATTATTTTTATTTAAAAATCAATTTTTTGATCTCTCTTTCATGGAGTTTATGGTTCAAAAGTTACCAAAGCATTGATATTTTTGTCTCAATTTTCCTTATTGGAGACATATGTTTATGTTATGCACCTATATTATTTTATGGGGTGTATATATAGACCCTTTATCATGTAAAATAATTAATTTATTTATCCTCATTATATTTTAGTTTTATATTAATTATATTCCATTGTGGGTGTTATCTTTAAAAGTTACATAATTAGTAAACATTTTATGTTAAAATATCATCATTTATCGGGACAATTTATGAATATGTTTCTTATGATCAAATATTATTATCTATATCCATAGAAACTAGTTAATTTTACTCTCAAACGGTTATTTCATGAGAATGAATTTTTACCCTTAAATTTTTCTCTCTTTGTGTACTAAAGATTTCAAATATAATGTCCTTAAAAAATATTCTTTTTGGTTGAAAACCATTTTTAATCCAAAACTATGTTTATAAAAAAATTTAGCATACTCAAAATGGTTTATTAAAGACATTTTTACCCATGTTTTACTTTTTTTAAATCATTTTTAAAGGAATATTCATATTTTTTTCCAACAAAATGGATTTTTTTCTTTTACCGAAAATGTGAAAGGAATATTTGTTATAACGTGTATGGCATGAATAGAATTTCCTGCTATCATGGAAATTATTTTCATTGGATATTACTTTATTAGTTTTTAAGTTAATTTTCATAAAAAAGTTTTTAAAAATACTTTTTGTTTAAAAAAATTATTTTAAAATAATGGTTATGATTTTCAAGAAATGTTCTCAGTATTTTTTTTATTCACATTAATTCTCTATCTATGATGACATAATTTAAGATTACTTATGATTTACTGGGTTTATGACACAAGGATATCGTTATTATTCTATATCTGAATGGTTTATATTTATAGTTATGTGAGGTTTATAAAACCCATTTCTCTTCCACAAGTTATACCATGATAGAACTCTTAATAATCTTTCCTCTTTTCATGGGATTTTCTATGATGAAATTACTAAATTATTATGAAACTTGTCTATTTTCCATAGGTTACTATTTTTTAAATGGTTATGAGACCCATTTAATTTCATGGGTTATGATATGATGAATTTTTTATAATCATGTAATACATATATTTAAGTTTTTTATTATGTTATGGGTGGGATCTATATCTCCCACCAATGTATTTGGTAAATATTTATATCTCGTGAGATAGACAGGACTGGAATGGGGAGTAAACTGGGTTTAGTAAAGGACTTTGTCCATTATGATGGTATTCGGAGTGCAATTTGGCTTCTATGATGGTTTGGGGAGTGAACCCATTCCACTATAAGGAAGGGGATTCCATTGGGGATTGAGGTTCTTTTTCCCTAGGAGGTTTATCCACCCATTGAGTTCCCTAACAGGTTTTGGAAATGAGCCATGGCTATTAAGGAAATGATTTTCTATTCTTGTGTGCATGCCACAATTCTATGAATTGTTCCTATGTTATGAACTCATGGCCCATGTTCTTTTATTCCCTCATGATAATTTCTTATTAAATTCTAATCATTATGAAATGACTCAATATTATGATCTTTAGTGTGTAGGGTATCATTTTAAAATTTTTTTCTCATGTTCTCATACCTTTTTTCTCATATAATGGTTGCATATCTCCACTTTTACCCATACTGAGCATCTAAGATTACCCTTATATTTAATTTTGCCAAATTATGAAGAAAGGACTTAAATAGGGTATCTTTGTGAAGAGGAATAAATTGGAATATATTTATAGGATATTTTAAAGATTTTTCACCATATTAGAATATTTTTTATCTAGTTTATAAATACATTGAACAATTATGGTCCTTTGAAATTCATTTGTGTAATGTATTGAATATTAATATATAAATATATAATATCTATGTTTGAAAATCTTGGTTTGTTATAGTATCCCTAAAATATTCTTCTCTAGAAGAAATTATTTTGTTGAATTAGTTGTTTTCTTGATGTATTATTTTCCTTGCATTAGTATATCTCTTAGATTACCTTTGTGTAGTTATTCCATGAATGATTACAACTGATGAATGATCTTTTTCTGAGTTTATTTATTTATATAATTTATTATATTTGATTCATTTTTTAGGTAATAAATTTTTTTCAAAATTTAATAAATCATTAATTCATTAGTGTAATTAAACATCCTTTTCACTAGAACTTATATAGAGTTTTCATATTCATGTTTATTTTCTTACATAGATCAACCACTTGTTTTAGGTTCCTAAGAACATTATCCTCATTATACAACAGAATTTTTCTTATGGTATTTATTTTTATACTCCTACTTCTTTCTTTTATCATTCTTCCTTATGATTTTATCAATTTACATTTCCCATAAGATGATGGTGGAGTTAATGTCTTCAATGAAATTTTATTTCTTTTCAATTTCAAGATTTAGTGTATAATGTTCATTTAAAAGGTTGTATTTATAATCTTAAAGTTTAATTTTCTTGTTTAATCCTCCATTTAGTTGACTATTTTCTTTTCTCAACATTTCGATTTTTTTTTAACATATCTTGATTTCCATTCACATGGTATATTCCTCAGTATTTTCTCCTTTTGTTTAGTGCGTACTCACTATCATATTCACCTAATGTTGTATTTAGTTATTCTTATTACTCTTGCACCATAAGTACTTTTGGATATAAATCTCTTGGAACTAACTCATCATCATTTTCTTCACTATTTGAAACTAATTTTTAAACTAATATAAAGTTTCTTCTGAATCAACTTGGTGAAAACATATTCTTTCATTTTGTTTGAGTATCAGTTGGATATTTAGGGTCGGTCTTCTTGGAAGATTCCTCCTAATAATTTTCTCTTACAAATTACAAAGGGAAATTAGAAGAAAACTAAAAAATATTCCATAATTAAATAATTTTAAAGTTATTTTTCCTATATACTTACCTCTTCTACCTCTTGTGAAATTTCTTATTAGAGAAGGAATTTCAGGAAAATATTCTATGTTTTCTCCTTCATCTGAATTATCATATTTTTCTCTAATCTTAAAATCTTTTAATTATTTGAAATAAACATTCTTTTATTACTTTTTTTAATTTTACGTGTATGTACTCTTCTCATTTCATAGTTAATTTGATTAATATGTAGTTCATCAAGGTTTAATTGATTAAATCACTATCTTATAGATAAAAGAGATTTGTATAAAATTTATCATGTATGATTCTAATAATATTTTTCACAATATTAGAGCCTTCAAGATTTTCTATGAATAATCTACCAGTTATCACAATAATATTTACTTTGATATAGGATTCATCAACTATTTCATCCAGCTATATTCTAAAATCATCAAATTGTTTTTGAATAATTGGTATCTTTTATTCTTTCACATTTTTATTTCCTTCATGGTTTCTATGAAGTTTCTTCTTGATAGTAAAATTATTTATATTGCCCGTGAATTTTATTAAATCATTTTCTAATAGAGAATATAATAAATAATTTATGTCCTTATCTTTATTTTTCATATTTCTTCAGTTAGTCAGATACCACTCTGATTTTTCATCTAGAAAAGTGAATACAAATTGAATGGAACCAAAAATATAAAGCTCTAAAGAAAGAATATAACTTACCATTCTCTCTTTCAAAGGGTAAAAACCTTTATCCTAAAATGTATGTATTCCTTTACTTTAAAAAATTATATTGATCCATATCAAACATTCGAGATATAGGATAGTAAACAAGTCACTCTGATACCAGTTGTTAGACCACACAAAGGGTGATGCACGCTGAGAGGGGGGATGAATCATTGTATATTCATATTTTAATTCCCTTATGCTCTCAATATTTTTCATCTACTATCCCAATAAAATCATTGATCTATAAAATATAATGACATGGAATGTTTTTCGACATGGATAAAATCCTTATAGATTACTATGTCACAGATGAAACATGTTTATTATCCTATATGTGCAATCTCCTTCTTGTTGTCAAAATAAACTCGAGAAAGGGTATGACATCCTATAATTTATTAGATAAATCCAGTTAAAATATAATATCAACAAATAATAGACAAATACTTATAAATATTGGTCAGAGATGAGTGTGTGACCCTACACACAAACTCCAGATGATGATCTTCCTCTTCCTTACACAACTATATATAGCCTCTACTCTTGATTCTACTTTTTATCTTTGATATAGTTGCGTATAAGTTCATCTTCGTAGAAATGTTTTCTTACTTAATTTCTCATTATTTATATAAAGTGAAGAATATGTAAATGTTTATTCATATTCATTTATGGAAACATCCTTTTATTTTTTTTCTTGGATTGAAAAATTAAAATTTATAATCTTCGATTCAATGATTATATCAAAAATTCTTGAATGTTAATATGAATACTTGTTTATTTCCAGGGTGTGATATTTGAATTATCACTATATTTCTATAAATTCAAAAATTCCTTGAAATCCATGCCTTTTTAGTTCACTTTATATTTCTGCATAGATATTTGTATGTGGAATCTCATTCTATAATGTATAACTCATATCAACATCATCTCTTTCTTTATTTGGTTTATCCTACTTGATCTCAACTTGAATCATGATCATAATCATGATTTTTGATCCATGAAGTTAATTTCACTTTAATCATCTAATATGTTTCTTCTTTTATATCTTCATTTTATAAATTCTATAATCTAATTTTCTCTCTCATAAAAAAACCTAAATAACTCTCAAAGTGTAGAATTATTAAGATAATATTAAATGTTAATATTGAAGTCATATTTTTAGCAAAAAGGATTCAATTTAGTGCAAGGCTTATGTGTTGAATACTTACTATTAGAAAAAATCCTTGAACTCATGAATTTTTCAATCCTCTATCACACATTCAAGGTCATACGATAAACGAAAATTCTTATGGTGAAAGTTAAATACATACATTGAAGCCTTATGGTGATGAATCTTTACGATAAAAAACTTTTGATTTGATAAAGGGTTTATGATGAAGTTTTATAATATATATTTAATGAATTAAAATATTTCCTTTACTATTTTTCCTTCCTCAACCTAAATCCTTTTGGTCACTCAAATCTTTACGCTTGGTTGGAGGAGACTTAATTTTAGGGACTTGGCCATTTTTAGTGTTTTAACTCAAAGTTGCATATTTTATTAAGATTACTTTTGTGATTATTTAATGTGAATCCTAACCTTTTTATTAACTTTAAAAAATCATCCACAGAATCTTATTACTGTGCATAAATCTCATTATACCTTGGATTTATTCTATATAGTTTCTATACATCTATCTTCTATTCAGTATAACTCTCAACATTATAACCAACATATCTCATATTTTATCATAGAAGCTACACATCAAGATCATTTTAAACGATTATAGATAGTTCTATTATCTACAAAATAATTGTAATATCTCTAATAAATATTATCACATAAATCATCATGCTAAACAAGTATTGAGAAAAAAATCAATATTATCCTTTGGTGTTCAATAAAAAATCTTTCTGGTGTTTAAATATCATCTAATCTATATCCAAAAATTATTACTTGAATAAATGGGATATTTAATCTCAAAACATATATAAAAAATATCATTTAACCCTTTTGGTCATACCTTGACCAAACTATTTAATAAAATATAATCCATATAGAGAATAACACTATTCAAAATACCATTTTCATTTTTCTTCTAGTATGAGAGATGATCTTCATTGCACTAAAATAATACATTATCTTCCTTGAAGGCATCAAACTTTTGGTTCTATTTACTTCATGCTTTTTTCATCCCATATAAATGTTTATTGTGCATACTATACCTCAAGAAACCTACTATTTTTTTCATGTATACCTCATCCTACCAATCACCATGAAGGTATTTAATCATGACATCTAACTAATAAGGGAATAAATACTCTAAAGAAAATATTATTACACCTATCTATATCATAAAATAAATTATAAATGGATAAAATATCTCACCAAAATACACTAATTCAGATTATTGAAAGCATATCATAATTATCCTCTCCTTATACAATTTTCAATTGTATACTCTTTATTTTAACCAGTATACCTCTTATTCTTTAGTGATATTTTCCCAATAGAAATTGTGTTAGCTCCCATTATCTAAAATCATACAAAGATTATATCTCCTCCTTCATTTTTATATTCTACTGCTTTTATTCACTAATATCTATTTCTATTTCAAAGATATCAGGTTCTTCTCTATCTATAAAAAATAAGCCGTGAATACCAAATTCAAACCTAGGAATTGGTCTCTTAAACATGGTAGATAAAATCAGAAACGCATATCATTTTGGACACTATGATTCTAAAACTCTACCCTGATATTTCATAATCCTTGATAATTCTAGTATATTAGGAATCGGTACTTTTATAAGATAATTAATGTATCTCATGTTAGGGTTGGTATCCTAAGAACCAACTATTTTGTACTTTGATTACACGAATGTTCACTTATTATATATTGTTCATTTTTCTACATGACTATAATATAATAATGTTCTGAAATATTTGTTGAATTAATAAGGTCATGGTAGATCCCCGCTATGATGAGAACCTTGAAATGTTATAACAGATATTCTTAAATAAAGTTCTATGGTTGGATGACATACTATGATAGTACACACAGTATACAAACCGTTATGTGTGAGTACTCGTAAGAAGACGAGACTCACTCTCATGGAGTTCGCACTTGGTAATCTCTAAGAAGGGATATTATGATAACAGAACCGCCAGTATTAATTCAGCATGTTTTGGTGTCATCGGATATTGCTATCTGTGAGCGTGTGTAATGGTCCTTAGACTGGAAGATTATCATTAACTCATGTCATGACTCGCACACTTAGATTTGCTGACGAAAACTGTCCCAAAGACAGTTGGCGGTAAGTAGGGTACGTTGAGTTTGTCATGAATGACATGTTGTTAATGGATAAGTCGAGGAAGTATTTTTCCCTTCCAAATTTATTGAAGTAGATATCTCGGGCCCTTTTATTGAAATAGAACTTTTGAACAAATTCCATATCCATGGTGACACGACGAGTTTATTTCTGGAAGTCAAAGAATGACAGATCAAGCATATAGGTTTATGAAACTGCCATGAAACCTGCTTGATGAGATATTGAGACAAAGGGATTAAATTACACAGTAAGCATTCGTATGAGGTGACACGTCAATGCAGCGTCAACTTCTCTCTCTCTTGGGTGCCTTGACCCGTTGCTAGACAGTAATCTTGGACTTTAGGCAAGCCTGCCTAATGCCAATGAAAAAGAGGCCTAGAGGGTCACACACTAAGTGTATCCAAGTATCTCAAGTAGAATAAAGATTATTCCCATATATGGTTTAATAATTATTCAAGGAAGCCTAAATAATTTTAATGATGGAGGAATAAGGAAATGAAAAACAAGATATACACGCCATGTATTAATGATTACATGCCGTGTAGTTTTTCATGGAAAATAAATACACGCAATGTATTAATTATTACATGCTATGTAGTTTTCATTTTGGAAAGGAAATGAAAAACAAGTACACGCTGTGTATTAATGATTACATGTTGTGTAGATTTAAGGAAAACAAGTACACGCTATATATTAATGACTACACGACGTGTAGTTTTCCAGTCTGGATTTTGATGATATAATATTTTTTTATTAATTGATATTTATTATAATCAGCAAGGGCGCATGTCAGGGAATTAATTATTCGACATGGGGGTTCTCAATAAGAGTCAGTGAAATAAATAAAATTGGTAAAGCGTTTATTTATTGTCATAACTCTACAACCACAAACCCGATTATAAATATCCTCACAACCCCAAATCTTTTCCCGTAACAAGAGAATCATTGTGCACAAAAATTATAGAGAATTCCTTCAAGGCCGAAAGAACCACTTCCTCCAAGAACGCTCTCAAGACCGAGAGAGATCCTCCTCCATCAGATCAAGACGGTCTATGGTGGACAATTCAAGCAAAGGTTTCTCCACGCTAGCACCTGGAGACTCATTTGGTGACGTTCAGAGATACGAGGTGCACATGTGGATCATCGATAGAGGAAATCTACACTTGGCTTCCACGACGCAAAGATGAATCACATCGGAACGTGATCAAGAATATCAAAGAAGAAAGAAAACCCAAAAATTACTTCTTGTCAATTAATTAAATTAATTATAATCAACCTGTGACGATCCACTTTTGTGATTCCAGGACTTTTCTTCTTCTTTTTCTATTTCTGTGAATCAATCCATGGAGACTGGCATTTATCATCATATTAATCCCAGATTGATCATTGCTAATGACAAAAATCCAAGTGGGCACATCCACCCACACGCTTCCGCTGCGCCCGGAACCTTCATCTCATTCCATAACATTATTATACCTTTTGTACTTATTTGATCCCTATAAAATATGAAACTATAGAAAAACTAGTAAGAAAAAATTAGATGATTTTTATTTTTTCTTTTCTTTAAATTAAACATTCTACTAAGGTTTGATCCTTCCACCTTATCTAATCATCAAATAGAAAAAAATGATTTGGATAAACTTTCACTAGTTTTTATCCCAAATCCAAAATCTAAAGTTTTCATCAACGTACCCAAAAAAATATTTCTAGAACTTACCTTATAAAAAATAACATTCTATAGAATTATCATAGAATCATGAAATGATTTTTAAAAATTTTAAGTGAGATACATTGACCATTCTTATGGTCTATAGTTACTATAGAATTGTCTACCCAATAAACATATATGAATGTCAATTCATGATATAAGACACATAGTTAATCATTCTTTCCAAAACTTATTTGGAAAACATAAATGTAACCTTATTATTTTGGATCTCTTATTTAGATTTTGATTCATTAATCCTACCAAACAATTTTACACTAATGTACATAACATAGTATTCTCCATTTAGATACCTTTCATCTAAAAAAACTTTTGAAAATCATTGAAACCAAATTCACATTTTTTGTTAGACTGTAATCATTTCTGTTTCATTATAGTATCATTCTATTTTAGGGATATCCACTTGATAAATGTTTCAAAAATATCAGACTTTTATTTTAGAAAAAACTCACACACCTTCCATGTGCCATCTTCAATAAATTAAATCTTGTATAATGACCCTCCTTGAGATCAAATCAGCTTTTTTCCCATATATCCATATAAACTAACTAAATCTTTTGATTATTTAGTTCCTTATCCTACATTGAAAAGGAAGTTTTTATATTTTTACTAATGATACACTCCTTATATGTTCCATACTATACATTTTTTTGTTTAGGAATTTCTTTTATAGGAAAGATCCTCATACCTTTATCCCCAATGTGCCCCTAAGAATCATTAGACAACTTTACTTTTCTACAAGTTTTAATTTGGTATGAATTTCTCCTTCAGAATTTGTGGTCGAATACTATTGTGTTACATCCCACTTATTCAAAAGAAATCCTCAAAATTTTTAAACAAGAATCAAATTCTAAAACACCAAAAATATAATGACAAGTAGTATTTATTTATTCAAAAATGATAATACTTTATACCCTATCCAAGAACCATACCATAACCATGTGTCGAAAAAGGAATCTAAATTTAAAATTACCAGAAGAAAAAATCTCAACAAATAAATAGAAATAAACCTAATAAATAACATGATTCCACACTTTCTATAATATATTTTAGGAACACTAAAACATTGATTAAAAATAAATAGAATACGTACAAATTCAGCCATAATAAAGGCTTATTTATTTGACTTACCACAAATGAAAAATTTATAATAGTATTATTTCATGCACAGTACGAGTGATCCAAACCATCTATTTGTAAATGAAATCAATAATACCCATCCATTTTTCATGGTTTCATCACCATATAATCATTATGGGAATATGTTTCATCAACCAAGGAAACCGCTAAAAGCATACTAACACACCAACTCAACTTATAAGTTTTAGTTAGTAATATAATCTTCTAGAGCTGATCCTTCAACTCTTACGATCATCCAAAATAGTTTGGTTACCAATGATTCTTGGTTTTGGATCCTGATTCTACTATTCCATGAATCCTGATGGTTCTTCAACTTTCATTATAAATTTGATCCTTCCAAAAATACAGTATACAGCTATAAAATAATTTCTTCATATCCATGCATAAAAATATACAACTTGAATATTATTTTGATGGTATCTTTGAGTCCTATAGGTCACTTTAGCATCCCTAATTTCTTCTTACCATCGATAGTTTCACCATAGTCCTCCAACCATGCCATTTTTCTTCCATGTCCCACTAAAGCATAGAACTACACTCTAATTTCCCTAATTATTAACTTATTCAATATATCTATTAGATCTTTAAATACATTAATATTTCATAGATCAAGCACTTCATCCTGGAACAAATTCTTGATAAAGTGATGTTTTAAAAGATATTATTTTTCATGGAGTGAAACATTTGATTATTTATAAGATAGACCACTCTAAAACTACAAAAAAATAATATTTCATTCCCATAGATTTTTATGAGATCCATAAATAGACCACTTAATAAGATTAAATCCTTCCTAGATTTTTTTATTTTCATATAATCGACTTCCAATGTGGATAGTGTAACTAAAGGTTGATTTTTGGACATCCAACTAATAATTATTCTTCTAAAAGTGAATAGATAGCTAGTGGAACTTCTCATTGTGTTTGTATATTCATTAAATACTATATCCAAAAACCCATATAATGAATAAATTGTTATAAAACATAGTAGAATGTATATTTAACCTTTTAGATAGTAGATTGTCTACTTCACCACTTCCCTATGCTCCTTGAAAAAAATTAAACAAAAACCTACTGAATACTCCCACTACATACAAAATTTTCAAGACTCATACAAATCATGGTACACATAAAGCATCTAACTGCCAATTCATATGGAACCCCTGTCATGTAAACATCCTTATAATTTATTATAAGTACCATATCCTTGGATAACATAAAATTTATAACAAAGTGGGGCACAACAAGCTTTGATTTGGATATTCCAATCTTTCCCAAGAACATATGTATATACTACAACTAGTATGGAAACAAATTTTTTTCTTCACATCCCTTCTAATATGCATCCATAGCATCCAGTTCACATACCCTAGATCATTCATCTAAACTTTATGGAAAAAATAACTTTCATATCCTCATCCAATAACTCCTTAGACCAAATATATGTTTATATATATATATATATCATCTGCAAACAAGTGAAGTATAATGAATCGTTCATTATCAAACACATGAATACACTAAACATATAGTTACATTTCTTTGGTTTATATTTCATCCATACAAACCTTTTTTTATCTAACACACCCTCCCTTATATTCTTATTTATATGAAATCATTTTGTAACTCAATGTATATTTCATCATTAAATTCACTGTAATGGAATTTTTTTTTCAAATAAAAATAATAAAGATGTAAAATCTCTATAAAATCCATTCCAATAATAATTTGAATTGTTAAATTATTTACTAATAGGAAAAATATTTCACTAAAATCAGCACCTTTAATTTATTAAAGTCCTCTCACAACAATCCTTTCATTGTACTATTTCTTATTATCAAATTTTTGTTTTAATCGATAAAGACATGTTTTCTATAGCACTCTTCTCTGAGAAGTAATTTTTATTATCTTAAATATTTCAAAAACATGCAAATAATTCATTGCCTGTATCATTTATAACTCCCATTATTTTTATTAAATCGCACTTTTCACCTCTTCAAGACTCTTTGGATCACCACTATCTATAAAAATAAATAAGTGCATGTTGCTTAGAAACTTCTACACTATGATCCTAGCTATGTTTAATCGCCTTAATTAAACCTAAATAACTTATATATTTCGAACCACTAAATATGGAACTCCACATTATGGATATCTTCCCAAAGATTCTATAGTCCTAGATAATTTTATTATATCTATATTTGGGGATATCAATGAAATTTGACTTCCTTCCAAAGCATCATCTTTTATAAAATATGTAACCTATTAAACTAATTTACTTCTTGGACAAATCATAACTCCTAAAATTCCACTATGATAAAATTTTGTACGAATTAATTAATTTTAATTAACAGTATCATGTTCCAAGTTAAAATAATTTCATAGTATCTCCTCATTGAGAAGGAAATTTTGACTTCTAATGTTATTTTATAAGTTTTTATCCTAGAGTTAAAATACAAATATTTCACTATCAAAATCTATAAATAACTATTTCTAGAAATTTACCTCTATATTTCCCCTTTATATGGAATATATAAGGACATGGATGACACATTCAAAAACATTCTAGTTGAAGATATCAAATATAATTTCATAATAGAGTTCTTACAGGAAATCCCACCTCAACAGTGAAGGACTTTGATTCACAAGATAGGTCACATAGTTCACTACCTATTCCTAAAAATCCTTGGAAAAAATTCATGAAACCATATCCTTTATAACCTCTTATCTGATGTTCAATTCATATATTTTGTGACACCATTTTTCTCTAATGTTTTGAGTTTAGTCTTCTTAAACTATTTCTATTTCCTCTAAAAAACTTCAAAATTATCTATTTTTATACTCTCTATCATTATCAAACCTAAACCATTTTATCTTAGTTATTATCTACTTTCCTGCCATGATTCCCCATCCGATGAGGGATCTAGAAAACTTATAATTTTTCTTGATTAATAGAACACACAATTTTTAGTTCATGTCATTAATGAAGGTATAATTTCTTAGTGGTCCCCTATGAGAACAAATGGAGGCTGACCTCATACATCTATATTAAATATCCCTAACTTATTTTTATTTAGTGTCTTTACTTCTGTATTAAGGTACATAGTTCACTGATTTCCAAGGATTCACTCCTCACATGTTTTTTTCAGAACATTTCTATGTTTCAGTATACATTTCACATGCATAAAATTCATCCCCTTCTCACCCATGAAACTGAGATGCTCATTCCATAACTTTGTAGGTCTGGGATTTTATTCTCTATCATTAATTATTTCTTATGAATTCCATGTAAGATATAATTTTTTATCTTTCACACCTCTATATACAACCATGAAACCCTATCTGATCTTCAACATTCCATCTACACACATTTTACATAAACTCACATTGTCTGACTATCCTAGTAAGATCAAGTTATTCCATATACCTAGTTTCTATCACAAACATTTTAAATCAAGAAAGAGTTCATTTTAAGTTTGGACAGAAACACATTTTCATATAATCTTGAGATCTTCATCTTCAATAATGTGAATTCTTCCAAATATTTTAGTTACATGGTTTTTATGCATCATCTCTTAGATATAGAGTGAATATAAGTACTATATTCAATAATTCATTACTAAGGAGTGGAGATACTTAGCACTAAACTACTCTTATCTTCTAAAAATAAGATTTGAAAATGAGTGTCTAAAAGAATAACTTCTGAAATTTATCCTTCAATATTTTTAATCCTTATTCAGATGCCCTATATTCCCACAATTCTAGTATATGGGTCTAATACCTATTGAATAACCATAAATACTTTCTATTATTTCCTTCCCCTTCTTTTGAAATTTTTTACATAGTGATTCCTTTACCTTTTACACTAAAGCAATTTATGATAGTACATTTTACCACCATTTGATCAATATCCTCATTCAAAATTAAACCACATTAGTCATAAACATAAATTCAATATTCCATCTAGAATGTATTCCTATATTAACCACAGTATCCTATGATTCTAGAATAAAGGAGTGAAGGATCAGTACCCACACATCACCTATGAACAAAACATCCATATCCTCCATCTATATTTGAATCATAGTGAATTATTTGACATAATGATACACTAACCTTCCTTCTGGATGGATCCTCATTCCCTCGGTCCTCTCATCTCTCTCGCAGCGCTTGCGGGATCTAGGGTTTCTCCCTGAAACCCTTATTTCCCAGGGGCACTGTCGTTGCTCATAAGCATCGTTTCCTTTCTCTGTTCTTCTTCTTATCTTCGTTCTTCCTCGTATTTCTTTCTTTTCTCCATGTCTCGTTTCGGGTGCCACTCTTTGCACCTTGCACCTTGGTTTTGGATCGGTGTTGGAATCTACACTATGGAGGGATTTGTCGATGTTTCCTCCCTACCCTGTCAGCCCAACCCATCACGTTTCCCCCCATCTATGGTCAGCGTGATGGTGTGGACGGTGTATTTGGGATCGTGGTGAGGGATTGGAGGTGATGTCTCGCAGCATCGTTCCCTCTTTCAGTGCAACCTATCCCAATGCTCCTTCTCTTTCCTTTCTTTCCTAAACCGTCGTGTCGTACTCTACTCCAGTAGGGTGTGGTGGTTGAGTGGGAGGATTGGGATGGTGTTGATGGATGTGCATGGTGGAAGGTCTAACATTGGTGTTTTCTTCTTGTTTTCTTGTACCTTTAGTTTTTTCTCTTACTGGTTGCTTCGGGTTTATTCGTAGGTGTTTTCCGATGTTCATATCTGTTTCATGGTGGATACATCAATTGATTTGGCATGGTGCGATTAGGGTTGGGAGGGTTTGGCTGTATCAGTTTGTGACAAAGATTTTTCTGATTTCTGCTGGTTTGGTTTCCATGTGATGATGGGCATTGCTCTCAGATGATCAGTGGCGACAACAGGCATGTTTTTTATTTCGATTCGAAGGTGAAATCGTGATATGTCAATGAAGAGGTTGAGGTGCCTCCGATGTTGGTTGTTTGAAGCTCTGTGGTTTGACCCCTACTATTTCGATGCTTTTCAATATTCGACAACGGCGATGAAGATGTGTTCCGGTGGACTCTGGTTTCTGATGATGTGATGATGATGAAGGGTTGATTGCGAATCATGGAGCGCGGATTGAGGAGGATCGTGGATGTTGTGTTTGATTTTTTGGATGTGGGCTCAGTTTTTTGAATTTGATATTTGATGTTTTGAGGTGGATGGTAATGTCTATGGTGTTTGAAATTTGGTACCAGTTTGTGAGGTTCCCACATACCCATAAAGTGGTTTATTCAGAAAATGGAAAAAAATGAATTTGAGGACACTAACCTTCCTTCTGAAATTTTCATATTGAGAAGCCACTGAATCATAAAAAAAATTAGTTTATAGTTTCTGTATTTCCATATATGTTAGGAAGTGTATTCATTAACTAACCAGCGATATTCACTTCCCATATGTTGAAGGCCATATTTTGGGCTAGGACTATCTCGAAAAACTCTTAGTGCATTTTGTTTGATCCCTTCCCATTTTTCTTTTCATTTTTATACTAATTTTAATCCATTTAAAAAAATCTAGAGATCTCTATAGAATAGATAATATTCTATATAAATCCAATATAATTTGAAATTGGAATTGTGTAAATAAACAGTTCTGGATTTAACTTTTTCTAATGTTATCCTTTCAAAAAAGAACTCACACTAATACAAAAAGCATGAAGGTTGGAACTGGATATCAGAACTATCCAATAATACTAAGGTTATAAACCCACACAAATATAACTCTAAACACATAATCACGGTCTAAAAACCTTAAACTTCATTACCAATATATAATAACACTTATTGTGTTTTACCCCACCGATTTTAAAGAAATCCTATAGAACATCAAACATGGATCAAAGTTACAAACTCTTAAAATGGGATAACATACAATATCAATGTATCTATATTTGAGAATATTTTTCACCCCAAACAAGAATTTTATTAAAACTAAAAGTAATAAAATACCTTCCAAATCATTAAAAAATCATAAAAATAAAACTCAATATAAAATAGAAAAAAGAATAATAATTAACTCGTTCATCAGTTTCCATTCTCCATGGGATGTTCAATAAAACACTAACAAAGATGAAAATAAAAGAAGTGAAGATTTTTTATTATAATATCATATACGTGAGAAACCTTTTCAATATTTAAAAATTGAATTTTCAGAACAATACATTTTCATGCACAGTACAAGTGACCCCATCCATCTATTTATTTATAAGATCTATAATATTCATCCATTTTCATTAGTTCCACTACCATATTATCTTTATGCACACCCATTTTATTGACCAAGTCAACCATTTGTAGCCTACTGATACACCAATTGAACTTATTTCTTCTGGTTAACACTGTTATCTTCTAGAACTCATCCCTTTTCACTTTTAGATTTCTAAAATATTATTTTTTTTCCAATTTTACATGGTTTCATATCTAGATTACACTATTATTTTCCTCTATATTTTTCTTTAACCATCATTATAGATTCACCCCTCTATAAATCAAGTAATTATCTAGAAAATAGTTTCTTTAAAGATAAACCTTACATATAAAATGTTATATCCTTAACATTATGGATCACCACCATGGTGCCTTTTGTGATTTTCAACACACTGACAATAAAAATCATAAAAACCCACATAATCATATTTACCTTTTGATATTATATTTTTTCATAACCCTAGTATGTGATAGATTGTAGAGGACCGTATATTTTCTTAATCGAGACTTAGCTCATTTTGGATTTTTGGATTTTGGGTCCCTAAAAATGTAAATGTGATAATTTCACTATAATAAATGGTCTTAAAAATAATTATTAGTGTTATTTTAGTCTTGAGATGTAGTTTTTATGATTGGGTAAAATTTTTGGTAATTTTCCAAGATATTTGAGCTTGGTTTAATAGTTAATATTTATTATAAAACAAATATTTATTTAATGAGAGTGAATATTTATCTTCTAAAAGGGAGTTTGGATCAAAAATTTAACACCATGTTTGTGTCTTAAATGGGGTTTTCTTCCTAGGCATGATAAATATTAGGAGATATGGTGATGATCGATGGACCAAAAATATTTATGTATTTATTTTAAATCATTGATATATACAAATAAAAATATATTAATATTTTTATTGGGGTGGAGATGTGGGAAATACATTCTATGTAGAAGATGACATGGAATATTGAATCATTCTATAAAAACTATTTTGGAAAATTTGAATTCCCAGGATTATAGGAATAAAATTTCATAGTAACAAATGTTTTAATTTTCTATTATGTGGGGAAATTATTAGATAATTAAAGGTAGATATAATAGAGGTAATAATTAGTTTACTAACTCTATTATTTTTATCATTAAAATGTTTTTATCTTCTAACCATATACTTTTACATGGGTGAAGGTACTCATAGTAATCCATACCTCTCTCTCTAATTACACAAAAGAATAAAAAATTCTTTATTTTCTTCAAATTATTCAAAAAAAGGGCATGGCAATGATTACTGGGGAATTCACATGGTTAAAAAAATGACATAATTTGGTGATAATGAATGTTTCTTAAAGAAAGAGTAATGAACCATTATAAAATCACTGATGAGGTGGTACATTTTTTCATTTTTGTTTATGCCCCATTTCTCTTTGTGTGAAATGACTCTCTTCTCCTTATGGTCATATCACATTGTCTTCTATATAGGGATGGGATAAATAAAATTAAGATATTTTGATTATAATAATTTTATTAAATAGGTTAATGGTAATTTAATAAATGTTTATTTTCAATAATTTCTCATGGAAAAAGGAAAATTTAGGTACTCAAATTCATTATTTTTCCATTGAAATGTGTTTATTAAAGAAAAAAAGAATAAAATGTTGAGTTTTAAAAAAAATCATTTTCCTTAAAATAATTTTACCAACAATGAATGTGATTAAATAAATAAAGTTTGTTTTTATTTGACTATTCAAAAGGAAAATTATTTTGGGAATATATAATTTTTATATGATTTTAACCTCATCTCATGCCACACGATAAGTTGAATTTATTTATACTTTAATTAATTATAATGGGACATTCAAATGATTTGAAAAATCTTTATAAAAATATAGATTGAGTTTTGTTAAATATGGATCAAGTATTTATCAAAAAATTAATATTCAATTAAATTCATTTTTTCCCATCATGTGAATAATTAATATTTAATTGTAAATATATTTTTTTATCATGCGTGTTGATTTATTTGGATAATAATAATTTTGATAAAATTGGTTATTATTATCATTATTTTGGATAAACGATTCATTTTTTAATTGATTTGAATTTTTTTACTCAAGAAGAATTTATTTTTTATATTCAATAATCCTTCCTTTTCAATTATGAGAACTTGATTATATATTTATTTGATTTTCCTAGATTCTGGTAAACATGGGGATAAATACTCTTTGTTTATCTAGAATTATATCTTGAATATTATCCTTGGTTTATTCCACATAATAGATTTTTTCATGTTAGTGAATTATATTATTATGATTCGTCATTTCTAAAAAATTCTTTGATTGATTAAGTTATTTTCATTTTCACCATATCTGCTATTATTATCCATTTTACTCACTTGAGTTTGATTCTGGATTCGTGATTCTACAATTAAGGACAGTCAAAGGACTATGGGTTCATCTAATAGTAGAGGCATATCAAAATATGAGAGAGACAATAGTATTCATGGTTATGGATGAATATTTTTTCTTTATAGGTGTTTGCTACTACAGTTAATATAGTCCCTACTTACATTGTGTGTGCTTCTCCAACTACAATTCACACATGTTGAATAATTTTATACAGTGTGTCTCTAAGATGCATGTTGTGTAACTCACCATTTGAATCAAAATTAGTGGATGTAATATTTTAAAAGCACACCCCATGTGAATATCAGTTATACATTTTATATCTATAAACTAAATGTCTCAGGATTCACCTCTCATACATGCCCAATCTACATGAAAATACTATAAAAAGCTATGTTTTATCATGGAAAATCATTTTATAAATTAATTTTCCATGTTTATAAACTCAAAAATAATTTCTACATAAAAATATAAATAAATAATACTGTGAAAATATATCATTACATAAGATGAAAAAAAGTACAATTGGACCATAATAAATATACAAAAGAACTGAAATATTGGAGAATGTGTCAGTGTGATCCCCCATTAATATGATTAAACAAAATATAATAATAGAAATAAGGAAAATATAGATAAATATATAAGTAATTTTTTAGGATGGAATGAAGGATTTTGAGGTGTGGTTATTTAAAGGGGTAAGTAGGCCCCTTCTAGTTAGTAATTATATATATGATAAAGTATCCATTATATATCTGTAAAAAAAAGAGATGATATTTTATTCAATATTTTTAATAAATCAATTTAATTTTTAAATAATATTTTTTATTAATGTTTATTTTATGAGTTAATATTTTAAAATATATATGTTTAAAAATTTATTAAATATTTTTAGATTTTTATATTAATTCTATAAGGATATTTATTTTTGTAATAATTTTATCAAGGTAGTTTTGAGTTTTTATTTTAAAATTTATTCCTTAAATTGTAAACTAATATCAATAAAATTATGATTTAAATTATATTTTTCTTTTAGAATTTTAATTATGAGTTTCCCAAATTTTCTATTGAGTTAATTCTATTAAAGTAAAAAAACATACATTTTGATTGGAAAATATTATGTATTAACAAAATATATTACATATGGATTTTTTAAAAGTAAAATATATTATCTATCATTTTAAATTTCTTATTAATTCTTATGAAAATAATACATACTACATAAGGTTTTTCGTTTTCCACATTTCAATATATACTTATTATGGTTAAATATTCTTATATATCAGATATATTATGTACCTTAGTGTATGTTTTTCCATTTCAATGTTTTTTTATTTTACCAAATATCATCCATAATATTTCTTACATATCAATGTGAGGTTATTATTTTTATTGTATTTAACTATTAATCTCAATAGTTTATAGCATTCTTGAATTTATGAATATTTTATTTTATTACCATAAGATTCAATATTTACATATGATTTCAAATATTAATACATTTAATACGAGAAATTATCATGCCAATATCCATTATGTTTTTATTCCCCAAGCCTTATAGTGTGACCTACTCATTACAATGTGAGTAAATACTTAGTTCTCATTTTATCAACACAATTGTGATGTGGAATCTCTTTCTATAGTGTGACTTCAATCCATGAGTTTTAGTTGAGTAAAATATTATTATATAATTATTTCATTCATTACAATTGGAAAGAATCGTGGTTATTTAAAATATCATGATATTTTACCTGTAGCATCTTCCCAAGAATCCTTGGATAAAATTGGTAGTGGGAATATATCTTTTAATAATGATATAAAAAAATCATATCTTATGATTTTTAATTTTCTAGAATATTGAACTTTTACATTTCTGTATTAAGGTACTTCCTCATATTTCTCCCCCTAACTCCTCTGGTTACTTTTACTTATATAGGATAGATTCAACACTTATTCAGTTTTCCAATGTTTTCTAATAAGTAAATTTTTTGTATACTAATAGCTTCCTACTTTTTCTAAAGTTTCTATCTTGATTTACATATAATATTCAGCATAATTACTTTTACTTATATTCTCTAGATGATTTTCCTTTTTAAATTCTTCATCCATTATGTACTCTTGAATATTTCAAGAATTTTTTTCCTTTATAATATTCTAGTAATACATAATCATGGTTGTGATCTTCTATCTCATGGTGTGGTTTATTTCACAATCAGATTCTATGATATACTATATATCACAATTTCCGGACTATCCAGGTTATCAATCATATTTTATGATTGATAATGAGTAACAATTATGAATTATTTTCTTTATCCCGTTACTTTTACATACATTTCCCTGTGCATGCTTCACTAACTTTTTTGACTATAATTACTTTTCAAATTCATCTTAGGTTACCATTATGTATATTACTACACATTAATACTTTTTAATATTTTTTAAATCTTTCATGTACTGATGAATTTTACATATTATCTTGGATTATTTTTTTTGTATCCCAATAATCCCATTTTGTTTCTACTTTTCCACTTTGAGTACACTTATATTTTTAGTAATCAACACTTATGATAAAGAAATAATGTATCCTATGATTTCCAAACATCTTGTATTTTCATAACTAATTAAATTTTTGTATTAAGAAACTTACCTTTGAATATTTAGAATATGAATATTATGTATCGTGATGCTCTTGTCCTTTTTCAATTTCAATTTATTCTCAATTTGTAAAGGGTGAAGTTTTTCTATTATTTTATAGAAATGCTTCTTTGATATTTCATTTTATAAATAAAGTAAATATTTTTGTTCGATTATTTTTATATGGGGTAAGTGAAATTTAATTTCTCATCTCCCAAAGTGTTGTTGATGAGTTTGGATAAATATACATTACCTAGTGAAGAATATAATAATATTAGAGAATAAAAAGAGGAATGAAATCATTATATGTTACAGTGTCTTAGCCAACTTAAAAGCATATTTGAATATGATATATTTATCATTGTTAGTTCTTATAGATTATAGTGTAAGTTAATATACTATAAATTACATTAATTGAAATGTCTTGTTGTGAGTCGATTTTAAAACCCATTCCATAAGTGAACATAAAATCGTTCTTAGATGATATTATGCTCATGATGAGAAATCTAGAATATTTTAGAATATTTTATTAAATATTAAAGTAGATGGATATCATTCTTTATAATGTTATTAAGATTGAGAATATTAGATTCTCTCAATTCGCATTAAAAACTTAATATTTATAGATTTCAAGACAAGGTTTACGTGAAGTAGAGTAGTGTCAAGTGAGATATGAAGGAAATATTTTATAAAAAACTATGATAATATCATTTTATGGGAATCAATTTAGCGATCAATAAAAAATTGAGTTATGATAATTAGAAAAGAATATATGAATCATCCCTTTATAAAACATGGTAATTTTGGATTCTTATGCAATACCTTTTATTATGGAAGTTCTAGTGATGTATTTCTATAAGAGGGGAACTTCCTATACACTTTTCCAAACATCTATCATTTGTATTTATATCTAAATTTTGGCTATATTACTTCTTCAATTGTCTAAATAATCAACCTTTGGTTTTTAGTTTGAAAATTCCTTAGTAGTTTAATCATGTCCTAATAGAGGGTCAAATTTTGATAATGGATTAATGGTAAAGGGGTTTTTTTACATCAATAAAATATTACTTTTTAGTGTTAAGAGTTTTCTATTAATTACATTAAAATTAGTTTCCAAGAACATATTTTCTCTACATTTTCTTTTAAATAAATTTCATTTTGATGAAATTTTTCAAAAATCGAATTTATACATTAAAAATAATATTTTTGGGGTTTTGTACATAATATAATAAAATAAAATATTCAAAAAAAAAATTAAAAATTAAAGTACTTGGTAATTATAAATTATGACATGTGATCCTCGTACATATCTTTCCAATGCGTTGGGGAATGATGTATTCTCAATAGAAATTATAAGTGATTATGAGTGAATATGGGTGATTAATATAATATACCCAAGATGCCTAAAAGTTCTTTTTATTCTTTATATGAGTTATAATTGTAATATTTGGATCTTATAAAACAAGAAGTTTATTTTTAGAAGAAAATTACAGTTTGTGATATTTTTAAAGGTAAAGGTTTGTATTCAAAAGAAATTTTATGAACTTTTCATGATTTAAAATTATATGCTTCAAGGAAGAATATTTTATGAGTATTCATATATTTTGAACAAATTTTGAAGAAAATTACTTTATATTTAGTAGGTTAATGAATAAATTTTATGAAAGTTTCTCAAGAAAATAGGTTGATTTTATATTCAAGAGTATGTTTTCTACAAGCTTAAACTTTTTTGTTTAAAGAAAATTCTTTAAAATGTTCTTTATGTTTTAAATTTTATAAAAAAATCTCTTTATTTGATACCCTTTACTGAGCTTTATTTACTCACTATTCATTTTAAAATGATTTTCATAGGGATTACGGATGAGTGGTAATGGTTATGAAGTCAATGTTATAGATTGTGTGGTTCTGACCATAAATAGGGAAAGTGAATCATTTAATTAATTTTGGTTTACTACAAAAAAAATTTCCATCTAATGGAATAAATATTGGTTCTTTATGTAAGGAGTTGTTCTTTATTATTTAAAACTCCAAACCTAAAATTCCTTATATATCTAAGTGATAAAATATTTTCAACTTATCATGTAATTATAGAATGGATTTATTTGGGTGATTATAAATACTCACACATGAAGTTCATCAGTTTTGTCTATCGTGTGGTTCGATCTACATAAGAATAATTCGAAGCTCCTTTTTCATAAATAAGATTAAATCGTATATAATATTTTTTATATGGGCGACACGTCATTTAATTTTCAAAAATATCATGTGTAGCTGATAATGGTACTCAGTATGTACCCCGAGTACATGATAACCAGACTAAGGATACCTATACACCGTTTACCCAACTACACACACCTTGTAATTTCTCTTCTTATAGATTAAGTTGTGGTAGTACACAACTAGCCTACCCAAGTGTACCTACAAACCATGTACCCCACCATACATACCATATACTGGGTAGTATATAGTATTATTAATATCTTTCCACTAAAAAATCCATTTTTAGACATATAAGTAGTCTATTATAAATGTGTTTCCATTTAGAACATGATGGTATATATATTAATTATATGAGGTTTGTATTCTGGTGGATAGAGTTTCATATCATTATGGATAAGATAACGTGTGGGGGGATTACTTGAGAATCCATGGGGTTGGTAACACTCTTGGAGAATATATATATTGGGGTGGGTAACTATCTCGTAGTAATAGGGTATGGATCCCAAACTCATGGAGATGGTAACCCTCTTTTGTGATGTACAATACACATGTCGGGGTATGGGTCCCCATAGGGGTTAGTTACCCTCTAGATGGACGTGTCTTTGGGTGGGATATGGGAACCCTTAACTACTTTTACTATGGGATGATGGAGAAGTGATAGATCTAATATAGTTAGTATGTATGAGTTCTGAAGTACTCAAGGAGCTTCAGATATCTTTTTAGTATTAGGTATTTGTAGATATGAGAAATAGAGATCATGTTACATTTCCTTAAAAAGATGAATTCCCACACACAAATTTAAATTTATGACATTTCAATTAAGAGGCACTAGTTTTTTTAGATAATGTACACTAATAGTGTTCTTTAGTTCCTCCATCACACAATATATAAGCTTTTAAGCCCCGATGGTTTGAGTTGGTTTGAGGGTTCTTCATATTACCCTGGATTACCACTATAGTGTGACTTTTGGGTGAGATATAGAATTCAAAAACATAAGATATATTGTTTACCTATGTGACCTTGGATACTTGTACAACATGATTCTTCAAGTGTTGAGAAAAATTATGGTGATACGAGACTCCATATGTTCCTTTCTTTCTTTCCCTTTAAATCATATTTGGGTTATCTTTCCTTTCTTTCCCATTAACTTCCTCCTATCGGGTTATTGATATAACTTGTTTCTTTACTTCTTATTTATTATTTTAGGGATTTCTAATAGGTATATTTATACTCACCAATGCATGAAAATTGTACCCACACATGTGGTCCCTATGCAAATATATTCTTGATAGCCATAGAGATAGAGATAATTATGTGGTAAAATTCTTCGTGATGTATGGGGGTACTTGATGATAGTAGTTGTTGTTGATGAACCCTCCTCACGATTTCTTAGATCTTAGTGGCGCATGGTGTCTCTTCTCAGGTGTCCCTATGATGAGGAGATGGTATTCCCTTTATAACCATTTATTGTATGGTATATTGTTATCATGGGTTTGGTTGTCTATCAGATCTGCCCATGAGGTGTGGTGTTGTTAAATTGTTATCCCAACACACATTATTATACAGTATAGTTATTTACATATATTCTTGTGAGTTGATGGTATTATCTTATATATTATCATAGTAAAAAAAATTAAATTTAACATTTTTACTATGTTTTCTCAAAACGTTTCTAATCTTTAATTTAGAAAAGTTTTCTAAAAAACATGGCTAAATTAGCCATGTTTTTAGTAATGTTTTAAAACATCACTAATTTTTTTTAGCAATGTTTTTTTATAAATGTGGTTAATTTAGACGTGTTTTTAAGAAATCCTAGGTAATAATATTTTTGTATATATAAATATATGTTTATAATATGTTAATAATATATTTTTGTTTATTATTATTAATAATATATATAACAATAATATATATATAACACATATATATGAAAATAAATAAATAAATATATATATATATATGACAGTAAATATATATATATATATATATATATATCATTATATAACAATATATATATATATAACAATATATATATATATGTAACAATAACAATATATATACCATAAATTTAAATATATATACCATAAATATATATATATGTAAAAAACAATATAATAACAATATAATATATATATATAAATACAATAGTATATATAACCATAAATATATATCAACATAATAATAGATAATTTTAAATAATAATAATAGATAATAAAAATTGTTAATAGTATATATATAAAATATTATCACAATATATATATAACAATATAATAATATAATATTATAAAAGTTTATTTTTATAACAATACAATTTAATAACACTATATGTTTATAATAATATAAAAATATGACAATAATTATTATTGAAATAAATATAAAACTATTATAAAAAATATAATAAAAATATATAGTGCTATAATAGAAACATAAATATATATAACAATAATTATATATAACAATATATATATATAATACTATATAAAAATAAAAATATAAAAATATATATAATAAATCTATATATAATAATTAAATATTTATATATATGTGTGTGTGTGTGTGTGATGTGAACATGGGTTTTTTCATTGACTATATGTATATATTTATACAATATATAGCATAAATATATATTTTATTATATAATTTATTAATAATAATTTATTATATTATATTAATATATAATTAATAATTAATATATTTTATTATTTTAAAACGTAACTAATATATATAATGTGGATGGGGTTTTTATATATGTTGTCTGCATGTTTTTTATTTTATATATATATATATATATATATATATATTATTAGTATATGGTTATTTATTATTAGTAAAAATATATATATCTACATTTTTATGTAATATATAACATAAATATATATTTTGTTATATTATACAATAATAATAATGTATTTTTACTATATTAATATAAAATTTTCTTATAATAAATTTTATTATTTTAAAACATAACTATTATATATTTTTCTATATAATATATGTGTTTCTGTTATTGTTATTGTAAAATAATAATATATTAATATTGTATATTTTATTATTATATGTGTGTTATTATATATATTTTGTTATAATATATGTCTATCTTTTTTAATTATATAATTTTTTGTTATTATATGTATATTAATAATATACTTAATGTGCTCTATACATGTGATGTTGTGCGTGTTGGGTGGTGGTCCCACATGGAAACTTAATGCGGGTTTTCTGCACCTTAATAATTAAAGTGGAGGGTGTTGTGTATCATGTCTGTGTGTGGTTTGTTGGTGTAGAGAAAGGTGAGGTCAGTGTCAAGTGCTAGGGGGGGCTCTTGGCAGGGTAGATGTTTGTCGTCATGGGGATGTAGTCATAGGGGGAAGGTAGTCTTGCGAGGGGAGGCAGTTTTAGGTTGCATGTTATCAACACATGGGGAGGGTAGCTGTTTTCCAGAATATGGGTGAAGTTGGGTGTAGTCGCAGGGAGAAGATTGTCCAGCGAGGGGTGGAGTTTCCCAGTTTTAGGTCACTAGTACATGGGCAAGGATAGTGTCTAGCGATAAAAAAATTAATAAAAAATCATATCAAATAAAATGTTCCTATTTTTAAAAAATCATAGGTAAATAAAATAAAATCTAATTACATACATTACTAAAAATGTAGTGGTGCTAGATTTTCAAATAAAAAATCCATTAATTAAAATATTATTACATTTTAAAAACATAGGTAAATAAAATTCAATTACATACATATCTGAAAATTCAGTTAAAGGGCCAATTGGATATGTTAATAATCATAGCTAATTAGTGACACCACATTTACATACATTTATAATAAGAATAGGTAAATTCATTAGCTATATTTTAAAATGTAGGCAATACAAAACAACATAAGTAAATTACATTCTTTATGTAGTGTTCATTTCATATTTGGAATATATTAGCATATAATAAGACCTCCCATGTATGATTATGTATTCTAGGTGTTATTCGTCAACCTATGGCCTATCTATGGAGGGATTGGGGTGGACCACTTTTCTTACTTCTATCTTATGGGTGGTCCTAGTAAGTCGGGTCATGTCAAAATGATTTCAGATCAATTCAAATCATAGGGATATATTCATGATTAAATACTCATGTAAGGTTTAATTTTGGAAATTTAATTTTAATGTAAAGAAGTTTTTAGTTTGATTGATAGACCAAACAACCCAGTGTGGGTGCGGCAGCCGACATATCTATTCAATAATACTATAATAATTTTTTGATCCACTGAAGACACAAAGGCACCAGTTGTGGGGTAAAATCAAGAAGGTTCATGCATTATATAGTGGAAAGTCATGATTTTCATATCCATCTTATGTAAACTGGAAAAAAATATGCTTTAACCATTTTGGATTCATCCTATCTAATGAAGTATGTAATCCACACATATAAAACTCTGATATAGAGTCAGTATAAGAGACCATTCTGGTGCTTAATTCCTCTTACCATTTCTCAGTTGAGTGATGATGTGTTTAGTTGATGTTTCTATTGGGATATATCCATTCCTTCATGTAGGCAGGGATTCTTTTTCAATTTTTCTTGGTGTAGATCAATTTTTAGATCATATATAATTTCCTATAGAGTTAATCAAGACTATAAGTATATAGTTTATGTACTAATAGTTCCATTAGTAGTGGTTTCCTAGACTCTCATATTACTCCAATCCTCCATTGGTAGAGGGTTGGTTAGGGTTAGTGACTTCTATGTTCTATCTAGTCCAAGAACCCACTGACTATATGTTGGTTCTTGTATGAATCCCTTACACAGTATAATGATCCATTAATTGATGATGTATTTCTTGAATTAATAATAGGACTACTTTACCATGGTTGGATATTGATTCATTGTTTAGGATGTGGTTTCACTTGGTCATGTGATGATGATTCAAGTTTAGAAGATTCTAAATATTTCAAAGGGAAGAACTGTAGAGACCCGAATCTTAACGTACATATACATTACATTACTTTTGCGGAATACTTTGTACATAACAAAAACACACACACAAGGACCGTAATAGTTTAGTGTCTTTGGAAACTCGAAATATAATCTTCTAATCATGGCGAAAGATCTTCAACATATTCCATAAAGATCTTCCTTTTTTTTACCTAAAACCTTTCTTTATATCCTGGGCAAATTAAAACATAAAAAGGGTGAGCTCAAATGCTCAGTAAGGGTAAACAAAAGAAATATCAATCACATCATATTCATAAGAACATATCTTTTGGAAATATTATCCTGAAAAAGAGATCATAATTTCATAACATGGGATACATCATAGTAGTGAAATGTAATCCCAATAATCATAACTTAAAACATGAAACTTTGTGTCATACACATAATCATAGAAAATCATTTCTTATTAGTCAAGACTCATTTCCAAGACTATCTTAGTGGACAAAGTCCCTTTCTGAACTGAGTTCACTCCTCGTTTCAGTCCTGTTTCACTGAACCAGTATAACCTACCATTCCAGCCATGTCTATCTCATGAGATATAAAATCTTTACCCAATGCATTGGAGGGAGATATAGGTCCCACCCATCTCATAATGATATCATTCTTATGTGTGACACAAAATCAAAAACCATACATCATAGCATAACCCATGTAATAAAAATGGGATTCTTAAACAACATGACATCATAAAACAATTCATATAAGATAAAGGAATTCATAAAAATATTTCCATCACAACATAATCAAATCCATGTTATAATAGGGATAGAAACAGAACCCTTTATTATCTTAGATGGAAAATAATTTTGATAAAGCACTTGAACTCCATTCTTGAGGAAAATATACTTTCTACTTCAAAAACACTTTTCCTTTCTTAACATGTCGTACAATTCAAAACTAAAATAAGTTGATTAAAAATAAACTTGAAAACTTTTAAAGGAAGCTTCTTGGAAATAATATTTTAAAAATCCATTCATGTCGTATAAGTTAAAAAAAACATTCTTTCCGTACTTTTGTTAGAAAAGTCAAAAAGTACCTCGTACGAAAAACGACAAAAGATTCCTTTCATATCCTTTACTAAAAACTCACCGAAGGGTAAAATTGGATTTAAACAATTGTAGTTGGATGGGAATAATATTACATATTGAGGGAACATGGATGTGGATGATAAAATACACCCCAGTAAATACCAAAGTATAAACAATCTCGGATAAAAGTGAGATTGTGATATTTTCCCTTACCTTAGGTCCGATATGCTTCGTAAGTGTCCGAACATCCTGTATAATGATTTAAATAATGTTATTTAATTATTCAAGAATCATACTTATTGTTATGATATCATATATAGTCATATTCTTAGCTTCTTATTAGTAATATTTCATTACTACTTGTTATTCGGGTGTTTATTACTTTTTGTTCTTATGCGTGTTTGTCGAATAAATTCTTATTCTTATCTTTAGGTTATAGATACCACATTTCAAGAATGGTATTAGTGTAACATATATCATATTCATTCATTCAATTCATTTATATAATCATTATGAAATGAAGATCATGTAGAATGAGTCGCATCACATCGTGGAGACGGTATTCCGTACGTACGCATGAGTGATGATATCATTCCTATGATCGTAGAATTATATTGGAGTGTATGTATACTATTTAAGAATAAATATAACTTTATAATAGTCATATATAGTCATTATTTACACCATTATACCCATCCAAGTAATGTGGTGGTGGAAAATAGATTACACCACGGCGTGGAGACGGTATTCCGTACGTATGCACGCGCGGTGATTTCCTTTTTTCGTAGGATGGATAGAAGGTTAATTAGAGTTGTTTCATATTTATAATGACATATCTGTATATAATAAATACTGATGTTATTACTTTATCATGAAACAACTAAATAAGAATAAGTTGAAGAAGAAAGAAATTGAAAAAGATCGGTAATGGATATTACCTCTTTTTGACGCGCCTTCACTTAACCTCCACTTAAAGAACTAAGGATGGTCTTTGAAGAAGACCAGGACCTCTAGGATGATACTAGGGAAGTGGATAAGAGATTTTGGCAGGGTTTTCCCGAGCTTTAATGCTCAAATTGGTGTGAGGAGGAGAGGGAGGAGGTGCCCTTTTATAAGGGAGGAGAGGGGCACCTTAGGAAAATCTCAAAATATTATTTTATATTAAGGTCAAATTCGGTTTATAATGGTTCCAAAGGGTCTTATTTCGAAGATAAAGTGGTGATGGTTCTAAATCCTCTCATACAATAGGATTTAGACAAGTTTAGGTTATTATTTTAACCTTATCAATTAGATTTAACTCTAAGTTAAATAATTTAACTTTTACCGTGTCTTTTTGTTTTCTTACACTATATGGTTAATAAACATACCATAACAAGAAAAACGAACCCCAAGTTTTTTATTATTAATATATTTATCCTTATATATGTAATTTTACCGAACCTTAGATTTTTAGGAATTAAATAATAATTAATAATATAATATTGGTTTTAAAAACTAATTTATGTCAATTTTGACACTATTTGGTACATGATTTTTATGAAATTCATAACAGAATGATAAGTTCGAACCAAGTTACTTATATCAACAATTCCATGTCATAGTAACCTAGAAAATTAATTTAAGTCATAAAAAGTCTCAAATTACATTTATTTGGGCATTTATAACATCAATTATGTCAATATTTCATTAATAAGACAATTACTACATCATCTTTGTGTCATAATAAATGATAATTATTTAATCCCTAAAAATTCTAAATAAATTCCTATGATGTAGATAATTGTATTATATTTCTGGAGACTATTCATGTTCTAAGTTTCATGAAGTTTATCACTATATTAAAATTATTGTACTTATAAGATTTAAGAAAGTGACATGTTGTCACATTCTTTGGTTTTAATAATAATTAAATTATTTTCATGGAGAAAAGTCCATAAAATGAATCTAATCCAACCCTTAGGTTATATGGGTCTACTTTTAGCCATCCAATAGGATTTTTCCAATTGTTAGGGTAATTTTATAATCTTATATTTACCCTTAATTACCTGATTTACCTTTAACTATAGTAAATAAAATTTACCGTTGTTACTATTCACAATGCCCAAAAATAAAAAGTAGCTTATTAACATAATTTGGACCCACTGATTCCAAATATGGAATCTATTTTTCCAAATTCAATACACAAAAGATGCAGAAATTAAATTAAAATTAATCCCGTTGTCGAAAGAATACGGGTTTTTCTTTAAAACATTGCAAAAGATTGAATTGATTTAACCTACGAATTCAAGGTAAAATCAATGCTAATGACATACATTATATTAAATGGTAAAAATATATTCTATTTATACTTTAAAACCATTAAATATTATAATTTAACTACATAATATATTACGATGAAAAAAGTTGTTTTTAATTAAAATATAGCGTGTTTTTACTTTTCATTAAAATATGAAAGTTATCAGAAAAATATCAAAACTTTATCTAATGTAAATTTTTATATCCTGATTCAAAAGAAGAAATTTATTTTGTCAAATTGAACCTATAAACATTTCAAAAACTAGATTTAAAGTCGGTGCGCCATCAAAAGGCGGCAAAACTGCATTTTTTGAAAAATACTTATTTTACCCGAAAAATTTATTTTGTTCTTATACCATGTTCTAGAAATGTGTAAGATGAATAATAATGTTATAAAATTAAAAATTTAGTTAACACTATTCATAATGGCTAGTTCATAACAATATTATAATAATATTTCGTTGTTTAGTAAAACTCGATATTGCGTACAACACACGCTATCGAGGAAGGTTGCGATTGCGTGTAATGCAATCCAAGTCAGGGTTGCATGTAGTGCACAACTACTTTGTTGTTTCATATCACAGAATCCAACCATATTTTATTTATACATTGAATATATATATATATATACACACACTCAATGTTGCGTAGAATAACTTCTATCAAACGAACTTGAAATTGTGTGTAACAAGATCCAAGAAAAGTGTTGCGTATACTGCAAGCTAATATAGTGTTGCGTATAGCGCAAGATAATCTTGGTGTGTCGTACAATAGAAGATATGAATGAAATGAAAAATAATGTATCTTATAAAATATCGGTTTGTTACATTCTACCCCCCTTAAAATGAATTTCGCCCTCAAAATTCGTCAGGGTTATAAATCGTTTACTATTCATAAAAACCCACATCGTAAAAAGAAATACCAAAACTGAACTTTAAAAACTAAAGTATGAAATATAACGGTTACCCAAATGAACTCATCACTGGGTTTCCATATAGGAGAAAATATGGACATGGAAGAGAAATCTAACTGTCATGTTCTGATGGAGAGTGGTAGAGAACATGGCTATGAAAAAGCCAACAATCACAAAACTATTGATTTGTGGTGATCTAAGGTACCATCTGATTCATCAGATATAAGGGCACTAGGACAACATTTTTGGTTTTAAAGATCATTTCCCTAAAGTTGAAGAATTTGAATTAGAATAAATACTTACTTTATTTTGGTACAATCTCACTGTTGTCCGTGCCTTGAACAACTTCTACTTCATCTCTTAAAGAAATGAAGTTGAATTTGTTATTCGTGAAGTGTTAGCAGATCATGTGATAGAATGACGGGTCATTCCATCTGTCTCAAACTAAAGGTTAGAAAAAGTTATTAAATATACATAAGTCGATCTATAGTGAGATTAATCATATATGGTTCCTAAAATGGACTTATACTTCATATATCATACTGCTTAATATAATAAAACTAGTTTCTACTAAACAGGGACTTCCTGTAGGCCAGTGGTAGGCGATAAAGGCTAGTCGCACTTCGGTTGTGGGTTCAATTCCCACAGCCTTGTCCGACGCGATGGGCTGTCGCTCGTCCTGCAAGTTGTCCTTTTTCTAAAACTATATTACTATAACATCCCATCAATAATATCGAAAAAACTTCTATCCTTAAACAATACTAACTTATTTCCAACATAATCCATTCCAATCTTTAGGCTTATCCATAATACTTCAGTCCACTCTCATAATATAGTGAAAACGATTACCTAGAGATTTAATACCATCGTTGATCCCCATATATCATAAGATATGTTTTGTTGGTCACATTCTAAACATTCAAAGGCCTTAATCATGTATTCTCTTGAATACCCATTGAACCTTAGTGAAAACATGAATGCAGTTAAACGTTAACACTTTCCACATACCAAAATCCTCAAAATTCTGTATACTCAAACCATGTTATAACCTTCACCTTATATCAGTCATGAGCTCATGAATACTATCAAACATTTAATTTTCTCCTAATCCCTTCATTATGCGCATATCATCTACATTCCAAAAATATCTGAATAACCTTTCATGGATACTAGTAACATTAATCATACACTTTCAAAACTCAAGGAAAGACAATAGTGTAACAATCCTTAGATGTCTCTTCATTCCATAGTACCATGAGATTACTTATACAACATTACACATGATAAACATGTAATCATTCCACTACATTCTTAAACCATTGACCGAGCTTCAATAATTCTTTCAGCTCACATATCATTTGAAGTCTCTTCATCATAATCCACATAAATACTACCCATACGACCATACTGATTCTCTTCATGAGACTATCCCTTAGGGCATTGGTTTGCATAATGCCCATACATTCCACATTTAAAACATTTAACCATTGTTGATGTCGTAGCAATACCATTATCCTCATCCCTGGTGTTAATTGAACCTTTTCCTTTGCACTTACTAGCTTTGTGTCCTTCTTTTCCACACCCAAAGCATCTTCCAGTTCCTTTGAAACATTCTCCCTGATGCCTCTTCCCACATGATTTACATAGGGGAAATTGAACTTTCTTTCCTCTATGATCATCATGAAACTCCATCTTTCTCTTATTAGCTGAGTCAGGAAACTTACCAAATTTTACTTTATTGATCATATTATGAGATTGCTGATTCGGAATAATATTGATGTTTGGACTTCCAAATCCCATTTCATTTGGTTTCTCATGAAGAATATCATTCCATTGTCCATCATATCCTCCATTATCGTGAATCGTCTTGTTTCCAGCCATTTTCTAAAACCCAAAAAGAATAGTGTGAGAGGCAAAAATCATAATAAAGGGGGAGTAACTTCAATATCTAACATCTTTGGTTTAATCTAATATCGTTACCATAGTTCTAGAACTATATCCTATAAGTATACTTATCCTTAGGGACATCCCCACTAGTGTAGAAAACGTTTTTTACATTGGTTATTTTTCATTTTTTATGTCGGTTTCTAGCCGACGTTAATACGTGCGACGTTATAAATAAGGTTTTTGACGTTGGTTATTTAAAAACCGACGTCAAAAACATAAAATCGCGATGTTTATCACGTCGGTTATTTTAGAATCGACGTGATAAAGAAAATGGGAAGGGTTTATCACGTCGGTTATTTAACAACCGACGTGATAAAAGGCCTGGAAAATGGTTTATCACGTCGGTTATTAAACAACCGACGTGATAAACAGGGGCGAGGGGGGTTTATCATGTCGATTCATATAGAACTGATGTGATAAACCGGGGTGAGTGTGGTTTATCACGTCCGTTCATATAAAACTGACGTGAAAAACCGGGGGAGGGGGGTTTATCACGCCGGTTATTCAATAACTGACGTGATAAACCATTGTCCAGGCCGTTTATCGCGTCAGTTATTCAATAACCGACGTGATAAACCATTCTCCAGGCCTTTTATCACGTCCGTTATTTAATAACCGACGTGATAAACCATTCTCCAGGCATTTTATCACGTCGGTTATTAAATAACCGATGTGATAAACTATTTTCCAGGAATTTTATAACGTCGTTTATTTAATAACCGATGTGATAAACCCAATTTTTTTTAAACAGAATGCAGTCATCTTCTCTCCAACAGAATCAACCAGAAAACAAATCAAGAAATCGTACCACAAAAACAGAAGTAGATCAAAATTAAGCATGTACATAGATAACATATAAAACTTACCCCCTAGACAGCCCCCACCCTCATTTATACCCCATGGACAGCCCTCCCCCACCCCGTTGGAGCCCTCACCCTCATGTATACCCCCTGGACAGCCCTCCCCCACCCCATTGGAGCTCCCACCCTCATGTATACCCCTTGGACAACCCTCCCCACCCCATTGAATCCCCCACCACACTCCTGGACTACCCCCCGACCCCCGGACACCCCCAAACACCCCTCGACAACCCCCCACCTGCCTGAACAGCACCCCCTCACCCCCTCACCCCACTTGACATCCCCCACCACACCCCTGGACAGCCCCAAACACCCCTGGACATCCCCCCCCCACCCCTGGACAGCACTCCCACACCCCTGGACCGCCTTCCCACACTCCTGGACATCCCTGCCACCCCCAGGACTCTCCCCACACCCCACCGGACAGCCCTCCCAGACCGCTGGACACCCCCCAACCCCACTGAACACACCCCCACACCCTTGGAACCCCTCCCCCATAGACCCAAATCAATACCAGAAAAACCATCAAAAGTATACCAAAACAAGAAGTAGATCAAAATTAAACATTCACTTATATAACATTCAAAACTTACACTGTCAACTTCAAAAAAAACTAAATCCAACCTAAACAACTACCAAATACACAATTAAAATGACAATATTCAAAATTACATTTTACATTACAAACAACTAAAATTCAATCAAACCTGTAAAATAATTTGACCACTCCACTTGTACATGTTTTATGTCTTCGGCAGTATAGGGTTGAGGGTCATCAAAAAGCTACAAATGAAAAAGAAGATAGTTAACATGTATAATGAATAAATCAAATTGAAATATTATGGCAAAGTTTAAGAGGAAATCGTACCAGGTCAAAATTCACAACTGTCCCAGTTGTTATTATTTCATACATTAATCTTAACATTTAATATCCGCATTCAATGATGCCTTGTTGTTCATGAAAATTTTGTTTGAATGAGTGTAAATTCAATATATTATTTTTATGTAATAAATCAAAAAGTACAAATTATAAATGGAAATTTAACTTCGCATTTACATATTTGATCTTTGCATTTCTTTTCTTTGTGTTTTTTCAAAAGTAAACCCATGCACTGTTAGAAAATAATACGAATGGGGTAAATTTAAAATTCATTATAATATATAAAACTATTGAGAAATTGAAACTTACTTTTCCAATATATTCTTAAAACTTTCCCGCACATCACCATGAACAGAGCATATCCAATAAAGAGTTTTCTCCCTTGGGCAAAAAATCCCTAACATCCAATGATCACTGATAAAAGGAAATTTAAAGTTAGTGGTTTTTTATGTTAAAATATAATTAACTCTTTAAGATAAATGTGTTTCATACCTCTCACAAAAAGGCATCATCCAACATTGTGTGATTATATTCTTTTCAAATATTTCAGCAATATAAACCATTCTTTGTTCCTCATTCAATGCACATGCTTCAGGGGAAATCAATTGCGGGTCCATGAATCCATATACTTCTGTCAGCTCATTCCTCTCACAAATTTTATAAAGATACCTAATACAAAACATACATAAGTATACATTTTTAATAAATATAACGCAGGGAAAAGGTGTTAAGACTTACATGGAAAACAATTGCACCACGTTGATGCCCAACTTATCTCTAGTAACAAGCTCCATGATATCAGTTTTTGTAATCCCCACACTTATTTCACGTCCAAAAACATGATATTCCATTGGAAACTCATAAAAACCCAACAACAAATGTGAATATCTTGACAATCTGTCAAGACCACTAGAATCTGTATCTGATGTCATAGCATGTTGTCTTTGTTGTTGTCTATACAGTATTTCTTTACCTTTGAAGTATTCCTGTGAAAAAAAAATTGAAAAATATAGTAGTTTTCAAATGATAAAACAGCATTAATAAAAAAAATGATATAACATTCATACCTCTATGGTAATGAGTCGAAGAAGTCTGGATGTCCAAACTAAAAAATGGCCGATACTATGTCCAACTGTCGCCACCTAATCTTTAGGTATTGGTACCCTAGCTGATCTATCTATAATATCATGTACAGCGACCCTCTGATTCTCTACCTCTAATTGTTGATGATGAACTGTATCTCCTATACAATATACTAACCCGTATGCTACTATATGATGTTGAGAATCATCAACATACAACTCGCAATATGTAGGAAGCTGCGGCGGAGGCATAGGATAAAAAATGGGTCCCGCAGGCTTAGGTGGGGGAGTGGGAGCTACTGGCGGAGGTGGAGGATAAATAATGGGGTTTGCAGGGGGAGGTGGAGGAGTGGGAGCTGCAGTCTGAAATTGTCTTTGCATTTCTAAAAACATAGACTGCACCGACTCTCTAATCTTGTCCTCCATCGTCGCATTAATATTTTGAACTTTAGCCTCCAAGGATTCTATTTTTTTATAAACCCCCTTAATGTTAGAAGTTGAAGAACGTGGAAACACTTTTCTTACCGATACACCTGCCGGATATCCTCTTACACGACCAGGATATTCGGGCCTTCCCAATGCTGCAAATAAAATATCTTCCCTCCCAGTAGCTATAAATATCCCCTCTGAACTATGATCCTCAAGAGATTCCTGTATTAATTAATTGAACATTTCTCTAATGATTGAAACTTATATGAAGAAAATAGTTAACTTAAATAAATTAAATAGATATCTTACAATCCTCTCAGCTACGATTCTCGATTCTTCCAAAAGATATTGCCCTTTTTTTCCCTTCTGAGCTCTCTTCCATTTTTCATGTCTAGATGGAGGGGATGGAGGGGCCACCTCTCCAGAGCTTGAAGACTCAGCTCTTAGTTGTTGAAATTTTTCCGCCATCATTTGTTCTTCCAATAATGCATACCCTCCCCGAGATAAACTATGAGGGTATACATTTTTAGATTGGATCTCCTGATGAGCTTTCCTTGTTTGCTGTAATTTATGAATAAGAAATCATTAACAAAACATTAATAAAATCATTTATATAAGAAAGTTTATAAAAGTTTACATTGCCCTTACCAGAAATGACTCTTTTTTTATACTTTCAAAAAACTATCTCCATGTGTCTTCATCTATAAAAGGATATATACAACATGGATTGTCGTGACTCCTATGACCATAAATGAAATCAGATGAGAGGGTTGATTTGAAATCCCTCCATCTCCTGGCAGCCAACGATAAGCATTTCTTCCTGACTCCTCCAGTGTCAGGAATATCTGTCATCTGATAAAGAAGAGGTTAAACATATTATATATACTAGAAACATTAAAAGAATGGTCAAACAATGAAAAAAGATCTTACCAAAATCGTCTCCCACAACTGAGAGATAATCACTTTATCCACACCTCTCCAATCATCATACAGAATGCTTACTTTGGTCTTAGCCTGAGTTGCAACAAAACTCTTAAAATCTTTGGCATTCGGACCTCTAGGAATATCATCATCATCAAACTCAACAACTATCCTCTGATCCTGCGTACGGGCAAGTGATAATTTTGGTAAACGTGTGCACCCACGTTTACTAACCTTTGAACTCTTTGTCGTAATAGGAGCATGTGAATGTTCATCCCCATAGGTATGACCAGCAATATGCTCCTCTCCAAAATCATGTGGTTGATCATCTGAATGATCTGTCATTATCCTTCAAATCAAAAAAACAAATTTCAATTCCCAAATATACAAATTCAAATATTTTAATACTACGGTAATCAGAAAATAGAAAAGTGTACTAAGTTACATAATAGTAAACATTGGTAATATGGTAAGCATGTTAAACAATGGTAAAGATGGCAAAGATGGTCAAGATGGTAAAAATGGTAAAAATGGTAAACCTGGTAAACATTGTAAACATGGTAAAGTAATTGTCAGTGAACAAAAATAAGCATTTTAAAATTCATGTAATGGTTATAAACATGATAAAGTAAACTAAACAAACTTAAAACAAACAAAAACATATACTTATTTTATTTTAAAACATGTTTTAATAAATAAAAAACTTACAATATCTAACATTTATGGAAAAAATAAATGTAAATAAGAAATAAACATATGTTACCTATAATTTTAGGAATGTACAAATGGATTGTTTTCCCAAATTCCTTCGTCGTGATCGTTCCTTATGGCACAAACTATGTCTTCAACATGATCATCATTATGTTCTATTAATATTTCCATGGAAGTAGGGATCTCACATAAATCAGCATATTCATCAAGTTCATCCTCACCAGCATATTGTTTTTTCCCTTGTAAAACAACAGCCCACAGCATATCTGATTGATCTACTACATAGAAAATTTGTTTTGCATGTGTTGTCATTATAAAAGAATCAGTTGTGTCTTCCAATCTATTCAGATTAACAAGTGTCATTCCAAATTCATCGTGTCTGACACTGTTGTTACCTTTAAACCATTTACATTTAAAAATGGGAACTTTAATTTTAAAGTAATCAACCTCCCATATGTCTTCAATCACTCCATAATATGCACTTGATGCAAAAATTGGGTTTTTGTCCTTAGCACTCGAAAAATGCATTGCTTCTGCAAACACCAATACACCACTATTCTGAACTGCACTTCTGTTGTCCTGAGCTTTTGTATGAAATGTATAACCATTAATGTCATAACCGGACCATGTTATCACATTTAAACATGGACCACCCACTATCCATTTTAATGTCTCTGATACATCTGATCTACCAAGTAAAGTCTTTTTAATCAATGACAAAAAAGTTTTGTTGTGCTCATTCAAAATCCACATTTCTTTCTTCTTTGGATGACATTATTTCAACTCATTAATATGCAATGTGATATATGGTTGAGCATCAGCTATGTTATTCAAGATGTATGATTCTAACTTCTTCATCTGTTCAGCTGACAATGATTTGACTTTGAAGCCGCGAATCCCCTTTCCCTCATTATTAACTCATTCATGGCGAGATGGAGGCAAACCTATGTGTTGCGCCGCAGCCAAGCAGCTCGTACAAAACTCTACTACCTCCTCAGAAATATACTTTTCAATAATGGAGGCTTTAGGTCGATATAGATTTTTAACATACCCCTTTAATATTTTCATATACCTTTCAAAAGGATACATCCAACGAAGATATATAGGTCCACAAAGCTTTATTTCTAGAACCAGATGAATCATTAAATGAACCATTATATCAAAAAAAGTTGGAGTAAAATACATTTCCAATTGACAAAGTATAAAAATTGCATCCTTTTCCAAAATGTTCAAAGCATTCACATCAATCGCCTTGTTACAAATTGAATTGAAAAAATAACACAACTTCATTATAGTCTTTCTGATACGAATGGGCAGTATTCCACGCAATGCAACTGGTAGAATTTGTTGCATCATGACGTGACAATCATGTGATTTCATACCTATCAACGTCAAGTCCTTCAACGAGACAAAAAAATTTTCATTAGAAGAATAACCTTGAGGCACTTTGGTATCATGAAGACACTAACAGAAGCTAATTTTCTCCCTCTTCGATAATGTATGACAAGCTGGGGGAAGAAATGTTCGTCTTCCTTTAGGAGTGGGATCTAACTCCAAACGTATTCCCATTGATAGTAAGTCTAATTTTTCATTCAACCCATCTTTAGTCTTTCCTTTAATATCTATCAATGTTCCAATCAAAGAATCACAGATATTATTATCCACATGCATGACATCAATATTATGTTTAACTTCATGATACCTCCAATATGGTAGCTCAAACAAAATTGACATTTTCTTCCAAATATTTCTATCATTACTAGATTTCTGTGTCTTTCCCAATGTCACGTCAAGGTTTTTCACCCTCTCAAAATACATATCAGGGGATAAAGGTTTTGGAGCAGTATCAAATTCTTGTGAGCCATTGAATGCCTTTTTTAGTCTTCTATAAGGGTGTTTCATAGGCAAAAACTTTAGATGACCCATGTACACCGTTTTCCTCCCATGATGAAATTGACAATATGACGTCTGTTGTTCGCAAATTGGACATGCTTTATGCCCTTTAACACTGTATCCAGACAAATTTCCATACGCTGGGAAGTCATTTATAGTGAACAGAATCACTGCATGCAGTTGAAAATAATCTATTTTATAAGAATCATACACCCTAATACCATCAGCCCATAACAGTTTCAAATCATCAATCAACGGTGACAAGTAAACATCAATATCATTACCGGGTTGCTTTGGACCAGATATCATTGTACTCATCATGACATATTTGTGCTTCATACAAACATCAATAGATAGGTTGTAAATTACCAATAAAACAGGCCATGAACTATGTGTGCTACTGAGTGTTCGGTATGGATTCATTCCATCTGTGCACAACCCTAGTCTGAGATTTCTAATTTCATTTCCAAATGTAGAATATTGTGCATCAATTTTCTTCCATTGTGGACAATCACCTGGATGACTTATTTTTCCATCACATACCCGCTCTTCAGCATGCCATCTTAACCTTTTTTCATCATGTGAATTAGCAAATAAACGTTTGAAACGATTAATTATAGGAAGATACCAAAATACCTTTGAAGGGAGCTTTGTAATATCTACATCAGCTTGTGATTTTTCTTTCATCTTATACCGTGATGCCCCACATTTAGGACACTCTGACAGAAATCCATATTCCTTCCTATATATAATGCAGTCATTCGGACAAGCATGTATTTTCTTGTATCCCAATCCCATCAGGCATAATATTTTCTTGGCTTTGTAATGTGAATCTGGAAGATCGTTATCTTTTGGAAGAATGTCTTTCATCAACTGTAGCAGCTCTGTAAAACTTCTGTCACTCCATCCATGCTTCGCCTTCAGTTTAATCAATCTTAACACCGCCGAAAAAACCGTAAAATCTGTACAACCAGGATATAATGGTTTTTCAGCATCACCATATAGACACGCAACTATCGGTTCTATCTCAATTTTTCCTGCTACAATATTGCGAATCATTTATTCAATTCCATCAGAGTTACCATCTTGTGAATCATCATCATCACTGACATTCCATCCAGTTTCACCATGCCAAATCCAAGCGCTGTAACTTGGATTAAAACCATGACAAATCAGATGATCTTTTATCTCTCTACTTTTAAACTTATTCATATTCAAACATTTCAGGCATGGACAGAAAAAAATGTCACTACTTGGAACATTTCGTTTTGCAAATTCCCAAAAGGCATCAACACCTTCCTCAAATTCATTGCTCATTTGATGTGTCGTAATCCAACTTCGACTCATTATTACCTATAACAAATATCAACAAAAAATATATATTTTTAAGATAAGACAAATATATGTTTATATGAAAAAAATCATAATTTGAATGTAAAACAATTTAAAATATAAAACAAATTTATAGGTATTTAAAAAACTATGCTTGAATATTATTTTTAAAACAAAATATAGTTAGATATAACAGTTTTAAATTTCATTGAATCAAAGAAAACCATGACGCCTACATAGTTTAATATTGATTGTGGTTTTTATGTTTTAATATATTAGATAAACTACCTATTTAACATGTTATTAATGGTTTCTGTAGACCCTAAATCCATTTGGTAAATATTTTCACACAATTATAAAAATCAATGGAAGTGTTTTTGGGAGGAATATGTTCAATCATTTGATTTTGATGTCCCATATTCTATAACAAAAGGCAATGTGGATACCAAAGCCCTTTGTTTGGTTTTTTATTCTCAAAGGGTTTGTGATGAAAAAGAAGAGTATAAGTTGATGTATATGATAAATAAAATACAACTATATTTTATTTATGGTTATGATAGAATGAATTCATACCATATCATTTAGGATCTTCTCCCACCAAAAGTAACCCTCCTCAGTTTGAAATGAATAAATTTAGATAATTATGCATTAATTCATACATGTATTGTTGTACATAAACCAAAAAGAATATTATTAGTACTAAAAGTAAAACTAGGAAGAAACAATAAACTCTATATACTCATGAAAGCTACTCCACAACACTTCCATGCTACTAACATCTATAAAAAACTACAAATTGATTTTAAAAACCAAAAAAATTGTTTATATTTATGTATGGTGGGCATAACATGTATACATAGTAAGATCCTCCCTAAAACATCTCATGAAAATGTTGAGGAAGCACACTAAATCCCTATGAAAAAAGGAATCTAAATCATCACCTAAACAAGGAAAAATAGTTTCATATACTCACTATGGATCACTCACAAAATAATTTATATAAATAAACCTTTTTGTATAAAAAATTATATATATATATATATATATTAAAATTAAGGTTCTCGGATACCACTTCTCCACTAGTTTTCCTCTCACACCCCAATGCTAATGTCATGGTCTCACCCCACCCATAAATCATCCTACACCATGTGAAATTGTATCACTTCCATCAATGAATCATATGTATCTTAGATTATATCATCACCATCTTATCAAACTAGTAATGAGGTGCATACTTGGAAACCACTACATCTTGTTTACATTAAATGTACAAAAATCGCAAAACATAATTATAGAATATCCGTGAAAAAAAACGAACGAAATAAATTTGTGGGGCTTACTTGAATGTTGTGAGTTGAGATGATAGATCTGAGAGGAGTGAAGAAGATAAACAATGAAGCCAAAATGAGTTTAATGCAGTTCGATCGACGAGCCGATTAGGGTTTACCGTGCGAGAGAGATGAGCCGACGGACTGTCAATCAAAAAATCGTAAATGACAGACCACGTGGCTTTAATTTCTTTAAAAGTTTTATAACGTCGGTTATATAATAACCGACGTTATAAACTATTTTTTAAATTTATAACGTCGGTTATTTTAAAACCGACGTAAAAAAGCTCCCGCTCTTTGGTTTTTTACGTCGGTTATTTTATAATCGACGTAAAAAACGAGATATCTACGGGTTTTTTACGTCGGTTATTTTATAACCAACGTAAACCCCCCCCATGCTTTGGTTTTTTACGTCGGTTATTTTATAACTGACGTAAAAAATGTGTAGATATCTCGTTTTTTACGTCGGTTATAAGATAACCGACGTAAAAACCGAACAGGCGCGATTTGTAACGTCAGTTATTAAAATAACAATGTTAAAAATCTACTCGCCGCATTTTTACTTAGGTTATATATAACCAACGTAAAAAATGGTGACGTAAAAAAAGTTTTCTTGCACTAGTGCCCTAGACATACCTTAGAAATATCTCTAGGGATCTCACTAACATTTTCGCATCCTAGTTTCCAAATGTTGACTAAACCTTTCCTCTGATACCAACTTTAGAGACCTGAAGCTTAACGTACATAGACATTACATTACTTTTTCGGAATACTTAGTACATAACAAAAACACACACACAAGGACCGTAATAGTTTAGTGTCTTTGGAAACTCGGAATATAATCTTCTAATCGTGGCGAAAGATCTTCAACATCCCCCATAAAGATCTTCCTTTTTTTACCTAAAACCTTTCTTTATATCCTGGGGAAAATAAAACATAAAAAGGGTGAGATTAAATGCTCAGTAAGGGTAAACAAAAGAAATATCAATCACATCATATTCATAAGAACATATCTTTTGGAAATCTTATCCTGCAAAAGAGATCATAATTTTATAACATGGGATAAATCATAGTAGTGAAATGTAATCCCAATAATCATAACTTAAAACATGAAACTTTGTGGCATACACACATAATCATAGAGAATCATTTATTATTAGTCAACACTCATTGCCAAGACTATCTTAGTGGACAAAGTCCCTTTCTGAACCGAGTTCACTCCTCGTTTCAGTCCTGTTTCACAAAACCGGTATAACCTACCGTTCCATCCATGTCTATCTCATGAGATATAAAATCTTTACCCAATTCATTGGAGGGAGATATAGGTCCCACCCATCTCATAATTATACCATTCTTATGTGTTCCACAAAATCATAAACCAAACATCATAGCATAACCCATGTAATAAAAATGGGATTCTTAAACAACATGACATCATAAAACACTTCATATAAGATAAAGGAATTCATAAAAATATTTCCATCACAACATAATCAAATCCATGTAATAATATGGATATAAACATAACCCTTTATTGTCTTAGATGGAAAATAATTTTGATAAAACACTTAAACTCCATTCTTGAGTAAAATATCCTTTCTACTTCAAAAACACTTTTCCTTTCTTAACATGTCATACAATTCTAAACAAAAATAATTTGATTAAAAATAAACTTGAAAACTTGTAAAGGAAGCTTCTTGGAAATAATGTTTTAAAAATTCATTCATGTCTTATACGTTAACAAAAACATTCTTTCCATACTTTTGTTAGAAAAGTCAAAAAGTACCTCGTACGAAAAACGACAAAAGATTCCTTTCATATCCTTTACTAAAAACTCACCGAAGGGTAAAATTGGATTTAAAAAATTGTAGGTGGATGGGAATAATATTACATATTTAGGGAACATGGATGTGGATGATAAAATACACCCTAGTAAATACCAAAGTATAAACAATCTCGGATAAAAGTGAGATTGTGATATTTTCCCTTACCTTAGGTCCGATATGCTTCGTAAGTGTCCGAACCTCCTGTATAATGATTTAAATAATGTTATTGACTTATTATATAATCATACTTATTGTTATTATATCATATATGGTCATATTCTTAGCTTCTTATTAGTAATATTTCATTACTACTTGTTATTTGGGTGTTTATTACTTTTTGTTCTTATGCGTGTTTGTCGAATAAATTCGTATTATTCTCTTTAGGTTATAGATACCTCATTTACATAATGGTATTAGTGTAACATATATCATATTCATTCATTCAATTCATTTATATAATCATTATGAAATGAAGATCATGTAGAATGAGTCGCATCACATCGTGGAGACGGTATTCCGTACGTACGCACGAGTGATGATATCATTCCTATGATCGTGGAATTGTATTGGAGTGTATGTATACTACTTAAGAATCAATATCACTTTATAATAGTCATATATAGTCATTATTTACACCATTATACCCATCCAAGTAAGGTGGTGGTGGAAAATAGATTACACCACGGCGTGGAGACGGTATTCCGTACGTACGCACGCGCGGTGATTTCATTTTTTCGTAGGATGGATAGAAGGTTAATTAGAGTTGTTTCATATTTATAATAACATATAAGTATATAAGAAATACTAATGTTATTACTTTATCATGAAACAACTAAAGAAGAAGAAGTTGAAGAAGAAAGAAATTGAAAAAGATCGGTAATGGATATTACCTCTTTTTGACGCGCCTTCACTTAACCTCCACTTAAAGAACTAAGGATGGTCTTTGAAGAAGACCAGGACCTCTAGGATGATACTAGGGAAGTATAGAAGAGATTTTGGAAGGGTTTTTCCGAGCTTGAATGCTCAAATTGGTGTGAGGAGTAGAGGGAGGAGGTGCCCTTTTATAAGGGAGGAGAGGGGCACCTTAGGAAAATCTCAAAATATTATTTTATATTAAGGTCAAATTCGGTTTATAATGGTTCCGAAGGGTCTTATTTCGAATCTAAAGTTGGGATGAGTCGTAATAATCCCATACAATAGGATTTAGACAAGTTTAGGTTATTATTGTAACCTTATCAATTAGATTTAACTGTAAGTTAAATAATTTAACTTTTACCGTGTCTTTTTGTTTTCTTACACTATATGGTTAATAAACTTACCATAACAAGCCAAAAAAAACCCAAGTTGTTTATTATTAATATATCTATCTTTATATAAGTCATTTGGACGAACCTTAGATTTTTTGGAATTAAATAACAATTAATAATATAATATTTGTTTTAAAAACTAATTTATGTCAATTTTGACACTATTTGGTACATGATTTTAATGAAATTCATAAAAGAATGATAAGTTCTAAAAAAGTTACTTATATCAACAATAACATGTCATAGTAACCTATAAAATTAATTTAAGTCATAAAAAGTCTCAAATTACATTTATTTGGGCATTTATAACATCAATTATGTCAATATTTCCTTAATAAGACAATTACTGCATCATCTTTGTGTCATAATAAATGATAATTATTTAATCCCTAAAAATTCTAAATAAATTCCTATGATGTAGATAATTGTATTATCTTTCTGTAGACAATTCATGTTCTAAGTTTCATGAAGTTTATCAGTAAAGTAAAATTATTATACTTATAAGATTTAAGAAAGTGACATGTTGTCACATTCTTTGGTTTTAATAATAATTAAATTATTTTCATGGACAAAAGTCCATAAAATGAATCTAATCTGACCCTTAGGTTATATGGGTATACTTTTATCCATCCAATAGGATTTTTCCAAGTGTTAGGGTAATTTTATAATCTTATATTTACCCTTAATTACCCGATTTACCTTTAACTATAGTAAATAAAATTTACCGTAGTTACTATTCACAATGCCCAAAAATAAAAAGTAGCTTATTAACATAATTTGGACCCACTGATTCCAAATATGTAATCCATTTTTCCAAATTCAATACACAAAAGATGCAGAAATTAAATTAAAATTAATCTCGTTGTTGAAAGAAAACGGGTTTTTCTTTAAAACATTGCAAAAGATTGAATTGATTTAACCTACGAATTCAAGGTAAAATCAATGCTAATGACATAAATTATATTAAATGGTAAAAATATATTCTATTTATACTTTAAAACCATTCAATATTATAATTTATCCACATAAGATATTACGATGAAAAAAGTTGTTTTTAATTAAAATATAGCGTGTTTTTACTATTCATTAAAATATGAAAGTTATCGGAAAAATATCAAAACTTTATCTAATGTAAATTTTTACATCCTGATTCAAAAGAAGAATTTTATTTTGTCAAATTGAACTTATAAACATGTCAAAAACTAGATTTAAAGTGGGTGCTCCATCAAAAGGCAGCAAAACTGCATTTTTTGAAAAATACTTATTTTACCCGAAAAATTTATTTTGTTCTTATACCATGTTCTAGAAATGTGTAAGATGAATAATAATGTTATGAAATTAAAAATTTAGTTAACACTATTCATAAAGGCTAGTTCATAACAATATTATAATAATATATCGTTGTATAGTAAAACCCGGTATTGCGTACAACACACGCTATCGAGGAAGGTCGCGATTGCGTGTAATGCAAGCCAAGTCAGGGTTGCGTGTAGTGCACAACTCCTTTGTTGTTACGTATAACAGAATCAAACCATATTTTATTTATACATTGAATATTTATATATATATATATATACACTCAATGTTTCGTAGAATAACTTCTATCAAACAAACTTGAAATTGTGTGTAACAAGAGCCAAGAAAAATGTTGCGTATACTGCAAGCTAATACAGTGTTGCGTATAGCGCAAGATAATCTTGGTGTGTCGTACAATAGAAGATATGAATGAAATTAAAAATAATGTATCTTATAAAATCTCGGGTTGTTACAAGAACAACCATTTTTTAGCACACAATATGGCTATACACCTCGTTGGGTACTCTCTAGACATTATTCGTAGTAGAATTGTTCAAGATAGGTAGTTTTAGAAGAACATTCAAATATAGTAATTATGGTGGTGGATGTGATTTTATGTAACCCTAACTATTCTAGAGTCCTTGATAAATTAATAGTAGGTGATAATTTCATGGCATATATACACCTTTGTATAAACCATAATGGTTCCATGGTAAAAACTTCATGTTGTAAACAATAATGAGATCAAAGAACCTATAATTATAGTCATGATGACTTACAAGAATAAGTGGTTTCTATTGAGGATACATTGGTGTATGAGTAGTTAATGGTGTATGATGTTTTTATCCTCTCTCACCAATACCACCCTCAATTAACTCTTATTAAATATAGAGTACTGATAAACAAGGATTCATGTTGACATGCCATATTGATGGTTGTGACTAGATGATTTCTATAGTAGTATGATGCATAACTCATTATATATAATTATATACCCTTGATCTTATTAATGCAGAAAAACTCTATTCATCCCACTTCATTTATTCTAGAGTTAGAGATTTCAGTGTAGCTTCTGGATAAACTCATGTCAACTAGAGAATCACCACTTATGGTGATCATATTTCACTCACACCTTCTAAATATATGAGTTAAACTTTAATGGGGGAATAGATATTTCATATGATTCCATCATGGAGATGATGATACCTAGTGATCTCAACCTTAGTGTGAATTTATTATCTAGTAATAGAATTATAGGTGTTGTATAGTTGGACAAATGGGGGATTGTTCATCCCAATGGTGGTATCAATTGATTGTTCATGCCTGACTAAATTTTCTGAGGAATTATACTACAATATTTATTCTTAAAGGTGGTGAGTGTTAGGAATTTGAATTCAATTCATGTTCCTATAAGACAAATAGAAAAAGAATCTTTGGAAGTTAACTCATCCAGATATTGATAACTATCGTAAGAAACTTCAACAGGGGAAATATGGAATGTACGATCGTAATTTTTAATAACCCTTAGTACAAGAGATTTTTTTTGGATAATGGTTAAACAAAAGTTATGGTTTATTATGATAATATATTCTGATAGTGATACATAAGATTCAATTCTCACAATCTTATGGAAAAAGGGTTAAATTTTAAGATTCATTACAAAAAATGTAAGTGTAAATTCATCTATTAACAAGAATTCAATTATTGGTCTCACAGCTTTATTACTTCCCTATAATTGGCTAAAATTTTAGAAATTTACAAAACACTCAATCTATTACTAATATGAGAATGTAAAGCATCAGAAGTCAAAGGTCATCCTATGAAGAGGAAATTGTCAGCCTTTGGAGTTGATGAACTATATTTTTGACTCAATTTACAAAGTGGATTAGATAAATAAAAATTAAAACTAAAATATTTTTGATAAAATCATTAATTATAATGGGGGTTTAGGATCAATTTTGTGGGATTATTTTCAAAATACTTCACCTTTATTGCTCAGGGGTTATTCAAAAAAAATTACAAATTCATTCTAAAATTATCAACTTCTTATGTTTAATTCCATTGATTCTACATAATACATGAAAAAATACATTTGTAAAGAAGATCCCTTAACCTAGATGTATTATGTTTGGATCTTAAGTTGAAAGAAAAATAAGATATATTGGTCATAAAATTCTCTCAATTAATTTATATTTCCTACCTCCACACTCCACCTGGTCATATTCATGAGAAGGGCTATGATTTCCTTAAGTTTCAAAAATAATTCCTGACCAATAATTCTTCGCATGAATTAGATTAGTATTCCATTAATGTTCGCATCCTTCTACTCTCAGTCCCTCGCCCCTAAAGAGACTAGACACACATTAAAGAGGGAAGCACCGTCAAACATAAAGGATTCATCCTAAAATATGATATAAAAACCAAAATTTAACCAAAGGTGAATACAAATTCAAAGTAAATGGATCTTACGTAGATCCATGATTACAGCTCCAAAGTAAAGTACAGTGAGAAAATAAAGATCCTATATGACTTGAAATAAAATAAGAATAAATGTAAAATATAAGAAAATTACAAACCCCTAAAAACATGATATACCATTCTATTAATATTAAAACACATGTCATGTAATGATATATGGTGACACAACATGACCCACTAAAGCTTCTTCTTTTATCTCCTTCATCCAAACATGCCATGGTGAGGTGGAAACTCTCACAATATAACCAATATTTCTTCACATTAAAAAATTAATACTTTTAGAAATTATGGTGTGGGAACACTATGAATCAGCTGAGATATTTTCCTCTTATATCATTGATAGGATATTTCATGTTGTGGAAGAAATATTTTATGGTTTTTACTTTTATAAGGACATTCATGGTGGTTTTCCAAAATTAACATCATTTTGTAACTCAATGCTTCATGGTGTAACTCCATAGTTCATGGAGTAACATGAAACTTCTTCATTAGGTAAGTATAGAAATTTACTTTCTAGATGGAGACCCAATACAAAAATATGATCTTATTTGATGAAAATTATTTGTAGACTCCCTATGGAGAAGAACTTGGCTGAATAATTAGATTTTTTTAGTTAAAGCGTGACTAAAATTATCTTAGTAAAACCGAACCTTAATATCATAAAAATTAAACTTACAAACTTTAAAATTATCCATATGAAATCAATTAGAATTTTCCATTTATCATATATGGTATCTCATTGTGATTGATGTGTTATGGTGAAAATCATTTCTAAAGATCAATAGATGCATCATCTGTTCTACATTGGACTTTCACATGTAGTATCCACTCCTTGATAATCACGATCATGCCCTAGCCCTTTTTTGCCTCTCATAGTGCCACCCCGCACCACAAACACTTTTCCTCATAGTTCCCCCAATAGAGACCTATGTTCCTATTCCTAACGCTAACATGTACTAGGATTGATCATCCTATTTTTTTCCCAGGTCAGGCTAGTTTTTGGGATTATCATGGCCCAGTGTTGTCCTTGATTCAGCTAGATGGCTTGGTGAAATTTTTTTCATAATTTATTTTTCTTATCACTTTGGTCACACCATGAATAAAGTTTCATAGCATTACGCTCTTATGATTCGTACTCTTATTCTCTACTTAGAACTTAATCCTTGTGCATAGCTCTATGTCAGGGATACTAATCCTAGGTTCTTTATCACTTAGTCTATCTTCAACATTATTACACCACAAAAAATCTCATCATGGGGTGAAATGTATTCATTTACCCCAAAACATCTCCAAATTATAAGAAACTATTCTATTAAAAAAACCTTCAATAAATCATTATAATTAAACCATATGGGTGGTATCAATCTCAAAAAAATAATATATAATGATACTAAAAATATATGAATGGTTTAAAAATATCAAATTTTCCCCAAACAAAAAATTTTCACTATCCTCAAGTAAAAAATCATCTCAATAGGAATTCCAAAGGACAATAGACATTAACAAGAGAGAGAAAAACAAGAATGTCATCAGAACAAAGGATTTACTGTGAATAATTAAATTTCAAAAACTCATTCCTCCTAGGTATCTAGTCATGACTAATCATTAACTTATCACTCTAATACCCCTTTACTTACATAATAGTCTCTTATACTTTCCCTAAATATCCATATCCATATTATGAACTATAATTCTAGAAAATTTCACTCATCACTCAAGAAACATTATAAACTAGAGTTATACTCTGTCTTAAGTGAACTCATTCTATCCATAAGTTTTCACAACATCTTTATCTACATTTTAGAGAAATCAAACCACACTAATCATGAGGATTTTTTCATTAAAAATCTAATGATTATGAGGATGAAGTTGGGTGTTTTATGATGTAATAAACAAAATCATGTTCTAAAAGAAATGATTAACTCTTTCAACCCACTATATGATATTCTATTCAAAATGAATTCAAAAAAAACCTCACCTTATCCTTATAAGTGTTTCAGCACCCCTCAATATTGTTTTCATCGATGATTATCATAATTCATAAAAGAAAAAATTGAACAAATTTCTCCTATGTTTTCTATTTTTCTTATTTTTTCAATTATGTGTTTTTTTATTTATTTTTTGAATAGAGATTCCCCAGGATAAAATTTCACACCCACTACACCAGCCATATTTGATCTCCTCATAACACTAATGGTGATAGTTTTAATAAGATAATAGGTGGAGAAAAAATTATCAATAGTAATTTTATAAGACACCCAACTATTGTATTTTGTTTCTTTAAATTATAAGAGGAAATATAATAATGTAGTAAAAAACATCTTTGAATATCATCCCCAATTCCCAATATAATCCTCAAATTATTCCTACATGGAATCCTCACCCATCATATCCATTTTTTCAATAATCTACCTTATGAATCTCAATAAAAAATCATGAAATTATACAAAAATAATGAGGTTGGGGAAGATATATTTTATTGTATTGTGTATTTATATAAATGTATTAATGGTTTCTACAGACATAAAATAATATCATATATAAGTTAGTTTCAAATGATAAATGAGTTAAAAATCAATAGAAATACTTCATGAATATATTTTATATATAAAATTCATTAATTTATGTAATAAAAAATGAAAATTTGTTCTAATGTATTTATATTTTACTTATTCCATGGAAGGAGATAGTAGGATTTCATTCAGAGGGAGATCCACAAGAAAAAATGAGCTTGAGAAGATGAAACATAACACTAAATGAAACGAGATACAATGGGAGAAAGGAAAATGGGTAGTTAGGTTTCATATCAAGACAACCAGATTCATGGTGCGAATCCTTCTAATCCCACATCATGAGAAGCTTTCATTAAAATGAAGCTGGTGAGTGAAGCCTGGATATTCACTATGTGAAATGAGGCATCACACCATGAATCCTATTGATGGGAAAATTTAATGTTCTAAATTTTGAAGATATTAATGGGGATTCATTTTGATATGTCTAAATACTCTCAAGATTGACCTAGAGGCATTTAATGGTTGGATTTATGAAATTAAATCTACCATGAATATGAATATTTTTCTATAAATAATAGATGAGTTCACTACTATAATGTGATAATAGAATTCTTACATGGGTACAAAGTGTTGCCACTACATAGTCTTCATCTAGGACAATCCTTCAATTGCATATAGTTTCTTATCTCTCTTACTCTCTCACCCTCTCATGACCAGCTTGATGAGGTAATTCACCATTTGTTTTTTGTGATATAATTATAAGGGGATTATGTGTTAGTTAATTAATTCTATTTTATTAGTTCATTATTAGGGTTGTGGAATATGTAATTCCTTTCAAAATACATTATTTTTATCTATTAAATGGTCCTTTTTAGGGGATTTAGGGGAAAAATTTAATATAGGGAATTATTGTTTTGGGTTACGCATTACCATTATAAAATTTGAACCAATTATGTTTTAACATGATATTTGGTTTCTTGATTTGGTAATTTTCTAGAGTAATTGACCATGTGAATGTGGGAATTATTTGATAAGAGATGGAATAACATGACCATTGGGTTCTCTTAGTACTAACTCCCACAAATTATATGGCTATATCACTTAAAAACTTACTTCACTAGTATAAACAAACCTAAAAATTACTAAACCTAGCATGTATTCTATCACTAATTCCAAAAACCAAATCTCTCACTCTTTCCTTTTTTTCTCAATCACCTTTAAATTCCTAACATTTACTTAAACTTTATCGAGGGTTCATTATTTAACTCACCATAAACTAAATCCTTTTAGTTATTATTTTTTCGATATTTTATAAATTGTCAAGTTTGATTAGCCACATTGGGAATAACAACACTATACGGTCAAAAACATTTTAGGTTCCATTATAGAGGAAGTTTGAAAGTTAATATTAGTATATTTAAGTATTATTTACTTTTTATTATTTTATTTCCATATTTTACATTTGATATTTTTGTGTTGTAATTTTCAAATATAACTTTGATGTATAATCATTCAACTTGAGAAAAAGGAAAATAAATTCTTGATTATAATCTCAAACTTGAAATAAGTTTGAGGAAAAGGAACAATGATGGAATAATAGCTGGTATGGAATAAAACCAAGTAGTGAGAGGTGTACAAGTAAGATATATAGTGATAAGAATGTGCATTGATTATAGGAGGCCTTCCAACATGGGGGTCTAGCAGAGAATTTCGGTATCACCCATTGTGGTAAACTATTTTAAAATCAATCTGGAAATCCTACATATGATTTTACATTCCATCCAATTATCTAGGCTACTACATAAGGACCCCAACTAATATCTAAGGAATTTCCTTGAGCTTTATGATATGTTAAAATTTCATAATGTCTCATGTCATGAGTAAAGGCTTTGATTTTATAAATTTATTTAAAGGTCAAAGATAGTGAGTGGATCCAAACCCTACCTTTTCACTCTTTCTCCACATGGGATGATCTGGTAAGAACATTATTTATTGATTTCATTCTTCCCTCAAAATAAATGGACTTCAATGTAAATATTATAAATACAGATCAAATTGATAAAGAATCATTTTATAACATAATGTAAATATTTAATGACTTCATTAGAAAATAAATTCTTCATAGAATTGAAATTTGGTTATTAATTCAGACATCCTACAAAGGTTTATCACAAGGAAAGGGGTTTATAGTGGATGTCATGGAAAGATTCTCTCTGATAAAGAAGTCACCATAGAAATGATACACGCAACTAGATGATATTTTTTGTAATATATTTTTGTGTCAAGGTGAAGAAATAAAAGGAAGAGGCATCCACATGGTCGACAATGACAGTTGGATGGTATCTCAGATGAAATATTAGCAAAAAAATATTGGAACGATAATGGGAAAATAAAAAACCCAAGGTTCATACATTGAATATGTAAATTATATTTTTTATAATCATGCTAGTAAATTCTTGGTGTGTCCTCCTCAATAATAAAAATAGAAATTATATAAATAAATGTTATCCATATTTCTATAAGTGAAGAAAGGAAATTATCGCTAAATATGAATTAATACACTAGATAATTTTTTATCCATGTTCATGAACATGACCAGAGTAGCCATCAAATATTTTATATTGTATTCAAAAGAAAAATTGTAATCTATTAAGGATCTAAAGTATGAATCAAGTGACCCAAATAATGTACTATGGAACCTAGAATTTTAAGTCTGGAAAATTATTTATCTACTCTGATATAGGCCAATATGAGTACTACAGAGAAACCTAGAAGTCAAAACACATATATATTTGAAATAAATGACCCTAAGGAGTGGCATAACCATTTAGCATAACATTGAGAAGATCATAAAATATCATGAATATCAAAATGAGAAAGAGAAAGTAGTTTTGAAAGAAGGAATATAAGTACCCCTACTATACAAGAAAAAGTACATATTTCTATAGAGGATAAGGTAAGGAAAGTTTAATGAAAAATGAAGTAATTTTATTTAAAATATTAAAAAATTACACATTAACATTACTTTCACATAATAAATTTCCAATATGTTGACATATGTAAGGTTCATGAAAGATTTGGTGTCCAAGGAGAATAATCTAGATAGAATATGGATGATCCCTCTCACACAGTAGTTTTTAGATGTGATGTCAATGGATATCTTGAATAAACAAAAAGATCTAGGTAGATTTTCAATTCCAATTAATATCAGGACTAATGAGTTTTAGAGGGATTTGTGTGATTTAGGTTTCAACATGACAATAATGTCATAAAATACATCCAAGAGCATGGGACTTAAATATATATATACAATTAGGGTTATAATATAACTTGAGGATTCAACAGTGAATTACCCATAAGTAATCATTTAATATAATATTATTAATGTGTATATTTTTTACTTCTCAGTGGATTTTCTCGTATTGGACATGGATGAAGGGAGGACCCTAATTATTATGGTAATACCATTCTTGAATAATTTATGACCATTGATTTATTTCTAGAGTATTTATATATGTTAAATAATCATAAGTGATAATTTAAATTTCAATATACATCGATCGATGAAGAATTATGATGTGCAATATGATAATCTGGAGGAAGAAAACAGGCTAGAAGCTGAAGATGTTGTTGTAATTTAATAAAGGCATGAGGTGTTTATTGTCTAAGAAAAAGAAAAATATGTAACTACTGGCCATGAATAAATAAAGCTAAGGGTACATATCTCTAATAAGGAGGGGCTTAGATCAACAAATTTTAGTAGGTCCAATAGATAGGTATAGTATAGGATCTGGACTTTGGTATTTTAGTATTAAATAAATATTTGGTGGATTATGCTAATGGATGTATAGAAAATGATAACACAAGGAAGAGTATAATTGTATTTAGAGGGAAAATGGCCTATTTATATGTAAAGATCGTATCTATGGAGGTTTTTTGATCTAGAATAGGTAAAATATTTTCACTCTCCTGTCACCTGAGCTAAAGAGGAAAGGTTGAGAAAATGATGTTAAACAAATGTTCTTATAGGAGGAAACCTAAGATTTTAGGGTTCTTACTTATCTATTTTTAGGTGTATAAATTCTCCCCCAAAATAATTTTTAACTATATTAAAACTAATCCTAAAATTTCAATTTTTTATTTTCATTTTCAACTCCAAAATCAATGCATAAGCACAATGTAGTATGAAAAAATTTGAATATGGTGTCTATAGTTGATTCATGTCGTGTAGAACTAGTTCTTATCCTGACCTGTTACAGAGCATTAAAAATTTAAATAAATCATTAGATTTTATAACCACAAGTTTAATAACATCAATTCAAAATGGGAGTATGAGTTTAAATTTTATTATTTTTTGTTACTCCCCTACATTTCTCTTTAGGAATTTTTAATTATAAAATACATTCCTGACATTTGAATTTTTTCATTAATTACTAATACAAGAGACAAGAATTACTTATGATAACCATCATTCCATGTTTTATGTTTCGTTTCTAATAAATTTTAATGATTAAAATGTGGGAATGAATTATTAAAGATAAACATGTGGATTTGGATTTGAAGAATCAATACATAAGGAAACTAGTTTATTTTTTAAAATTAAAATTTTATAACACTTTTCATGATTTGAATTTATGAAATCTGTATCAATTGAATTTTTTTAATATAAATTTCCATGAATATTTTTCCCAATTTAATATTTTTATTTATATGAGGATTATAATATAGATATTACCATTATTTTATTGAGATTATTTCTTAAGAAACTCAGGTATATTTGCTTTTAGAACTTGGTTTTCATACTTTCAAAGCCATGGTTTTAAAAAAATCACATTTAAAATGAGTGATAAAAAATTATTTAATCCCTTTATCCATGGACCTACCATGACATTTATCCTTCCATTTTCTATAGAAAACATCAATAGACTTTGATATAAGAGATCCACATTACAAGCATACTTTATTGTTTCCTACCCTACTCTTGTATTTTGCATGATATTCAAAATTTTATGTGTGGGGGAGGGGTTGTACATCATGAAATGGGATTATATAGATTGAGGATATATATTTGGTATATTTCATGGAAATTGATGAAAAGGTTCATGATTTTCAATTATTGTACCTTATTACATGTCAACTTGAAAAACTTTATATCTTGGGAAACTCAAAAATTACCATTTTTTAACCAGTGGTATTTTTATACCTATTATGTATAGTGTTATTAGGAGATTATTTGGGTTTTTTTGGTGGATTTTATATTTTCCTCAACAAAAACTTTTCAAAAATTTTAAAAAAATTGAAAAAAAATAAATAGGGTGTTTCATACTTTGAATTCATTGCATTATGATTCTATTTTTGAGTTTTTGGGGGAAATGTGTGGTGTCACTTTGAGAATAGATTTTCATTGTGATTTAATTATTTATTAACATGAATTACACTTTAGATAATATCCACATTTGGATATTTACTTATTTTTACATCATTACCCATCAACCCATAAGCCTTAGATTCATTTCATACTAATAGTGAAGACCTCATGGATATTTTTTATCATTGTATCTATGGAGTGGCTAAAGTAGATGAGTTTCAAGACTATGTAAAGGATCATGATTTTAGCTATGAGAAAAACTCCATTTAAATTTTTACCTTTAGTAATGAGTGAAAATAATTAAAAATGAGTTAAATTACATGTTTCATGCACATGGATAATGATATTGAAAAATGTGAATGGAAGAAAGAAGAAGCACGTCAAATCCAAAATTGAATGTAAATTAAATGTCATATTGATTTCTTTGAAAAATGAGGATCCAATTCTCTTGTGACTCATAAATATTGAATTCCCCATTGAATCACTAGGTTATTTTTATATTTCATTTAAATCATTGTAGGGTCAGAATCTTGTTTAGTATGTTGATATTTCATTCTTAAAAAAGTCAAGATTAAATTAATGTGTGGGAGGTTATATACTTCATGCATATATTTTAGATATAAAAATAATTTATTTTTTGAATAAAAAAATATTCTAACCAAAATATTTATTGATTTATTCATTCCTTGATATGAGATAGTTTGATTCAATTTGGAGGTATGTTGATAATAAAAGATAATATGGAGAAGTTGTAGCATGGCACTATACAGAATAAAGAATAATGGGAGTAAGGAAACTTAACGGTAAGGTTTCATGCTATGACACACAAATTCATTTTTTGAATACCTATGATGTTATGTCATGATAATAAACCATGAAAATGGAGCTCAAGAGTGAAGTCTAAATATTCACACAGTAAAAGCTGATGATGCACCATGGATCTAGTCAATGGGAAACGTTAATGTTTTTTATTTTGAATATCATATGAGGTTTCATATTGACTCAATTGGGAAGTCTCAAGATTGACCCAAACACATTTAAGGCCCAATTTATTTAATTAAATCCTCACAGGGATGAATTTTTTCCTATAAATAAGAGAGGAATTCATCATTATAAATATAGAATGGAAGGTAAGCATGGGTATGAAGTGTTTTCCACTATAAAGTCTTGCGCCAGTATACTCCTTCAATTTCATAGGGTTTCTTATCCCCCATATTCTCTGACCCTCTCATGACTATCATGAAGGGTAATTCTCTATTAGTGTCTGATTATTTAATTGTAATGGGAGTGTATGTTAGTTAATTCATTCTTTTTTATTAGTTCCTCATTGAATTTTTTTCATATGTAATTATTTTCTAAATACTTTCTTGTCATCTATGGAATTATCATTATTTATGGGATTAAGGGGTATAATTTAATGTGAAAACTATTTATTTTGGGTTGTGGATGACCATTGTAAAATTTATACCAATTACATTTAAAATGGTACTAGGAATCTTGATTTAGTAATTTCCCTAAGTAATTAACTATATGAAATAATGGATTAATGGATTTGAGAGGGGATATCATGACCATTATATTCTCATAGACCTAACCCTGACAATGAATATGGCTAAATCACTTATAATCAAACTTCATTATCATATAAAAATAAAAAAAATTGAACCTCATATATATTCTATCACTGATTCTAAAAACCAACTCTCTCACTCCCTCCTTTAATTTCCAAATAACTTTTAAATCTAATAGTTTACTCAAACCTTCTCATGTGTTCAACCTCATACTCTCTATTTAATATATCCATTTAGTTATCATTTGTTTGATCTTTAATAAATTATTAAATTTGATTACCCCCATAGAAAATAACAACACCCTACCAGTGATCACAAATAAATGGTCTCAATAATATCAATATAGCACAAAAACATTTCATGATTCAATGAGATAAAATTGAAATCTTTACTAGTGATTTATATACTAATTTCTCTCAATAAAGAGGGTATGTCAAAGAATATGAAAAGGTTTCTCAAAAAAACTCTCAGGAATTTAATTTCAATTTTTTTCAATCACTCAATACAAAAAGGATATGTATTCGTATAATCAATAATTAATTAAAAACATTAAAACTAAATGAAAAGGTTTAATTTACTTATCACACTGGATTCCATCCTAAATGTAAATAAGAAATTAATTTTTAATGAACTCCACCAAAAACTTTTTCTTTCATTTCCATGGTTTTCCTAAAATTTTCATGAAAAAAGTTTCCAATAAAAATGTATGTTAGATAATTGTTTTTAATAAAATTCCATGTGGGTTTCAGGATCCCCCCCCCCCCCCCCACATACACACACACGCATAAAATGAAATATTTTCCTCACTTTTTGAGATCAATGTGAGAAGGAATCAATAACAAATGTCTCAGTGAAACTAGAAATGACATGTAATAATGATTCCGAGATAATTAAAAGTCCCCTGATGAAAATAGTTTTTCATATCAAAGATTATTTTATAGTGAATCTAAATTTTTTTTGCAATGATGAAGTGTAATGAAGCCATAAAAGAAAAACATTCACTTGAAATTTTTGAGTTCATAGAAAATAAGTAGAAATTCCAATGAAGAGGTGGACACAAAAAAATGTTATTCCATATATTATTTCACAGATTAAAATAAAAATAGTAAATATTATCAAAATAAAACATAATACATGGAGGCTCTATAAAATAAATACTTCTAAAAATGAGAAATGATAGAATAAATGGATATCCTAAGACTCTAGTAACACATGCCTAGGATACCTATTGACCTCTTTCTTATGAGGTGTACTCTGAATCTATCTAGCAGCATTAACTTCCTATATGGTATCCTAACAGGTGGTGTAGATAGGCAAGGCATATTCTAGATACTACTATATAAGGTTTTATTCCTAAATATCAACTGTGTGATAAGACATTATCAGTGGAATATATGAGGGGGTAAAGTCATATCTAAATGTTGGGAATAATATGACTCTCTAGACAAGGTAGATACTGTCAGAGAGTGTTAATCTCAATAAAAGGAACATCCTTCACTATCTTTGTATTCATGTCATTTCTATTTCAACTGGCCTCAAATACATATGTTTCATCAACCTCTTGATCATCCAGGATGTCTGGTACCTCAAGAAGATACTAGTTAGTAGGTGGTGGTGGATATTGAATCTTGTTAGGGGTTGGATCTGTATCTATGGATCCTAACGGATACTATATTAGTGATTTCATAGGAGACTAAGTAAACAAGTATAGAAGATCCTTAAGAAAGGTAAGTCCTATTGACTAAATAAACCTGTTAGTTCTCCATAAAAAAACTTGAGTGTGTCCCTAATGTAGTGATTTTTCTTTTCTTGAATGGTTTAGGGATGATGGATACCAATGTGCAACTATATCCCCTATAATGGGTTGTTTAGGGGTTGTACCTGATTCTGGATCATGTGTATGCATGCTCATCTACACATTCATGCATCATTATTTTTCCCTCAACAACCTCATCTTTAAATGTAAGTGTATATCAATCAAATATAATCCCCCTAAGGATGAGTTGGGGTCATATAGATCAAATTATCTTAAATTATTTTCTATATGAGTGATAAAATTACCTCCCATGTATAACCATTTTTCATTCTTCCCTATGATCTCAAAATAAATGAAAAACTAGTGGGGAATGTTGATGGTCGATCCATTTATCATGGTGGATAGAATCAAAACCTTCTAATTATATTACTTCCATTTCGTAATCTCCACTCACTAAAAAATAATGGGTAAGGGCCCAATAAATAATCACCAGAAGAGCCCCCCCCCCAATTTTTGTTCTCTTCTTAATCGTAGGGTCATGATTTATTATGAGGACAACATCAATTTTATCCCACCTATTCTATGATAAAATATCTTTGGTATCAATGTCTACTTCCTTATATTATTTATTATAAATAAATTTACCATAATAAATTATCAATCCCACCCCAACTTCAGATAATGGAAACTTCCACTTTTTCTCTCATAGTCAGAAAGCAACCTTTATAAAAGTGAGCTATGAGGAGGATAGGAACTCCAAAAAACATCTATAGATGGATATCCTCACAAACCTGTAAGTTATTTTTCAAGTGTATTGAATTTAGTACCTCCATGAATTCCACCTCATTATTGATATGCTAACAGACCTTTATATTCACTATTTTTTTTTTGAAAAAATATCTTCCGTATGATGTTTGGTCAATTTTTCGTGATGATTTTTCTATTTGAAAACCAAGCATGGATGAACACGATATTGTAGGTAATACTCACACAAGGAAGAATGTGAAGTGGAATGGTATGACAAAGATAAAGTAGTGTGTGTAGTAACATAGGGTGAGGGTGGTATGGTTCACTTGAATTTGGATGGTTTGGTTGGGATTTTGGAATGGTTATTAGCATGTGGTTTTCTGTGTTGGGTTCTTGGTGTGGATTTCTTATGGTAAGACATTGGGAATGGTTTATAGGGATGGGAAGTGAGAAATAGTTTTTTAGATGAATTTTAATGGATGAATGATAAGGGTTGTTGATTCAAATATCTGAATAGGGAATAGTTTGGGAGGGTAAATGTTTGAGGAAGGTAAATGGGTATGGTTTTGGTAAGTGAGGAAAATTCCCAATAATAGTAGAGAGTTTTTATTAGAGTTACCTAGGTGCCTCAATACCTATCAATAATATGGGAAAATAGGGGTATCAAACACATTCGTAAGGAGTCATTATTTCCTTATGGGTATAATAAAAATAAAAAATTATAAAAAATAAAACTATAATACTTAATTAGTTAAAATTTATTATTAATTAAGTTTGAGTTTGAACCCATAGAGATAATGAGTTAGTTTGATTAGTTTTTCAAAAGAATTAATTTTATTAATTTGAATAAAGTGGTGAAGAATATATGGTTTTTATTAATTTTGAGAAAGTATAAAAAAAGAAAATAATATTGATTAGTTTGGTATGAAAAAAAAATTGAAAGGTGTGATTGGTTTTTTGTAATTTTAGGGTTCATGTGTAATTTTATTTTAGATAATAAGTTTATTAATCTAGGATTGGTGTCAGAATCGAGATAAGAGAGATACAATGGTAATGGTATCCCCTCCTAGACATGGTAATCCCCTATTTTCCTTGGACTGATAATTTAGGGTTTCACTAAATCAAGTTTGTATCAGTTCCATATTTAAAACGGATCCCCCTAAATTTTAAAATGTTCATTCCTCCTTTAAGGTTTCCAGTTACAGAATTTTAAGGTTTCTTTAAAATTAAAATATCAATGGTCATGATATAAGTAAAACAAAGTATTGTAAATTTATTAAATAAATAAAAGAAGACCAAATAAATGAATAAAGAAAATTAAATAAATATAATATCAACTTTCCCCTTCTATTACATAACCCTAGTACAATATAGGTTTACCCCCTCATCATATTGATGAGAGTATAAGAGGGAATGATAGAAGAAAAATAATGCATAATAAAAATAGAGATGAAAATGGGGAGGAACCTATACAATGCCACATATCGCTCCAAGATTGGGTCTCCATGGATCTCCACCATAGTAATATCTAGACCATACATTTATAGGCTCTATATGGGATCAGGTATTAATTAATGATAAAAAGTATTGGTCAAAAAATAGTCACTAGTGGGTATCGGGTGTTAAAACCTATCAAAAACTAAATATATGTGAAAACTAGCCCTTTAAATCATATCCTGGATTTTTTTAAATATGTGTAATGATTCAAAAATGTGTATATATTTCTACACATATAGAAAAGTCACAACATGTTGGATTATAGGTCTTCATCACTTTTTTCATGGAATGGCATACATGTTTCATGCCATGACACATGTAAACTTCACTTTATGTTTCTTTCATCCTCTTGAAAATGTGTCTCTCTTTCATGACTTGCACCGGTTCATGACATATAGTGATTACCTGATGTGTAATGTCAGTTTTCTACTCTAGAAGCCTCATTTTTTATTGGTTCTTTAGTTATGTTCCTTATAAGTTCTTCATGATCATCCCCAAAAATTATATGTCCTTCCTATCACGCGGGTGACCAAGGTTCATTCCTCAGCAATGGCACTAGTTTTGATATGCCCATGGGGATTTGTTATTCCCATACATGACTAATCAAAATAAAAATTTATAAGAACTCAAATAATGCTACTCAATTAATTAAAATGTATTATTAGACAGTTCAAGGTTAAACCCACATAGATGGTGAATTATTTTAATTAGGTTTATAAAAGCATTAATTTTATTAAGTTTAAGAAAGTGGTGAATAAATGATGGTTTTTATTGATTTTGATAAATTATAATAAAATCAAAGCAGATTGAATGGTTTAGTTTGAAAATAGATTTTCAAATCATGGTTGGGTTTTTCAATTTCATGGTTGGATTTTAGAAAATAATTTGATTAATCTATGATTGGTGTAATAGTTAAGACAAGAGAGATCTAATGGTCATGGTATCCCCTCACTTACACAATAATCATATATTTCCCATAGTCTAGTAATTTAGGCTTCCACTAAATAAAGTTTGTCTCAATACCATATTTAAACCTGATTCCTCTAAATTTGAAAATAGTCATGCCTCCTTTAGGGTTTTCAGTTATGCAATTTTAAGGTTCCTTTCAGATTCAAATATCAATGGTTATGATATAAGTAAAATAAAGGGATTGGAAATTTATTGAATAAATCACAGAAAACTAAATACATGAATAAATAAATAAATAACCAATATTATCTTCCCCCATCTATTACATAACCCTACCAAAAGGCGAGATTACCCCCTCATCCTTGTGAATATAGTTTTAGAGGTAAGGAGAGAAGAAAAAGAATGCATAATGAAAACAGAGATGAAACTGGGGAGGACCCTACACAGCGTAGATTCTCACTCCAAGACTTGGTCTTCGGGGATCTCCTCCACATCAGTAGGCTATCCCTCTATTTATAGGCTCTATATGGGCTTGGGTATTAATGAATGATATAATGGATTAGTTAAAATTGGTCAGAGGCGGGTCCTAGGTGCTAAAACTTGTCAAAAACTGATGATACATGAAATATGGAATTTTTAATCATGTCTCGACTTTTTACATGATGTGTAATGATTACACGATGTATATATCATTATCCAAATATACATAAATCATGAAATGTAGGCTTTTGGTTCATCATCAATTGTGTCTGGTCATGACATACATGTGTCACATTGTGACACATGTAAACTTAACCTTATGTTGCTTTCCTCCTCTTCACAATGTGTCTCTATTTCATAAATTTCATTGGTTCATGATGTGTAAGGTTGACACAACGTGTAATTTCATTTTTCTACTCTTGAATCCTTGTTTTTACATTTTATTGAATTATGTTCCTTGGAAATGCCCCCTGGTCATCCTCAAAAATCTGATGTCCCACCTATCATACGGGTGACCCCGGTTCACTCGCCATCAAAGGTTCCCTTTTTAACATGCTTGTGGGTAATCATAATTCTTCTACAGGTCTAATAAAAGTATTTTTTTTTTTAGAAACTCAAATGATGATACTCAATTAATTAAAATGTAGTATTAGAAAGTTTGAGGTCAAACCTATAAAGATGGAGAATGATTTTTATTAGGTTTTCAACAGAATAGATTTTATCAAGTTGAATAAAGTGGCAAAGAAATGATGTTTTGATTGATTTTGAGAAAATAGAATAAAATAAAAGCAGGTTCAATGATTTGTTTTGAAAATAGAATCAAAATACATGTCATGGTTTTTTAATTTTAGTGTTCAAGTGTAATTGGATTTTATAAAATAAGTTGATTAATCCTTGAATATTTTCTAAGTCGAGATGAGAGAGATCCAATGGTCATGGTATTCCCTTGATACGATATACCTTATTTCTATTGGTAAGGTAATTTAAGGTTTCACTGAATTGAGTCTTTCATGATACCATATTTATACTTGATTTCCATAAATTTTATAATGGAAATTCCTCCTTTGGGGTTTTTAGTTGTGAAATTTTACGGTTCCTTTCATATTCATATATTAATGGTCATGATATAATTAAAATACAGGGATTTGAAATTACTTGGAGAAATCCTGGAAAACTAAATACATTGATAAAGAAAAATAAATAAACTCAACAAAAAATTCCCCCTTATATTGAATAACCCTAGAATAAGGTGTGTTTACCCACTCATCCTAGTGATTAGGGGTTAAGAGGTAAGTAGATAATAAAAAGAATGCATAATTAAAAGAGATATGAAAATGGGGTGGATCATGCACAGTGTAGCTTCTTGCTCCAAGATTTGGTCCCTAAGGATCTTATCTATAGAAACAGGTTTTCCCTCCATTTATAGGCTCTATATGGGATTGAGTATTAGTGAATGACATAAATTATTGGCCAAAAAAATTTCATAGGCAAGTTTGGGGTGTTAAAATTTTTCAAAATCTAAAGATACATGAAACATGTCATTTTGATCTTGTCTCAACTTCTTACAAAAAGTGTAATGATAAAACGGAATGTGAATCTTTCTCCATGTGTAACGAAATCACGACGTGTAGTCTTATGGTTCATTATTACTTGTGTCACGCTTTAGAATACATGTTTCATGCCATGACACATGTAATCTTCACATTATGTTACTTTCCTCCTCTTCAAAACATGTCTCTCTATCACATCTTGCACCACTTCATGACATGTAATGATTACACGACATGTAATTTCACTTTTCTACTCTGAAATCCTCATTTTTTATTGGTTCTTCACTTATGATCCTTGGAAGTGATCCATGATCATCCTAAAAACATTGTGTTTTTTCTCCTTTTTAAACTATCTATTGTATTCTTCCATTAAAAAAATGAGTTAAAACATTTAAAACTTGGAAAGAATACTCATTTAAATGTATAAATAAATTTATTAAAATAGTATAAAATACATTCATGAAATATAGATATTAATATTCAGTTGTGTGAGCTCTGGTCAAGGGGGAGGTAAAGAGTCTTAGTCATGAATTAGAGTTACTGCCAATAATTTTAAACCCCTTTAATTCATTATGGTGTGTTGAAACACTTTATCCTATGACCAAAAAATAGTAAATCCCCTAAATATTCTTGGTTATACTTTAGGTCATGTCTCTTCGTCAGACTTATCCTTTATAGCACTATGAGTTCGCTGTTGTTTTGAATCGAACTTCCAGTTTTCCCCATAAAGTGTCATGACATGAATTACTTCATCTATATTGAAACCCTCTTTTGAATTTTTGGAAGTTCTCATCATATCCTTGGTTCATGGAACAGTGGATACTACTACCCTTCACCCTTCATGGTGTGGTGCATATCAACATTTCATGAACTGAATTACCCTATTACATGGTGTAGTGTAGCATCCCTCTTCACATCATGACCTGACCTGGATATTCTAAATTATTCTCTACCTTTAATGTGTGGTTATTAGAGGGACCATTAAGGGATTAGGGGAGGGTTCTTAGAGTATCTAACCCTAAACACATAACCTACACTAACAGATGTAAAAACTAACACGAAAACTTAAGTGGGTTTCCTCTTATTAAATGATTAATTTTATATTGAGAGTTAGAAAAGACATTTAGTTTCTTCAATAAAAATTCTGTGAAAGGAAACGAAATTTTTAAAAAGGATCCATATAAAGCTTTATTCTTTACTTTTTTACCTTAATTGTAGGATTATGCTCACTTTGAGTCTCCAAAACTCTATATAGAAAGAGTTTAAACATGATTAATGGTCCCAAAAACCATGACTTCAACTTCCTTGTAAATAGTGTTATTCATGAGTTAAACAATAATACCCTATCTCCAAGGGTAAATTTTCACTGAGCAATGCATATGTCTATTCACTTCCTAGTATTATCATTATAGATATTTTTATTTTTATAATTGTATCATCTAAGTTATTCTATATCAACAAAATATATAATTTTTTTCTCCCACATGCTATGAATCCATCTTTATTATTCTCGTAACCCAATAAGATTGATCTCAAGATCTAATTGTCAATATAAGGGATTATTATAAAAAATAATAAATTGGTTCATACCATTTTTTGTTTTATAAGCTATTATTTTTTCCTATAAATCATCATCTACCTTCCTACTCTGATCATTCCTTTTTGAGTTTGCAATCTTTTCTAGAATTACCTTGAGTTCTCAGTTGGACAACTCCAATTTCCCACTAATTTATATATATTAATGGGTAATGTTGTTGTACCTAACTTCATAATTTTCAAGAAATACCCTCATAAAGTGGTTATTTAAGTGAGTAAAATGATTTATAATGAGTAATCTAGTGTTTCGGAACTGATTGAAAATGTTTTTATTAAAGAACTCCATGACCACATGGATTTGTTAAAATAAGTAACTTCTACTTACATACATTTGGAGACATAATCCATACATACTATAATGTGTTTGTTACCAAAATATTATTTTAAGGGAACCCAAAAATAAATTACCCAGATATAAAACACCTTTACCTCTAGGATAGAGGGTTGTGGAATATCATTCCTTCTTATAGTTCCTATAATCTAGCATAAATCATAGATTTGAAGATATTTCTTAGCATTTGGTGAACTATTAGGCCAAAATAATCCACTATGTATGATATTGGGCATTCTTCTATTGGTTCATGTTGTCTTTCAGTTAGTGAGCAGTGGATAAATTCAAACACACCTTTTATTTTATCTTCAGGTACAAACCTTTGTATTTTTAAATCTCTAAATTGTTTGAAAAATAGTGGATCATACCATAAGTACTATGTTGTATCATCCAAAAACATTTTTAATTTTTTTATGAAAATCGAGGTTAAAGAATATTTGTTTCTAGGTAATATTTTATATTATCAAACCATGGGCATGCTTTCATATCAACATAAAATAATGTTTCATATTGGAAATTTTTAGTAATATTCATCTCTTCCTATTCTTCTACGTGTGAGAACATCATCTTTAATGTTTTATCTACCACAACATTTTCAAGTCCCTTTTTTCATTGATTTTAATAGAAAACTCTTATAATTGAATAAGACACCAAATCATCCTTATTTTCACATTCTAATATTACATAAAACTCCTCAAGATAGTATGTTAAGAATAAATAAAAACATTGGAAAGGAAAACTTTTAAAATTAACTTGTATAACAAAAATAAATTATTAAAGTCACAAAGGATGAAATAACAACTAAGAAGGGTGACTTTAATCAATTGTTCATTTTTTATAAGTTTCAATACATTTAAAACATAACCCCTTTAACATGTTAAATTTAATATCCTTATTATCTTTTATTAAATACTTGTGAATGAAAAATTTGGAAAAAAAGTAAATCACATGATATTTACAGGGTTTTGCCTCAATATGATAACCTATAACCTTTCCATAGCCACTCCTATGGGTCTATGAAAATTAACTAATTTGAAAAAGTGAATAAAAATTTTTCTAACTCATGTTAGAAAAATTTTATCTCTCGATATGAATGATTATATTAACTCTCATCAGTATACAATGTTTTCTTATAAATAATAGATCCAAAAAAAAGAATAAAAACTTTCTTCAAATAGCTCCGCAACAGTTCCTAGGTCTGATGACCCTGAGTCTGATGGCCTTCAGTCTGATGAACCTAGTCTGATTGACTCTCTCTGATCAACTCAATGTGATTCTGCCTTTATCAATATATGCCTAAAAAAACTTTATATTCTTTTAGGATAAAAAGACATGTGCTTCTCAGAAACTAGTCCAAACTTAGTCCAAACTTCCTCAGTCCAATATTCCTTAGTTTGGAAGGAAAAAGTTGTTAGCTTTCTGATATTATAATTATACCTCTATCTGAAAAGAACTCTAACTCAAATTCTTTAGCGCTCAGAATTTTCCACACATGTAAAAAGGTTGTGAAGTATAAATGTGAATTAATTCTATTTATAGTAATTTCATAATGGAAAAGGTGGGAAATTGAATAACTTTTCCTGCCTACTAAAATTTTAAATTTCAAAAAACACTCACATTTAAACTTCAACTTCGACTACTTCAAACCTTCTCAATATTTATCCAAAATCACTCTTCTTTAACATATTAACTTTTCTTTAATCTGATGTAACTTATTAAGATTCATTACAATGGAACTTCTTCAGTTGACTATGATCTTAATTTCTTATTCTGCTCATTACAATCTGTCTATCATCCTCTTTTCATTTAGATATGACTATCTTCCACTACTCATTGTGATCTGACTATCATCCTTTGTTCATTACAATATGTATATCTTCTACTGCTCATTATGATTTGACTATATTCCTCGTAAGATTTAGTTTGGTTGAATTTCCTTATCAGATTCATTCTGATTAACTTTTCTTCTCATAGTCAGTCTGATTAACCTTCCTTCTCAGATTCAATCTAATAGAATCCTCATAATTATGGAATTATAATTACAATTTAATTCTCATTAGGATATAAAATATAATCTATAACATTGAAATTATTGAAACCTCATCATCCATAACTCCTTTCATACTTATGAAAACTTTTATTTCTAGAACTTCTAGATCTAATATTTTCTGTCTAGGTGTATAGAACTGATACAAACTTTTCAAGGACCTTTAACAACCTCCATTCATCAAAATAATTTATCATGATTTATGAGAACTCCATGACCAGCAAAGAATCATCCAATTTTTGTTTAGAATGTTTGAAAACTATCTAAATCTTAACTTCACTTTCTTAAAACATCATCTTAATCATCATTATGACCTCCTATCTTATTAGCTTCAGAATTTATAACAAAAACCAATCTTCAATTGATCTTAAATCAACCTCTTTAGTATTATTATAACTTCCATTCTTAGAATATGTTGACTTTCTAACCAACACTGAGTCTGATGAATCTTTATCTTCATGCTAATGGTTTTGAGAATGATGGTGATCTTGATCAACCACTTTATAGAAATCTCATATTTCAACTTCCTTACACTTTTTGTGTATGATACTACTCAGTATGAAAACCTTTGTCTAGAAAGAAACTTTCACAAAGCCAAAAACGTTTCTCCCCATTTTTGTTTAGATTAGAAAATTTTAAACTTCATCTTTATTACAAAAACTCAATTTGATGTACTGGGTCTGATCTTGAATAAAAAACACATTATTTTACAAAATGGTTATCTGAAAAAAAAAACATTGTTAAAACAAAACATCATATAGGTTCTTCAAATCATCTCTTTGGATTTATTGGCAACACTCATTAACAAAATTTTCAATTCTCAGAATATTTTCACTACTCATTTTTTTTACAAAACATAAGGTTTTTTAAATTTTATCAAAGCATAGCCTTTCTCAAAATAGATTGTCCTAACACCATAATACTGGATAAACTAATGTTTTTTAAGTAATTCAATCCCTCAGTGGAAATAAAATTTTAAGGCTTTAAAAATATAAACTTACCATACTTTTCTTTTTCTCTCCCCTATTTTATGATTACCATTTATTTAGATTTATGAAAGAAATATTAGTAAAAACTTATTACAAATTAAAAAAGTTGTTAGTTTTTATCCCCCTTTTCCAAGATAATCCAAAGAATGCTGGGGAACTTTCTTATGAGATTTATTATGTCCTTGTATGAGGATGAACATTAATTTTCAACCTCAACTCAAAAAACCATTCTTTTGGATTTAACTTTGTGAAGATATCGGCAATTTGACACTTCTTTGAGATATATATCAGAAAAACATCTCAAGTAGAAACTTTCTCTTTTATAAAGTGAAAATTTATATCAATGTGTTTTTATCTTGAATGCAGGGTAGGATTTTTAGAAAGATCAATTTCACTTTGATCATCACAAAGTATCTTTAATGATTTATAAACTTTTTTTTTCAAATTTTTTAACTGAACATTCATCCACATTATTTGAGTACATTCTTGAATAGATATAACATATTATTATTCCATTGTTATTAAATTTATGAAATTTTTTATTACTATACCAACTCACACAACATTAACCCAAGAAAAATGTTCCTCATGAGGTTTATTTTCTATAATTACAATATTTAGCCCAATTGGAATCAATTTAACAATGAAACATCATCTCAAAATTTCTTTTTTATAACAAGATATGCGAATTTGTTCCTTTTACATATCTCGTAATTCTCTTTTTATCCAACATATTTGATTATTTCAGATTACTTTGAAACCTATTAAAAAATTCAAAACATAAAAAATATCATGCCTTGAGACTGTAAATTAAAGTATACTTCCTATCATATTCAAAAAGTATTTATGATTCACAATTTTTCCAGACTCATCTTTAATCAACTATGTACTCACAGATAGAGAAGTAGAAACTTATTTAGATTCTACCAACTCAAAAATATTTAACAATTCTCTGGCATACATTTATTGAGATAAGAAATTTTTTTATTTTTGTTGAAATTTAAATCCAAGGAAGAAATTTCATTCTCCCAATATTTAAATTTAAAAAAAAAATCTTCATTTCCTTAGAAAACTCTTTACAAATATTTTATTCCTCCTAGGAAAAAAAATTTATCATCCACATAAAAAATTACAATTAGAGTCTTGATGTCAACATATTTCTTATTTAAGTTTCTATCAACTTTTCCTTTAGATAAATTCAACATTATCAAATAGCTATAAAGTTTTGAATATCAGGAATGTGGGTCTTCTTTCAACCCATACAAGGATTTATTCTATCTAAAAACCTTGTTTTCATCATTATCAAATTGAAAAACACAATTTTTTTTACTGTAAGATTCTTCTAAAATCTCACCATTTAAGAAATATGAATTTAAATTCATCTTATAAGATTTGTAATTTTGATGTGAATCCACTGATAGAAACATTCTAAAATTTTCTAATATTACAACTTGGGTAAAATTTTCGTCAAAACCAACGCCTTCTACCTATTAATATCCTTTTTAAGTAAGTCTTTCTTTGTTTCTTGAAATTTCTCCATGCTCATTAAATTGTTTTCTGTATACCCACTTTATATTGATAACATTCTTATTTTCTAGAAATGGAAAAATTTCCCACATTTCATTTTTCTTAATATAATCCAACTCTTCATTCATCTCATCCACCTATTTTTTTAATAGCTTCTAAAACATATTCTGATTCGACTTTTGAGATAAGTGAAGTCTGATTTTATAATCTCAACTTTCTTCTAGTCTGAACTGGAGACTTTTGATTTCCAATAATGTTTTCAGACTCAACATGTTTTTGTAAGGTATTAAATTTCAAAGTTTCTATTTTAACTTAACTTTCATCATCACACGATTCCCTAAATATTAGTAAGGATGCATTGACTTGCTTTCACTATCGTTGGAAATCTCCAGTTTATCTTCCTCATCATTCTCAACAACTTTTGTTAAGTAATTTTTATTTTCAATTACATTCAAATAATATTATTCCAACAACTTTTGTAAATGTTTATTCCAAAATTTATAGTTCATTTATTTGTTTAATAACCCATAGAAGTTCCTTCCTCATCTTTCTTATCAAACTTTCCCATATTCAAATTTTTCAGTTTAAGTAAACATGGACTTCCAAAAAAAATTAAGTGATTCAATAAAGTTTCTTTATAAAACATTTCATAAGAATTAATGGTGGTTTTGTTCTCAAGGAGTATCTTTTTTGATCATGTACAACAGTACTGAAATATTCCCTTCAATAAATCTTTGAACATTTGTATTCTGCTAACATAGTTCTTCCCATTTCAACCAAAATTCTATTATTTCTTTCTGCTCCTCCATTTTTTTGTGGAGTATATAGAGAACTATACCGATTTTTGATTCAATTATTTCTCAAATAAGTTTCAAAAGTATTACTTTTGAATCCAGTACCATTATTTATTCTTAAATTCTTTATAGAAACACCATTTTTTCCTCAACTTATTTTCAAAAAAAAATGTGAACATTTACATAGCCTCGAACATATATCTCATAAACATGATATTTTTCAACCGTTTTAAATCATCAATAAAAGTCATAAAGTATAAATCTAATTTTGTTGATTGATGTCTAATCAGCCTACAAAAATCCGAATGAATAAGTTCAAGAGGTCTAGTAGACTGAATCTCAACTCTCATATGAATTTTTTTAGTCATCTTCCCTTTTTTAAAAGTAACACAAACATCTCAATCTATTCTTTTAAATTCTGAAAAATAAAATATAGCATCAACTTTAGAAAGTTTATTCCTATTTTTCTTCACAATGTGTCCAAGTCTTCGGTTCCGCAATTTTTTTCATCTTTAGCACTAATGTAACATGAGCTGTTAAATTCTCTTATTTGGAAGAGATTCTCATTGGTTATTTATCCTTTTGTAATAAATTTTTCATCTTTCACGCTTTGGATAATACACGAATATTTTTTAAAGATCACTTCCTTTTCATCATCAACAAGTTGACTTACACTAAGTAATTTATGTTTTATTCCATTAACAAACAATACTTCCTTAGATTTCATCTTTTTAGCTTCAATGTCATTTTTTCTCATTCCTCTAATTTTTAAAGACCTATCATTACAGATGGTAACAGCACCTACATCATGATTTTCAACATGTTTCAAGATTTTTAAATCGCATGTTATGTGTGATGAACATCCACTATCAAGTATCCATTTTTAGTTATTTTTACATTCTTTTAAATACATATTTCTTTAACTTTATTCAATCCATCTTCCTTTTATTTTCTGGAATAATAAAATTGTTATGGAAGGAGTGTCCTCCATCTTTCAGTATGGTGACCATCCTGATCACATCTTATAAAAATTTCTTTAAGACATTGTTTCCCTCTAATACATGTTCATGTTGGGAATGGGTGATTTCTAGGGGTTGAATGGTGTGAAATCACTGACATTGGGTATAAGGTCTTTGAATGGTGCCCAACAAGTTTTTTTTTGATTCGGTAACACCCTATTTCTCTCACATACATGATTCATGGACCTACTTTAAAAAGGTAGGAACTCGTTGGGTATCTATGAGAATGACACTTGAAAAATTTCATTGATTGAGATGATGGGAAGTCAGGCTCATCACACACTTTTGGAGGGAGATATTTCCTATTCTGGGAATTTATTATAGATTTAACATGTTTTCATGAATCATTGGTTTATTCATAACTATTTATACATATATTACCCATCAGTAACGAATCATCATGAATATGAATGGGTTTTTAATATTATGTATAAATTTTAGGTTCTCTATAAATGGAGGGGTCTATATATATCTAAGTTCCTCCATCAGTGTTACCCTTTTTGGACAAATTAGCAATCCTTTGGTCATTTACTGGGATGACACTGGTTTTAAGATGCATGATGGGGTGCTCTAGAGTTTATCATCATCTAAGGGCGGTGGGAGTTGATTTGATTTTGGGATCAAACCCATGAAATGGGCTTCATACATATCCTTCTGAGAGGAATTATAACCCACATAATTTAGTGTATCTTAACTGGACACATCACTATTTAAGTTTGTGTGATAATGACCCAACCATGTAGTTTAACTTCTTATAGAAAAGATGCCTAGGTAAAAGGTGCTCGGTCAAGGATTGTGGGGGACTTAAATTGAGGTGACCCAAGTGATACAGGAGAGATACAGTCTACTAGGTGGACATAAACCTACTATGAATATAGACAAGATAACATTAGGGTGAATTTGGTATGTTGGGTCTGGACCTGATGGAGGCATCCTATGTATCCTAGTTTGTCGGGAATCAAATCCAGAGTATGTCAGTTTTTCCGGGGCTTACGCTTGGAAGCTTCCCACATGAAAGGTCATGTTTGGGGCTTATGCATGGGAGCCAACCATTTCATAATGCTTCATTGGGAATATGGCCCTTTTAAGGTTGAGGTATGGTTTTGTGACTTATACCTTATAGGAGTCCCATTTGAGGTTTAGTATCGTGCAGATTTCATAGTCACCACTGAACTCTAAACCCATGTGATTCGTTATCGTGTAAGAAATAAGAGGGAGTAGTAGATCTGATAATTACATGATCTGGCCCTATTTGCTAATGGATGGTGATGGATCCCAAATGGAAATAGGGATGGGATTTGAGTGTGCATTTTCCTCTACTGTTTTCATATCTAGGATTGTCACATTTGGTGATCAATTTGGATATGTCTTGGGTGGTGGAAAAGGGGCGGAAAAGTGTCACCTCCTATAATAAAGGCTATGGGATTACCTGAGGAGGAGTTCCCTGAAATTGGTTCTGAGGGGAAGGAGGTCATTCCCCATCAAAGGTAAAGGAAAGCGTGATCATTTCCCATCCCACCAATAACAGGGAGGTTCATGTTATTACCCCAAGGTAGAAACCCTTATTACCATGGGAATATAAACATGTGGTCATTCCGAGGATTCATCCTATTACTGGGGTTGCTCATGTGACTCTTCTTATAATAGGTATGTAAACTTGTAAGTACATGCTGATGTGCCTGATGATCTTATTATACGTGTCATGTGGATTTCTACGGGGCCTTAGCTTGATGTCGGTAAACAAGTTCGTGGAGGGGATAACATGGGTACTGATAATATGATGGTAGATAATGGTGAGATATGGAGAAAAGAAACCCCTAGGATTCCTCATTCTGCATAACATCATCTTATGCAGGATGGGGTTCCCTCCGTAGATCATCTTTCTAGCGAGTAAGGGGACCATCTGTGTAGCATGGTTCTACATGGACCTGGGTTTATCCTACAAAACGTTTTTCTTTATGAGGCTAGGATCCTCCCATGTAGCATGCTGGTACATGGAGATGAGTTCCTCCTGAATAACATTTTTCTATGTGCGGTAGGGTTCCACCCATATGGAATCATTCTATGTGGGATACCTATTAACAAAGGGGCTATCAGTTTGTGTATCATGGTATTGTGTCTTTAAAGTGAAATTTGGGTTCACAGACCACATGTTTCCTCCTTAATTCTATGCGGTGGGTTTTACCTATATGGAATCATAGAAAGACTCTGGTTTTAATGGTGCCTTACTTCATCTCTCTTTAGTTCTTACATCCTTGGTTATTCTTTTCTCCATTCTCCTTTTTTTGTCCCCCTCAGGGTCTATTTACAGAATAGTGGAGGGGCTAGATAACAGTGTGGTCAATCGTTCGCAGTGGGTTGTGAGTCTTATTTTGTGGCAGCCCATGAAGGATGCCCCAGCCCGCGGAAAACATAGTTAGTAGGGATATCATTTGCAGAAGGGAGGCATTTTTTGATGGTGATAGAGATTCCACCTCATCCTACAAACTATATAGTTCATGGAGATGCTAGTTCGCATTGACGGAAATCATTATCCAGCCCTGCAAAACATCTTATTTTTGTTTCTAGACACTACCAATACCGCCTCATCCTGTGAAAAAAAATTTCTATAGAGAATATTCATAAATGGGGGTGGAAATCACCACCTTGGTCCCACAAATAACTTTGTTTTTTATGGTATTCATCTAAACCACTTCACGTTGTGAACTATTTTCATTCTCAAGTTATTTATAAAGCAGTGGATCACCCTACAGAATGTCAGTCCGTGAATGGATTTTATGCCTTGCATTTACGCCCCTTTGAATATTTTCTTCATTCTTCTTTTAAGTTTCCTTTATACCCTTTTCCAAATTAATTTAATTATCTTGATCTTTTTTACAAAGATTGCAGGTCCTAACAAATTCCCCCCATCGGAATGGATTCTAATTGGGGTGAAGATGAAGATATTCTAATATAGAAGCAATCCCGATTTGAATGGAATATCAGATAATGATATAGTTTTTTCTTGAGCTAAGGGACTCAGAGTGCATAGTTTGAATATTTCTAGGGTTATATGGGAAACCCTACAAACTTTGTGTATTTTCTTTTATCATCATAATTTTTTCTTAAGCCCATTTTGGTGTGGTTTCAGTGATTATAACTTGACTTTTTCTTAGGTTTCCCTTTGAATTTTTTTTATCTAAAAATCATTATGCCTCTTTAATTCTTTATTTCTCTATATTTTGCTGACACAATTCAAAGCATAGGTCTAGAGAGCTGATAAAGAACTTTTAATTAGTGTGCCCTTTTGGGTTTTGAACCTAGTGAGTTTCTTGTCTCTTTTCCTAGGTAGTTTAGAGACTTTAAAATTAGACTAATTTCACTTATGTTATAGTTCAAATAGATTTGACCATAAATTGAGGGGTAATGGACCTAATAGGATTTATCAGTTGAGAATATCCCAATGTTTTTTAGGAATGAATGATGGATTTTTCTTGACCCTAGTTTTATGATTTCTGAATCCGAAACATGATAATGGGAATGTACAAGAGAAGTAACCATAAGAATGGTTTCCAACATGATGTTTTTGGGGTGGAAGGAGGTAGGAAAAGCCTCTCTTGGGGATGAATTTTCCTTTGGTTGGTGGTCTTTTTTTATGGGGAACTTATGCAGAGATAGCTGGGGAATATTATGCATTTTTAAACAAAGGGTTCCTCGAGACACTAACCTTCCATTTCCTACAACCATGTAATTTTATGGAAATTCATATTTCTCAAGACCATGAAGTGTTTCTTATCAAGGGAGTGATTTCTAAAAACTATTAGAGCATCTACATTGGATTTGATCAAAATTTGAAAACCAATCCCATACAAATTTGTCTTTTGTAAAGGAGGGTTGAAGTGTGGTGTAGTTTAACATTATACATCCAGGACATGGGTGGTTTAGTTTAACATATTATTGTCAGGATGTTATGGATTTAAAATTTTAGATCACTTAGATCAGAATAAGGGTTAAACAATTCACCCTTTTCATGGTAGGAAAACCAGGAATGTTCTATCATCCTATGGACTAAAGGGGGAAAAGGATGTAAGTTGTAATCTAGGGGTTTTTGTATCCATGGAATGATGTGGGATGTAAAATTCAGGTAGAGAATACGAAGGTAGGGAAATTGTCTCATGGGGATTAATTGGACTTTGGTTGATAGGAATTTGTGGGCAACTTATGCAATGCTAACTGAGGAATATTGTGCATAGTCAAACAAAGGTTCCCTAGGACACTAACCCTCCACTATCTATGGTTGCGGAAGGTTATGGTGATTTATAGATTTCTAGACATGGATTTTGGTTTTTTTAAGGAGTTTACCTAAAAATGAAAGGGGAATTCCAAGTTGAAATTTCCTAGGAATATGTAGATACATTCTCCCTACGCGGGTAGAAGGAGATTCTCTGTAAAGATCCGACCCAAGAACAAGGAAGGGACATTTCTATCTTGTTGTGGATGGACCCAAGATTAGATATCCAAGTGTCACTATATATCCTACAAGGGTAGGAATCAATCCCAACGTATTTTTAGGAATCCTTTGAAGTTTAATGTCTTGTGGTAAGTACATTGATCACCCAAAGTGAATTAGGAGGGAAGTTGTGGCTGGGCCCAAAACTAGAAGTTAGGGTGTCACTACATATCCTGTAATTATATGAATGAAGACAAGTGTAATTATTCAAATGTTCCCTCACATGATAATCAAAATATTGTATGGAAAAGGGGAATTTACCTTTAGATATGAGCTCATAATATGGTTCAGGCTCATATTAAATTATCACATGCAGATCCAGCTCATGCATAGGATTGGGGATTTTTTTAATATGATCTCACCTATGGGGTGGGGATAATATTAGACTCTCATATGCAGAACTATTTCATACATGGGAATAAGGGAGAAACATTCTTTATTATTTCTATAAATTTCTCGTGCAGTTTTAACCCATAAAAAGGAAATTTGTGGACATTTTTATCTCATAGAAGGACCTGAGATATGAGGTTTGAGTGTTTCTACATATCCTATACTAATAGGAATCAAGCCATACATAGTTCTTAATATCATACAGTTTTAGTGTCATGTGATTAGGGCATGGTACATATAGTTTAATGTCATGTGGTGAGGACAGCATGGGGTCCTATAGTTTAAGGTCATACATTTGAGACCACTTTTCATAGAAACCATGAATAACTAGAGGATAATCGGGTCAGGGTGTTCTAACATTCCCCACACAAGAGGGGGAATGAAATTTTAAACCATGATTTTGGGTATTCTCAGATCAGGATAAATTCTATAGAGCATGGAATACATTGGGGAATACATAGGTAGGAAAATCCTCTCCTGAGGATGAATTTTCCTTTGTTTTATGGGCCTTTTGTGAGAAACTTATGCAGATCCAATTGGTTCATATTGTGCATAGCTAATAAAAGTTTTTCCCATGACATTATCCCTCCATTTTTAATGGTCGGGGAGGTTTATGAAGATCCTAGATTGATCGGGGCATAAAATTCAATGAATGGAAGGGATGTGTATGGGAAAATAAGAAACATTAATATTTTGATTTTCCATGGAGTTGGAAACTCCCTACATAGATCTGACACATACGTAGGGGGAATTTCTATTTCTTTATTGGATCTCTAAATGAGGGACCTAAATTTGAGGTCTCCTACATAAATTTTTAATTAGGATATGGGTATGTTCTTCTTTTATTTTCTGATTACCCATGGATGGGACTAGGACACTATGCCTAGGTGTCACTACATATCTCATCGGAACAAGAATCAAGCCATGTTTAGTTCTTGTGGCACCATGAAATTTAATATTATACATTAAGGACTTAAGTTCCCTGATGTGAAGTGTAAATAAGGTGGATGGACCCATGATAAAATATATGAGTGTCATTGTGTATCCTATGATGGAAGGAATCAGTCCACAGGTAGTTCTAAAGAAAGTGGCTCCCGGTGCATATATGACTCGTAAATTGGGAGGAGGGCATTTTATTTATCATGGATGGACCCTGTATTGAAGGTCCAGGAATCAGTACATAACATTTGGGAATAGTAATCAATTCATACATAGTTCTTGATATCAAAAATCCCTATATAGGTTATTCCGATACACATGAGGGAGGATTTTTTATCTTTGGGGGTGGCTGGACCTGAGATATTACATTTGGGAATCACTACATATCATGTACTAGAATGAATAAACCAATATGTATTTCTTTAATGTGGTATGGTAGATAATTAATGTCAAAGGTTCTTTCCTCTTAGATTAGAGCATTGTAGTTCTATGTTATTTAACATCATATAGTGAGGACATATGATAAGGATGATTTTATAGACCTACAAGAAGCATAATACCAATGTAAAAAGAGTCCCTGAGTTCAAAGGATGGTAATAAAATCATCCCATGATGGAGGGATATTTTTATTTGGGCCCAACATGCTAATTTTAGGCATCACTACATATCCTATACTAAATGGAATCAAGACACATATAGTTCTGGAGAAAGATACTTCCTATGTGGATCTGGATCTCATGAAGGAATAGGGGAATTTCATCTTTATCTCTCATAGATATGGCTCATGTGTGGAGAATTTTTTATTGAAACAATGATCTCTATATAGTCTAACATCATTTGGTTAGGATGATGTACCATGCAGCTTATCTTCATGTGGAAAGAATGAAGTTTTCGTGTAGTTTATCATCATACGATAAGAATGATTTACCCTACAATTTAACTTCATGCGATCATGGTGATGTAACCTTCAGTTTATTGTCAAGTAGAAAGCATGAAGGTGTCATGCAGTTTATCATTATGTGGAAAGGAATATATACCCTTAAGTTTATCATTGTTCAAAAATAACGATGTACCCTATATTTTATCATCATGATGAAAGGATGAAGGTGTCGTCCAATTTATAATCATGCAGAAAGGATGATGTACCTTGGTGTTTATCATCATTTAGAATGGATGATATACCCTATAGTTTATCATTATGTTGAAAGGATGAAGGTTCCATACAATTTTTCATCATGTGGAAAGGATAATGTGCCCTTTATTTTATCGTTGTGTGGAAAGGATGAAGGTAATGTAATTGCATGATATATTTATTTAGAAACCTTGCATTGGTGGGATCCATAGTGAGTTTCCAATCCACTAAAATTAGGGAATAAGATCCATTATAGTATAATTTGTGTATAGAATATGGTCCCTCCCACTTTGGATCCATATTTAGAGGTTTCTTTCTGAGTATCATCGGTTTCCTGAGAACCAAAACCATCTCTCCTTCGAGGAAATACCATAGGTGAGCCTTTTTGTTAAAGTCTAGTGCAATGTGGTTTTGGTGAACCTCCAAATGATGCAATTTATGAAGTATATTTTCATTAAGTTTCTATGATTCTTCCATCCATTTTTTGGGTTTTTCATCTGTGGATAATTGACCATATATGCAAACATGGAGTGAGGTCAATTGAACTTTGATGGGTAGGGCTGCCTCTGTTCCATATATTAATGAGTATAGGGTATCCTAAGTGTTGGTGCGGTTCATGGTCTAGTAAGTCCATGGAGCATATAGGATCTTCTTTTTCAATGTATTCTTATCCTTATCTACCATCTTCTATAGTATATTGGATAAGATCATTTTGAAGGCCTCTATTTTTCCATTATCCACTACATGGTAGTTGGATGAACAATTGGTATTGATACCATACTCCTAATATAGTTTCTACAATTCATTAAAATATAAATTGGTATTGTTGTTTGTCAATATTATATAAGAGACACAAAATATAGTGATGATGTTTTCTTTCACAAAGCTGACAATGTTCTTTTCCCTGACCTATTTGAGTGGTATAGCTTCTTCCCATTTGGAAAAGAAGTCAGTTGTTGTAAGAATATAATTGAATTTATTGGTCATAGCAAGAGGATATGGTCCCATAACATCCATTACCCATATGGAGAATGGATAGGAGTGTTCAGCTGTGTAAAGTAACTCTAGGGGTTGATGGATGAAATTGGCATGAACCTGGTAGGAATGTAACTTCTTGGTGAATTTTGTGAAATCCTGCATTATAGTTGGCCAGTAGTATCTGAGACATCAAACTTGATGGGAAATATTAGATCCTAATTGGTGTGAACCATAGGATGTAGTGTGCACTTCATAGCAGCAGTGTTTGCCTCTAAATTAATGCACATTAGAAGAAACCCATCACATATCTACTTATAAAGGAGCTTTTTTTTATTTTCCCTTTATACAAAAGAAAGTTAATTACTCGTCTCCATATTTTCTCCCTTCCACCCCTATCTGGTGAGAGATATCCCTTTGGAAGGTAGTCCAAAATTGGTGTCTTCCTGCTTGTATTAAGACTATAAAGATCATGTATGGGTATATGATTCACGCTCAAATTTACCCAAGAGAAGAAGGTAGGACGGTCCTTGTAGTTTAGCTTGGGTTGTCAAATCCTCAGAGACCTAAGAAGAAACCTATAGACACGTACATTCAATGGACTATTTTTTGATATGAAGTGGCCATCTTGGGTTGATTTTATATGGGTTTAAAGGAACTCTAAGATACTTTAGTTAATTTAATTTAAAAGAGTGAGTTTATCCTAGGTTATCACTTGGGGTGGATTGGATGTATTTCCTTTTCAATGATTTTAATTTCATATATTTGAGATGGCTTCATTTAAGAAGATAAAACAAAATCATAACTTACTAGTTTAATGCCTACACCCTTTAATACTAATCACCTATACACTTGAAGGATCAAAGTTTTGAGCACTTTAAGGTAAAGTTTCATATTATCACTTGAAGTTAGTGGCCTTAAATTCAATAACGATGATGGAGTTTAAAAATCATCAAATAAAAATCTCAATTAAAGAAGTTATTATACATTAAATAGGTGATAAATAAAATCTGATCCATCCCCTTGATACTCCCTTGGATAAACCCATAAGTGGGTTATCCCTCCATTGATGCTATGGTTTCAATGGAAGCGGGAAGTAGACTCATGAGGGAGGAATTGACGAAGTAAAGAAAACAATAAAAAGAAAATGATCACTCCACCGTTGTGTGAATAATTTCACAAGGTTTTGTGTGAATAAATTCACAACATGAACCAAAGGTATCAAAGTGATATGAAGAAAAACAGAACAAGAGTAAAATAATAACTTTTATTAAGAAACTAAAGTGAATTGAACAACTTACATGTGAAAGAAAACTTGAGACAACAAAATCGCAGCATAACATTTCAATTGAACAGAGCACCAAATATGAAAAACTCTTCCACCAAAACTACCTAAAATACGAATTTTGGAAGCCTTGGGTCGATTCTCAAATAGTAAAAAGCATCCCACTTGATTATGGTAGGCCTAGGGTGGTGGAAAGCTTTTGGAACTTGGACTTTTCCACACATGACCTGAGGTGGCATCCAGCTTTCATCCACCGAACAAACGCACTTTGAAGACCTTCTAGATTTCTGAATTAGAGTATTCCATAGAATATAAAAATTTATCTTCGTATGTCTCCTAACCTTCTGTAAATTTGAGGCCCATTTGGATTTTTGGATTCCGATATATGATCATATTGGTAGGATTTTTCTGGGCCGCAGAATCTGGCCTAGAATTTTATCTTTAAATTGGGCCGCCTTAATGACCACAATTGAAGCCGAATTAGCACTGAATCCTGAAGAAATATTTGTTCCTATATATTTATTCTATCATCCCATGAAATTTGGGCTGCATTGGGTCTGTAATGTGGGTCCCACATTCTCATCAGTGGTCCAGTGTCCAATCTGCCTTCTCTAGAATTGCTTCCATTCATCTCCAAATATCTCTATCATCCTTTATGAATCCTCCATTGATCCCTGAATGAAAAATGTTCATATTTAAGTGTAGATACACTTACCAAAATATCAAATTAAAATATGTATAATTACATTCCTTAAAATCAGATGAATCATTGGGTACTTTAAATGATGTTAAAAAATGTACCACATAATAGTGCATTTTCAGTGGCTAATCACACCCCCCAACTTGAGTTTTGCTAGTCCCGAGAAAAATATATCTCAAAAATATGAAATTTTAATTCCCTTTCCAAAAAAATTTTAATACACAATGATCACCAAAAAACCTTATACCAAACAATAATGAAACCCATCAAAATATTTTAATACAATATAGTTTCATAAGAATATCCTAATCCCAATCCCATTCATTTTTTCAAATTCATTGCCATATTTCATCCAATATCAATTAAGTACGAGAATGTGTTGTGTATCATAATAGACATGGGGTTAATATTTATTCAAGGGGGAAATGATGGAAGCGCTAGGTGGAATCACATTTCAATATTAAGATGAGTATTCAAAGTTTTTTTTGTATTATATTTTTTTGTTTTTTTTTTGCAATTTTGCCATGGAAATTGAAATTGCACTCAAAAGAGTCAACCCACGTAGCGAGACTTTGCCGATGACTCCCAGGCTCAAAGACCTTAGGGAACCGAGTGAAACCCACATACTTGGGCATCATCTCGAGTTAACTCAGTCAAAAACAAATTCAAATTACCAAAAATAGAGATAAAATTACTAACTATGGGCCAGAAAACTATGGAGTCACGATCCCCAAGTGCTGAAAGCCACGCATTAGGCCATTTCATTGCTCTACTTGCAAATTTATTGTTTTTTTTAATTTTTTGTATTTAATACTCATATTAAAACTAAAATGATCACCAAACCTAAGATATTTATTTGGGGGACCCCATGAACTCAAACTAATACCCCACTATCCAAAGGACGTGCATTGTGATCTTTTTTGATGAAAATATAAACGATGAAATATCACATTGGACAGCCACACTTTCCAAAATCTATGCTCATGAAATTATACAAGGATTAAAATCAGAATTAGTTCATGCTAAATTATTTGATATTTAGTTTCAAAGTGTGCAATGTGTATTACCATGTTCAAAGTTAAATGAATTTTTCTTTCCATTTGCACATTTTTTTTCAAATAATTCATTTTTTTACACAAAAGAATTTTTATTTTATCTCTCCCCCCCCCCAAATTAAAATAACATTGTCCCCAGTATTTGAAGAAATGAAAATTTTGAAGGAGTAGAGGCAGATAAGGGAAGTTCAAAAAGGAAATTGAAATATGAGGATCATGGAATGAAGTCACCTGGTGGTTGAATTTGAAGTTCTTTCTGCTCCAATTTATTCCCTTAATCTCGATGTCACTTTGAGAATTCCCTAGTATAAAAAGGAAAAATAAATAAAACAAAACAAAACCAAACAAAACAATATATATATATATATATTTATATAATAAAGAAAGTAAAATATAAGTATATATATAAAAATTATAGAATAAGGAAGAACAAAAATCCGTAGGTCAGTGGTAAGTGCGCGCCCCTATCTCCCTTCGGTCTCGGGTTCGAATCCCCACGGCTTCACCAGTTGTGAAGGGGTTTTCCCCACAACCTATGATATGGCCTTTTCTTATTATTATTATATTTTTATTTATTTATTTTTTATTTTTATTTTAACATACAAACACATAAAAATAAAATAAATCAAACTGGTGATACGTTGTCTTCTTTTTAAATTTCTGGGTAAGGTATTACTCAAGGATCACACCACGTGACACGGATGAATATGGAACTCCCCTTTCATACCCATCCATACTCATTATAGAAGAACAGGTCAAAAGTTTATTATTATTATTTTTCTAAATATCAAAATGACTCATTAATCCTATTTAAAATATAAAGTTGATTAAAACAGCAAAATGATTGGAAACTTGAAAACCATGGGTTGCCTCCCATACAATGCTTTGTTTAATGTCTTTATCCCGAAATGGATCCTAAATATATCAATTTTTTCTTGGTTCATAGGTTGGCTCAGTTAACTCAACCCATATTTACTATTTATTGAATGATTCAATGAATGGTTTTAACCTTTGACCATTGACCTTGATAATGTAACCACATGTGGGATATTGAATCTCTACTACCCCATGGGGGTACACATGATGCACTATGAAAGGACAAGACCATCTAGACCTTAACTTTCCTAGGTGTAAATTAAGTTTTGAATTATACAAAAGCACATGTAATCCCAGTTCAAAATGTTTGACCTTGATATTCCTAGATTAGTAGGCTTGAACTCTAGCTTTATTGATCCTTGAATTTTCATAAGCCTCCATCCTTAGTTCCTCCAGTTCATTGAAATCTAATTTCCTTTTTGTTCTGGCCAATGAGAGGTCATAATCCATTTAATTAATTTCCCAAAAGGCCTTATGCTCAATTTCAACTGGTAAATGGAATACTTTTCCATAAACCAACCTATATGGTGACATTACTAGGATGGTTTTGTATGTTGTACGATATGCCCAAAGAGCATCCAAGAGATTCTCAAACCATTCTTTCCTAGAAGGATTGAATGTTTTTTCAAGAATATTCTTTATCTCCCTATTTGCTAACTCAGTTTGACCATTGGTTTGTGGGTGGTAAGCAGTGGACACTTTTTGAGAAATTCCATATTTTTTCATGAGTTATGAGAATGGAAGATTGCAAAAATGAGTTCCATGATCACTAAAGATAGCCCTAGGAATTCCAAATCTAGAGAAGATATTTTCTTTGAGAAATTTAATCATAGTTTGATGATCATTGGATTTTGTAGGAATGGACTCAACCCATTTGGAGACATAATTGATAGCAAAGATAATGTAAAGATATCGCCTAGAGTTTGGGAAGGGACCCATGAAATAAATTCCCCAACAGTCTAAGATTTCAACCATTGATATGGGAGTGAGTGGCATTTGATTCCTTTTTGTGATGGACCCTACTAGTTGACACCTAGGACAGCTTTGACAAAATGTGTAGGAGTCCCTTGAGAGGGTGGGCCAGAAGATACCACATTGAATAATCTAAGAAGATGTTTTCTTAGAGTAAAAGTGACCTCCACATGCCTCACCATGATAGAATTTAAGGATCGACTCTTTTTCAGATTTTGGGACACACCTCCTAATGACTTGGTCACGGCAAAACTTATAGAGGTATGGATCATCAAACACATAGTGTCTAACATCATAAAGGAATTTCCTTCGAGATTGAATCCCTAAGAATTTTGGAATGACTCCTGTAACTAAGAAATTGGCTATGTCGGCATACCAAGGGCAGTCACTCACAGATTATAGGAGTTCATCAGGAAATGAATCAGACACAGAAAGGCGATTTGAGTTGTCTTTGAATTCCATCCTAGAGAGGTGATCAGCTACAACATTTTCAACTCCCTTTTTATCCTTGATTGTGAGGTCAAATTCTTGTAAGAGAAGGACCCACCTAATCAGTCTAGCCCTAGAATCTTGTTTTTGGAAGAGGTATTTTAGTGCAGAATGGTCAGTGAACACAGTGATGGGGGATCCTAAGAGGTAGGACCTAAACTTATCTAAGGAAAACACAATAGCAAGTAAATCCTTTTCAGTGGTGGTGTAGTTGATTTGGGAATCATTTAAGGATTTTCATGTATAACTAATGACATAAGGAGTTTTATCACAACGTTGTCCTAACATATATTCTACAGAAAAGTCACAGGCATCACACATAAGTTCGAAAGGAAGCTTCCAATTCGGAGATTTTAGAATGGGAGGAGAGGTGAGAGAGGATTTGAGGGTTAAGAATGAACCCTCGCAGCTTTTTGTCCAAACAAATGCAACATCATTTACTAGGAGAGCACAAAGGGTATGGGGTATTGAACTAAAATCCTTGATGAATCTTCTATAGAAACCAGCATGTCCTAAGAAATACCTCACTTCCTTGACAGTTTTGGGTGATGGAAGGTGAAGAATGATGTCAACCTTGGCTTTATCAACTTTAATCCCCTTACCTGAGACCAGATGGCCTAGAACTAGTCCCTATTTAACCATGAAATGACATTTTTCCCAATTTAGGACCAGATTATTTTCTTCACATCTTGACAAGACTCTCTCCACATTATACAGACAACCCTCAAATGTATCCCCAAATACAGAGAAGTCATGCATGAAGACCTCTATAAAATCCCCAACCATGTCTGAGAAGATTCCCATCATGCCTCGCTGGAAGGTTCTAGGAGCATTGCATAAACCAAAGGGCATGAGTTTTAAGGAAAAGGTGTTGAATGGACAGGTGAATATAGTCTTCCCTTAATCCTCTAGGGAGACCTCAATTTGATTGCACCCCGAGTACCCATCTAAGAAACAGTATAAGGCATGACCTGACACTCTCTCAAGGACTTGGTAAATGAATGGTAAGGGGAAATTGTCCTTTTGGTGAATGAGTTTAGCTTCCTATATTCAATGTAGACTCTCCAACCACTACTCACTGTTGTTGGAAGAATCTTTCCATCCTCATTGGTTATCACTGTGATTCCAGCCTTTTTTGGAACCACTTGGATTGGGCTCACCCATTCACTCTCAGCTATGGGATATATGATACCAGCTTTTAACAATTTTAGAAGTTCCTTCCTCACTACTTCCATGAGATTAGGATTGAGTTTCCGTTGAGGTTGACGACATGGCTTTGAATCAGATTCCAAAACAATCCTATAAGTCCCAATAAGTTGGATAATCCCAGGAATATCAGAAAGGGTCCAACCAATGGATTTCTTATGTTTCCTAAGGACATCTAGAATCATCCTCTCATGATTGGATTTAAGAGAAGAAGAAATGACAATAGGATGTATTTTATTGTCCCCTAGGAAGGCATACTTGAGTGCAGCAGGAAGTTCCTTCAATTCAAGATCAGGTTGGTTCAGAATTTCAGAAGAATATTGGGACATTGGATCAAGATCAATTTTATTTCCTAAAGTTTTATATAGGATTGATTCCCCACATGTATAAGTTTCATCTACTAGATTGGGCTGATCAGATTTGGGGAAGGAAGTTGGAGTGGTCTCCATGAAAGTGGTTTCTTGAAAAGTTTCATTAATTGTTGGACCTAAGACTTCATCATAAGATCAATTTTAAAATGATTCATGCCAAGGAGATAAACTTCCTTCATATGAACAAAGTAAATCAATCTCATCTTGACTTAAACATTCATCAAATATTCCTTTATGTTCCATGGATTCATTATCAATGCTTCCTATCATGTTTACTTCATGAATTTCCTCTTCATCCCTTATTTGTGAGCTTGAATTATAGATGTTCAAGTCTAGACTCATGTTTCCAAAGGTGATGGTCATGTTCCCATTTCAGACTCGGATAACAGAGTTGATTGTTGCAAGGAAGGGACGACCAAGGATGATTGGGGTTTGTTCCTTATTTGCTAAGTTTGGATGGTTGTCAAGGACAATGAAGTCTGCAGGGTAGATGAAGTTTTCAACTTTTACCAAAACGTCCTTTAAAATCCCCTTTGGAACCCTAATGCTATGATCAGCAAGTTAAAGTGTGACAGATGTGGGTTGGAGTTCTTCTAGGCCTAACTGGAAGCACACCGCATAAGGGATGAGATTGACACTATCACCTAGGTCACACAAGGCCTTGACAACATTTTTATCTCTTAGTTCAACATTGATGTAAGGGCAACCCGGGTCTTTCAACATAGGAGGAATGGTCCCTTGAATGGTGGTACTCACATTAGCATCCAAAAGGAAATGGTTTTTATGTGAAAATTTTATTTTAAAAGTGAACAAGTCCTTAAGTTACTTTGAGTAGGCAGGTATGGTTTGGATGGAATCGAGAAGGGGAATGTTCAACTTGACTTGTGAGAAGATTTCCCTCAATGTTTCACTCAATTTAGGCTTGGTTTTCCCCCTCATGTATTGAGGAAATGGTGCAGGTTGTGGGGTTGTTTGTTGAAGAGTTGTTTCTTTGACAATGTTATCGTGTTTTTCAGTTTGATCATTTAGTTCATTTGAATTTTCATCCATGTTTGAATCTTCAAGAGGGTTCTGAATTAGTTTTTTAGGTTTCTCAATTTATTTCACACTTCTTAAAATAGTCACATCCTTTAGTTGTTCAAGAGTTGTTTGAGTAAAACTTGACTCTCCCCTTGAAGTTGAGGATGGAACTTCCTGAGTAGGCATGGGTGGCTTTCCAGTTTTGATGGTTTGAAGTTCTTTTTTAAGGTAAGATACTCTGAGTTCATCCTTTCCATTTTTTTGCACAGTTGTTCTAGTAGGATTTGTGGAACAGTTTGGGTTGGTGCTTGAGAATATTGGTTTATCCCGGGGGGATATTTTGGAGGTGGTATGGTTTGTTAAAAATGGATTGATGGCTATTTGTATTGGATAGTTTGGGTTTGGAACTGGTTATGGTTTTGGTAGTTCTGATGGGGGTAAGGATTTTGTCCATGTGGTTGGCTAGGTTGTTGGTTATCTTTCCAGCGGAAGCCTGGGTGGTTATTATACCTTGGGTTGAAGTTGTTTTGGAATTGAGGCTTTTGAAATTTCAAATCATTTACTTCCTTTGGGGGTCCTCCTAAAAGAACATCCTTGATGGATGGAATGGTTGGGAATTTTTCTGTCTTATGGTCATGTTTGTCAAAAATTGTGCAAATAGTGTCAACAGTTTGGATTTCATGGACTTTCCTAAGGTCTATCTCTTCAACATTCCTAGAGAGTGTTGCGAGTTTTTTCCTAAGGATTTCCTCTTCTCTAAGTGTATAAATTCCATTAGTTCTTTGTGTATTTTCAGAATAAGGTGAAGTTCCCCATGTTTGGTTTTGTTCAGAAAGGCTTTCTAGATACTCGTAAGCATCATTTGGGGCTTTGTTTTTAAATTTCCATTACACATCATGTCAATGAATTGTTTGTTCCCCGGACTCAACCCTTCATAGAAAATTATCACTTGTTCAGGAATAGAAAGACCATGGTTTGGAACCATTTTTAGAATGTCTTTGAACCTCTCCCATGTTTCATAGAATGACTCTCCCTCTTTTTCAAAAAAGTTTTGGATACTCTTTTTAAGTGCAATTGTTTTGTGGTGGGGGAAGTATTTTTTATAGAACTCTCTTTGTAGTTGGTCTCAAGAGTTTATGGATGCTGGTGTCAAATTGTTTAGCCAATTTTTAGCTCAATCCTCTAAACAAAAAAGGAAATAGCCTCATCTTAGCTGATTTTAGTTGATGTGGGGGACACATGGTTTCTTCAATGTCACTGAACTCCTTAATGTGAAGGTAGGGCATCTCAGACTTCATTCCATGGAATGTGGTAAGATGGTTTAAGACATGGGGTTTAAAGATGTAGTTGGAATCTCCTAGGGAGTTGTGTCTAATGCATGAGGGGGCATTGGTCCAGGAAGGTGTGAGGTAGTCATTCATGGTTGGATCAACTGCATTCCCCAAGTTTGAGGCTGCCTCATTTGGGTTTCCATTTTGGTTTCCACCCGGGTTTATGAGTTGGTTTCTTTGAAGACCTTCAATTGAAATGGGCTAAATTTTGGACTCTGGAGTATTAGGAAGATTATAATCTAATGTAAAGAGTTCTCTTGGTGTACTAGACTCCCCAACCCCAGGACTATACACACTAATGAGACGGTTTGATTAATCGCGGGTGTAGGTGGACATGCACCAAAAGAAAAAAAAACGAGAAAGGGACAAGATAAGATAATTTGGATGAGAAAAGAAGAAATGGGGGAGAATAGAATGGGTGTTTAGATTACTTACTTGGGTCCCTATCAACGGCGCCAAAATTTGATTCATGCTCAAATTTACCCAAGAGAAGAAGGTAGGACGGTCCTTGTAGTTTAGCTTGGGTTGTTGAATCCTCAGAGACCTAAGAAGAAACCTATAGACACGTACATTCTATGGACTATTTTTGAATATGAAGTGGCCAAATTGGGTTGATTTTAGATGGGTTTAAAGGAACTATAAGAGACTTAAGTGAATTCAATTTAAAAGATTGATTTGATCCTAGGTTATCACTTAGGGTGGATTGGACGTATTTCCTTTTCAATGATTTCAATTTCTTATATTTGAGATGGGTTCATTTAAGAAGATAAAACAAAATCATAACATATTGGTTTAATCCATACACCCTTTAATACTAATCAATTATACAATTTAAGGATCAAAGTTTTGATCACTTCAAGGTAAAGGTTCGTATTAGCACTTGAAGTGAGTGGCCTTAAATTCAACAAGGGCGATGGCGTATAAAAAACATCAAATAAAAATCTCAATTAAAGAAGTGATTAGACATTAATGGGGTGATAAATAACATCCAATTCAGTCCCTTGATACTCCCTTGGATAAAACCATAAGTGAGTTAGTAATCCATTGATGTTATGGTTTCAATGGAAGCGGGATGTAGACTCATGAGGGAGGAATTCAAGAAGTAAAGAAAACAATAAAAATAAAATGATCACTCCACCGTTGTGTGAATAATTTAACAAGGTTTAGTGTGAATAAATTCACACCATGAACCAATGGTTTCAAAGTGATATTAAGAACAACAGAATAATAGGAAAAGAAGTGATTTTATTAAGAAACTAAAGTGAATTGAACAACTTACATGTGAAAGACAAAGTTGAGACAACAAAATCACAGCATAACATTACAATTGAACAAAGCACCAAAGATGAAAAACTATTCCACCACCACTACGTTAAATAGTAATTTTGGAAGCCTTGTGTCAAGCCTTCAACAGTAAAAATCATCCCAGTTGATTATGGTAGGCCTATGGTGGTGGAAAGCTTGTGGAACTTGGACTTTTCCACACTAGATCCGAGGTGGCATCCAGCTTTCATCCACCGAACAGACGTGCTTTTAAGACCTTCTAGATGTCTGAATAAGAGTGGTCCATAGAAGAATAAAATGTAGCACGAGATGTCTCCTAACCTCTTGTAAAATTTGGACGCATTTGGAGTTGTGGATTCCGAGATATGATCATATTGGTAGGATTTTGTCTGGGCCATGCAATATGGCCAAGAATTTTATCTTTAAATTGGGACACCTTAATGACCATTATGGAAGCCGAATTATCACTTAATTATGAATAATTATTTGTTATTATATATGTCTTATAGCATCTCACGAAATTTGGGCTTCATTGGGTCTGTAATGTGGGTCCCATATTCTCATCAATGGGTTGGTGTCCAATCTGCCTTCTCTAGAATTGCTTCCATTCATCTCCAAATATCTCTATCATCCTTTTGGAATCCTCCATTGATCCCTGAATGAAAAATGTTCATATTTAAGTGTAGATACAGTTCCCAAAATACCAAATTAAAATATGGATAATTAAATTCCTTAAAATTATATGAATCATTGGTCACTTTAAATGATGTTCAAAAATGTACCATGTAATAGTGCATTTTAAGAAGGTATTACAATCATAATGTGAAATGATGTTCAAAGTGTAAAATGCACTAAAATGGTGTTTATGAATAATAAAGAATATAAATATTATATATATTAACAATGAATATTATCCTCATTTAGTGTCTAATCAATATAATCTCATTGGTTTCTTTCATATTGTCCAGAACGAATGGGGAGACCATCCAACGGTGTACAATGCTAATGACCATTTCATCCAAGTCTGGAGCAGCCAGAGCTGTGGCTGCATTTTCCAAAGTGTCAGTCTAGGAATATTTCAATCATGGGACATGATTCAATGTTGGATATGAAGGTAATTCCATCATTAGTCCTTGGACATGGTTTAATAAGAGTATTATCTCTTTATTTTTGATACTATAATTTCCATTGACCTACTTGATGACCAGTTATGAATCACCTTTTATCCTCAAGTGTTTTAATTATACTTAAAGTTCCAATTCTAGACCTACAATGAGAGCCTAATATTCTACCTCACTGTTCGTGCACTCCTCTAACATTAGGAAGGAGTACAGAAGTACAACCTTTTTTGGAGATATGACTATGAATCTTATCCCTAATTTATTGAGCTTGGGGCATTCCATCCTTTTTCCTTTTAGGCTTCTAGATGCACTGTCAAAATTAATCTCCCATATCTAGTGTTCCTCTTGACTAGATAAAACCACTTCATTGAGTAACTCAATATTCAATGAAGTCATTTCTACCAAAGGATGAACTTCCATAAAATATGCTAATTCCTGGCCTTAGACCACTTTCTTAAGAATCAACTAGATGTCAAACTATTTTAGGATGAAAAACCAATTTGAAAAACATCCAATCAAAATAAGATGACTAAGAATGTATTTGAGTGGGTTTCTTCGTGATACCAAATGGACCTCATGATGTTTCACGTAGTGCCTCAATTTTTAGAATGAAAAAATTAGTACCAAACAAGTCTTCTCAATATTAGTTCAATGTTTCTTGGAATCAATTGTGGATAGTATGAGATAATAAAATATTTTTTCACTTCCAGTGTCATTATTTTTCATGAGGAAGGCACCTAGTGATCATTTAAATACTATCACATTCAAAATCATTGGCATTCCTTCAACAGTTGGAATTATCACTGGTGGGATTAAGAGATACTTTTTGATACTATTGAATTATTTCTGAAAATCATCAGTCCCCTGATATATAACCCCTTTTTCATCAACCTGGTGAAGGTAAAACTTTTTTATTCAAGGTTGGATATGAAGCATCAAATTTAGTATAATTTTCCTTGAAGTCCCCTCAACTCGGTGAGGTTGTGAGGAGGTGACATTTCAAGGATAGACATTGTCTTATTGGGCTTGACTTTCATTACATGATGGTGTATGATGAAGCTAATAAAATTCCCTAAGGTAGTACCAAAGGCACATTTTAAGGGTTCATTTGCAGACTGTGTTGTTTTTGTTTTGTTGAAGGCGGTTTCAAGATCTTCCAAGTGGTATGAGAGTTTTCACAGCTTAACCACCAGGTCATCAACATAGCATTCAACAAACATTCCCATGATGGGTTTGAAGATGCGATTCATGACATTTTGTTCTGTGGTGTTTGAATTATTCAAGCCAAAAGGCATTACCTGATAGAAAAGTACTCCCTGGGGGACCTGATGGTAGTGTATTCTTCATATTCTTGGGCCATTCGGGTTTTTTTGTGTCATGAATATCCATCCATGAAAGAGAGAGTCTGATATCTATTAGTTTCATCAATCAATAGGTATTTGATTGGTATAAGGAAATTTTCCTTTGGGAATTGATGGTTGAAATCTCTGAAATAAATGAAAACACTAATTTTTTCCATTATTATTTTTGATAGCACTATATTGACTTGACACTTGGGGTATTGGACCTCCTAAATAAAGACGGATCTAACGATATTTTCAACTTCATCCTCTATTTTGGAAGCATGCATTGGGTGCATCCTTTCTACTACCTGTTTATTGCTCTGATGATCTTCTGACAGACCCATGTGGTGAGTGGACACCTCGGGATGATGGCCTAGAATTTTTGTGTAGTTCCTAGTGAACACATATCTATGTTTCCTTGTGAAATAGGTGTATTCCTCTGTATCTTTGGAAGAAATGGATGCAATAATCAAGGTGTGTCATCAATCTTCTTCTGTACTGAGATTTATTTCCATGAGTTCAATAATGATGGTAGAGACACCCCCTTAAATGAGGGAGGGGAATCCCTAAGGTCCTCCTACTCCTCTTATTATTATTATTCATATTCTTCCTATTGTTCTGATGGGGAAACAAGTCTCAGAATGAATTCTCTATAATGCAGATAAGAGTAAAGATCTTAGTATTCAGAAGATGAAGCAACTTCTTCTAACATGGTTGAAAGTAGGGGATTTCATAGAGAGCGTGGACTGAGGGATGGTGGAGTGTCTTTTTCCTCTTCTGCCTCAGTGAGTGAGGTAGGGGTTTCTTGGAGCTCTGAGGATGGATTGATGGAATTTCTATTCAATCATTCACCATTAAATTAGGGTTTAGTAGATTTTTCAACACTATCAAACTCAGTTTCCTTGACCGAAATCATGAGGGTTCTTGAAAATCAATCTGAATTTGGATGCATGTGCTTGATTTTGTTTATAAGTAGCAAATACTCTTTTGAAAGTTGTTTGAAGGGGTTATCTAGGATCATTTACAAAAAAAATCAGGGAGGTGAACTATCCAACACCATCAACCAAGGGTTGTTTCCATTTCCCCTGATAGAACCGTGCATCAATGTAATGTGACTCGTATGATTCAAATGGTTCCTTATTGGCGTATAACATCTTGATTTATTTATTGATGTAGTATTTGATGCACTGATGGTATGAGGAGGGAATTTTTGCATGTTGGTGCAACTAGGGACTTCTTAGAAATATGTTGAAGGTCATGTTCTGTAAAACCAACAGTAATTCTGATTTGACTATGAGGTCTCCAAATTATGTCTTAAGCTTGATTTGGACCAATGGATTCTATTGAATTTTTTCATATCCTTGCATGGTTATTGAGGAAGGTGCTAGATTATTTTTAGCATAGCCTATCCATCGAATTGTTTTCACTATAATTAGATTAAATTCAATTCCATTATCAATGAAAAATTTTCAAATTTTGACACTATTTATCTTTCCAGACACATATAAGGGTCTAATGTTCCACTGTATAATGGAATCTTCATCTTTATTTTTGAAGGATATAACCGTGTGGAATTCTATAGAGTCATTATCTATCTGATAGACTTCGGTAGTGGCCACTTCAGCTTCAAAATATTTTGTGATTAGAAAAGCTTCAATGAGTGCTTCCTTGATGTATTTTGATAATCTCAAGGCATCTAGGTTTGATAGTTTGGCTCATACCAAGGCCAATTGTTTCATAATATCAAACTTATTGTCTAAATTCCAACACTTCCTAATATAGGGATTCTCTTTCATAGGCTCTATAGGGGATTGATTATTAGATGAAGATGGATCATCCCTCAGGATAGGATTTGGTGGTGTTCCCATTCTTTGTGGGTTAGGACACGCATGTTTGTCTCCATGCTGATGGATATTAGACACATGTTCCTATTCTAATGGATATTTAAAATTGATCAGGTCGGAGTGGCTTATGGAAATTGAAGGGGAATTTTCTTGTTCTTATTGGGTCCACTAAAGGGCTCTTCCATGGGTTTCTACAATATTTATGGTTTGATAAGGAGTGCGGCTAAAAATTTGACTTATTCCATGGTTGTGCCTTCTTTGTTATCATCGGCTCCAGCAGCCTCTTCCTCCATCTCCCCAGTTGGGTATGGAGTACTCGTTCTCATCATAGTACTCATCCTAAGAGAATGGATCCATTAACTGAATGACATTAATGGATCTGAATATCAACTTCTCATTTGATGATGAATCTACCTAACTGACTACTTATAGTGGTGGAATTTGGTGGGATGGTTCTCGTTCTTTCATATATGATGGAATAAAATATGAGAGTGTAAATGTTGACTTTAGAATTAAAAAGGTAACTTCTTCTTATGCTATCTACCCACCTTTATGGTCACACTACTTTTTACTTGATCTACATTTGGGGGGTTGTGGGGCTGAGGATGTCGAGTGCATTGTAGTAGGAGCAGCTGGGTGCAAATTTGGTTGTTTCAAATGTGCTCATAAAATTCCATGAGTTTAGTAGATTATCTTTTTAATCATAAAAAATCAAAATTATATGCTCTTCTATTAAAAACTTCTTTCCACTCGCCTCATTCATCATGTTTAGTAGTGTAAATATAAACCACTTGTGCTACTGGTAGTCCCAATTTTATATGCTTAGAATCTATCATTTTCTTCATAAGGTCTTTAAAGATGAAGAATTCCTAGATGGTGTGTCCCAAAATTTGGTGGAAGGGGAAATAATCTATTCAATCATCAAGACCAACCTCATTTTCCCATTTTGGATCTGTCGACCAGAGTAAATTGCAATTGATGGAGGCTATAAAATAGCCAAGGACATGATCATCTCAGAATAAGTAAACTTTATTCCACCATTCCTTAAATTCATTTCTCATGGGTCCCCTAAACTCATCTTGTCAATGTGGGGGTTGTTGTTAACACCCAGTGGGAATAACATGATATAATTAAGGCCTAGGAGCTAGTGATGGAGTAGGGGTAGGCTTAAGTATGACTAAAACCACTTTGGATTTTACCACTCTTTTTCCCAAGACTAGTGGAGTTATCATGGTCTTGATCTTAGCCTCTTGTATGGAGTCTTCTATTCTTTGAGAAATTGCAGAGAAATTCCAGAACCCACTCATGTACTTCACCAGGATGAGCGGAGTTCGTAGCTCTTCATGGAGTTTATCAATGCACGTAGAAAGAATATCCTCTTAGGGGAGTGGTTGGTTCAAAGAATAGGTCATCACTTTACATCTAGCAATGAAGTATCAGACTCTCTCATTCTCCCATTCTTTGAAATTTGAGAGGTCTCTGATTGTATTCTTTATAAATATTGAGCTAAACTGGATAAGGAACTACCAACATAGATCCTAACATCTTATTATCGATTGATCTATATGACTAGTGTACCATATGAAGGATGACCCTTACAGAGTTCACATGAAGCATCTCAGTTTAATTGATTCTTTTTTCTGTAGGGTTCCCATCATGGGATCATAATAAGATGCATAGTGCATCAGATGTTGTTTTGTGAAACTTGATCCATTGAAAATTGGAAACATAGGACTCTGTAAAATTTGGAAATAGTCAAGTGTCACTCACCCAGTCAGGGTAAGGTTTCAGTTCCATCTGTATTAGTGCACACCGCTCCTCTGTGTCTTCCAATTATGTTTCCATTGAATTGATGGTATTGATAAGACCTTGAAGCGTGCTCTGTTAAACCTGACCTTTAATAGGCACAGTGAGGGACAGGACTTGATGTGCTAGTTTGGCCGGTACTTGAGGCGGATATCCATTTGGGGATATATTTTGAGGATTTTCCTGAAACAGTTATGATTGTCTCCTTGATAGAGGTAAATCTTGATATCTATCTGTGATCGGGTCATGGTAGACTGATTATCAGGGAACCATGTTGGACAGACATCCTGGCCTTTCTTCATTTGTTGGGATAAACCCTTGTGGATGAGTTTCACCTGCTAAAAGTGTATATTGAGGCTCTATCGGGGGAACATATTCAATAGGATGTCTACTGCAAAGTAGCTTAACATTAAATCACCTTAACTCTTTCATTTATTATTCTTTTGACAAAATATTTCTTCGAGTGTAAGGGACTCATTATCATCAAGAGGAGGTGGTGGGTAATACAAAAAAATAATTTTATTCCTCTATCTATTAGGGATTCTATAATGAGGTGGTAGATAATTGGTCGAGGTAACACCCAAATTCAGGGAGGCCCTTCGGTTCTAGGTAATCACACCTTCGGTCTCAATGTGGATTGGATTCCATGTGGAACCATCCTCTCCCTACTCTTCTACATTTGAATCATTTTTATTGTGGTATGAATAACTATCTTCCATGATTTTTACCAATACATAATGCATTTTCAGGGGTGTACCAGATGCTGAATGGTAGGAGGATCATTTGAGTCCTTTGTTTTATCTCTTCTTTCCATTCTAGGATACTCTTTGGGCTTGTTGACAAAGAGTATCTCGGAGGGAACCTCTATATGGATTTTACATACATCTCCCTTTTGGGGGGAATGGTTCATGATATGGGATGGAATGGGAGACCACTCTACTTTTTGTCCTCCCTAAATAGGAAAAGACTGATTTTCATTGGGTGGGTGGTTGAGGTAAAAATTCCCCCAGATATTTGGGCTAGGGTTTCTCTTGTTCCTTTATTATTGTGCCTTGACCAGAATTTATTAGTATTACAAAGATTTTTTGTGTCTAAAATTCCCCTAGCCTTGTGGGCTAGGGATAATCTCGTATTGTGGAGTTTGATGTTTCTATTATCTCTTTCTTTATCTCACACATTCCCATTTGAGCATGATTCAGATATGGAGTTGGTTCTGTATGTAAACTATTTATTTCCGAGGATATTAAGAGTGCTTAATTATTGGATAACCATTAGCGAGAAGCCCACAAAATGTTCTTGGTTTCATGGTTTGGGATTCTTTCAATGGATTTCTCTAATCAGGCCTGATTCTTTTGAGAATTACTCAAGGATAGTTCTTGTTAAACATGTCGCCTTTCCTGAGTATAGATTTCACTTAATTTTCATCTTGGGATAATGAAATTAGAAGATGTAATTTCTAATGGGTTCTGATAAATGGGATGTGGGTTGAAATTAAAAGATTCATGCTCTCCCCATCTATGGATACGAACATCAAATGGGGCATCTATGATTATATGTCACAATTTATGAAACACATGGATGTATGTTAGTTGGAGATCTTTTTTTCATATCTGATCACTATTGGAAAATGGACCAATACTCACAGTTTTTCCCAAAACCATGGGTATAAGCACCTCTATACCCATAGTTTTCTCAAAACTGAGGGTATAGGTATTTTATGGGAACCTATACCCATGGTTTTACCAAAACTATGCATATAGGAACCCCTATACCAACGGTTTTTCTAAAACTGTGGGTATAGGTCTAGAAGTGGAACCTATACCCACGGTTTTTCCAAAAATGTGGGTATAAGATAGTTTTTTCAAGACATATACCCATGGTTTAACAAAAACCATGGGTATAGGGTTTTTTAAGACCTATAGCCATGGTTTTACAAAACTGTGGGTATAGATTCCCCACCTTATGGCGCGAAAAACAATCTGCAGGGCAAAAAAATAAATTCATGGGAAAACATATTCTGACCATTTTCAACATATAGCCATGATTTATATAAATATATATAACTAATTATATATATATATACCAATAATAAAAATGGGCTAGTGGTTAGTCATGGGAGGAATAACCAAACGGTCTAGGGATCGAATCTTGCGGCAGTGTTTTTTAGTCAAAGTTATACCCATGGTTTTCAAACTGTGGGTATAGGTCAGTGACATGGGGGAATGGTGACTAACATGATGGACTAGACCTATACCCATGGTTTCCTAAACCATGGCTATATCTCAGGGGCTATCCCGATGCCTCATGAGTCCACAGTTCATGAAACCATGGGTATAGGCTATACCCATGGTTTCATGGGCTATACCCACGGTTTCAAACCATGGGTTTAGGGTAATTTTCCAGTAGTGGATTTTGGTTTTTGCGTAAATTAAAGGGCTTCCAAGTTTATTTTATTATGAATATCTTCCAATATTATGACTCGATGTACATACCCATTATAGGAAAAAAAATTCAAATGGTGTATTGTTTCCCAGAGATTGAGATGAATGTTATATATGCACTTTTATGAAAACTCCCTTGATATATAAAACTAAGAAGTGGTTGTGGGCAAAAAAATAACTATTCTGTCATCCTTGGACAATTTCCTTCTCATGAGCAGCATATCCTTTTATTCTTCTGCCATAGTTTCCTCTACTTGATCTACCCTATTTGAATTCTTCTTGATTATTTTTTCACAAGTAGCGGGGTTGGTATAGGTATCATTAACATGTGAACGGTCTAGAGGTTGCTTGGAAGATGAGTGTTTCCCTAGTCCATCTCCTAGTTGAGAAAGGATATGTATTGTTATTAACATAGTATCTAATATATTTGACCCCATTCCTATAAGAGCCTCTACATATGAGGGATTTATTTTATTTTATTTTTCAAGGGGAGGACCTTCTTGCTGATATACAACATGTATAAGGGGAGGAAATTCTTAGTTAATGAAACCGTGGTGAGGAATTCTATCATAGATTGATGTCTGAATATGGAGAGGACCTTTCCAGTTTATGCCACAATATATAGGGCTACAGTCATAGCTTGATGTTAGACTATATGGAGAATTTCTACAATGTATACCCTAGAAAGGACTATCAGGGAAGAAAATAGCATGGTGAGGGCATTCTTGAGAAATGATACGTCACTATGGCGAGGACCTTCATAGTTGATTCCAAAAAGGAGATTACTTCCATCATAACTGGATGTCTGAATATAGGAATAATTTCTAATGCATATACCTTATATAGGACCATCGAGTTGGATGAAAGAAATGGGATGACCTTATTTTTGTTTGGTCATCTAACCATGAGGATGGATACTATAATGATCTTTATGAGATAGGTTCTCATGATTGATTGTTTCTTATCCATAAAGTAGGCCTTTGTGGTACATTCTCTGGAGAGTACCTTCAGAGCTGCTGGTAATAATGTTGCAGGGAGGACCTTCGCAACTGCTACTACCACTTCCGTAATTTGATAGCATATTGGTAGGATCCTAAACCACCAAAGATAATTGTTTGATAGAATCAAGAATTCCAAATTCCATTAGAGTAGTTTCATGAGTTTTCTCTTAATATTTAAGTTTCTGTTGGCATGATCTAGTTTTGGGTGCTCTCTTATGGACGAATAGGGCCTCTTGTTATAGGTGATGGCCTTCACGTACGGTTTCATGTTCAAGTGGATCCTATGGTGCTACTAGGATATTATAGAGAGCATCTTGAGTTCTATAAGGGATATGTGCCTACCTTGGAGTAGCCACCGTGTTGGACCGGTGTCCCCCAGTTGGAATGGGTATTTATGCCCAATTCAGTTGTCTATTTATTGTGGAATATTTCCAATGACCCTCCTAGATAAGAGAATGGATTAATGTCTACTCTGGAGTGACTAACCTATTATGTGGATGATTCACCCCACTTGGGGAGGTGGGGTTGTGGACCCAACTCCTTGTTATTTCTGTGGATGTGATTACATCTTGACAAGTCTGCAGGATATGGTCATGAATTGATTTCTAATCCTCCTTCATTTCTAGGGTGTATATAGATATGTATTTGAATGGAGTTGGAATCTGTTCACATTTCAATGTTGGATTAGGAATATGTTACTTATCTGGTCCTCTATTTTCTTCTAGTAAGTATATACAGTTCTCATATACAAGGGTAGATATATGAGTCTTCCCCAGATTTATAGTTGGGATAATCCATCATCTTTCTCCTGTTTCCATCATATTTGACTGATGGGATTCATATCTACTATAAGGAGTTTGCATCAACTCAATTTACACCCTATTTGGAAGACAGACTTGATAGGAATATATAGTAATTGGCTCTGCCTCTATTTGTTTTCCACCATATTTGACTTGTAGGATTCATATTCATTGGCAGGGATTTTTTTTCTGCTAATAATTTTCCACCCTATTTGGATTACACTCTTGGTATTTTTATGAAGTAATTTTCATCTACTCATAGTTGGTTTCTTCCCAATTTGGTTGATGGGATTCATGTGCATTGTCATGGATTTTCATTTTCCTATAATTTGATGCCCTACTTGTGTGATGATTTTGGAAATAATTAGCAATAGTTTATGCTTTCTTGTAACTTTCCCCTATAATTTCATGGTGGGATTCATCAGAGGGAGAAAAATATACATCTTTTCATAGTGTGTCACCGCATTTTCATGGTAGTTTTCTTCTATAGGAATGAGGGTGATGACCAGTTCATGATATTTTTATCGTCGTCCTCTGTGAGCCACCTTGAGGACTTGGGTATGTTTTCATTCATTAGAGGCCCTTGGGGTGATATCCTCCTCAGGGTGAGGATACTATACCACATGGTTTTGGTGGTGACAACTTTTGGTAGAGGCCCTTGATCGTGACCCCAGTGTATCAGATATGAAATCATTGGTGACAACTTCATCCTCCTCCCTAAGATAAGGGAGGCACTCATTATCATGTCTTATGGAAAAGTTCCCAAAATGGTTGGAGATTTATAGTGTATTCAACTATTTATGAACCAAAAAAATCATTGGGAGGATGGTTGGTGGGGCTTAATCACTTGGAGGGCCTTCTTAGCTACCTCCGTGGTGTAGAGAGTACCCTTATGGTGGTACTCTAGAACCAATGCATTTGATATCCAGCAATGAATACATTGGGTGTGCAATAGAGTCCTTCACTTTGTGGATGACCTGGATGGTGTAGTGGTTGAAACATGTGTCTATGAAAACTTTTCACATGCCATTGTATTGAATGAAGCTATTAAGAGTTCTTTCAATGTTTGTGAAAAATACATAAAACAAAACCTCTTCAAAGTAGCATATCACGATAGTATGTGTAATTGATGGTCTCACTTGACCCTCTTCCATTTTTGATTTGAAAGGGGTCTGCAGCGGGGTAACACCACCACCTTGCTTAAGGATTAACAATGGGTTCACCATTTTTGTTTCCCTCAAATATGTGTTCGAGTTTGGAATGGTTGATTATAAGGGGTCGAATGGTGCGAAATCATTAATGTTGGGTACAAGGCCTTTGAATGGTCTCCAAGGGGTTTTGTTCGTGGATTTGGAAACACCCAATGGCTCTAATATCCATGATTCATGGACCTTCATTCCTAAGGTGGGTGCTCATTGGGTAACTTGGACAACTACACTTGAGAACTCACATTAGTCGAGAGGATGGGAAGTCAGGATCATCACACCCTTTTGGGAGGAACTATTTCCTATTCTAGAACTCTCTTATAGATTTAATATATGTTCATGAATCCTTGGTTCATCCCCAAGTATGTATAAATGGATTACCCCTTTGTAATGAATCATCATGACTACGCATGGGTTTGGAATCATCTGTATATATCTGAGTTTCTCCATCAAGGGACGGATCTTTAGGTATTTGAGTTCCACCATCAATGGTACCCTTTTGTGTACAGATCAGGGATCCTTTGGTTGTTTATAAGGACGAATCTAGTTTTAAGCCACATGATGGGGTGCTCTGGATTTTATTTTCATCAAGGGGGACAAGAGTTGTTTTGATGTTGGGATAAAACCCATGAAATGGGATTCCTATGTATCCTCATTTGAGGAATCAAAATCCATGTAGTTCATTGTCACTTAACTGGATACATAAACTTTTAAGATTATGTGATAAGGACCCAACCATGTAATTTGACATCTTGTGGTAAGGAAACCCAAGTGAAAGGTTCATGGTCAAGGATGGTGTGGGGCTTAAGATGAGGTATTATGAGTAATGAAAGAGATATATAGTCTATTATGTGGACATGATCCTACTGGGAATATGGATTGGGGAACATTAAGGTGGATTTTGGATGTTGGGTTTGGACCTGAAGGAGGCTTTTTATATATCCCAGTTAGTCAGGAATCAAATCCCAAATAGTTTGGTTATTTTGGGGCTTTTGAATGGATGTTTTCCACTTTAAGGGTATGTTAGAGGCTTACACATGAGAGATTCCCATTTGATGCTACTAATTTGGTAATATGTCCCTTTAAAGGTTGAAGTATGGTTTCAGTACATATACCATGTAGGAATCCCATTTGAGGTTTCGGGTTATGCAGATGTCATAATTGTCACTAGCCTCTAATCCCACATGGTTCATACTCAGTGTAATAAATGGGTGGGAGAAGTATATTTGATAATGACATGATATGTCCCTATCCACTGATGGATGGTGCTGGAGAAAAAAGTGAAAGATAAAGGGGCTTAAAGTGAACATGTTTCCTCTCTTGTTTTCATATCTAGGAAAGTCACATTTGGTGATCTATCCGAATATGTCCCAAGCGGTGGTAAATATAATTAAAATTAAAACATCCTATAAAAAGGGATATGTGATTGCCTCAGGAGGAGTACCCTGAAATTGGTTTTGGGGTGAAGGATCTCATTCCCCGTCAAAGGTAAGTGAAAGTGTGATCATTTCCCATCCCACCTAGAATGGGGAGGTTTGTGTTAGAGCCCCAAGGTTGGAACCATCGTTACCATGGGAATGTAAACCTGAGGTCGTTCAAAGGATATGTCCTATTACTGGGGTCACCCATTTTACTCTATTTACCATGGGTATGTAAATTTGAAGTGACATGCCGATGTTCCCAACGATCTTATCATACGTTTTAGGTGGCTTTAGAATAGGGTTATCCTGTTACCGATAGACTACTTCACAGAGGTGCCAACATAGGTATTGATGGTATGAATGAAGATAATGGTAAGTGATAGAGAGTAGAACACCCCAGGATGCCTCATTCCATATAGCATCATCTTACACATGATGGGGTTCCCTACAGGGAGTATGTTTCTATGTGGGTAAGGGGACCATCTATGTAGAATGGTGCTATATGGACCAGGGTTTTGTTCTCATAGCATTTCGGTTCACGGGGATAGTTTTTTTTCATGTAGCATACTGTTATGTGGGGTCAAGTTCCTCCCACGTAGTGTTTATTTATTCAGGGTAGGGTTTTGGCCACAAGGAATATGCTATAAGGGATTATTATTCACAAAGGGGGTAGAGTTTTTCACCTTGTTGGATTATATATGTAGGGGTATTTGGGTTCGTGGAACACATTTCTCCTCCTTAATGTATGCAGCGGGTTTTACCTATGGGAAGTTGTCAAAAGACTATGGTTTTCATAGTGCCTTACTTTGGATCTCTTCAGATCATATGTCCAATTGTGTCTCTTCTTTTCTCCATTCTCAATTTTTTAGGTCCCCTTGGAATCTATTTATAGAAGAGCAGAGGGACTGGATACTAGCAAGGATGGTTGTTTGCGGTGGACTGTGAGCCTTCTTTTTCAGGATCCCACAAAGGATTCTACATCCCACGGATGACTTAGTCAACTGGGAAATCATTCATTGATGTAATCCATATTTTTTGGGTGTTTTCAATGCCACCTCATCCTGTGAACTACTTAGTTTAAGGGGATTCTGGTTTGTAGTGTCTCAAATCACTATATGATCCCGCAAAACATCTTATTTTTATTTATGGGCACCTCTGGCACCGCCTCATCCGGTGAAAAAATTTGTTTTCAACGAATATCCATTTTTGGGGGTGTAAATCACCACCAGGGTCCCATAAATGACTTCGTTTCATTTGTGGTATCCGTTGAGACCACCTCGTTATGCAAACTATTTTCATTTTTGGGTATTTCCCGAAGTAGTAGATCACTATGAATAGTAGTGGTCCGTGAAGGAATTTTATGCCTCGTGGTTTCACCCCTTTGAATATTTTATTCAATATTCTTTTGGGTTTTCTATATACCCTTTTCCAAATTAATGGAATTATCTTGTTCTTGTTTTCGGAGATTTCAGGACCCAATAGACATTCAAATTTATTTTTTGTTGGAAAGTTTCTAACATCTTGAGAATTCACCTTTTCAACTTTCTGTATGTTTGGAAAGATAATCATTATACTTTCACTATTTCTTCCACTATGCTCAGACCTTCTTCTGAATAGAGATAATTTCTTCCAAAAATTATAATCTTTGTGCCTGTAGATTCATAAGCACCAACAAAAACCATAAAATATTAATTTTATATTAAACTAAGGTTATTCTCTATAGAAACATTATTTAGGATTATAACTTCTTCCTACTCTAAAAATATCTATACCTGGATCATCTTTAATCCAGATTTAGTTTTCATCTTTTTATTTTAAATATGTTTCTCACACCCTTTTTCTACCCAAGATTTCCCAACACATTATCTATAAACAAAAATATTAGAAAAATTAGATGAAAGGTCATTTTTCATGGTTGAGGATTTCACCATATTCTTGATTTGAGCCCTCTTAGAAACTTTAGAAGAATTATATTTTACTTCCAAATATTTCTTTTAGTTTTCATTCATCTTCCTAAAGGTAATTTCAGAGTTGATAAGTTTTGATTGAAAATGTTTAACTTCATATTTCTTATCTATCATCATTTTAATGAGATCTTCAACCATATTTCCTTGTTCATAGATTCTTAGTTTGTAACTTAAGATATCTTAGATATATTCTTATTCTTTATTGACAACATGTTTTTACCTTTATCAACTTTTTCACTGTCATTATTTATCATTCTAATTTCTTTCTTGAGACACATTTTTTTTCAAGAAATGCTTGAATTTCTATTCTGAGATGATATTCTCTGTAGGATTATTCACCTCCTTCTTATTCACTATTTGATGAGTATGTTGTTTTCTCAACTTTTTTAATGAATGTTTTAAACTTTTATAAACTTTAATCTTCTAAAAATTTGTTTTTGGTTGAGTTTGATTCAGCTTTTTTACTCAGTTACACCTTTTGTCTCTACTGAACTTATTTTTATTTTTATTGGATGACCTTTCTTATTTATAAATTTTTTTCCACTTATTCCATCAAGGTTTTTCATCTGGATCATCTCAATATTCTCCAAATTTATTCTTGGTTCAATTAATATAAAATTATCTGATTCCTCCACACTTAAACAATTTGAGACTAATTTTTCCTCTATACATACCTCTTCCTCTTTGATAGTTCTTGGATATAAGAGACCTAATTTTCTTATTCAACTCGTAATCCAATTTATCTTCAGAGTCATAAGGTTCAACATATTCAACATCTTGAATTATCAATTCTCTCATAGATTCCAAATCCATTTCATCTTTCATATTTTTTTTAGAATTGGAGATTTTCTCATTTCATAAGCAATAATAATGTTATGAAATTCATCAAGAGATAAATCATCTTTATCTTATAAATAGGAAATTTTTTAATCAAACATATCTAGAAAATTTCCCATATTTTTATTCACAATTTTATAATCTTATAGAAAATAACTGAATCCATTAATGTAACAAACAATTTCATTTACTCTGGTGAAATATTCACCAATAGTTTCTTCATCTCTCATTATTATTTCTTCATACTTACTATGCCTCTTTATATCTTTTCTTCCTTCACTTTAATATTCCCTTAAAAATAATTTCTAGATTTTCCCACATACTATTTTTATGTTCTTCGACCCATCACCTTAAAATTAACATTTTCTGATAAGTACATAAGCATATCATTTCTATCTTTTCCATCAACTTTAATATTTATCTTATCAAAAAAATTCATCAAGGAATCCTTTTCAAGAGGTGGAAACATAATTATAGAAACATTGAAAACTTCTAGTTCAAGAGATAGAATATAAGGAATCATCCTTCTTTCCATCCATAATAATTTTTAATATAGAATGTTGGAATCTCTCTACTGTTGATATAATTGAGATTATCCATAATAAGGATTTAACAAAGGAACCTCACTCTGATATCAATTGAAGTTCCAAAGGATTAAATAAAAACTAACAAGGAGGGGTTAAATAATTTTTTCACTTTTTATAAGTTTCAATAATTTTAAAACATAACACCCAAAACCTCTTAATGTTTATATCCTTATCATAATTTAACAAATACCCATGCATGAAAAATAGGAAATCAAGTAAAGAAAATGAGATTTAAAAGGTTCAGCCTCAGTGTGATAACCTACATCCTTTCTATATCCACTCTCATGAGTCTATGGAAATCACCTAATTTGAATAAGTGAATACAAATTATTCTAAATCCCATTAGACACCTTCTATCTCCTAGTAGAAATGATTATACTGGCTATCATCAGTTCACAAAGGTTTCTTATAAATAATTGATCCATATAAAAAAATAAATACTTTCTTCAAACTGCTCTTCAAAATTTCATAGGTTCTATGACCCTGAGTTTTATGTCCTTTAGTTTGATGAACCCAGTCCGATTAAATTAGTCTGATCAAATCAATAATAATCTCCCTTTCTCAATCTTTTATTGAAGAAACTTTTTGTTCTATCGAGATAAAAAACATTCACTTCTCCAAAACTACTCCAAACATCCATTTTCTAATCTTCCTCTGTCTAGTAATAAAAACTTTTAGTTATCTGATATTCTAATGAGACCTCTATCTAGAAATAACTCTAACTCAAATTCTTTGGCACTCTACCTTTTTCACACACATAAAAGGGTTGTAAAATGTGAATGTAAAGGTCTTCTATTTATAGTAATCTCATAATGGAAAATGTGAAAAACTGAAAAACTTTTTCCTCTTACTTAGATTTCAAATCTCTGAGAAACACTCACATTTAAATTTAAACTTTGACTACTTAAAACCTTCTCAAGATTTATCCAAAATCTATCTTCTCAAACATACCATATTTTCATCAGTCTGATGTTACTTCCTCATCTTTATTATGATAGATCTTCTTGATCTCACCATGATCTTACTTTCTTCCTCTTCTCATTACTATCTTACTATATTTCTCTGATTATTACGATCTGGATATCTTCCACTCCTCATTAAGATCTGACTATCTTCCTCTACTCATTATGATCTATCTATCTTCCCCTACCCATTATGATTCGACTATCTTCCTTATCATAGTTAGTATTATTGTCTTTCCTTCTCAGAGTTCTTCATATTAATTGTCCTACTCAGATTTGTTCTGATTAATATTCCTTCTTATAGTCTTTCTAATTGAATCCTCATAACAATGGAATTCTCATTACGATGGAATTATCATTATGATGGATACTCTACTCTACAAATTTTTAATTATTAAAGCCTCATCATACATAACTCTTTCATACTTCTAAAAACTTTTTTTGGTACTTCAGGATCCGATCTTTTATGTTTAGGTCTATATAATAGATAAAAACTATTTAGAAACCTTCAAAAACCACCGTTATTAAAAATATTTTGTCATTATAATTTATCGTGATTTATGCGAACTCTATAACCAGCTAATAATCATCTGATTTATGGTTATAAAGTATGAAAACTTTCTAACTCTTGACTTTACATTTTTAAATGATCATCTTAAACATCATTTTGACTTCATCTATCAACAGCTTCTAACATTCTATTAAAAATCTATGTCTAATAGATCTTCAATAAACCTATTCAGTAACATTCTGAATTTCATTCTTAGGAACTTCTAAATTTCTAACCAACATGAATTCTAATGAATATTGATCTTCATTCTGATGGATTTGAGACCAACATTACATCCAATAAACAAATTTATAGGAATTTCCACTTTCATCTCCTTTACACCTTATGTGTCCGGTACTACTCTGTCCAAAAACTTGTCCCCAAAAACTTATGTCCGTAAATAAACTTTCACAAAGAAAAAAACTTGTCTAACCCTTTTTTATTATTATAATAGTCAGAAACTTTCAAATTTCTTACAAAAACTCATTCCAATGGACTGGGTTTGATCCTAAAGAACATACACATTCTTTTGCAAAAAAATAGTTGTGAACAAATAAAAAGCTTTATTAAAACAAAAAATCACAATGGTTCTTCAAATATCAAATATCTCATTATCTGTAGTGGTATATTCAATTTGATCATCATTAAATGTGTGTTTGGCATAATAAATGGTCTGAAAAACACTTTTTATCTATTTTCCTAGCATAAATCCCATAGAAAACTTGCTTTCATTTCACACAATTTTAAAATATTGTTTACCAGTGTAGAGTGACTATAACTAGGGTGGCCACTTGATTCCTACTTAAAAAAATTAAAGGCTTATTTACATAACTCTTAAATCTCAAATGGAATATATATCACCAAAAAAAGTGTGAGTGGTTGAGAGATCATGGGAAAAACTTCATACAGAGGTTTTAGAACCCGACATGTCTAAAAATTATTTTAATCACCTTAACTGTGGTCAAAATAGGTAGCTTAGTGATCACTTTTATCTTCATGATATCAACTTCAATTCCAAGCCTTGAAATTTTGTACCCCAAATACAATTCCTCTATATATCATGAATTGGAATGTATCTTAATTTAGTATAATAAATTTTCTTCACACCATTTGAGAACGAATTCAAGATTATTAAAACATTTCTAAAATGATATCTCGATGATAGAAAATTAATTCATAATGATTTCCAAAAATTTATTCCACCATATCATAAAATATATTTTTCAAACACCTTTTTAAATTCATCAGTGTGTTAAAAATGAAAAATGAATTGCATAAATGGATTAAAGTAACATATGTTTAAGTGAGTATGGTCATGGACTAATCTTTCATGTCCAATAGTGTTTTATTAAAAATAATCCACCCATCAATGAAATAATAGAAATCATGCCTATATAATATATCCAATATTTGGTTTATAAATAGTAGAAAAAATGATATTTCTATGTTTCATCATTTTACTTTCTATAATATAGGAAAAGTAACCAACCACTAACTATTCTTGTTGGAATAAACTCATTATCCTTATTCTTCACAACTTTTAATCCTCCATTCTTAGTAAACACTTGTAAGGTATTAACTCATTCAATATTTAATATAAAAAATATAATCCTTTCATCCAATAGTTTTAAAACCACCTAATTAACCACTTTTTTCATCAATTATGTGATACTTATTTGGTTTTAGTGTCTTAGTCTAGTAACTTATTCTAAAAACACCTTGTGAGTGTAAATAGTGGGTTTGATTCCTTCGATATCAGTGATTCCCTAAGAAATATATTTCTTTTTTCATCTAAAAATTACAAGTAGCTTTTCTTCTTGTTCCTTATATAAATTTCAATTATTTATCACTCGTAAAATTACCTGGTAACCTTGTAATTAGTGCCTTGGTGTACTTGGAAGGAGTTCATCTTAAGAATTAATGGCCTGAATATTGAAGGATTTAACTCTGGGTAAGTGTCCTTTCATGAGGTTATGTTCACAAAATAACTTTAGTTTTGGTTATGTATTAATCACTATACTAAAACTTATTTTAATTTTCTATCTCATCAATGAGCTTCGTCATCTTATCCTCGTATTCTTCTTGGGAAATCAGAAATAATGGTTCTTTTAGTCATTCTTCTTTATCAAAAATATCCTAAAAATCTGCTGAATTTTTTCCTTGCCTCACAACTTTCACTATATCAAAAAAATATCCTCATGAACTCTAAATATGGGTATCCATTGGTTAAAATCGATCAAATACTTCTTGGTGGAAAGGAATGGACAACCCATGATGATTGGTACAGCTCCTTTTCCCTCATTTTCTATGATCATGAAATCAATGGGGAAATTAAATATCATACCCTTTTTAAGAACATCTTCAAGGATTCCATTGGGATATTTTACTAATCGGTAAACTAGATGCAATTATACTCTCATTATCTTTGGTTTATCAAATCATGGATTCCCAAATACACCCATTGGTATGAAGTTGAATTTTTCATCCAAATCACAAAGTACCTTTCTGAACATAAAATATCCAATGGTATATAGGATTAAAAAACTCCCTAGATGCGTTATATTAGGTGGGATAATTCTTTCTATGACCATTGTACATTTCTCACTTAGGGAGATAACTCCAAAATATTCCAACATTCTCTTATTTAACAACAAATCTCTGTGATATTTATCAAAATATGGTATTTGTAAAAGTTCCTTAGAAAAAAATAATATTGATGTGGAGTTGTTTAAAAATACCTAGAATTTTTTATATTAACCTTCCACATTCCATTACCTTATTCACTCCTAGAATCTAAGAGGTGGTGTATAATGTGTTAGTTTCTTATACTCTTCTTTTGATGAATCTTCTTAAACCTAGGGCATCACTACTTCTTTCTTCCCTTCTTCAATATTATTTTCCAAAATCTATCTTATTTTAGTATCCACTCATTTTATAGTGATTTCCTAATTTAGTCTATTCTTTTCCTCCTTATCTTTACCATCTTCTTATTGCTTATTCTTTATATTTTAATCAACTATATGTTGTTTACTTTCTTCCATCACATGACTACTTCATAAAATCATAGCTTCTTCCTTCTCCTTTAAATTCAGTTTCATTTCACCTAATAGTGTACCTAGTAAATAATATGATAGAGTCTGAATAATCTTCCCCACCTAAATTTTGAGGTTTTAGAGAGAGTTTTTTTATTTCTCATGTCTATTTCTTGAGTATCCAGTCACTGATCTGATCATTGAATATATTCTTGAAGAAATTCACTAATCAATGACATTTGAGGTCAGGAAGGTAGTTGAGGTATTGGTGGGAATTGATTTTATGGATGTAATTACTTATCTTAAGGGTTGGGAATGGTTAAATATACCTTTGGAGTTGTGGCTAATTTGGTTATCCAGGTGGTTCCAGATTTTTTCTAAAGTTTTACCCACAATTTTGCTTGTTCTAGCTTGGATTTGGTTTTTTTTGTGGGATGCACTAGCCTTGACAGATTATATGATTTCTGAAATTATTTTGATCCTTGGTTATAACTAAAATAGTTAGAATTGAGGGGTTTTTTATCCTATTCTCATGTACAGTACTCCTGATGAGCATATGAACCACTGCATATCTCACCATATTACACTTCATTTATGGGTGTATCTAATGATGACTACTATGGGGGAAACTGAAAAATATCTAATTTCATGGTAAGGGCCTCCACCTTAGAAAATAAATGAGTGGTCTCATCCAACTTGTGAATTAATATTCTAGGTGGTCGTCTACCACTTTTTAAAAAACTGTCATTATGAAAGTTTTCATTGAGGAAGTCATGGAAAACTTTGGGTGTCTATTTCGTCAACCCTTCATCTGCTAGAGAATCCACTATAGCTCATGTCTTGGGCTATAATACATAGTAAAAGTTATGAATCTATATCCAAACATTGAACCCATGGTGTTGGAACATCCTTAGAAACTAATTAAATTTATTTTTGGCTTTCTAATTCAAATCTCCATCAATCTATGAAATATTTTGAATATTACAATTAAGATTACATGTTTGTGTGGGTGGAAAATATTTATCAAGAAATTTATTTTTTTATCACATCTCAGGTAGTGAAATAATGAGTTTTTAACGCTTTAAAAATCCTTATCATTTTCCTGAAGTGAGAATGGTAACACCCATACCATTATAGTGTTTGGTGAAACACCATGGTTCCAGAAAGTGTTACAGATATCTAGGAAATTCAATTAATAGTTTTGGGGGTGTTCACTTGTAATTACATTGAATTATCCTATGTTTTGGATCATTATCTATTAATCTTGGTTTTATCTCAAAGTTTTCACTTGTATTAGAGATCTATCAATGCTTGGGGCTACCCCATTTATGGATAAAAATCCTTAATCCATGATATTTAAGTCTCAAGGAATAATTTGTACTATTTTATACTACTCTAAATGTTATAACAGTGAATTATGTCCATTAATGATTTTTTCCCTTTATTTTATAAAAAATTATCCAGTAAAATGAGTTCCACTCGATCACTAGTTCATATTCAAGTGATTCCCTAGAATCCACATTTCTTGACCAAGTGGATAGTATTATGATAATATACCAAAATTCCTATAAATACATAAAAAGTACACCCACAAACATAGAAATAATTGAAATTGAAAATGGAAATGATAATAGAAGAAGATTGAATTAATCAATAAAATATATAAACTCAAAAATTTCAACATGTATCCCCAATAATGACACTACAAACTTGATCATCATCAAGGAATTGTTACTTTATCATGACTGATCAAGTGTTTATAAATTTACAAAACACTTTATCCTTAACTATTACGAGTATGTAGAACAGTGGAAGTCTATGTTTATCCCATAAATTACCAGATATGAGCCATTAAATTTGATTAATTCTATTATTGAATAAATTTTTTAAGTGGATTGGGTCAAGAAAAATTGAAATTAAATTATTTATAATAATATTTATTAATTAAAAAAGTGGTTTGGGATAAATTTGTAAGGATTTTATTCAAAATACATCACCCTTTTCACTCATGGGTAGTCAAATTATTTAGTAAAAAAATAGTTCTAGAATTATCAACTTCTTATGTTCAATTCCATTGATTCTACCTAATCAAGGAAAAATCATTAGTTAGGGAGAGCACCTAAACTATATGCATTGCATTTTACTCTTAAAGTGAAAGAATAATATGATTTACTGGTCATAACAAAATTTTCTGAATTGATTTGGATTTCCACTATCCACACTCCCCCTGATCATATTTTTGTGAATAGACATGATTTGATTATGTGATAAAACCTATTCATAACCCACATGAATTCATATGAATGAGATTAATAATCCATTAATGCGCAAATCATTCCATTATCAATATCTCACCCCTTAAGATACATCACACACATTACAGAGGGAAGCTCAGACACACATGAAGGATTCGTCCTGAGAGATAATCTAATGAAAAAAAATGAACAAAAGGTAAATAAAAATTTAAATAAAATAGAACCTACTTCGATCAATGAATAAAATTATAAAATAAAGTACTAAAATGATATAAGTACCCAAAAAAATTAAAGAAAACTAAAACCACATATAAGTAAATTTCAAACCTCTAAAAAACATGAAAATCTAGTTATTTATATTAAAACACATGTCATAGCATGACAGGATATAGAGCATAATGAACCAAAAATTATACTTTATTTGGAATATTTGAACATGTCATAGCACATCAAATAAAATCATAATGTTACAAATATATATTCACATTCAAACTTTTAGCACTCTAGAAATCATGGTTCAATATCCCCATGAATCAATCAGGATCATTTCTACTTTTATATTTGACTAGATATGTTGTGGCCTGAAAAAACTATATCATAGATGTTACTCCTTCATTGTCATTCATGGTTATTTCCTAAACTAATTTCATTGTGTAACAGGAAACTTACTTAGTGGGCATATATAGAAACCTACATTCTGCAAGGAGGCCCCAAAAAACATTATGATATTCCTTGATGAACCCTATGCACTGACTCCCAATAGAGAATAAAATATCTAAATTTTTTTATTCTTTCAATTAAAGAATTACTAAAATGATCACGATGTGAATAAACCTTATGATCTTCATAATTAAACTTAAAAACATAAAAATTAACCTTATAAAATCTGTTGTAAATTTCTATTTTTCCTCTTTAGGCATTGTGTTGTGATTCATATGTCAAAATGTGAATAATTTCTATTAAAATTGGTTGTATCACACGTACCAAATCATAATTTAATATATACCAAGTAACACTTGATAAACATGAGGATCCCTTAGTTATCTATTGGCTCATATATTATCTCATAACACTTTGAAAACTTGTCCTCAAAATTTTTTACAACACTGTTTATTCCCCTTTTCCTAGAACCAACCGTCTCAAGACTTGCTCATACACTTTTCCACAATAGGATAACTTGGATATCAGGATTACTTCTCCCTAGTTTTATCCTTTCACCGGATGTCTTGTTATAAGTTATCCCATTTTTATATCTTATTTGTTTTAAATCTTAGGTTGTTCCATGAATTATGTATCACTACTTGAAGATCACGTGGTTATTATTCTACTCTTCTACTTAGAACTCCTTTGAGGTTCACAGCTCTAGGTAGTGATAAAAAATGCTATGTTCTATATTTAATACTCTATCTTTAACCATTTCACACCATGAACAAGTTTTTCATAACATAAAATTGTTTAATTTTACCTAAAACTTATCCAAATGATTATAAATTCCTCTTCTCAAAAAAACCTTGAATAAATCATTATAAGTGCGCCACATTATATAGTGTAAAGCTCAAAAATCATTTATAATGATTATAAGAAAATATGAATGATTTTCAAGTATTAGTGAGTAATCTGGTTCCAATTTCTTGAGGAAAATGGATTTTACTATGTTCAATAGATGGAATTATATAAATATTATAATTCAATGAAATTGAATGATCAATTAGGATCCACAATAAATTTTTGGTGGGACCACTTATACGCATGATTTTGGATTAACAATGATTAGTGATTTACTTGGAAAATCGTTCAAATTGATTACAATTTTTGTAACTTAAATTTGAAGTGAAAATGTAGCTATTTTCTCCCATGGACATTGGATGTAATGTGAAAACCATATAATTAATTATTTCCATTACATTATGTTTTATATGAATATGTTTGTGATTTGTTCTGGATTGTATTAGATTTATTCAACTTAGTATGAATATTTAGGGAAAAAGGACTTTATATGTTCGGGTACATCAAATTTGGAGGGGATCTTATAATGAAGGAAGTTTCATATCTTGTTTTATTATGCTAGAAGTTACAATGAGGTATCTTTTGGTGATTAGTGGTTTATGATCCCCATACAGTGGTATTAAATATTGGTTAAGATATATAAATAACTAAGGTTAAATTCACTCACTTATCTTAATATTATTTTTATTTAATGGGATAAATTGTATCATAAATTATAGTATCAAATAAAGGAAACTTCCAAATGGATAAACTCAATGGGTCATACTTTGGATCCAGGAGAATATAGATGGAGGAATATATTATTTATAAGGAATTTAAAGTTTCATTAAAGGGAGTAAAACTAAAGGAAATTAGTATAGTATAATGGAAATGGCTTTACTAAAAGGTACATAATTTTATTGGGATATCATTGTCTTAGAATGTAGCCTTTAAAATATATGTGGTGAATACCATGGATGAACTAATTGAAGCCATGGATGATAAGTATGAGAATTATAAAACTTTGATCAAGATGTTTATGATGTGGAGATTTTTTGATATGATATTTTTAAAAGGTATTCATGTTACTGGTCTTGTGAATTAATTTAACATGGTTTAAAGGTAGCTTGATTCATTTAAAATCAATTTTTCAATTGATGTATGTGCACTGTTGTTGTTATAATCTCTACTAGAATCATAATACATGATGGTAACTACCATAAGTAATTATTATAGGGAAAATAACTTGGTGTTTGAGTATGTGAGGAATATAATCCTAAATTATGATCTCATATGGAGGGAAATACAATCACCTATAGAAACAATTTTGAATACAGAAGGTAATAGATAATCACTCTAAAAGAAGTTAATTCAAAGGAAAATAAAAGATCAGAGGGTCCATTTAAATTTCCTTGACTTAGTCCTAAATGTTAACACTATAGGAAGAGATGGAATCTTAAGAAGGATTATAAGTATTTTAGTGTGAATTCCAAAAGGGTGGCTTCTGGAAGTTCAAGTTTCTATAATTCTGCTAAAGGTAGAAGCATCTTACTGTTGAGTCTCACTATTTTTGTGAATTCATGATCGATTGATTCTAGAAAATAATTTTAATCTAAGGTAGAGCATGGATTAATGGTGAATTATATATTTTGGAAATTCAAATAAAATTAATTACCCAATGATGAAGCTCTATAAGTTTTGGGTATGGGTGGAGTTAACATCTAGACATCCAATGGGAGATTCTTAAATATAAAATAATTTCTTCATATAGTAGGTTTATAGAATAATATTACTTGAATTAGCATTATGATGTAGGTTTTAGAAAAATATTCATGAAAATATTTTGTAAAATTACTTGGGGATCCATGTTCATGGTGAAAGGAGTAAATTGTGGAACAAGATGTCGAACTATAAGATCATATGGAGAGAAAATTTCTGGTGATTCAACTTATAAAAGTCCAGAGTTGTGGCATTGTCATCACGGGAACCTCAATGAGAATAAGTTTAAATTTTATTGTGGTAAAGGGTGTACTAAATCTTGATCATACTAAATTCAGAAGTTGTAATATTTTTATAGTAATAGAGAAGAGAAATGTTTCTTTTATGTTTAATGGAAGGAAGCCTAGATCTTCTAACTTAGAACTTTTTCACACAGATGTTGGGGGGAATACCCTAGGTCATTATCAAGGAGTAAACTTATACTGGGTTATATTTATTAATGATGAAATTAGGAAAGTATGACTTTACTTCTTGATAAACAAATCTAATTTATTCAAAGTATTTTTTTTCAATGGAATTATATGGTGAAAAGGGATACTATAACATCCTATTACTATTTTTATGTATTTCTAAAACTTATTTTTACTAAGCTTTTTTTGGGTTTTATTTGGTTTATTTCAGGTTTAATTTTAAAATTTTTGGAAAATTATGGGCCATTACATGGTTGGCGCATAGTTTGCCCAGACTATGTACCATATTATAAAAAACCATGAAACCCAAGGTAGTAGTCTTTTGAATAGTTCGAACATGGTTATTTAATCTATTCACCCTCTTAGGAAAGACCATGAAACCCATTTAAAAGAGGCGCACAGTTAGTCCACACTATTTTTCAAACCATGAAGATCTTCCTAGGTAACCATGCATAGGATTTCTTTAATCCAAAAATATAACTTACAAATACCAAACCCCCAATTTTAGGTAATGAATGGACCTATCAGAACCTCATAAATTTTCTTCTTCATCAGAAGCATCCAAGAGTAGTTCTTGGGCCCTCGGATCCCTCTGGAAAGTGATTCGACGCTTGAGGAACACCATTCAATCTTCTCCCAGTTAGTTTCCTCTTCTTGATCTCTATCTCCCAAGATCTCTCTTATCCTCCATAGGGTTCCATAGATCCCCATGTTTCTTTATAAATATAATACCCTATATTTTATAATCTTAAACCTAGGTTTTATCCTCATTTCCTAGTTTTCATGATCATCATTATACGTTGGAAAATATTGATTAGGGTTTGGAGTTATGATATCTGTTCATCTTGAGGTAGGTGTCTCCATCACGATGCCCAATTTATGTTAATCCTAAACTGATTTATTTAATTTCAATTTTTTGAGTTAAATGAAATTTATTTATTTTTATTAAATTTACTTCCATTGATTTGTTGTATAAAAACCTAATTCCATACAATTGGGGTTTTAAAAATGGGTTTTTGGCATGAAATTGGAAAACCCCCAATTCTATTGAATTTAATTGTAAAAGTATATTGTGAAATTGAATTGTGAATTGATTTTAAATAACTATTTTTGAAAATGCATTAAAATGGTTTTGATAGAAACCTTAGGGTTTTATCTTATAATATGCCTCTTTTTTATTAAAAACCTATTTTGGTTTTTAAATGGAAATTTGAATTTTTGAAATGGGGGAATGGGAATTCATTATATTTTAAGTTTTCTTAAAATACATTTTCCATTATTTAATTCTACTTGTTCACATGAAATTCTAGGTCGTTAGTGATTTATTGGGACAAACATGCTAGGTCGGAATTTTTTGAGCAACGTATTGATGATTTACAAGACTAAAAAACTTAGGTCAACACATCTTTCTTCCCCATTATGGTATAGATGAGTCCATTCTTTCCAGTGTTAGGGGGTGTGTGGACACATTGCGGTTTATCACATGAGTGTGTGGGGATCCCATAAATTGGAACTATCATACCTCTTAAAAGACGACCTTATTGCTCGCTTGTTTATATATAAGATATAAGTTTATTCCAAAGTTGTGAGTTGTTTTACATGAATTATAATTTTTCTAAATTGTTTTATATAATGGTTTTTAATTTAATCAGTTTTTGTAAAGCACAATTTGTGAAATTATTTTCCACTAATTGAAATGTGAAGCATGAGTTGCTAACGAATTTTACATATTTTTAAATATAAATCATGATTTGTTTAAATATTCTATTAAAATGAAAAACCTATTTATTTGAAAATAGAAAGCACTTTATGTGGTTAATTTGATATTCGAATCTTATTATGGGATCCTTGGTGAGATGCTACCGGGATATTATATCACACCCTACCTGTTCCTTTGGGTGTTTGTATATTATCTCCTTCCAAGATCGAGAAGGGGTAAAGAACCACTTTTAGGTGATTCTATTTGTTGATCCATGGACTTGGAGAGTTGTGTTTTTTGGGTCTTGGGCTATTTATCTATCCTATTTTACAGGTAATTTTATGTAGTACTTTGGGTTTTCATACTTGTTTGAATTCTGGTGCACTTCTCCCAATGGAGTTTCTTTTGTGTGTGTAGTGATTTATTTGTTTACTTTCACATTATTTGTATCAAAATCATTCCCACTTTCGTTTTTTATGATTTCAGGTGCTAGAATCCAACCTAGGGGGGTCAGGAATTCCCTTAGGGTCATGTCAGGACCGGCTTGGTCATCAGGTTACAAGGGTACTCGGGATGGTTCGTGATAGATACCAAAATAAATATTAAATGCTTAAGGACTGATGATGGGGGTCAATATAATGAAGGGGGTTTCTAAAATTACTATGAAATGATATGAATCATGATTGAAAATGTTATAATTGGGATACTGGAGTATAATTGTGTGGATGAGTGAATTAATCAAAAATTAACTAATAAGGTATAGATCATGATGCTACATTCTATAATGTCTAAATAGATTTGGATGTAAGTGGTCAACAATGAAATGTAATTAGTTAATAGAAGTTCTTCTACATCAATTTGGTAGGAGATTCCATATCAGTTTTGGCCCAAAAAATTTATAGAAGTTAACCACCTAATATTTTTTATATGTTTATCCTATGTTGATGTCAACTCTAGGGAAAGGGTAAAAAATAAAGAAAAGTCCCAAGAATATTTCTATGAGGGTTATTCTGATTAAAATTTTGGATTCTAGTTTTGGGATGATGAAAACCAAAAGATAATAAGAAACTATAATGTTGTCTTTAATGAGAAGAACTTGTGTAAAGACAATTATTTGGCTAAAAATAATGTGTAGAGAAAATATTAAACTAAAAAAATCCAACTTTATCTTAAGGGAATATCCATAAGAACACAATTACCAAAAAGGACACATGTTTTGGTGGAATAGAAACCAGAATAATCTTAAAAATATAGTGATCATGTCAGAGTACTAAAAGGATAATTTATGGAAATAATAGTTTTGAAAAAATTAGAGTCACTAACTAATTTTTAAAGATTTAACTAAGTTAGAAAAATAGTACAAGGTTCATAAATCTCATAAAATAATTAATTTTAACAGATGCATAAGAGACCAAGATCCCAAAATAATCATCCAATTACAATGATTTTGGAAATTGGGAGTTATCTATAAAGGATAAGTTGGATTCATTATAGGTTAAGTAAAACGTGTAATTAATGGAATTACTATTGGGGATGAATTTTTATGAGAACAAATAAGTATTATAGTTAAAATAAGTGAATGATTTTATAAATAGGTATAAAGAAATGATGGGCTTAAAATGATTTTAGCTTAAGGAATGAATTTTATTCTCTAAAATACCTTCACTGGTATTCAGACACACTACCATCTTAATAGTTTTGAGCATGTTTATTTTTGATAAATTACATATGGAATGGATATATGTAAATATTAAATTAATACATGGTGACTTGGAGGAGGAAATTTACATGAAGCAACAGACTAGTTTGACTAAAAATCAGAATCATGACATGGTATATAAGCTGGAGAGAATTCTCTATAGATTTAAACAAACATCAATGTAATGGAACTGGAAGTTTTATATTTTATGGATGAGAAAAAATTTATATAGAGAAAAATAGATCATGGTCACTATTGGAAGGTATTTGAGGATGGGTATTATATTCACTTATTTTTTATATGGATGATATGCTTTTGGTAGGTCCTAAAATTAATAGGATTCAAGTGATAAAAATAATTTTAACAAAATATTCAGGATGAATGATCTTAGGAAGGCTTAGAAAATCATGGGTATGAGGATTGAAAGGAACTAGAAAACTATGAGCTAGATTTTTTCTCAGTGTGAATACATTTGAAAGATAATTGAAATGTTTGGGATATCAAGATGTACTTCACTCATAACTCCATTGGTTGAACACTTCAAGCTATCCAACGGAAAAGTACCAAAAATGTAATATGAGGAAAATTATATGTAAATTTTTTTATTTTCATCATTATTTGGTATTCTGATGTATTCTATGGTACAAAATCACCCAGACATTTCATTTGCATAGGGATTCATTATCCAATTAAGGGATAATCTAGGGAAAGAACATTGGGAAGACATGAAATGGATCATCCATTATTTTAAAGGATCAAAAGATATATTTGTATGTTTTTTGGAAATTTAATCCATTGTTGGGGTATATAGATGTAAAATTTGTCGGGGATTCAGATACTTAGAAGAGTACAACAGGATATGTATCTATGTTCAGAGGTATTATAGTTAGTTATATGTCAAGTTTCTAGTATATGTTTGTTATTCCCACAATAGAAGAGGAATATGTTATTTTAATATAAGTATAGAAATAATTGATATGGTTATTTAATCTATTTAAATATCTCTAAAGAATTTAAGGAGGTGGTTTTTTCTACGTTGATAGTCATGGTACAATCCATTTGTCTATGAACCTGTTGTTTCATTCATAGATGAAACACATCAACCAAAAATATCATTTCATCCAAAAGATATTGTAAAATGTGGAACTAATGTTTTGGATGATAGTTGGATGATAGAATTATTCTGATATTTTTACTAAGGTAAATGTTTAGGAATATTTAAGGTGAAATTGTGCCTCAATGGGACAAAGGAAATTAAAAGGTAGAGGATACATTTTTATTTCTTCTATTGTGCTGAAAGTTTCAAATGGTGTGTCTTCTAGTTACCAATGGTTCATGATCCACATTAAGGATCATGTAACCCACTTCTCTCAGAAGATTAGGTTTTTTCCATGATGAGCATCTTGGATATACCGATAGACATCTTGATCAATGATTTCCCAAGTGCAACATGGCCCTCAATGTAGTATGCATGACTGCATTTTTACTCATCCTAATGTGTATTAATTTAGGTATTCTATAGATAATGTTTTCTAATAGTTTTGTATTTAATTACTGGATATTGAAAATATTTATCTTGGGGGTTATAGCTGACAGAAAAGTCTTATCTGAGCAATTAGTGTAACACCTTGTCCTGGATATATCTGAATAGTAACTGGACCAGTTCTCCATGTGACCACAAGCACACATCCCCATATGTTAAAGGATTTCGACAAGTAGTGGGGGTATATAGGGATATTGTTGGTAGACTATACCCATTATATAATAGTTCACAATAAATATATAAAATAACCATGAATCATACACATCAAAGTGAAAAAAAAGTAAATAAGTCAAACATGTGATAGAAAAATGAAAATACCCATAAAATTATACCAAACCAATTAGCCACTGGGTCAGTTAGATATAAAAATAGATAGTGAAATAAAATAAAGTATGATCTACTCTAACTATATCATGTACCTCATCCTGATTTCTTACCCCCAATCTAGTTGTAACAGCTCGTTCAAACATACTAGGACTTAGCCCAACCTATACCTGAAACTATGTGACATTCCTCTCAGGTACCTGAACGCAATGGTGGTTTGAGCTGGGTGAAAGTACATAACTTAGTAGTAAACCACCAACATGGTCTCATATTATACCAGTAAATTAGTGATATGTTTATTTGATATGGTCTAAATAAATTAATAAATAGTATAAATAATAAATAAACAAACCTCCCACAATACCTACTTCGTCCAAATTTAGAGTGTCTCTGATCATCTCATGATAACTATTCCAACTAGTAACCCAATCACCCAAAGGGAACATACACATAAATTTTTCCAAGACCAACAACCACCATCGATCCATAGGTCTATGGCCCTAATCAACCATATCTTCCTTGGCCAGCACCGGAGTGTATCAGAGCATGCGCACTACCTTAGGGGTACCACTATCGTTTTTTTAGGATCCTATACTCACACCACCATCATGATGATTAGTGGACCTTGGGGTGTCACCAGGTATCCCTCATCCTCAATCCCTAAAGCTGAACCCCACAGTAGTACCTGGTAGTTCTCAGTGTCAGACTGATGTATGATTTATAAGAGACGTAAGACCCTAGGAAATACTATACTTCCAAGCATGAACAATTCCAAGGAGACCTGGTAAATCAAAGGGAATACCCTCCCTATATTATATAGTCAATCTCTAAGGCATCAAGTATCTCACAACTCCTTAGTTAAACTATCAATTGTGAATCCACTTTAACTAAACATGTATCCTTGGAAATGATTAAGAGGATCAAACGGTCACCCTCAAGATGTCCAAAATCCTTTCTTAGGGATATTAAACCACTCGAAACCTCATAATTCTTTTCTAATCACATGTATCAAGATCATTTGCAATGTTATACTGGTATCACTGTTCAAATTCTGACACCCCAGGAATTTGAAATGGTTGCGGTGTATCAAGGAATCCCTAACATGATGGGATTTTCTATATAACCTCAATCATTTACTCTGATATTGGATCCTAGGTACCACCATTAATAATCCACTCATATACCAACCATAACTCTGGGTACTTTACAAGACAAACATCCTCCCCCAAAATACTATGAGACTGGATCCCAAACATCTCGGGTATCCCATGGTCTTATCCATCATAACAGGTGATTCCCGGGAAACCTGTGCAATCATGGTAGTGCTGGGACCAATGATTTATTTTCATGAATCTTCATAAATTACATACCCTAACAAAATAATTAAATAAAACATATCAAGTATTGGTTGAATTTCCATGTCTTTCACCATCATCTCAACCTCATCGGGATTTCATGTAGGTTAAACCTCTAGGGTGACACCTGCAACCATCTCTACCCATAGAAACATACACTTTCTCAAGGTCATCTCTATAAGGTTAACCCATAGGGTTCCCCTTTATTATCACTAAAAAATAGGCATACTTATCAATATCCTTGATCACAACTGGTCTCTCAGGCCAACACCCAAATCTCAAAGGACAAATTATCCATCAGCATCATTAATGTCATCATTTGTACTCAAAGTCATTAAGGTTTTCCCTCAAAGGATACTATCTTGGTAGATGCATCAAGTCCCACCTCTATGTATAGGGTCACTATAGAACATTCAAATCAACCAAGACCATCTATAATCATCCAAGTCTCTATCCACCTAATACTAACACATCTCAAGGGTCCTCACCCAAGGTACTAGGGTCATCCATCTCAAGTCACAACACACCCCTTCTTGGTGGTGTCCAAGTGATAGGATATACAAATAGTCCATGCCACATCCATCAGGGTCCAAGGAGTTATTCCGGTTAACATGGACCTTCTTTTCCTTTTCCTCTGTTCATTATAGTGAACTTCATTTTAATCTGAACAATTAATTTACATACTAAAACAAAATAACTCAAATAGGTAATCACCCTTAGTGGTGTGACCACACACCCATGTGAATATAACCAAAAGTATAAAGACACATGGATAGTAGGAGGACCATGTGCCTTTAAAGAAGATTTTACCTTTTATTTCCGAGGGTCATCAACTTATCTAAGACCCATTGAGGTACTCCCATTCCCAGTCCCACCACACATCACCAACCTAGATCTGAACTCACACCAAGAATTATAAAACTATAAATTATATTTAATGTAATTAATTAAGAAATTAAATTTAAAATAGGCATATTAAATGAATAATCACCACGTCTTCACATCACCTTGGAACTAAGGCCAGCTACCTGTGGGAGGTCCCCTAGGGACTCCTTACACCATTCCTAGGAAAAGAATTAACCAATGGCTTCATTAAAATCATTATTTTAATTTTATAATTTAATAAAAAACCATAAATAATTTCATGAAGTGGTGTCTTAACCAAAAATAGGATCTTCCATATTTCGATGGTGCTACAGGTCACCCTCTTCCTTGGAATAGTGAAATCCTCATCATATTAAGCTGATTCCACTATGATATGGTGGAATTTGAATTGAATATATAACCAAAGAAATAGAAATCATAGTGGAAATAAAGAAGAGATCAATATTGGTTATAAAAGGATTAAATGTGCCTCATATTTAAAATAAGACACTAGAAAATGGTAACCCAATATAAGGGGGGAAGGTAAGAATAGGGGGACATGGCCCCTAGCACTGTTAGCCAAAGAAAGAGGATAAGAAAGGGTTTCCCCCACATATGTTTGAGGGGAGGAATTATAATTATTACAAATTAAAGGCGCACTATATGGACAGGGGCCATAGGTAGTAGTAGCTACTACATCCAGACACCACCATCCAACCCATATATCTACTGCATCTTTGACTGCAATGGTCACTCACCCTCTCCTGAGGCTCTTCTGATCCCTCGGGATACCTCCCGAGCCACCAACCATGTCTAAAATTATAGAAATTTTATTATTATCTAATTTAAAAATACATAGAAAGATCTATCTTCAAGAAATAATATATAAATAAATCTATAAAATAGAGTACCTAGTGTTTGAATGTTTTAGCAGCTTTCATCTTCCTTTACATTGAGAATGTTTGAGGAAGATCATGAGATGCTATGAACATAACCACCCTATCTTTGAGGTATTGCACCATCCATGGGATCCACATAAGGTTTTTAGGATACCAATAGTATGAAGGGGTGCTAGAGACTTCTCAAAAGAGAAAAATGGATTTTTAGGAAGAAGATAATTTATCAGATTCTTATACACATTTCACTACCCACTCCAACAAGATAAGATCTAATCCTATTATATAAGTGAAGATAGAGGATCATTTTATTCATAATTCTTCTCATGTGTTACTTCTTGTTGGTTTCTTATTTATTGAATTCATTTTAGTAAATAAATGTAACTCAATAAATTCAATTAAAATAGAATATAACTGATGAATAAACCATTGGAAGAAATAAATAATATATATTTCATATATATATTTATATTCATGCATCACTTCCATGAAAATATATACACTATATATATAATATCATATTATATATATCATGAATCATATGCATGTGTACATGTATCTCATGCATGTACATCTTAGTGAACATACAACTATCTCCCACTTTCACTAAAATCTCATAAGGAATTTATGAAAAACATCACAACTCTATGAATCCATCCAAACTCATTTGGATATTGTATTCATCAAACTCTATTAATTTTGACCAAAAACTTTATCCAAAACATTATCTTTATCCAAGAGCCTAACTGTGTGACCCTACTAGCCTTATCAGTGTTATAATCAACTATGAAATTCAAATTTCATAGATATAATCCAATAGTGTCCTCTAAAATAGAATCAGTACTACTGAATATACTAAGGTATCCGACGTGATCTTCGTAAAACATACTCATATATCTATAAGAACATTTCCACCACATGGTATATCATATAAATCATAACTATACCTATATAAAACCTTTTTAAATGATATCAAGTGACCGTTATACATGGAACATGTCAATCTATTATTGGCCTCTCATTCTTTATTGATTATATAAAAAAGACTGACCAAATGGATGAATACATCACATGTCATTCATCTGTCTAACAAGAACATCATATGTCACTAATACAAGTAGTTATACACATCATATGTGAAACAACTAAGTGTGTTTATATATTTCTTCAATCAAATTCAATCAAGTTCTATATGTCTTTAACTTTTCATACAAGTGGAAAAATCTTATCTTGGTTGCAGTCCAACCAAAGACATGATCAGCAACATTCCCAACCCGCCCTAATTAGATAAGTTAATATGTTGAATTTATATGTATAATATCAAAGTGTGAATGTTGTCATACTAGGTTTCTTTCCAACCTCAAATAATAATGATTTATAATAATCATACACCCCTAAGTATATTGATGATGATATGGAATTCCATGAGATATACTTGAGGGGGTCAATCAAATTAATAAGTCTGTAATTTTTCTTCATGAATCTATGCTTCATATCTCATATAAAAATCTTTTCAAAAAATACAATATTTTATTCATGCTAAACTTATCATATCATTACAACCCATAATACTTTGTAATAATCATTGGTTAGGTATAAATAAAGGTTATACTTTGAGTGGATATTATTATTCTACTATTCATGTAAAATAAAATTAAATCACTTATGAATGAATAATAATTGGAGATTTCCATCTTTATAATGACATAATACATTTTCAAATATTACAACCAATCTAGAACATGTCGCACACCAAATGATTTTACATGAACCTCATGTTTCTATTATGATAATGGTTTCATCAATGGATCTAATACATTCTACTATGTAGCCACCCAACTACTCTTTACATATCCCCTCTTAATGATATCCCATATGTGATGGTATTTTTAATGGATCTATTCAGTCCTTTTATGATACCAAGGTTCCTTTTCCTAAAAAATAGAACCATTGTTGTCAAAATATAGCTCAAATTATCCCTCGATGCTAGGAAACACTCCAAATTTAGAAATAAATTTCTTTATCAAAATATCTTCCATCATAGAATATGATGTCGTCATGTAGTCTGCCTTTATTTTTTGGAACACTGTGGTGGCTTGTTTGGAACTCTTCCAACTAATTTATCCACTATTTAGGAAAAACATGAATTCATATTGATATTTCATATCATATTTTTTATATTGGAAACTTATATCTATGTTACACTTTACATAGATCTCATTATCTCCTCTAAATACCAAGAACATATACTTAGTCCTTCTCGAGTAGTTAAGTATATTCTTCACATCAATCCAGTTACTCTCGCTAGGATTAGATTAGTATCTACTTATTATTCTCAAAAAATATGATAAATAAATTCAAGTACAAAACATGGAATATTTGATATATCCTATATTTTATGTATAAGGAATCTTATCCATCCTATCTTACTCTTTATAAGGATCCAAAATCTTTCTAAGATTCATGTCATAAAACGCTAGTAAATACCCCTTCTTAGATTTATCTATGTTATACCACTTTAAAATTTAAAAAAAAATATTTTATAACTCAGTCTAATAAATTTATTATATATATCTCAATAAAACCTCATACCAAGTATGTAATATGTTTCACCCATGTATTTTATTATTAAACATTTTCTTAGACACATATTTATAGAGTGAATTTTTAGGATTTCATTTCCAATAAGCAGTATGTAATCTACATATTTTATTAGAAATATTACTATAATACCACTAATATTCCGGTATACATAGGAATTATCCATGTTTTGGATGAAACAAAACTCTTTTATTACATCAATGAACTGGATATTATAACTCTGAGAAGAATACTTTAGTCCATAAATAGACTGTTGAAACTTTTTAACCTTAGAATTCTCATTTGAAACTTAAAACCCCTTGGGATGTGTCATATACTTTTCCAAGACTAATTTTCCATTAGAAAATATGGTTTTTATTTCTATTTTATATATATTATAATCATAATGATCTTCTATGGATAGAAAAATTGGAATGTAATTTATCATTACAATAGGTGAAAAGGACTCTTCGTCATCAACAACAGGAACATGTTTGTAACCCTTCTCCATTATGAATTATTTATAGGTATTAAATCTACAATACATGTAATTTTTCTTGTGAAAAACCTACTTTCAACCTATTGGTTCACTCCATTATTTATATCCATGAAGTTTCAAACATTGTTAGTGTACATAGATTTTATATTAGATTCCATGATTTTTAACCATTTCTTGGAATTAGAACTCTCAATGGCCTCTTGTTAGGGAGTAGTTTTATCTTATATGAATGTTACTTCATCATAATTATCCATGAGAAATATATATATATATAAATTGGGTTATTTATGAATCCAAAAATTCCTTTAATTTCCTTGTGTAACTTGATTCGGTTCTTCTTCCGAGGCTCTTTGCGGAACTAGCTCACCTTCTATCTCAGGAAAAATTCCTATTTGTTGTTCTTGAACATATCTAAGTTCAATTTTCCACCCATTTTCTACTAAATCCATGTGTCTTTTTTTAGTAAAATACCATATATATCCACAAACATTTTTTGTTCAATATGGTGGAAGAAATAACATCATTTAGTTTACATGTGATAACCAAAAAATAAGCATTTTACTGACTTAGGGCCCAGAATATCATAATAAAATAATAATATGGTTTCTTCGCAACCTAAGTCCTCATATAAGAATAATTAGGATGTTTCCCATACCATATATCATATGGTGTCTTTATGATAGCTTTAGATGGAATGCGGTTTAATAGGAATTCAATTGTCTCTAGAGCATAACCCAAAAATGATATAGGAAGTTCACATAAACTCATCATTTATCAAACAATGTCTAACAAGGTATGATTCCTCCTTTGAGATACATCATTCTATTTTGGTGTTCAAGGAGGTGTGATTTGTGAGACAATTCCAAAATCTCTCAGAGGAGCTATGAATTCCTAGATCAAGTATCCACCACCCCGATCTGATCAAAGGACTTTAATAATTTTTCCCAGTTTATTATTTGCTTTATTTTGAAACTATTTAGACTTTTCATAATTTTCGTACTTGTGTGTCATCAAAAACTTGTACCCATGATGACTAAAGTCATCGGTAAAATTGATTAAGTACATAAAACTATTGTTTTCTTTTTTACTAATTGGTCCACATGCATCACTATATATGAGATCTAATAGTAAACTATCCCTCTCAACTTTTCTCCCAAAAGGTTACTTTTTCATTTTTCCCAATAAACAAAATTCACTTGTATTAAATAATTCATAAACAAATGAGTCTGAAAATCCATCTCTTTTGAGTCTTTGAACATGTTTCTCAATTATACGTCCAAGGAGAAAATGTTACAGTTGGATTGGATTAAAATCAACATTGACCTTCTTATTCCAAATGCTATAAATAGTATTATCCATATCATGAATATATAAACCATTCATTATATTCCCAATGCCATAAAATATTTCATTCTTATACATATAAAAACTCTTGTTCTTAATAATGAATGGAAATTACATATTTTATAGACGTGGTATAGAAATAAAATTCTTATTTATAGGGGGAACATACTAACATTTTTTCAATTCTAGAATCAATCCACTTGGAAAAATCAGATCACTAGTTTCAACCTCTTCTGCAACAAATTTTCCTCTATTATTGACATAAAGATCTACTTGACCCTTAATAAACTCCCTCCTATATCTGAGTCTATTTTTGTTAGCATAAATGTGTAATTCACACCCAATATATAATACTCGTGAGTCAGAGTTGGAGAAATTTATTTCTATACCATTCACATTTGGGTACTCTGAATGTTTCACATTGAGAACACTTCTCAATCCTGAATACCAATATTTAAAAATTTTATAAGTTATGCCTATTAATGATCTTAGTATGTTTAGTGTGAATTATACCATAATCTATAACAAGGATATATCAGTAGATGAGTATAATGTATTATATCTCTTCATTAAGGGATTTAATTGAAAGTGATCCCACTGAAATGATGACCCCATAAATCATATCCATTTAGTTATCCAAAATCCATATTTCATTAAGAAATGACCCTGATATAGTTTGAAACTCAAAGAAAACATCATAAAAATATAATAAAATAAAATATAGGGGAATCCCTCTATGCATGAAACTACCTATTCAATAATACTGAGTCACTCATTACTTGATTTCCTAACACAATATAATCTTGGGGCACCCCTCTGGTCTGAAACTATCTAGTTGGATGATCAAGGTCTTTATAATTGTTTCTTTAGAATGAGTATAAGACTTAGTATTTGAGGTTTTTTTAGTCTCATTAATTTAATATACGTAATATGAAAATTAAATTCACAATTATTACTTCTTATGTAATCATTATCTTTCTATGTTTTATTCCATTTTTTGTATGCATGCTTAAAATAATTTAATTTTTGAAATCCCCATTCCAACCACCAAATTAATGTGTTCACACCACATTAATGTATAACTCTTTAAACAACCCAACATTTTGTGTTAATCATCTAAAAATAGAATTCAAATACATTCAGACATATCCAAATTCATTATATGCATAAGGTACATGAAAACATCATGTAAAGGAGTAGAATTATATTATATTGACAAACTCTACATGAGTAATACTGGAGCGATAGATAACCAACCTTATTCACTTTCCCAGCCAAGTCAAGCCTCTAGAAAAGAAAGTGGTTTGGCCCCAAGTCCCTATACCTGGGGAGACTTTACTCAAGAAACAATTCAATTCATGAAAACTCTGACACCTAATATGTACAAACTTTTCCCAACAAGTATTCTCAATATCATAAATAAAATTATAAACCGAGGTCAATGTAAGTGATAACTAAGTTTTATGATATTAAACATAGCTTGATATGCAAGTATATATCCTAAAATTAATTTACCATATAAATGGCCATACATAATATTCATATTTCATAAAAAATTACTAAACATGAATATAAAGAAAAATTAACACATAAATAAAAATTTTATTTATTTTCTAAAAGATGATACATTTAGGAACTATTCCTAAATAAATACAAATTATAAATATTTTATAAATTAACAAGAATATAATCATTTCAATATGAACCCCTTCATATTTTAAATGGAATTTATATGAAATTTCATGAATTTTAAACATTTTATAAGTAAATATATATTATATAAATATTTTATAGAATCTAAATAAATATATTATAATTTATAAACACTTTATAAATCATCTATTATTATTTAAAAATAAACCATTTATTTATATATTATAAGGCATGCCATTTAATTTTTCAAACGGTATTTAAAAATATTCACCTTTAATATTTGGGAAAATTGATTCTTGGACATTAATTTTATTAATTATAAATAATTTATAATTTAATTATTTATTTTTAAAATATATATATATTAAATATTCTCAAGATTCCTTTTAAAATGATATACAAACAATTTATAAACCACAAAAATAATTTAATATGTTAAAAAAAATTTCTACATACCATTACATAGAACCCCCATTTTGTGTATGTATATCCCCTTATAACCCTTATACAGATACCTTGAATAAGGGTACTGATTTTTTTATCCAATGCATAAACATAATATAGAGATTAAATTTACACATCTCCCTTGTGTAAAGGTATTACCCACACACAACTCATTTTCATAATGGTGCTCTGTAGGTTTCATATGCTGAGTAAAGGTAAACATCAAGAACATTTACACAACGGATCTTAAACCTTTACACATAAGGTTAAAATGATAATGATATAATGACTTAGACTTTTCATACATAGATATTACATATTTTTATATGAATATTCATTAAATTACACAAATACATGTCTGGGGATTGTAAAGGTATAGTGCCTTTGGAAACATGGAAACATAAACAAATCATTTATAAGAGTTATAAATTATCCCAACTTGGTTAATCAAAAATAGAAACCTTATTGGATATATCAAACATAATTCATATCATCATAACAAGAGGAAAATAAGAAAAATAAAGTTTGAGATCAGATTCTCAGTAAGGGTAAAAAACTGAAATACATAAACACAATGTGCACATAAAGGTATGAGAACATAGGCATAACACATAAAAGCCATAACCTTCATATCAAATATCAAAATTGTGAATCATGGAATAAATATTGTTAGTTCATAAGACACTAATCATAAATAAATCAAATAACATGAGCCATGACAGCATAACATTGACATAAGTCTTGGAATTGTGGCATACACATAAGCAAAAAAAATCATTTCCATATTATTCAAGGATAATTTCCAAGGCTATTATAGTGGAATGGGTTCACTCCCCAAACCATCATAGTAATAAAGGTTTACTATCAAGACTATCTTATTGGAAAAATTACCTTATTGATATGGATTCACTACCCATTCCATTCCTCTTTATCTCATGAGATATCAATATTTACACCATGTATTGGAGGGAGATATAGGTCTCACCCATCACATAATTAAAATCATACATACATGTTCCATAAGATCATAAAACATTCATCATATAAGAATCTATTAAAATAAATTTGTTTCATAAACATTTAATTAAAGAATAACCTATTTAAAAGAAAAACATTTCATAATCATTTCATCATTTCATCAAAGTATAACCTGTGGAAAAAGAATCGTGTTTCATAAGTATTGTTTGATGGTATAAACTGTGGAATAAAAATGGGTATCATAAACATATTTTCATCATAAACCTAAACCATCAATATAATAATAATAATGTAATATTTGGATCATATCCCTAGTAAATCATAAGTAACATCAAAATATATCATTTTATAAGGAAATTATTTTTGAAAGATCACTTGGAACATTTCTTAAGGAAAATAAACTTTTCACTTTGAAATTATAATTTTTTTAACTAAAAATTCATAAAAAGTTTTAAAAATTATTTTCATTGAAAATAACCTTTGAAACTTATAAATTTTTCTTTAAATCATTTTGTTTCCATAATGGAAGGAAATTTTATTCATATTGTACATGTTAAAAAAAGATTACTTTCACATTTTCGGTAAAATACAAACGGGAATTGTTTGGAAAAAGACATGAAGATTCCTTTTTAAAAACATTCTGAAAATTAAAACAAGGGTATAATTTTATTTAAAAATAATTTTATAGTATTAAAAACATTTTTACAAAGATGTTTTTTTTAACATGGATATGGAAGGAAAATGATTTTAGACTAAAGTGAGAACTAAAGATGATTTTTATTAAAAATATTCTTTTAAACTATTGAGTACATAAAGTGAGTAAAATTAAGGTAAAACATGTTTTATCATGAAATAACTATATTAAAATAATATTCATGATTTTATTTAGAGATAGATCATAATATTTCATCATTGGAAGCATAATCATAAACAATCCTGATAATTAATGACATTGTAACATGAAACACTTACCACTTTGGTTACATTGAATCGTAAGCCCCATGAAATAATAACATTAAAATAAACATATAATATAATTATAATAAATAAATAACTTATATTACATGTTTAATGGTTTTATATTCATCTCATAAAAGAAGATATGTTCATAACATAACATATGTCCCAAAGAAGAAAAATTGAGACGAAAATCCATTACCTTAAGTATTGAATTCCTTAATACACATTCAAACCTCCTATATAATACATATATGTTTATTATAAATATATTATATATCCATAATTATATATATCAAACCATATATTATTTATTTATGACCTTTTATTACCTATTTATGAACAATTCCTTTTTAAAATCATCTTTCAGGTAATAACTTTTTTTTTTTCATATATGTTTTCATTTGGTATTTTTGATCCTTTTACTTTTATCATAATTAAATAATCTCAAGAATATTAAGAATGATATAAATATAATATATATATTCATTATATATGTATATATAATAATCCATTAATGTTATAGATATAAAATAAAATACACTTTTCATGAAGATTGTAGGTCGTACATACGCATGAACGTTGTTTCAATTTTTTAACATATAGAACAAAATAAAGGTATTAAATAATTAGATTTTAATTAATAATTATTTTTTAATATATATAATATATATTTATTAACTTTATCCTTGTTACCTTTCATGAAAATATTTTTGGAAAAATAACCACATCGCTTTGCAAGGCAGTAGTCTGACGTACACACGAGAAACGTTATTGTATCCCCCAAGGAATGAAATTTAAGAGGTCATGTCATATATTAAAATAAGTATAATTATGTTAAAAAAATAATATATGGTCATTTAATATATCCCTATTACAATCTAAGTAAAACATAAATGAAAAACACATCACATTAGTTGACGAGGCGGTAGTCTACCGTACACACGACTGATGTTATTATTTTCAAATGGGATAGAAGGTAAGAAGGTGTGTGTGATATTATAATTACAGAAGTATAATAATATCATAAATATATTATATAAATATTAAATCTTTCATTATATCCATTCTTTATATATGGTGATGGAAAAAAAATAACATCAGTTTGCGAGGCGGTGGTATGTCGTCCACACGATCGACGGTTTCATTTCCCATTTAGTAAAAGAGGAGATGGATATAGGTTATGAAATTAATATGATAAAACCTAAATATATTTTATATAATATTTTTTTTTATTATAATATTTTAAGAATATTTTAAGGAGTTATATGAACAAATAAAATTAAAAAATCTGTTTAAGGACTATACCTCTTCATCGGAGAAACTCAATAGATTTACACCAAAATATATTTTAGGAGTGATGCCTAATAAACATAATGCCTCTGTTATGTTAGAGATATAAGTAAGTAATATATTTGGTTATCTATTTTTTTAACCAAATGGTTTTTTAATACTGAATTGGAGATGATAGGGGTGGCCTTTTATAAGTGCGATAGAGGAAACACATGGAAGTTTTGAAATGAATAAATTGTACCCAAATTTTTCACATGGAACAGGCTCAAAAATGAATAATTATCGTAATTTAGAGGTTATATGGTTTAAATATGTCCATAAATGGTTTTTTGGAATATTTTATAGGTCATTTTACCCCTTATCATTTTAGTTTAACCCTTAGTTAAACTAATTTTAACCATAACCACAATAATTAATTTACTATTTTTACTATTGATTTTGTCCAAAAATTAATTTGAACTTATTAGATAATATAAATTATTCTGAATCTAGTTATGGAATACATTTTTATAAATTACATTCATATAAGGGGAATAATTTAATTTAAAATTAAACCCACAGACATGATAAAAAAGAGGTTTTCTATAGTGACCCGAGCCTTTTACATTTAACATTTCATTATTTTAAGCATAATTAACCCTCAGAGTACAAGCCAAGGATCGTTAAGTCTAGTGTATTGGAAGACTGGGTACATATAACATAAAACATGGGGCTAAAAAAACATCTTTATTTTATCTCCATAAAGAGCTTCTAAATTCCTTTGAGCTCTTACATCTACATAGGGTACCCTGGGGAACACATGAACAAAGTAATGAGCTAAAAATTCCAAGTAAGGGAATGAACATAAGGATACATCTCAAGTACATGAGTTAAGAGGCATGACATAATGATATCCAAAGCATGAAACTTATGAAATAATTTAATATAAGCATGGGATCTTATAAACATGGGATCATATAAATGTGGCAGAATCAAAAATCATATCTTTAGTATGGGTCAAGGCTAACTGCCAATCCCGTTTCCCATTTCATTATGGGTTAAGGCTAACCACCAATCCCGTTTCACATCGCATCTCATGAGACTTAACCTTACCCAATGCATTGGAGTGCTATCTAGGTGAACCAATATCAACATATTCATGAATATTCTTGCCACATAAATAATTTTTCCACATAAATAATCATACATAATCAACCATACATAAACATAAGGTTACCCATGGAAAGAATTGGGTACCACAATCATGACATAAAACATATCCAATGGGTGTATCACGAAAGTGTCCATGAAAGGAAGGGATTAGAACATACATGGACATTCATAGGGTAAAATAGGAATATAACATGGTAATTCGTTTCAAATAGAAGTGACAGCATATTAGAAATGTATTTTAGAAATATTAGCATTAAAACATTTTTGTGCGGTTTTACAGAATACACTCTAGATATTTTCAAATAGAAAAGAGGACATTATTTTATATAAAACCAGAATTGAACCAATAAGGTTTTCATAATAAAAATACTCATTTTGTAAAGACAATTGTGTCTTAAAACATAGGATATAGTGAACTTGAAATTTGGGTAAAAATTAGGGAAGTCCCCTTAAAACAGGTTTGCTTGTCAGAAAGTTCTAAGGAGGGAATATTTCAAAAACATGTATATCCCCGAAAGAAAGTGATGAAAGATTATTGATATTAGAATATTTTACAAATAACCAGAAGTCATAAGACTAACATATATAGATAAGATAACACCATTTTGAAATAAAGATAAGGCAACCCGAAATAACAAAGAAGGTTCGGGTAGAATTTGTTACGATTTTATCGGCATGGTGTCGGGTGTGACCAGGAGGGATTGATGAGAGATAAATGGGGTTTCTAATCACTTATAAATCCATAAGTAAGTATGGGGGAGGTTATTAAACATACCCCATCATTTTCTAGTACACATATAAAGGCATAGTATAGGGGACAATCTTGATTATGATAGAAAAGGAGAGGATCCCTTACCTCAAATCTGGTGGTGTTCTCCACTTGTTATTAATGACCTGAATAAACAAATTAGGATTATTAATTCATAAGTACATAACCTATTATATATGTAATTTATTTATTATAACCCTTTTTAGTTCATTCAAATTATTTTTGATTAGTTATAAGGTTCAATTTCATTGTTTAGGCTCGTTTGTTTACTTGGCTTTAAAAGATCGGTTCACTTATATTCAAGTTTGGATTATATACAAGATGAAAGTGGTTGTCCAGAATTGAAGTTACATTATTTAGTTCATATCCATGAGATTAGATTGTTTTAATTTTAATTAGGTTTCTTAGAGTGATGTTGAATTATTATATATATAACCTCAGTGATAACCATTTTTGTTAATCGGTGGATTTGGTTACAAAGAATGTGTTTTTCATTATAACTTAATTCCATTTGTACCAAAAGATTATAGAACCAAAATTAGGATATATTAAATATATAATAACTTTGTTCAAATATAACTCAAATGGTTTCATGACCAGAATTAAAGATAATAACAAAAATTGATAAATCGTTGTCTTTGAATGTGCTAAATTAGCATATATCAAACAGTGCTTTCATTTCTTTCAAATAAAAGGGGGGAAAGGAGAGAAGATAATGAAATTTACCACTAGAATGAAGAAATTCCAGTAAATTTATTCTACTAGATTTATCATACTATTATGGTGAAGGGAGGTGAGGAAAGAAATTAAAACGAAAATAACTTAAAAGAAATGAAGAAATTTGGGAAGAGGAATTTACCTCTTGAGACTTCCTCCTTTGAGAACCTCTTAAGGGGAGAGGTTTTGGTATTTTGAGGAGGATGAGAGATTTTGGACATGGGGGAGGACCTTGGGGAAATATTTGGGCAGAATTAAGAGAATTCTTCGAGCTTCAGAGGAGTGGAGAGAAGATGGAGTGAAGGGGGTGTTTATAGTGGAGGAGAGGAGGGATTTAATGATATTACAATCTTTAATTTATTATTTCTTCCCAAGAAAAGGAATAGTAAGTATTCTATGACAAATAATAGTAAATGGGTCATGTGAATCCGAACCAAGGGTGGTGACATCATCCATGATTCTAGGAATATTCTATTTATCTTATAATGTACATATACAATAAATTGTCGTATTTTACTATTCATGAAAAATTCAAGTATTTCAGAAAAATCCCAAAAATTCACCCCAACCATTTTTTGACATGTATAATCCAAAAATGAATTCCATTTTTTAAAAATAATTTTCTAAATATGATTATTTTAATATTTAATTAAAATCATAATTTATTATCAAAAACCAGATTTAAAATATGAATTAACTCATTCTAAAACATTGGTATATTGTATTTTCAACTTGAATATTATTTTTATACTATCATAGGTGAGGTTACTATTAATTAGGGTATATCACTATTCATAAGGGTATGTTACTATTCATTAGGGTAGGTTACTATTTACCAAAAATTAATTTTTTCTTATCGGACTCCAAAAAACCTCTTGAACACAACTGTGTATGTCAGATTTTCAAAATTCCAAACACAGAAGTGACAAAATTATGTTTAAAGGTCACTTATCACTTATTAGTTCATTATTATGTAATTTTATGGAATATTTATAAGAAGGAAATTTCCATTAAAAACATTTCGTTACATTCTTCCCCCCTGAAGAAATTTCACCCTCGAAATTTCATTTTACATTCTAGGCCAAAAACAGATGCAGGTACTTTTCCTTTATTTCTTCCTCCAATTACCATGTTGCTTCCTCAAACTTATGGTTCCTCCAAAACACTTTGAAAAGATGGGTTGTCTTGTTGCATAGAACCTTATCTCTCTGATCCAGAATCTTTACTGGATGCTCCTCATAAGATATATCATCTTACAGCTGCACTACCTATGAGTTTAGTACATGTGAGGGATCAGGTATGTACTTCCTCAAGAGTGATACATGAAAAACATCATGAACTAGAGCCATATTTGTTGGAAGTGCAATCCGATAGGCCACAGCTCCTATGCAGTCAAGGATCTCAAAGGGGCCAATATACCTTTGGCTTAACTTCCCTTTCTTCCCAAATTGCATGACTCTCTTCCATAGAGATATTCGAAGGAAGTCTTTATCTCCAACGTCGAACTCCAAGTCCCTTCGACGGTTGTCAGCATAACTCTTTTGCTGACTTTGAGCAGCTTTGATGTGTTTCTGGATGACTTGAACCTTCTCTGTCATCTCTTGAACAAGATTGGGTCCAAGTAGCCTTCTTTCTCCAACTTCATCCCAACAGGTTGGAGTTCTTCATCGCTTTCCATACAGAGCTTCATATGGAGACATATGAATACTCGAGTGGAAGCTATTGTTGTATGAGAACACAACCAGTGAGAGATGCTTATCCCAACCACCTTTGAATTCTAGAGAGCAGGCTCTTAGCATATCTTCAAGCGTCTGAATAGTCCTTTCAGATTGGCCATTAGTTTAAGGGTGATAGGTCGTGCTAAAACTCAATTTAGTACCCAAATCATGTTGAAGACTCCTCCAAAATTTAGATGTGAACCTTGGATTATGGTCAGAGACAATTGAGAGTGGAACACTGTGCAGTCTCACCACTTCTTTCACATATAACTTTGCAAGTTGTTCAAATGAGAGATCTTCCCGAATAGTGATGAAATGGGATGTCTTGGTGAGTCGGTCAACCACAACCCATATCGCATTATTTCCCTTCGACGTCTTCGGGAGACCCATGACAAAGTCCATAGTAACATTTTCCCATTTCCACATGGGTATAGGTAATGGCTACATCATACCTTTGGACTTTTTTCACTCAACTTTAACTTGCTGACATACCAAGAACCTTGATATGTATTCTGCAATCTCCTTCTTCATGTTATCCCGCCAGAAGTGTTCTTGGAGATCACGGTACATTTTGGTACTCCCAAGATGGATAGTGAAGGTCAAGTTATGTGAATCATTCAATAGATCCTTCTTTATCTCTGGATCAGATGGTACACATAATCGTGTCCCAAATATTCCAACTCTTTTCTCATCAATTTTGAAATCAGAGGATTTCCTATTTTTAACAGCTTCCACCATTTTCTGAATTTCCACATCCTCTCTTTGAGAAACCTTTATTTTCTCCATGAGGGATGGTTGAGAAATTATTTGAGAAAGGATTGATGATGTTCCTCCCTTAATGATTCCCATGTCCATCCTTTGAAAATCTAAGAAGATCATATCCTTTTCAATTCTCATCATTGATAAAGATGCAGGATCCTTTCTACTTAGAGCATCAGCCACCTTGTTTTCCTTACCGGGATAGTAGTGGATTGAGTAGTCATAATCCTTGATGAGCTCTATTCATCTTCTTTGGTGCATATTAAGCTATTTCTGTGTGAATATATATTTGAGACTCTTGTGGTCGGTATATATCTCACATTTTTTCCCATAGTGATAATGCCGCCAGATTTTCAACGCAAAGATCATAGCCTCCAACTCCAGATCATGCATGGAATAGTTTTGCTCATGGATTTTCAGCTACCTTGAGGCATAGGCTATCACTTTATCAGTTTTCATTATCACACAGCCTAAGACTTTCTTAGAAGCTTCACTATACACCACAAAGAGTTCTCGACTTGAAGGGAGTGTGAGTGCCGGTGTAGTGATAAGACTCTTTTTCAACTCCTTGAAACAGTCTTCGCATTCCTGTGTCCAGATGAACTTTACTCCCTTCTGTGTCAGCTTGTTCATTGGGTTTGAAAATCATGAAAATTTCTTCAATAATCATCGATAATACTCATCTAGACCTAAAAAGCTACGGATCTCCGTTACAAAAGTTGACCTTGGCCACTCTTCAATTGCCTTCATCTTGGAAGGGTCCAAAGATATCCCTTTCTTGGAGATAACATTCTCCAAGAATGATACTTCCTCCATCCAAAACTCACATTTACTGTACTTTTCATACAGCTTATCTCTTTGAAAAGTCTTTAACACAGTTTCCAAATGCTCCCCGTGTTCCTCTTTCCTCTTGGAGTATATCATAATATCATCAATAAAGACCACCACAAGTTTGTCGAGGTAATCTCTAAAGACTCTATTCATTAAATCCGTGAAAATTGTTGTAGAATTAGTGAGTCTGAAGGGAATCACTATGAACTCATAGTTTCCATACCTCGTTTGAAAGGCAGTCTTGGGAATATCTTCTTTCCTCGCCTTTAATTGGTGATATCCCGACCGAAGGTCACCCTTAGAGAAATAACTGGGCCCACGAAGCTAATCGAACAATTCATATATCCGTGGAAGGGGATAATTGTTCTTTATAGTGATTTTATTTATCTCAAGATAATAAATGTAGATGTGCATTGATCCATCCTTCTTCTTGACGAAGTGGACTGGAGCACCCCACGGTGAAGCACTCGGGCATGTAAAACCCTTGTCCATATTCTTCTGTAATTTCTTCTTTAGCTCTTCTATCTCTATGGTGGCCATTCTGTAAGGTGTCTTTGAGATTGGCAGAGATCCAGGGATAAGTTCAATTGAGAACTCAACCTCTCGGTCAAGGGGAAGACCAGGTAACTCTTCGGGGAATACATCAGTGTAATCCCTCACGATGGGCATGTCTTCAAGCATGATTCTCTCCTTTGTCTCAATCATTTGAGCTAGGTATGCATGCACATAAGGAAGCAATATCCAAAATTGAGACGAATATTCTAAAGGAGACTCATCTTCCTCCTTGAACTTGTAAAGAATCAGAGGATTCTTCGGGATGTGAAGAGTAATCTCCCTTTCTTGGCAGTTGATGTTGGCCTTGTACAAAGATATCCAATTCATGCCCAAGATAGCATCAAACTCCACTAAAGGAAGTATGAAAAGATTTTTTGGGAGGTCCAGTCCTCAAACATTAACCGATGAGGAGTTATAAACAATGGATACAGCAATTTCCCTATTCGCTGTTCTCACAGATAAATTTTCCTCTAAATTTTGAGGTGGTGTTTGAATAGTTCTACTAAACTTGCAAGATATAAAAGAATGTGTAAAACCAGAATCAAATAGTACGTTTTCTATTCTTGAATGAATAACTAGCGTACCTATCACCACATTGTTTTCCATATCCACCTTAGCAGTAGTGATAGCATAATCCCTTCTTTGTTGCCTTAGAGGTTGTTGTTGATTTCCTCTGACAACCCTCAACATAGGGAAATTTTTCGCAAAATTTCCAAGCTCCTTGACCTTATAAAACAGCATTTCAGGCTGAGTGTTGATCTGAACCTTCCGTTATTATTAAACATTAGTGGGATTTTTCATATCCCTTCGACAGTTCTTGTCCAGATGACCAAACTTTTCGCTTTTGAAGCAATTCTTGGTTCCCTTCAGACAGTTACCAGGATGTTTCTTCCCACAATTTTTGCAAAGGGGAAAGTTGGGATTCTTTCCATCATGGGATTTGTTTGATGGACCACCCATGTTGTTTTCCATATTCCGCTTCTTTTCACTAGGCCCATGAGACCACTGAGAGTCTCCAATCTCCATTTCAACCTTGAGGGCACAACAAACAATGTCCTCATAACTGTCGAAGTCTCGAATTGCCAACGATTTTCGTAGACTTGGCTTTAGTCTGCTAAAGAAGCGATCCACCTTGCTTTCGATGTTCATGACAAATCCAAAGTCGTACCTTGCAAGACTTGTAAAGTTTACTTCATACACCCCGATGGACTCATCTTCATTCTGCTTGAGTCCAAGGAACTATATTTCCATCATGAGACGGAGGGTTCGAGGAAAATATTTGTTGAAAAAAATACTCTTAAATTCCTCCCAATCTATGGAATCAATTTCCTCTTGCGACTTTGTATTCTTGATCAGTGTCCACCACTAATCAGCTTCCCCATCAAAACGATAGACTTGCAGTACAAATTTCTCTTCTTCTGAGCACTGTAGGATAGAGAAAATATTTTCAATGGAGTTAATCCATTGTTCTGCGAGGAGGGGATCAGAAGACCCACTAAACATGGGAGGCCTTTGCCGCATAAAGGATTATATGGAAACTTGCTCTTTCCTTGGAGGAGGGGTACATTCCACTTGATTCAAGTTATTATTTATAACTCGAGCCAGCTGAGCAAGTACTTCCATAAAGTTTTGAGCACCCGCTTCCATCACATCAGGCATGTCATTAGGGCAATCATCACACTGCCTATCACATTGGTTATTGAAACGTGTTCTTCTATTTCCCGCCATTAACTAAGAAAAAGAACATATAATTAGAGGTCTTCAATACTTATCTATTGAGCATAAAAAGGAAACTTTGAATATTAAAGGATAAACTTATAAATAAGAATTACATCCTAACTTGTGATTCCTTAGGTTTATATCAAGGTTATCCTCGATCTATTTCTTAACTTATATTCTATTGGGCTTTTTTCCCCTTAATAATGGTTTGTACTAAGCTCGTGAATCTACAAAATCATATCCCCCGGGAGTGTCATAACCAAGAGTGAAGCGAGCCCCATTATCGTACACCAGTTCCCATTCGATTCTAGCTCAAAGTGGTGTTTTCGGGTTTTACCCCTAGATACATATGTGCCAAAGCTGCCTCTACCAGCTCGTATCCAGGCAGATATGTATTTTTTTTATAAACCACTTACTCTATACTCACAAAAATTTAGGACTGTTTCCTTAAACTTATTCTCATACTTAAGGTTCTCACTAAGGTTCTCTATTCCTAATCTCCAAAAATAACTAGACCATCCTCTGATACCAACTATAACGACCCAAGCCTTTTACATTTAACATTTCGTTATTTTAAGCATAATTAACCATCAGAGTACAAGCCAAGGATCGTTAAGTCTAGTGTCTTGGAAGACTAGGTACATATAACATAAAACATGGGGAAAAAACTTCTTTATTTAATCTCCATAAATAGGTTCTAACTTCCTTTGAGCTCTTACATCTGCATAGGGTACCCTGGGGAACACATGAATAAAGGAATGAGCTAAAAATGCCCAGTAAGGGAATGAACATAAGGATACATATCAAGCACATGAGTTAAGAGGCATGACATAATGATATCCAAAGCATGAAACTTATGAAATCATTTAATATAAGAATGGGATCTTAAAAAAATGGAATCATATAAATGTGGTAGAATCATAAATCATATCTTTAGTATGGGTCAAGGCTAACCACCAAATCTCGTTTCCCATTTCCGTACGGGTCAAGGCTAACTGCCAATCCCGTTTCACATGGCATCTCATGAGACTAAACCTTACCCAATGTATTGGAGCACTATCTGGGCGCACCCATATCAACATATTCATGAATATTCTTTCCACATAAATAATCTTTCCACATAAATAATCATACATAATCAACCATTCATAAACATAAGGTTACCCATGGAAAGAATTGGGTATCACAATCATGACATAAAACATATCCAATGGGCGTATGACGAAATTGTCAATTAAAGGAAGGGATTAGAAAATACATGGACATTTATAGGGTAAAATAGGCATATAACATGGTAATTGGTGTCAAATAGAAGTGACAACATATTATAAATGTATTTTAGAAACATTAGCATTAAAACATTTTTGTGTGGTTTTAAGGAATACACTCTAGATATTTTCAAATAGAAAAGAGGACATTATTTTATATAAAACCAGAATTAAACCAAAAAGGTTTTCATAATAAAAATACTGATTTTACAAAGACAATGGTGTCTTAAAACAGAGGATATAGTGAACTTGAAATTTTGGTAAAAATTAGGGAAGTCCCCTTAAAACAGGTTTGCTTATCGAAAAGTTCTAAAAAGGAAATCTTTCAAAAACATGTATATCCCCGAAAGAACGTGATGAAAGGGTATTGATATTAGAATATTTTACAAATAACTAGAATTCATAAGAATCACATATATATATTCTATAACACCATTTTGAAAGAAATATAAGGCAACCTGAAAGAACAAAGAAGGTTCGGGTAGAATTCGTTACGATTTTATCGGCATGGTGTCGGGTGTGACCAAGAGGGATTAATGAGAGAGAAATGGGGTTTCTCATCACTTATAAATCCAGAAGGAATTATGGGGGAGGTACTTAAATGTAGATACCCGAAGCTTAATGTACATAGACATTACATTACTTTTGCGGAATACTTAGTACATAACAAAAACACACACACAAGGACCGTAATAGTTTAGTGTCTTTGGAAACTCGGAATATAATCTTCTAATCGTGGCGAAAGATATTCAACATCTCCCATAAAGATCTTCCTTTTTTTTAACTAAAACCTTTCTTTATATCCTGGGGAAAATAAAACATAAAAAGGGTTAGCTCAAATACTCAGTAAGGGTAACCAAAAGAAATATCAATCACATCATATTCATAAGAACATATCTTTTGGAAATATTATCCTGCAAAAGAGATCATAATTTCATAACATTGGATAAATAATAGTAGTGAAATGTAATCCCAATAATCATAACTTAAAACATGAAACTTTGTGTCATACACACATAATCATAGAGAATCATTTCTTATTAGTCAAGACTCATTGCCAAGACTATCTTAGTGGACAAAGTCCCTTTCTGAACCGAGTTCACTCCTCGTTTCAGTCCTGTTTCACTGAACCGGTATAACCTACCGTTCCAGCCATGTCTATCTCATGAGATATAAAATATTTACCCAATGCATTGTAGGTAGATATAGGTACCACCCATCTCATAATGATACCATTCTTATGTGTGCCACAAAATCATAAACCATACATCATAGCATAACCCATGTAATAAAAATGGGATTCTTAAAAAACATGACATCATAAAACAATTCATATAAGATAAAGGAATACATAAAAATATTTCCATCACAACATAATAAAATCCATGTAATAATAGGGATATAATAGAACCCTTTATTATCTTAGATGGAAAATAATTTTGATAAAACACTTGAACTCCATTCTTGAGGAAAATATCCTTTCTACATCAAAAACATTTTTCCTTTCTTAACATGTCATACAATTTTAAACTAAAATAATTTGATTAAAAATAAACTTGAAAACTTGTAAAGGAATCATCTTGGAAATAATTTTTTAAAAATCCATTCATTCCGTATAAGTTAAAAAAAACATTCTTCTCGTACTTTTGTCGGAAAAGTCAAAAAAGTGCCTCGTACGAAAAACGACAAAAGATTCTTTTCATATCTTTTACTTAAAACTCACCGAAGGGTAAAATTGGATATAAGATATTGTAGAATTATATAAATATTACATATTGAGTAAAAATGGATGTGGATGATAAAATACACCCCAGTAAATACCAAAGTATAAACAATCTCGGATAAAAATGAGATTGTGATATTTCCCTTACCTTAGGTCTGATATGCTTCGTAAGTGTCCAAACCTCCTGTATAATGATTTAAATAATGTTATTGACTTATTACAGAATAATACTTATTGTTATGATATCATATATGGTCATATTCTTAGCTTCTTATTAGTAATATTTCATTACTACTTGTTATTCGGGTGTTTTTTACTTTTTGTTCTTATGCGTGTTTGTCGAATAAATTCTTATTCTTCTCTTTAGGTTATAGATACCTCATTTCCATAATGTTATTAGTGTAACGTATATCATATTAATTCATTCAATTCATTTATATAATCATTATGAAATGAAGATCATGTAGAACGAGTCGCATCACATCGTGGAGACGGTATTCCGTACGTACGCACGAGTGACGATATCGTTCCTACGATCATGGAATTGTATTTGAGTGTATGTATACTATTTCAGAATCAATATCACTTTATAATAGTAATATATAGTCATTATTTACACCATTATACCCATCCAAGTAAGGTGGTGGTGGAAAATAGATTACACCACGGCGTGGAGACGGTATTCCGTACGTACGCACGCGCGGTGATTTCCTTTTTCCGTAGGATGGATAGAAAGTTAATTAGAGTTGTTTCACATTTATAATAACATATCAGTATATAAGAAATACTTATGTTATTACTTTATCATGAAATAACTAAAGAAGAAGAAGTTTAAGAAGAAATAAATTGAAAAAGATCGGTAATGGATATTACCTCTTTTTTACGCGCCTTCACTTAACCTCCACTTAAAGAACTAAGGATGGTATTTGAAGAAGACCAGGAACTCTAGGATGATACTAGGGAAGTGGAGAAGAGATTTTGGCAGGGGTTTTCCGAGCTTGAATGGTCAAATTGGTGTGAGGAGGAGAGGGATGATGTGCCCTTTTATAAGGGAGGAGAGGGGCACCTTAGGAAAATCTAAAAATATTGTTTTATATTAAGGTCAAATTCGGTTTATAATGGTTCCAAAGGGTCTTATTTTGAAGATAAAGTGGGGATGGGTCTAAATCCTCTCATACAATAGGATTTAGACAAGTTTAGGTTATTATTTTAACCTTATCAATTATATTTAACTCTAAGTTAAATAATTTAACTTATACCGTGTCTTTTTGTTTTCTTACACTATATGGTTAATAAACTTACCATAACAAGCCAAACGAATCCCAAGTTGTTTATTATTAATATATCTATCCTTATATAAGTCATTTGGATGGGCCTTATATTTTTAGGAATTAAATAACAATTAATAATATAATATTTGTTTTAAAAACTAATTTATGTCAATTTTGACACTATTCGGTACATGATTTTTATGAAATTCATAACAGAATGATATGTTCTAACCAAGTTACTTATATCAAAAATAACATGTCATAGTAAACTAAAAAATTAATTTAAGTCATAAAAAGTCTCAAATTACATTTATTTGGGCATTTATAACATCAATTATGTCAATATTTCATTAATAAGACAATTATTGCATCATCATTGTGTCATAATAAATGATACTTATTTAATCCCTAGAAATTTTAAATAAATTCATATGATGTAGATAATTTTATTAGATTTCTGGAGACTATTCATGTTCTAAGTTTCATTAAGTTTATCACTAAATTAAAATTATTATACTTATAAGATTTAAGAAAGTGACATGTTGTCACATTCTTTGGTTTTAATAATAATTAAATTATTTTCATTGACTAAAGTCCATAAAATGAATCTAATCTGACCCTTAGGTTATATAGGTCTACTGTTAGCCATCCAATAGGATTTTTCCAAGTGTTAGGGTAATTTTATAATCTTATATTTACCCTTAATTACCCGATTTACCTTTAACTATAGTAAATAAAATTTACCGTAGTTACTATTCACAAAGCCCAAAAATAAAAAGTATCTTATTAACATAATTTGGACCCACTGATTCCAAATTCAATACACAAAAGATTCAGAAATTAAATTAAAATTAATCCCGTTGTCGAAAGAAAACGGGTTTTTCTTTAAAACATTGCAAAAGATTGAATTGATTTAACCTACGAATTCAAGGTAAAATCAATGCTAATGAAATACATTATATTAAATGGTAAAAATATATTCTATTTATAATTTAAAACCATTCAATATTATAATTTAACCACATAAGATATTATGATGAAAAAAGTTTTTTTAAATTAAAATATAGTGTGTTTTTACTATTCATTAAATTATGAAAGTTATCGGAAAAATATAAAAACTTTATCTAATGTAAATTTTTATATCCTGATTCAAAAGAAGAATTTTATTTTGTCAAATTGAACTTATAAACATGTCAAAAACTAGATTTAAAGTGGGTGCTCCATCAAAAGGCGGCAAAATTGCATTTTTTGAAAAATACTTATTTTACCCGAAAAATTTATTTTGTTCTTATACCATGTTCTAGAAATGTGTAAGATGAATAATAATGTTATAAAATTCAAAATTTAGTTAACACTATTCATAACGGCTAGTTCATAACAATATTATAATAATATATCGTTGTTTAGTAAAACTCGGTATTGCGTACTACACACGCTATCGAGGAAGGTCGCGATTGCGTGTAATGCAAGCCAAGTCAGGGATGTGTGTAGTGCACAACTCCTTTGTTGTTGCGTATAACAGAATCCAACCATATTTTATTTATACATTGAATATATATATATATATACACTCAATGTTGCGTAGAATCACTTCTATCAAACGAACTTTAAATTGTGTGTAACAAGAGCCAAGAAAAGTGTTGCGTATACTGCAAGCTAATACAGTGTTGCATATAGCACAAGATAATATTGGTGTGTTGTAAAATAAAAGATATGAATGAAATTAAAAAGAATGTATCTTATAAAATCTGGGGTTGTTACATTCTACCCCCCTTAAAATGAATTTCGCCCTCGAAATTCGTCGGGGTTATAAATCATTTACTATTCATAAAAACCCACATCGTAAAAAGAAATACCAAAACTGAACTTTAAAAACTAAAGTATGAAATATAACGGTTACCCAAATGAACTCATCACTGGGTTTCCATATAGGAGAAAATATGGACATGGATGAGAAATCTAACCGTCATGTTCTGATGGAGAGTGGTACAGAACATGGCTATGAAAAAGCCAACAATCACAAAGCTATTGATTTGTGGTGATCTAAGGTACCATCTGATTCATCAGATATAAGAGCACTAGGACAACATTTTTGGTTTTAAAGATCATTTCCCTAAAGTTAAAGAATTTGAATTAAAATAAATACTTACTTTATTTTGGTACAATCTCACTATTGTTCGTGCCTTGAACAACTTCCACTTCATCTCTTAAAGAAATGAAGTTGAATTTTTCATTTGTGAAGTGTTAGCAGATCATGTGATAGAATGACGGGTCATTCCATCTATCTCAAACAAAAGGTTAGAAAAAGTTATTAAATATACATAAGTCGATCTATAGTGAGATTAATCATATATGGTTCCAAAAATTGACTTATACTTCATTTATCATACTGCTTAATATAATAAAACTAGTTTCTACTAAACAGGGACTTCCTGTAGGCCAGTGGTAGGCGATAAAGGCCAGTCGTACTTCGGTTATGGGTTCGATTCCCACAGCCTTGTCCGACGCGATGGGATATCGCTCGTCCTGCAGGTTGTCCTTTTTCTAAAACTATATTACTATAACATCCCATCAATAATATCGAAAAAACTTCTATCCTTAAACAATACTAACTTATGTCCAACATAATCCATTCCAATCTTTAGGCTTATCCATAATACTTCAGTCCACTCTCATAATATAGTGAAAACGATTACCTAGAGATTTAATACCATCGTTGATCCCCATATATCATAAGATATGTCTTGTTGGTCACATTCTAAACATTCAAAGGCCTTAATCATGTATTCTCTTGAATACCCATTGAACCTTAGTGAAAACATGAATGCAGTTAAACGTTAACACTTTCCACATACCAAAATCCTCAAAATTCTATATACTCAAACCATGATATAACCTTCTCCTTATATCAGTCATGAGCTCATGAATACTATCAAACATTTAATTTTCTCCTTATCCCTTCATTATACACATATCATCTACATTCCAAAAATATCTGAATAACCTTTCATGGATACTGGTAACATTAATCATACACTTTCAAAACTCAAGGAAAGACAACAGTGTAACAATCCTTAGATGTCTCTTTATTCCATAGTACCATGAGATTACTTATACAACATTACACATGATAAACATGTAATCATTCCACTACATTCTTAAACCATTGACTGAGCTTCAACAATTCTTTCATCTCACATATCATTTGTAGTCTCTTCATCATCATCCACATAAATACTACCCATACGACCATACTGATTCTCTTCATGAGACTTTCCCTTAGGGCATTGGTTTGCATAATGCCCGTACATTCCACATTTAAAACATTTAACCATTGTTGATGTCATAGCAATACCATTATCCTCATCCCTGGTGTTAATTGAACCTTTTCCTTTGCACTTACTGGCTTTGTGTCCTTCTTTTCCACACCCAAAGCATCTTCCAGTTCCTTTGAAACATTCTCCTTTATGCCTCTTCCCACATGATTTACATAGGGGAAATTTAACTTTCTTTCCTCTATGATCATCATGAACTTCATCTTTCTCTTATTAGCCGAGTCAGGAAACTTACCAAATTTCACTTTATTGATCATATTATGAGATTGCTGATTCGGCATAATAATTATGTTTGGACTTCCCAATCCCATTTCATTTGGTTCCTCATGAAGAATATCATTCCATTGTCCATCATATCCTCCATTATCCTGAATCATCTTGTTTCCAGCCATTTTCTAAAACCTAAAAAGAATAGTATGAGAGGCAAAAATCATAATAAAGGGGGATTAACTTCAATATCTAACATATTTGGTTTAATCTAATATCGTTACCATAGTTCTAGAACTATATCCTATATGTATACTAATCCTTAGGGACATCCCTAGACATACCTTAGAAATATCTCTAGGGATCTCACTAACGTTTTCGCATCCTAGTTTCCAAAGGTTGACTAAACCTTTCCTCTGATACCAACTATAGAGACCTGAAGCTTAACATACATAGACATTACATTACTTTTTCGGAATACTTAGTACATAACAAAAACACACACACAAGGACAGTAATAGTTTAGTGTCTTTGGAAACTCGGAATATAATCTTCTAATCGTGGCGAAAGATCTTCAACATCTCCCATAATGATATTCCTTTTTTTACCTAAAACCTTTCTTTATATCCTGGTGAAAATAAAACATAAAAAGGGTGAGCTCAAATTCTCAGTAAGGGTAAACAAAAGAAATATCAATCACATCATATTCATAAGAACATATCTTTTGGAAATCTTATCCTGCAAAAGAGATCATAATTTCATAACATGGGATAAATCATAGTAGTGAAATGTAATCCCAATAATCATAACTTAAAACATGAAACTTTGTGTCATACACACATAATCATAGAGAATCATTTCTTATTAGTCAAGACTCATTGCCAAGACTATCTTAGTGGACAAATTCCCTTTCTGAACCGAGTTCACTCCTCGTTTCAGTCCTGTTTCACTGAACCGGTATAACCTACCATTCTAGCCATGTCTATCTCATGTGATATAAAATCTATAACCAATGCATTGTAGGGAGATATAGGTCCCACACATCTCATAATGGTACCATTCTTATGTGTGCCACAAAATCATAAACCATACATCATAGCATAACCCATGTAATAAAAATGGGATTCTTAAACAACATGACATCATAAAACAATTCATATAAGATAAAGGAATTCATAAAAATATTTCCATCACAACATAATCAAATCCATGTAATAATAGGGATAGAAACAGAACCCTTTATTATCTTAGATGGAAAATAATTTTGATAAAACACTTGAACTTCATTCTTGAGGAAAATATCCTTTCTACCTCAAAAACATTTTTCCTTTCTTAACATGTCATACAATTTTAAACTAAAAGAAGTTGATTAAAAATAAACTTGAAAACTTGTAAAGGAAGCTTCTTGGAAATAATGTTTTAAAAATCCATTCATTCCGTATAAGTTAAAAAAAACATTCTTCTCGTACTTTTGTCGGAAAAGTCAAAAAAGTTCCTCGTACGAAAAACAGCAAAAGATTCTTTTCATATCTTTTACTAAAAACTCACTGAAGGGTAAAATTGGATATAAGATATTGTAGAATTATATAAATATTACATATTGAGGAAAAATGGATGTAGATTATAAAATACACCCCAGTAAATACCAAAGTATAAACAATCTAGGATAAATATGAGATTGTGATATTTCCCTTACCTTAGGTCCGATATGCTTCGTAAGTGTCCGAACCTCCTGTATAATAATTTAAATAATGTTATTTACTTATTCCATAATCATAATTATTGTTATTATATCATATATGGTCATATTCTTAGCTTCTTATTAGTAATATTTCATTACTACTTCTTATTCGGGTGTTTTTTACTTTTTGTTCTTATGCGTGTTTGTCGAATAAATTCTTATTCTTCTCTTTAGGTTATAGATACCTCATTTCCAGAATGGTATTAGTGTAACATATATCATATTCATTCATTCAATTCATTTATATAATCATTATGAAATGAAGATCATGTAGAACGAGTCGCATCACATCGTGGAGACGGTATTCCGTACGTACGCACGAGTGATGATATCGTTCCTATGATCGTGGAATTGTATTGGAGTGTATGTATACTATTTCAGAATCAATATCACTTTATAATAGTCATATATAGTCATTATTTACACCATTATACCCATCCATGTAAGGTGGTGGTGGAAAATAGATTACACCACGGCGTGGAGACGGTATTCCGTACGTACGCACGCGCGGTGATTTCCTTTTTCTGTAGGATGGATAGAAGGTTAATTAGAGTTGTTTCATATTTATAATAAAATATCAGTATACAATAAATACTTATGTTATTACTTTATCATGAAACAACTAAAGAAGAATAAGTTGAAGAAGAAAGGAATTGAAAAAGATCGGTAATGGATATTACCTCTTTTTGACGCACCTTCACTTAACCTCCACTTAAATAACTAAGGATGGTCTTTGAAGAAGACCAGGACCTCTATGATGATACTAGGGAAGTGTAGAAGGGATTTTTTAAGGGTTTGGCCGAGCTTGAATGCTAAAATTGGTTTGAGGAGGAGAGGGAGGAGGTGCCCTTTTATAAGGGAGGAGAGGGGCACCTTAGGAAAATCTCAAAATATTATTTTATATTAAGTTCAAATTCGGTTTATAATGTTTACAAAGGGTCTTATTTCGAAGATAAAGTGGGTATGGGTCGAAAACCTCTCATCCAATAGGATTTATACAAGTTTAGGTTCTTATGTTAACCTTATCAATTATATTTAACTCTAAGTTAAATAATTTAACTTATACCTTGTCTTTTTGTTTTCTTACACTATATGGTTAATCAACTTACCATAACAAGCCAAACTAATCCCAACTTGTTTATTTTTAATATATATATCCTTATCTAAGTCATTTGGTCGAGCCTTAGATTTTTAGGAATTAAATAACAATTAATAATATAATATTTGTTTTAAAAACTAATTTATGTCAATTTTGACACTATTTGGTACATGATTTTTATGAAATTCATAACAGAATGATAAGTTCGAACCAAGTTACTTATATCAACAATAACATGTCATATTAACCTATAAAATTAATTTAAGTCATAAAAAGTCTCAAATTACATTTATTTGGGCATTTATAACATCAATTATGTCAATATTTCATTAATAAGACAATTATTGCATCATCATTGTGTCATAATAAATGATACTTATTTAATCCCTAGAAATTTTAAATAAATTCATATGATGTAGATAATTTTATTAGATTTCTGGAGACTATTCATGTTCTAAGTTTCATTAAGTTTATCACTAAATTAAAATTATTATACTTATAAGATTTAAGAAAGTGACATGTTGTCACATTCTTTGGTTTTAATAATAATTAAATTATTTTCATTGACTAAAGTCCATAAAATGAATCTAATCTGACCCTTAGGTTATATAGGTCTACTTTTAGCCATCCAATAGGATTTTTCCAAGTGTTAGGGTAATTTTATAATCTTATATTTACCCTTAATTACCCGATTTACCTTTAACTATAGTAAATAAAATTTACCGTAGTTACTATTCACAATGCCCAAAAATAAAAAGTATCTTATTAACATAATTTGGACCCACTGATTCCAAATTCAATACACAAAAGATTCAGAAATTAAATTAAAATTAATCTCGTTGTCGAAAGAAAATGGGTTTTTCTTTAAAACATTGCAAAAGATTGAATTGATTTAACCAACGAATTCAAGGTAAAATCAATGCTAATGACATACATTATATTAAATGGTAAAAATATATTCTATTTATACTTTAAAACTATTCAATATTATAATTTAACCACATAAGATATTACGATGAAAAAAGTTTTTTTTAATTAAAATATAGTGTGTTTTTACTATTCATTAAAATATGAAAGTTATCAGAAAAATATCAAAACTTTATCTAATGTAAATTTTTATATCCTGATTCAAAAGAATAATTTTATTTTGTCAAATTGAACTTATAAACATGTCAAAAACTATATTTAAAGTGGTTGCACCATCAAAAGGCGGCAAAACTGCATTTTTTGAAAAATACTTATTTTACCCGAAAAATTTATTTTGTTCTTATACCATGTTCTATAAATGTGTAAGATGAATAATAATGTTATAAAATTCAAAATTTAGTTAACACTATTCATAACGGCTAGTTCATAACAATATTATCATAATATATCGTTGTTTAGTAAAACCCGGTATTGCGTACTACACACGCTATCGAGGAAGGTCGCGATTGCGTGTAATGCAAGCCAAGTCAGGGTTGCGTGTAGTGCACAACTCCTTTGTTGTTGCGTATAACAGAATCCAACCATATTTTATTTATACATTGAATATATATATATATATATATATATATATACACTCAATTTTTCGTAGAATAACTTCTATCAAATGAACTTGAAATTGTGTGTAACAAGTGCCAAGAAAAGTGTTTCGTATACTGCAAGCTAATACAGTGTTGCGTATAGCGCAAGATAATCTTGGTGTATCGTACAATAGAAGATATGAATGAAATTAAAAAGAATGTATCTTATAAAATCTCAGGTTGTTACATTAAACATACCCCATCATTTTATATTACACATATAAAGGCATAGTACAAGAGACAATCTTGATTAAGAGAGAAAAGGAGAGGATCCCTTACCTCAAATCTGGTGGTGTTCTCCACTTGTTATTAATGACCTGAATAAAAAAATTAAAATTATTAATTAATAATTAAAGAACCTATTATATATGTAATTGATTTATTATAACCCTTTTTAGTTCATTAAAATCCTTTTTGATTAGTTATAAGGTTCAATTTCATTGTTCGGGCTCATTTGTTTACTTGGCTCTAAAAGATCGGTTCACTTATATTCAAGTTTGAATTATATGCAAGATGAAAGTGGTTGTCCAGAATTGAAGTTAAATTATTTAGATCATATCCAGGATATTAGATGGTTTTAATTTTAATTAGGTTACTTATAGTGATGTTGAATTTTTATATATATAACCTTAGTGATAACCATTTTTGTTAATCGGTGGATTTGGTTACAAAGAATGTGTTTTTCATTATAACTTAATTCCATTTGTACCAAAAGATTACAGAACAAAAAATAGGATATATTACATATATAATAATCTGGTTCAACCATAACCTAAATGGTTTCATGACCATAATTAAATATAATAACAAAAAATGATAAATTATTGTCCTTGAATGTGTTAAATTAGCACATCTCAAACAGTGCTTTCATTTCTTTCAAATAAAAGGGGGGAAAGGAGAGAATATAATGAAATTTACCACTAGAAAGAAGACATTACATTACATGTATGCTACTTGATTTATCATACTATTATGGTGAAGGGAGGTGAGGAAAGAAATTAAAAATAAAAGAACTTAAAAGAAAAGAAGAAATTTGGGAAGAGGAATTTACCTCTTGAGACTTCCTCCTTTGAGAACCTCTTAAGGGGAAAGTTTTTGGTATTTTGAGGAGTCTGAGAGATTTTGGACGTGGGGGAGGACCTTGGGGAGAGATTTGGGCAGAATTTAGAGAATTCTTGGATCTTGAGAGGAGTAGAGAGAAGAGGGAGTGAAGGGGGTTTTGTAGTGGAGGAGAGGAGGGATTTAATGATATTAGAATCCTTAATATATTATTTCTTCCTGAGATAAGGAATAGTAATTATTCCATGACCAAGAATAGTAAATGGGTCATGTGAACCGAACCAAGGGTGTTGACATCAGCCATGATGCTAGGAATAGTCTATTTATCTTATAATGTACATATACGGTAAATTACCGTATTTTACTATTCATAAAAAATTCAAGTATTTCAGAAAAATCCCAAAAATTCACCCCAACCATTTTCTGATGTTTAGAATCCAAAAATGAAGTCCATTTTTCAAAAATAATTTTCTAAATATGATTATTTTAATATTTAATTAAAATCATTATTTATTATCAAAAACCAGATTTAAAACATGAATTAACTCATTCTAAAACATAGGTATATTGTACTTCCAACTTGAATATTATTTTTATACTATCATAGGTGAGGTTACTATTCATTAGGTTATATCACTATTCATAAGGGTATGTTATTATTCATTAGGGTAGGTTACTTTTTACCAAAAAATAAGTTTTTCTTATCAGACTCCAAAAAACCTCTTGAACATAACCGTGTATGTCAGATTTTCAAAATTCCAAACACAGAAGTGAAAAACTTATGTTTAACGGTCACTTTATTAGTTCATTATTATGTGATTTTATGGAATATTTATAAGAAGGTAATTTCCATTAAAAACATTGGGTCGTTACATTTTCAAAAGAGAAATTTTTCTAAAGTTTAAAACATTTTTATATAAAAATCAATATGAAATTGATTCCAATGACCTAAATTAAAATAATAAATATATAATTGAATTAATTATACTTTTAAAACCACATAATAATAAAATTTATATTGTAAATTATTTGAATGAGAATACATTTTTTAATAAAAAACGGGATTTTTCTATTCACTGAAAAAATTATCTTTTCTGGAAATTATAAAAAATTAACTCCAAGATAATTTTGAAATTATATTTAAGAAGTAAATTTTATATTCTAAAACAAATTCTAAAACTATTAAAAATAAAGTTTAAAATAAGTTCTCAAAACTCAACAAAACTATTTTTTATAAAAATATATTTTTTAAGCATACAATTGTATTTATTCTTATCTCATGTATATAAAACATGTAAGATAAATGTTAAACATTTAATTGAATATAAAAAATATAAAAAAATTATTAAAATCATTCAATAAAATTTATTTTTTAACTCATTGAGGTAAAATGCATTTTTTCACGGAAAAAATGTTTTTCATAAAAATATATCCTTTATTTTTAAACTGTTCTTATTTTCCTTTCTAATTAATTTGTCACCAAAAAATAATTTTACATACATGTGTAGAACATATATTTTAATAATTTAGTGAACCATATTCATACCCACCATTCCAATGGCTAGGAGATAACTATCATATTAAATAATAAAATTTTAATAGTATGTCATATTTCATTAAGAATCGGTGTTGTGTGTAGAAAAATCGATCAAAGAGATTAAATTTAATAAAAAATTCATAACATCTCAAGGGTTTACATTATTAGCCATTAAAATGAATTTAACCCTTGAAATTATATCAGTTTTATATAAAAAACTGAAGATAATTTTGTATTATTACACCATTAGGTTCCCGCATAGCTTCCTAAAGCTGATGGTTTCACCACAAAACAATAACCAGGTGAGTGGTCTTGTTTCATAGAAATTTCTCTCTATGATCTAGAATAAACATTGGTTTTTACTAATAATAAATATATTTCTCCAGTGGTATAACCTATGAGTTTGTTAAATGAGATAGATCAGGTGTGTACTTCTTTAGGAGAGATATATGGATCAAAATGTGAACCTGAGAGAGGTTTGGTGGGAGCACCAAATGATAAGCTGCCATCCTGATATGATTAAGAATTTCAAAGGGACTGATATACCTAGGGATTAGTTTACCCTTATTTCTTCCACATATAAATTCATAGAAACACCTTATCACCTACCTCAAATTCCAAATCATTTCGATGGTTATCAACACTACTTTTTTATCGACTTTCTGTTGTCCTTATGTGTTGTAAAATGGATATGAACTTCTCTTCTATTTATTCAGCTATCTCAAGTCCCAATGTCTTTATTTCATCACATTAGATATATCTACTTCTTTCTATATATGTATTCATAAGGATTCATTTGAACGCTCTGATTGAAAGATATTATTGTAAGAAAACACAACTATAGGAAGGTTTGGATCACAACTACCTTTGAAATTCATCGAACAATATCTTAGCGTATCCTATAGTGTTTGAATTTTTCTCTCAGACAGACCATCTGTCTATTTTTTTTAAGAGGTGGTGCCTCAGTCAAAGACCAAGGCACTATTTATTGATCAAAAAAAGGAAAGGGAATTACAAAACTCTGAAAGACAGAATCTTATTAAAATCCATAATGAATAAAGGTAGCGAATCGTCAGGAAAATCATCCAACCAAGTAATAACCTGATTGACCCCCTTGTTGGAAAGACTATCAGTAACCATGTTCGCTTCACGGTACACATGTGTGGAAATGTAGTTGAGATCCATGAGTGAAGCAAGACATTTCATCCATCGAGAGGTAAGCGTCCATGCAAGGTGCACCACCCCCTTCTAAATAGCTTGGACAACAGTGGTTGAATCACATTCAATCCACAGCTTATTCCAACCCTTTTTCCTCGAAAAGTCCACCGCATGAATGACTCCCAACATTTCCGCTTCCAAGGTCGAGGTCGTACCACATCCACCGAAGAAGCAGCCAAGTCATCTTCCAAGAAAGTCTCTGAAGATGGCACCACAACCTTCCAGGCCTGGGTTTCCTCTAGAGGCTCCATCTACATTCACTTTGATCCATCCTGGAAGCGGATCTTTCCAGAAGACTTCAAAGGTACATCGAGGTTGCCTATAAGATCCCGCAATTCGAAGATGGCGGGGGATCTCAAAATCACCAAAAGAGTTGTCACAATGATCTTTCTGAAGTGAGGAAGCATCCTTGATGGCAATGAGAATACGTGTTTCACCAGCATTGAGACTGAATGAGAAATTATTATGAATAAAATTATTTCTATCATACCAGATCACATGAAGGAGCTCTTCCACCACAGTCAGAAAAAGATTCTTGATTTTCTTAGAAAAATCCCAAATCACACAGTGTTGAATTTGAGAGCTCATAGTAGCAATAAGTGACCATCTGCAACCAAAAATGTCCGAAATATAATTCCAAAGAGCAGCAGCTTTAGCACAAGACAATAACAAATGATTAGCATCCTCACAGTGTTGGTTGCACAGATGACATCTAGAGAAAAGAGAAATCCCAAGGGACTGAAGGCACACATCGGTGGGGACCCTATTATGAGAAACACTCCAAATGAGAGTAAGGCGTGAGGGTTTGATCCAAGGTTTTTTAAAATATTTCAACCAAATAAAGTTAGAAACAGAATTACTAAAATTGTTTTTGTAAAAACTTTTAGAATCAAGGACTCCATTAAAAGAAGGTTCTTAAATAAGGAAATCATCAGTGTTAGAAAAAGGATATTTTTCAATTATATGGCTGATGTGATTTGGAAGGATAATGTCATGAGAGTTATTAACATCACATATAGTGGATTTGGTATTCCCAGGAGGAGTGGTGGACGATAGCATTGAGATTAAGGGGATGCCAGTCCAGTTGTCCTTCCAGAAATTCATAGAGGAATTAGCACTAAACCCATGATGGTATCCATAACTATTAAGTTAATATTACATGGATACATTTACACTTCCAAATGAAAATTCACACTTTATTCCTTAAATAAACTCTTATCATAGACATAAAAATTTCCATTGTGTTCTTGGGTTATTCTTTTCACCAATATAATATCAAAATTTTTTCATTATTATAGAATCACTGAATAGGGAGATAATAAATTCTCATAATCATATTAAATTTCACTAAAGGATGAATAATAAGATTTTTATACATATCATTCATAGAAAATAAAACATGAAATTACCAACTAAGGAGTAAAAGATATGTTTCTCCTAATTATCATGATTCAATTTATCCATTTTTTATTGCATAAGCTTTCCCTTTTTTCCTTTTTATTCAAATTTTATTTTGTATTGTCATCCTCATTAGCCCTTGTACTGGTACATTTATTTTCATAATGACAAAACTCCTTGTAGTTGAAGCACTAGAGTGTGGGTGGTGCATTATGTGGAGGTTTCCCTATATTTTCATTATTAGATAACTTCTTCCCATAATTTTAGAATTTTACTTCCTGATGAACTTCTTTTCCACACTTAAAACATTTACGAGTCCCCTTAATACAATATACTCCATGTTTCCCTCCACACTTTGATCGTGAATGAAATATCATATTCTTATCTCCATGGTTCATAGTGTTTCCCTTGAACCCCATATTTATTTTATTATCAAAACCATGAGATTTATGGGTAACTCTAGTATGTATTTCCACATTTATATAACAACAAATGATTTATTCATAGATACCGAAGTCCCTTATGGCTAATTCCCTTCGAAGACTTGGTTTTAATCAATTGAATAATTGATCAAACTTACTTACAGTTTTGATGATAATTCCATAAATGTACATCATAAATATTGTATAATATTCCTCATAAGTATAAAATAATTCATTATCCTTCTTATTTATATTAAGTAATTCTCTATCCATTTCCATACTCTGAATATGATGGAGGCTCATATTGAAAAATAATCTTTTAAACTCATCCAACTCCATGGAGAAAATTGCATCATGCTGCCACGTATTCTTGATGAGAGTCCTTTATTGATCCACTTTTTCTTACAAATGATAAATAGATGAAATGAATTTTTTATGTTATCAACACTAGAGAATGGAAAATATATTTTCAGTTTTACTGATCCATTTCTCAACAAATAGAAGATCAGAAAAACATCTAAAATATGGTGGATTTATTCTCAAGAAGGACCCAACGGAACATTGTCCCCTCATTTACTCATTTGTAATTTTAGTATGATATGTATCTTGTGAAAGTTTTCTGAGTATAGTAATTTTATTTTTCATTCTATATATCATAACATTTGGTTTCTATGGAGGATAATCATTGCATTGTCCATTTCATTTATCATTAACATAATTCCTTTATTTTTCATCCATTAACAAAAACCAAAATCATAGTTTGAGTAACAATACTCATAGTGGGAAACCACATAATCATGAAGAATCACTTATAAGATTTCTAAATCATGCCACCTGCTTATAATATATGGAACATTAGGCTTAACCTAAGTCATTCATAGTCATTATTTAAATCCTTCAAGATGTTTTGTAAATTTTTTATTAATTTCTAAAGCATATCCCATGGGAGTGTAAAATAAGATGTGTAGTAAGACCCGTTTTCATGTACCAAGTAACGCTCAAGTCAAGCCCAAAATTCCTTTTTCATATTTTTTATGCCTTGGTACATATATGCCAAAACCACATCCACTTATAGTATCTAGACAAGGGTGTATTTCTAAGAACCCACTCACTCTATCCTTTACTAGTATTCTATGATATTTTCCTATACATATAATTATCCTGAAACTTATCCTTATATATATCACTAGGGGTATCATTAAGGTTTTCTCATCCTAGTTTCCAAAGGATAACTAAAACTATCCTCCGATACCAACTATAACAACATGGTATTTTCATACATAGATATTACATCTTTTTAGAAGAATATTCATTACATTACATAAACACATGCTTGAGGATCAACAAGTTGTAATTCCTTTAAAAACTTAAAAACATAAAAAAACTGGTTCATGAGAGTTTTAGATCATCTACCCCTTAGTTCCTCATATCTAGAACACTTCTTAGACATATTACATGTAACTCATATCATCATAACCTAAGGAAATGAAACAAAATAAATGGTGAGATAAGATACTCAATAAGGGTTAACAAGGAAAATATGGAAACATAACATGATGATAAGGGTATGAGAACATGATCATAACATATTAAAACCATACCACGCATATAAAAAATCAAAATATTGGGTCATGGAATAAATATTGGTAATTCATAAGGCATGAATCATAAGGAAATCAAATAACAAGAACCATAAGAGTATAACATTAGCATACGACATGGGGTTTTTCATACACATAATCATAGAAAATCTTTTCCATATTAGTAAAATATCATTTTTAATTATATCATAGTTGAATAGGCTTACATTCCAAACCATCATAGTTGTCAAGGTTCACTCCCAATACTATAATAATAGAAATTTTTCCTCATTTAAATGGGTTCACTCCCCATTAAAGTCCTAATTATCTCATTAGATATCAATCATACATACAGACATGTTCCATAAGATCATACAACATTTTTTTAGAGAATGGGGGAAGATCCCCAAAAATAAATAAAATCAAAACCTCTTTTCAAGAATGGGAAAAGAGAAAACCCATTACAGACACAATGACAACAAATCCAGAAGAAACAACCCAAAGGGATGAAAGAAAAACCAAGTGATCAATGAGGAGAAAAATTCAAAAGGAAAGAAAAGAGTTTAATCACCCCCCCCCCCTGAGAGAGATTGAAATAGTGAGATTGTCAAAATGAAAGTGTTTCCCCCCTACCAAGAATTTTCACTATTTTGGAAGCACAACGAGGTAGAGCATTCCTACCACACACATAAATATGTAGAGGGAGGACCGGACGATAGATGCCAGCACATCTATCTCTCAAACGAGACGCCAACCTGATAGTGCTTGTGAAAAAATCACAGCAAGTCAACCTGATGCAACGCAACACAAGACCCAAATCACTGAGCAAAATCAATTCAAGGAACCCATCCATCTGAGAAGACAGATGGCTGGATGGTGGTTGTCATCACACCCATCCCTCAAACGAGGCCGCCCACCCACCAATACAAGAAACTGCATTGCGCCAAATGCGGTAAAAACAATTTTCAATCCCTAAAATACTTCAACAACCTATCATCCACCCAAGAACACAGAAAAAAATTTATTGAAATAGAAAAGCACAAAAACATATCAAACATCTCCCAAATCATCAACAAACAGCATCGTCGTCTATCAACCAGAACCAGATCACCAGTGAAGACTAAGTAGACCAACCAAGGTCTGTCAATCTCCATATGTAGAAGATCCAAATGACCACCAATGTGTCTAAACACCACACAATGTTATTTATCCACTTCCATAGAGGAGTCCTCGCCACCGCCAGAAACCCTATCTTCTCCATTCAGAGAAATAATCGGATGAAACTTATAGTGAATGGTCTACTCCTGAAGCCATATCTTCATCATGCATAGATCATAATTCGAAAAATAACATCGAGTTGACTAGGGTGTTCAGATCAAGAGAACCGGTGAAGAAGAGTTCCGGTGAAGCATCATCAGTATCCCACTCATAACTCGTGGAAAAACAAACAGTCGTCATAAGAATTTTATCATGGTATAACCCATTGAATAGAAATGGGTTTCATAAACATCTTGTCATCATGAAAATAAACCATAAATTAAAAAGAATAAGAATTGTATCCTTAGATCCTATACCTAGTAAATCATAAGTAACATCAAATTATGATATCTTACATGGAAAATTATTTTTAAACATCACTCGGAACTTTCCATGGAGAAAATAACATTTTCACTTCAAATATCACAATTTTTAAAAACTGAAAATTCATAAAACATTTTCAAAAGGTTATTTAAAAAAATTAGAAATTATGGATATGAAAGAAAAAAAAATCGACCTAAAAGAGAAATAAAGACGATTTTTTTTAAGAAATTTATTTTGAACTCCTGAGTACATAAAGAGAGGAAAATGAAGTGAAAACGTGTATTCTCATGAAATATATGTATTATAAAAAAATTAATGAGTATATTTAGATATATATAATAATATGTTATCATTGGAAGCATAATCATAAATAATCCCTATAAACAATGATATTATAATATAAAACCCTTACCACTTTGGTAACATTGAATCATAAGACCCATGAAAGAATAACATTAAATGAAACATATAATATCCTGAGAATAATTTAATTCATGATATTACATGTTATGGGGTTTTTATATACACCTCAAAAAATAATATAGGTGTATAACATAATGTATGTCTCAAAGAAGACAAATTGAGACAAAAATCACTTACCTTAAGTCTTGAATTCCTTCATAAAAGTTAGAAACTATTGTATAATAAATATAGGTATATTATAAATCTCTTATATAACCAGAATTATATATATAATACCATATAGGATTTAATTATGACCTTTTATTACCCATTTACTAACGATTCCTTATTAAAATCACATTTTGGGTAATAATTACTTTGTTTCTCATGTATGTTTTTATTTAGTATTTTCAATCATTTTACCTTTATCATGATTAAACCGTCTTCATAATTTCAAAAATTATATAAATATAATATATATTTTTTATATATGCATTTATAGTAATCCAAAAAGTTAGATATATAAAATCAAATCCACCATTCATGGAGACGGTAGGTCGTGTGTACGCATGAATGTTGTTTTTATTTTTTAATGGATAAGAAAAAAGAATGGTAAATAATAATTTGACTTTAAAAATAATTATTATTTTTTATATATCGCATATATTTATTAAATTTCTTCTTATTACCTTCCATTAAAAGTGTTCATGAAAAATAAATCACATCGCTTCATGAGGCGGTAGTCTACCATATACCCGACTGATGTTAATGTATCTCCCTTGGAATGGAAAGTAAGAAGGTATATGTGATATAATAATAAAATAAGAATACTTATTTTGAAAAATATCATATATATTTATTTAATATATCCCTATTACTATCCAAGTAAAATGTAAATGAAGAACACATCACATCGGCTCATGAGGCGGTAGTCTGTCGTACACACGAGCAACGTTATTGTTTTCCAATGGGTTGGAAGGTAATAATTTTTGTGTTATATTATTATTATATAAGTATAATAATATCATAAATATATTATATACACATTAAATCCATAATTATATCACTCTTTGATAGGTGTTAATGGAAAATGAATTACACTGGTTCGTGAGGAGGTAGTTCGTCGTACATACGATCGACGGTTTCATTTCCTATTTTACGGAATATTAGATAGATATAGCTTATTAAATTATCATAATAAAACATTAGTATATGTTATATTATTTTATTTTATATCATTATATTTGAATAATGTTTTAATTATTTATAAAAACAAATAAAATGAAAACTTAAGTTTAAGGACTATACCTCTTCTTCATAGAACCTCTTTAGGTTTACACCTAAAGCCTTAATAAGATGGATTACAAAGCAAAATAATGCCTCTATGATGTAGAGTGGGAATTAATGAAGATATTATGGTATTTATAGGCCAAAAAATGGTTTTCTAAGTGTGAATATTAGAGGAAAGGGGTGGCCTTTTATAAGTGGGGGGAGGACATGCATAGAGTTTTTTAAAATAATAAAGTGTACCCAGATTTTTCAAATGAAAAAAGAAGATCCAAAATGGGTCCTTATAAAAATTTATATATTATATGGTCATAATATTTCCATAAAATCAGTGTTGTACATATTTATATTTCAGTTTTCCCTTATTTTTTTAGTTTAACCCACTGGTAAACCCATTTTAACCTTAATCGCGGTAATTAATTTTTTCAGTTTTTACTAATCATTTAGACCAAAAATAAAGTTAAAATTATTATATAATATAAATTATTATTAATAAAAATATGGAATCCATTTTTCTTATTTCCATTCACATAAGTGGAAAATTTTAATTTTAAATTAAACCCACAGACATGATAAAAAAGCAGTTTTCCAAAGAGAGCATTTTTAAAGGTTTAAAATTTTTTTATATCAAATTCAATATTGATTAAAATGAACTATATTGGATTATTAAATATATAATTGAACTAATTTTACTTTTAAAACCATATCAAAAATAAAATATATCTTGTAATGCTTTGAATTAAAAGTCAGTTTTTAACAAAAACCAGTATTTTTCACTATTCACGAAAAAATAACTTTTCTAAAAATTATAAAAAAATAACTCAAAAATAATTTTGAAAGTATGATTAAAAAAATTCAGTTTATTTTTTCATATAGATTTTCTAAAAAATTTAAAAACTAATTTTAAAATAATCATACAAAATGCGATGAAACTATTTTTTAGAAAAATACAGTTTTTAAGCATACAATTGGATTTATTCTTATCTCGCATATAGAAAACACATAAGATGAATGGTAAAGATTTTATTGAATATATAATATATAAATATCATTAAAATCACTCACCAAAATTGATTTGTTTAACTTATTTAGGTAAAATGTTTCTGTGCGTAGAATAAAAAAAATTTAGAAAAAAATTCCCTTTATTTTCAAATGGTTCTTATTTTCATTTCTAATTAATTAGTCACTGAAAAAATCATTTTATTTAAATTTTTAAAAAAATTATTTTAATAATTCATTTAATATTATACATATCTTCCATTCTAATTTGAAGTTTATAACTATCATGTTAAATAATAATATTTTAATAGTATGTCGCCTTTCATTAAAATTCAGTGTTGTGTGTAGCACAAGTTGTTGAATAAATTAAATATAATCAAAACAAATTCATAAAATATCAGGTTTTATGGATGAATCATATGTAAAACCTTCTTCATAAATGTATTAACTTTACCCAAAACATTTTTGTAAAGGTGATAATGATATTACCCTTACATAGACCTTCTGCGTAAGGGTATCATGTAAGGGTAAAGGTGAAACTAAATTTATACAATGCTACTACACTTCCACATAAGGATACTACCTTTAAATAAACCATTTTCCCTTACTCAAACATTTTTTTAAGTTTATGACCTTTTCACAATGTCTTTTGTGTGGTTATAAGATTTATACATCCTTCTTGTGTAAGGGTAAATCATATTTACCCTTACGTATCTTACACAAGGGCCCAAAATCTGTGTAAGATTTTATGAAAATGTTGTATATTATTTTTCTAGGAAATTACTATTCAAAACACATTTAAAACTTGAGTAAAACCTACTATGATACCACTAATAGATTTATCATGATCATATAATAACCATTTTCAGTGGAAGAAAACCCAAAACACAAGCAGATCCATCTCTAAGAAATAATGTGTAAATAAAACTACAAAATAGAGTACCTAGTATTCAAAAGCTTCAGCAACTTCCATATTATTTTCCATAGTGAATTTTGGAGGATTTTCATGAGAATAAATTAACATAAGCACCCTACCTATGAGGGAGTACACTATCCAAAGGATCCATGAATGCTTTATGAGAATTCCCATAATTTTAAGGGGTGTTAGCACCTTCTCAGAATAGATAAATGAATTTTTTGGTGGATGGAGTCATATACACATATCACTACTCACTCTTACATGAGAAGATTTCATCCTCTTATATAGGCAGTTCCCAAGTCTCCTTCTATTCATAACATTTCTTGTATATTACTTCTTATTAGGTATTTATTTATTAAGTTCATATGAATAAATAAATGAAATGAAATTAATCCATTCATAATGTAATATAAATTATGAATACACCATAAGGAGAAATAAATAATATTTATTTATATATTATTCATACATTTCATGCATGAAAATATGTACACTATATTTATATAATATCATATTATATATATATCATGCATGTACATTTTACTCACAATCCAATATATACCACCTCCCAAGAGGTGGTAAAACTCTCATAATTAGATTCTAAAATACAATTCTCAAAATGACTCAGCCGCTAATTTGAAAATTCAAATTCCATCTCAAATTAAAATGCTCGAGTGGACTCTGTGGAATTTATAACTCCCTATAATAACAATTCCCACTCCCAATAAGTCTTTTAGTTCATCAAACCAAACATTAAAACCCACATTATTCATCAATTCTGGTCTAAATTACCATATTCCATCCTTGTATGCTCAACACGCCTCCAAAGTGAAATTCAAAAACCATGGTGCTTAACCACTCAATCTCAAACCATGGCTCAAATTTATCACTGAAAACATGGAAGGTGCTTACCCAATCTTGTTTATCTCAAGATACAGTGATATTACTATCTATTTGGTCATTTTTTCATTGGAGCTCCCCATTATAATACCCAACTAAATGAGACAAATTATGAGATTCAGTGACTCCCATCATTTGAATTGCCTTCTGAACTCCCATTTCATTCTCTAAAAATGTACCCAGTGTAGTTTTCACATACTGTACCCAAACATACGTGAAAATTTCAATACAACACTTGTACCCCCTTTCATTTTCAAATTAAAAAACAAATGGATGAGCTTCCATTACCTGATCATTTTCATAATATGATGTATTCTCCCTAAAATACCTAAATAATTCTTAAAAATACACCTGTCATATCCCAAATGACTCACCTGATGTGATTTCAGGATCTCCACATCCAAATACTTGAAAACCCGCCATTTATACCTCCTCTGACCAACTTTCCTAAAAAAATCATGGATACACCAGATGACACACTCCCAAAATACTCTATCTTGATGCCTTTACTCCCAAGGGTAAATCGAGATTGTTTTTATATACACTCACTAAATCCCATTCCCAAGATCTAATGTGGTTCACATGATTGATTCATCAACCATCCATTTCCACCATCACTTTATACATAAGAACTTACACACCACTAATCCATCCATGTTTGGTTCATCTCAAAATTATCATGAGCTCAAAACCAAGGGTCAGATTTCATATGAATTCACATTTGGGTCTCCACCAAAAATTCACCAAGGATCCCAGTTAAAACCAAAACCATTCACTCACTAGAATACCAATTCCAAAAATTCCATCCAATGGATAGTTACATGCATCCATGATCCCTTTAGTGTGAGGTTCATATCTCCACATCCAAAGCCACAATCCCCCTATAGGAATGACCTTATCATCACATCACTGGATAAAATTCCCAATCATTATTTTTCATTCTCTATCTATCACTAAATATCCCAATATGAGTGGCCTAGCTCACTCATTACTAAGCTATAATAAGAAACATGATTTTATTTATCATTCCCATCTCATGGAACATCACTCGCAACATCCACCAAGACTCATCCAAAGTGAGGTTTATATTCTCAAATGGTCAATGGTGCACTCTCCACCATATAGTTTTTGTCACATCGCTCCTTGATCATTACATTAAAAATATATATAAATAAATCATGCAAGTCATTCCTCATAATCCACACTCACTATATCCCATCAGAACCCATCATCCCTTAGATGGAACATGTTTATCACTGATTACAATTTAAATTTAACCATATGTAATCACTGCATTCACTAACTCGTTCTAGTCTAAAAATGAATGTGTGTATGTTTAAATATCTCCCAATTATAGAAAACCTAACTCAAGGTCTCATGAGTTACACACCATAATAACCATGCTAATTTTTCATAACTACCAACCATTCTACATGTATGTCAATTTCACCTGACTATATAACCCTTGAAACTTCTATTAAAAATCTAGCAATTCACTTGTTCAATTGTTCATCGTGTGACCACCTACCTAGAAAATTTATTTTCAAAACCACAAGCATCTACCCATGATTCCACTACATTGCTAAAGTGCATCCAAAGATAGTAGGGTTAGGAAACAGAATGACGCTACCCTTGGAAACCACCTTGATACCAAATCACTTGAGGAACATTATCAGGAACAGAAGGTATCATCATGCATATGCCACAAACACCCAGAACCTCGTGTACATCAGTCTTGAACTAAAAACACCTACCCATGATTATGCTTCTAAAGGTATCAAAATTCTAGCTAACATCTATCACAAGTTTTCCTCGATCAAACATGTCACTAACTCACTGAAATCATGATTGGTATCCTAAGGTCTCTAAGTATCCCACATATCCCAAAGATCCAGTCTCATCAAAGGTCACATCTCATGGTGCATCATTTATGCTCCCATGTTAACAAACCATAGTATCCAACATGTAATTTTTCCTTCTATGGGACCTATAAACTATAATGACATCTCATTTCAACTTTATAAACTATCTAGGTGTCATTTCTCACTGAACATCCACCCATGGACTGCTCCCTCGAGAATCCCAACTCATCAGGGTTATAAATACACAATAGCATTATCCAAGATGGTCCATGCTAAAGAACAATAAATACAAGGTCTGGTTGGATATAATATCATTCAAATACACTTTATATGTTTTTTATGTGTCTTTAAATAAATGAACCTATAGGATATATTCAACTAGAATCTCTTAAAAGTAATTTTTATCCATTAAACAACTATCACATGGTTCAATTAAGTATAGTTTTATTCCAAGATATATGGGGAAAAACTCTATAGGTTTATTACTATAACTTTAAATAATAGAACTTGTACAAAAAAACCCATAAGAGGTTCATTGTTAGGCATACCATGTCATGCGAACACACTAGTGTCACTGCATGTCCTATGCACCAAGGTACCATACCAGAATCATTTTCATTGAGTGTCACAATGAAGTTCCACATGAACATCCATTAGAAATAAATACATATACCAGTCCGTCCTATTGAGAATAATTACACTATATACTTATACAAGAAAACATCATAGGGAAAGTTGTATACACTATAAATATATGATACTCTCATCGGTGATAATCACAGATAGTCAGACATATACATGTCATGTGAATCATACATTCCTAATCATGATGTATGAGACACCACTTACTTCTATAGGCTAATATAAAAATCCAAAACTGACCTCTTTATAATGGTCCAAGAGTCAAAATCTAGTGAAAAAATCATCAAACTCAAACACCATATGCATCACACAATATGAAAATCATATCCAACATAACATAAAAAACCCATAACATCAATCCCATCCCTAGTAACCAAGACTTCATACTGGAAAAGGGGTTCATAAAGCACCATCCTAGTATACATCACATGTTCCAGCACATTCCTAGATTTTCTATCTATCATATCCCAAATAGTATGGAAAAAGATAAATATTGTTTAATACCACTTTGTAACACCCAAGCATAGATCACTTTGAAAATTAACCATATTGGTTTGTCACATGAAATCAAGAGCACCTCCTCATATTCCAGAGGCTATCAACTAGCAGTGAGGGTCTATAGGGATATTGCGGGGAGACTATAGCCCCTATATCAGACTGTGCTATAAGAAAATATAATAAAGATCATATACATCAAATCATTCATAATAATAAAGAAGTTGAACATGTGATAATAAAATTAAAGTAGTTATATAAGTATACTAGAACAGTATTCCATTGGACAGATCACATATAAAAATATAAAAACAAATAAAATACATTTGGTTCTACTCTGGCTCTAATCCATTCCACATTTTGATCTCCCGGTCCCACTAGATCTGCACTAGATCAATCACACATATCATCCCTTGTCCCAAATTGTACCTACAACCAAGTGAGAGGCATCTTGGGTACCTCAGTGTAATGGAGTCTAGATCAAGGTGTGGGTACATAACTCAATAGGTAACCGCCAACATATCCTTTTACTATACTAGAAATGTAGTGATATGTGCATGTGACATGCTCAAAATAAATAAATAAACTACTGAAAACAATAAATAAAAAAACCACCCAAAATGTCTTATCCATCCCAATGTTAGAGTATCTATGAGAATGTAACGATGACCATACCAACAATTAACCCAACTTCCCTAAGGGAACATGCACATAAACTGGTATAAACCCAATAACCACTTTGAATCCTCATGTTCATGACCCCAATAAAACATACCTACCTCGACTAGTTTTGGAGTGTCTATAAAAATGAAAATCACCTTAAGAAAACCTATGTCCACTCAATGATAGTCCCATGGTCATGCCTCTATCATGATGAGTATCTAACCCTAGTGCATCACCATGAAATCCACTTACTCAATCCCTTAGGATAAACCCCATGATGGTACATGGGTGTTCTCAATGTCAAGTCAAGGTTTGATTCCTAGGAGGGGGAAGACCCTAGGAAATCCTATACATCCAAGCATAACTAATTCTTGGGTGGCCCAAAAAATCAAAGGAAGTACCCTCCCTATATCCCATTTTCAATCTCTTTATCATCCAATATCTCATGAATCCTCAAACGAACCATCACAGGTGCATCCACATGATCTAATGTGGTATCCTAGGCATCGATCGATGGGATCCAATGATAACCCTCAGGATGTAAAACATCCATCCTCATATATATATTCCCACATTAAACCTAATACCACCATTAAAATATGGATAATAATGAGTATTTATAATGATATAAATATATAAAATAATCCCAAGCATCATGGTAATTCCTATATGTGTGAAATCATGTTGTCTAACGTTGGATACTAGGTACCATTGTTAGGAATCCACTCCTACATCAACCATGTATTTAAATTCTAATCCAGCTAGAAATATTCCCCCAAAATACTATGAGACTAGATCCTAGGAATCTCAGGAATCCCAGGGTCTCATCTATCTCAATAAGTGATTCTTGGGCATCCCGAGCATTCATAGTAGTTCTAGGCCCAATGTCCAATTCCCAGGCATCTTGGGCTATCAAATTTCTTAAAAAATTAAATAATACATATCAAGGTCTATTTGAATGCCCAAATGCATAACCATAATCTCACAACCATCGAGCCTTCATTTCAGTTCAGGTTCTAGGGTGAAAACTTTCAACCATATATACACATAGACACATAAACCCACCCAGGTTCATCTCACAAAGAGTCACCCATAAGGATCTCTTAGATCATCAACATAATGGATGAATCCCACTCAGGATCCTCAATCACAAATTTTCTTTCAGGATAATTCCTGATACTTGGAGGAAATCTCATCACTTAATATCATCAAAGTCGTTATTCATCCTCATAGGAATCAATTATTTTCCTAAGTTCTATCCACCTAGTACTAATACATCTCAAGGTTCATCACTCGACTTACTAGGGAAATTTATCTCAAGTCATGTCACACCCCCTCTTAGAGGTGTCTATGTGTCTGGATATCCTCTTTTTCCAAGCCTTGTCCATCAGGGGTTGAGGATTCAATCTAGTGCACAAGGTACTTTGTGAAATTTTCACTTTGTTCATCATAGGGAAATTCATTTTAATCTAAATAATTTATTTAATTATTAAAATAAACTAACAAGAATAGGCCATCACCCTAGGTGGAATGATTGTACACCCACAGGCATATAACCAAAATCATAAATCCACAAGGATAATATATGGACCACCTACCTTAAAAAAATCATTTAATTTTCAAGGTTTGGTAGCTATAACAAGTCTCTTAGAGGCCCATCCATGCCTAGTCCCAGCTCACATCACCAAACAGGATTCTAACTTAGGATTGTAATCCCTAAATAATTAATTATATCAAATATAAGTAACTAATCAGTATAGTTTAAACTATTAATATTCAAAAAATACTTATCACATCATCACATCACACTGAAATGATGGCCACACTAATAGAAATTGGAACATTATTGACCACAATTGGTGGTCGTTAATGGTCTTTAGAGACCTCCAATGGTGGTCTCATTAGGCTCATCAGTGTAGGGCTATAGTGATAACCAATGGCGGTCTCTGTAGTGAACCTAATGATCGGCTGAATAGTAGTTGCTATTGGGATGAGCTATAGCGACTACCATTTGAGGTCACTATAAGAGACCTAATAATAAGACTACAATGACCTCCATAGGAGGCCACTAAGCTGGGATTTTTTTTTAAAAAATTATAGTGCTGCTTCTCAAACAGCATAAACGGAGATAAAATCAGAAAAAAAAAATCAATTCAAAACAACTGAAACACCAGGATCCTCAAAACCAATAAATGACAGACATACTTCTTTACATATCCAGTGATCCAAACAACTCTAATACATTCCAATATTTAGCTTCAATAAACCTATAATAAGATACAAAAGAAACAACAAAACAAATCAAATGAAAATTGGACATATTTATTCAGTTAGTGCATATATAATAATCAAATTGGTCCATTGGGGTGTTAGGATGTAAGTGGGTTAGGGTGTTAGGGATTTAGGGTGTTAGGGATTTATGACTTTAGGGCATTATGTCATTAGGACATTAGGACGTTAGGGAATTAGGACGTTAGGATGTTAGGGCGTTAGGCCGTTAGGGCGTTAGGTCGTTAGGGTGTTAGGCTATTAGGGCGTTAGGCCGTTAGGGTGTTAGGCCGTTAGGGCGTTAGGCTGCTAGTGCGTTAGGCCGCTAGGGCGTTATGCCGCTAGGGTGTTAGGCTTCTAGGGAGTTAGGCTGCTAGGGTGTTAGGGTGCTAGGGCGTTAGGCTGCTAGAGAATTTTTCCATTAGGGAGTTTGTCCATTTGGACATTTAGGAATTTAGACAATTGGATAAGTCTCCATTTAGCCAATTGACCATTAGGCCAATAGGCTAATATGCCATTATGCCATTTTTCATTAGGACAATAGGCTAATATTCCATTAGGCCAATAGGACATTAGTTAATTAGGATAGTAGTCCATTTGGACAATTTTCCATTATAACCTTGGGTCATTAGACCATTAGGACGTTTGGCCATTTGGGAATTTGGTAATTTGGCCAATTGGCCAAGTCTCTATTTAGCCAATTGGCCATTAGGCTAATACTCTATTATTCCATTAGACCATTTGGTCATTAGTACGATAGGCTAATATGACATTAGTCCAATATCCTAATAGGACATTAGGCCAATAGGACATTAAGTAATTAGGACATTAGTCCATTTTTTCAATTGTCCATTAGGCCATTAGTTCGTTGGGTTGTTGGGACGTTGTTAGGTCGTTCGGCCATTTGTCCATTAGGTAGTTAGGACATTACGGTGTTAGGGAGTTAGGACGTTAGGGTGTTGGGCTGTTAGGGTGTTAGGGTGTTAGGGTGTTAGGGAGTTAGGGTGTTTGGTCGTTAGGGTGTTTGGTCGTTAGGGTGTATGGCCATTAGGGCGTTTGGACATAAGGTCATTAGGGCATTAGGGCATTAGGCCATTTGGGAATTTCTGAATTTGGCCAATTGGCCAAGTCTCCATTTAGCCAATTGGACATTAAGAATAGTCTAATATGTTATTAGGATATTTGGTCACGAGGCCAATAGGCCAATATTCTAATATTCCATTAGTCCAATAGGACATTAGGTAATTAGGACAGGGGTCCATTTGGCCAATTTTCCATTCATTCGTTAGGGTGTTGGGTGGTTAGGATGTTGGGGTGTTAGGGCATTAGGAAATTAGGGATTTATTCCATTAGGGCGTTTGTCCATTTGGTCATTTGGCCAATTGTCCAAGTATCCATTTAGATAATTGTCCATTAGGCCAATTTTGACATTAGAACATTATACTCACTACTCTACTCTATTAGGGACCTATTGTGTTTCTCATACGTGATGAGGTGGTATAAAAATAGGTTTGGACAACCATTCGACTACATTCGCTCGATATTGAACTATATAGAGTAAAGTTTAGTACTGAATAGCCCCCCTCCCAACCCCCTACAGCCCCCACACTCCCCCCCCCAAACAAAACTCCCCTCGGGTAGCCCCCCCCACCCCCGGACAACCCCCACCGCAAGACCCCCCCCCCCCAACTCCCCCCAGACAGCCCCCCACCCCTAGACACCCCCCCCCCAAAACTTCTCCCAGACAACCCCTCGCCCCCACACACCCCGTACATCCCCCCCCCCACCCCCACCCCCCAGTCCCCACTCCCCCCCACCCCCCCCCCCCCCCCCAAACACACACACACACTTACCCTAGACATCCCCCCACCCCTGGACAGTCCTCGCCCCCCCCCCCACACACACACACCGTACAAGCCAGCCCACCCCCAACCACCCTCGAACACCCCCCCCCCCCCCCCCTCACACACACACTCACCCCAGACACCCCCAGACACCTCCCCACACCACCACCACCCCACCCCACCCCCGTACATCCCCCCCCAACCCCACCTCCCTCCCACCCCTAGACAGCCCCCCCCCCCCCAAAACATATCCCTGACATCCCCCCCCCACCCCTGGAGATCCCCTCCCCATAACTTTCGCCAGACAGCCCCCCCCCCCCCCACCTGCACAGCCCCTACCTCACCACCTAGCATCCTCCAACAATAGATTCATTTTAGTTACACATGTGCAATGTGTCGATTTGATTATTATCAAATTATAAGAAACACCAGATTCAGTAAACATTACTCTTAATTCTCTATCCAATTAATTATCAATCAATTCACGATTTACATTCTTTACCAATTTCTATCAAGAACAACATTATAATCCACTATATAAAAAAACATACTAATAATAATAGTATATATATATAGTAAATTATCTAGAAACATAGTAGGAAAATTGTTATCATGGTATAAAGCAACAACATTGGCCATTAGTCAATTAGGTCATTTTTTCATTTGGGAAAAAGGCCATTAAGAAATTTGTTCATTAGTCCAATAGGCTAATATTCCATTAGTAAAATAGGACATTAGGTAATTAGGACATTATTCCATTTGGACAATTGTTCCATTCGGTAATTAGGTCGTTCGGCCATTGGGGAGTTATGTTGTTGGGGCGTTTGGTTGTTGGGTCATTCGTCCATTGGGGCGTTGGACCGTTGGGGAATTGAGTCATTGGGGCAATAGGCCAATGAGGCATTTGTCCATTGCGGTGTTATTTCATTGGAGCATTAGGCCATTTAGGCCATTGAGGCATTTGGCCATTTTATCCATTGGGCTATCCATACATTCGGCCGTTAGGCCAATAGGCCAGTATGCCATTCGGCCCCAAGGCTAATAAGCCATGAGTCCATTCGTCCATAAGGCCATTGGTTCATAAGTCCATTGGTCCATAAGTTCATTGGGTCATTGGGACATTAGTCCATTGGACCACCTAGCCAAATTCCTATCCTCCAATGGGGATTCTAAAAAATTATCTATCACAATAAAGTATCCAATTACTAATCATGCTCTTAAAATTAAAACAATTGGAGTTTTTAAAGACATAAATTGTTCTAATCTCAAAAAATTATATATTAAAAGTCTACATCAATATATAACATTAATTAAATAATAAATATAAAATAAACACACCTCGTGAATATGATGTTTCATATGTGGTCATGGCTGCTACCTCCATGCAGTGTTCTAGGGGCCTACAACAAATAAAAATTATAAATATTTTAATAAATAAAGTAATATAAAGTCAATAAATAAATTTATTATAAACCTGCATCATGTGATCCCCTGCGCCATCACCCCGACGTAGATATTCCCACAGTGTTCTAACCTTAGCGATCAATTGCGCATTTACCTCCTTGGAAGCGCGCAACCGTGCCTCAAAATCTGACAGTTGTTGTGTCATCCGAGCAACAGCAGGACCAAAAACCTCAGCATGTGATACTAAAAAATGATGAATCCTTGTTTCATATGTCAAAATATATCAATGCTCGTCACGACCAATAATGCGATGGAATATCTCATCCCTTCGCATGGGAAGCTGTCGCTGGTCATCTTGCAGCTATTCTAACACAACTTCAAATTGATCCTATGAAATATTTAAATATATATACATATATATATTTATAGACATATTCATGTAATTATTGGTAATTAGTACAAGCACTTACTATAAGAGTTGCAGCCTATGGATCATTTCGATCAAGAGTTCTCATCCACACCGACATTTCATTAGTCGGTGCACCTTGCTCTCATAACTGTATACCAATAAAATATAAAAATATAATACAAACCCATATTAAATAATAAATTAAAAAATTAATAATAAATACATCATGTCAGATCTAAGACATGTGACGAGTCCCAAACATGTGAGGTGGTCCCTGCAACTCTCGATTCTCGAAATGGCTTGCTCACACCTCCTATATTTAATTAATTCAAATTTCAAACAAATATAATGTCACACATTCTTGAAAATATATATACCAAAATAATTATACTAACCACAACAGCCTTAGTAGACCAATATGCAACTAAGTCACGCCACTGAGACGGGAGAACCCCTCTTGGGACTTTTTCCAAAATGTCTAGGGCACCCACGCCTGGTACCCAGTGCTCCCTCTTGAATTTTCCTTTATAATATTTCCACATCTTATGAGATTTTCCCATAAACAATGACCAAAACTCATCGGGGAACAATTTCATATTATTCTATTTAAGAAAAAAAATCACACATGTTAGTATTTTTAAACATATGGAAGAAACTAAAATGGTCTTTTTACCTGAACTTTCCTCCAAAGATGATCTAATGTATCATGAGGGATAGAATACCAGTCATGTGTGTTCAGTGAAAATCAATGTGGGTCACGTATGATATGACCCAACTGATGAATAAATATAGGGGTAGTCAGTCCCACAAGATTAAATCTATCGTCAAATGAAAAATCAAAGGTCGTATCGGAATTCCATGATGAAATGCCACAACTAGGGCCTCTCTTGCGAGTGGAAGAAGTAGTCAAGTATGATCCTATTGAAAAAAAAATTATACATAATTTGGAAGATGTTAATATATATATTTATATATATATGTTTAGAAATTACATAAAAAATAAACACAGTTACATTCAAACATACCTCAACCCTGAGACATAGATGGCTCAGATGGATGATGTGGATCTACTGCCTGTTACCATGTCATGACTATAGTCATATAAAAAATTAGTAATCAAACCATCCAAAGTTTCAAAATGATAAATTGTATTTTTTTTAAAAAAATCAAACATGTACAATTGTTAATAAACAAAACTTTTCTCAGTTAGAGGAAAAATCGAAAAGGGTAAGAGGGATGTATATTTCTTTACAAGAGACAAATAAAGTGAACGAAGATCAAATAAAAAATTTAATAATGAATGTGGAGATAGGGTGAAATCTCTTGATGATCAGAAGTACACTCTCAAAATGATATGTCTAGAATTGGATGTGAAACTAAAAAGGTATGGAAAGAACCTAAGTTGGATCTGCAGAATGTGATGAGAGAAAGTATGTTTCCACAAAAAATTTGAAGGTCAATATTACTCTTAAAAAGACTCAAAATTGTGGTAAGAAGATCTATAAATAATCTCTTGATCAACGATCAAATAGATCTTAGAAGAAGGTATCCCATAACCCTGATAAATCTCTTTTTATTGAATTTGTTTTAACTATTAGTGCATGATTAAAGTAAAAAATTATACAAATGTGGAAGGATAAAATTGCCCATAATTTCACCACATCATCAAGGGTGAATATTTACATGTTTAAGAAGATAAACTCCCCAAATGGAACAAAAAATATTGAGGTCTCCACCCAAAAATATCAAGCAAGTAAATCTAGCCAGACTACTTCTAAAGAGAAGACAAATAGATTTGTTGGCCACTGTTGGTGCTATTGGAGGTTTAGACATAATGCTATGAAGTGCTGACATAACATGTTATCATGTTCAACTCAATGGACTAAAACAAGGGAAGAAAACTCAAAACAAAGATAAAATCCATAAGATAACTGCAAACAACACAAAAAATGCAGAATTTGTCTTGCAAAAAACATATTTGATTATTTTGGAAAATTTTATGATTAATACAACAAAGTTGGTCACTACAATGAAGAGTGTTAGTATGTACCAATCCAACACAACTATTATGTTATTGAAAGGAAAATTCCACAACAAGGGGGGTTGGGAGTGGGGGTTGTCTAGGGATGGGGGGGCTATCCAGGTGGAGGGGGAGGGGCTGTGTAGGTGGGGGTGGGGTGGGGGGCTGTCTGGGGAGTTTTTTGGGGGGGGGGGTATCTGGGGGTGGTATGGGGTGAGTGTGTCTGTTTGGGGGGATGTACATGGGGGTGGTATTGGGGGTAGGGGGGTGTTATCCGGGGTGTGTGGGGTGGGGGGGTGTCCGGGGGAGGGAGGGGTTGTCCAGGTGGAGGGGGAGGGGTTGTCCAGGTGGAGGGGGTGGGGGTTTGTCCAGGTGGAGGGGTGGGGTTGGGGATATCCAAGAGGAGTTTTGGGGGTGGGGTGTCCGGGAGGGGGTTTTCCAAGGGGGGTAAGAGTGAGGGTTTTACAAGGCTGGTGGTGGGGGGCTGTCCAGGTGGAGAGGGATGGGTTTTGAAGGTGGGGGTTGGGTGGGGGGGCTTTCTGGGGGGAGTTTTGGGGGTGTTCTATCCGAGAGGGGGCTGTCTAAGGGGGGTTGGCACTCAGGATTGTATAGGGATGAGGGTGGGAGGATGTCCAGGTGGAGGTGGAGGGGGTGGGGGTGGGGGATGTCTAGGGATAGGGTGGGGGGCTATTCAGGTAGAGGTGGAGGGGCTGTGAAGGTGGGGTGGGGGATGTCTAGGGGGTTAGGAGTGGGGGATGTCCAAGTGGGGTTGGGATTGGGGGATGTCCGGGACTGGGGGGGCTATCCAGGTGGAGGGGGAGGGGCTAGGGTGGGGAAATGTCTAGGGGCTGGAGGGTGGGGGGATTTCCAGGGGTTGGGGGTTGATTCTTACTAATAATAAATAAAAATTCTTTTGTCCCAAATTATTTTTTTGTTGTTTTAAACTATTTTAGAAAAAGGCTTTAAAATGAAGAGCGGGAAAACAATTATACCTTTCATTAAACATGAAAATCGACCATTTCTCCTTCAACAGCCACTCTAACCCAATAAATATCTTCTTCACATTGAACTATGGTATGTTGATCAAGCTATTGGGAAATAAATTTAACAGTCTCAGGTTCATATTTTTCAAATAAAAACACTTCTCGTCGGGACATTTTCACAACAACTTGCCAACTATGATTCAAAGGAAAAGTAACAAAGAATACTTGTTCCACTTGTTATTTCAAAATGAGAGGTTCGTTATCAACTCGTTTATTTATGTATAACATATATTTAAAATTCACCAATGTAAACTGATATTTATTGACTTTACTTCCACACATTGGATCAACCCAATTACACTTTAACAATATGTACTTCAACCCGTGTGCGTATACAAATTCAATGATGTCTGTCAATTGACCATAGTAATAACCATAATTGATGAATGGAAAACTGATGCCATTTTTTTGTTTCTCATTCATCATCAACATATTTAATGTGAAATCAAAATCCATTAGCATTTTTAGCTTTATAATGACAAGTCGTTATAGATAGAACCTCAGCTAGTTGGATAAATTCTTCAGTTAGCATGGGGTCACCTAACTCCCTCAGGTTATGAACCTACATAATTTACAGAATTCAATAATGATTTATGCAGAAAGAAATTATTATAATACATCACTCATAATGAAAATCATTTTATACATACAAAATCCTTGAACTGATCATGAAATGACACATAATGAGATTGTTGAATTTGATACTTAGTCTCACGAGACATCTCTTATTTTAGCTCATTAATGTGTTTCTTGAAAATGGTAAAGCGATGTTTAAATGATCAACTTATGAAAAAAAAACATGTAAAAGTTAAACAATAAAAGTGATAAGACACTTACTGCATTAATGGTGCAATTGATGGAGTGTTGACAAGATATATCAATGGGCTTGTATCCACTCGATGTTGTCCATATCAAATATGGTTCCTTATCCAATTGGACCATCATGAATCTGAGACGGCTTATCTAATTTTGTTTCAACATCCATAATATATTATACACAAAAATTAGTACACTCATCCATCAAATAACCATTGGCTATTGATGTCACCGGATTATCTTTGTTGTATATAGATTGTTTCAATGTATTCAGATACCACTCAATATGATACATCCACTTGAATTGAACTGGACCAGCATCCATTACTTCATTAGTTAGGTTCACTATCAAGTGAATCATAACATCAAAAAATAAGGGGGGAAATAGTTTCTCCAAGTGACAAAGCGTTAGTACAATTCGGTCCTGTAAACTTTTTAAATCACTCGTTCATTGATTTCTTAAACAAATCTATCTAAAACATTACTCATCTCAATCAACAGTTGAACAACATTGGGGGATAAACAATCACAAATTGTGATTGGAATCAACTAATGTAGTAGTATGTGATTGTCATGAATTTTTAACTCTTGCAATGTCCTGCTCGTCAGATTCACACACTTTAAAATATTAGAGGAGTAACCATCAGGAACCTTGAGGATCTTCAAAATGGAAAGAAATGTCTCTTTCTCATTTGTAGTCATTTTATACTGTGCAACATGCATATATGCCTTGTTTCCCTCAGCTAACTGAAAATGCAATTGTTTCCTTAAACCCATTTCTTTCAAATCACGACGTGCATTAACATGGTCCTTTTATTTTCCACTAACACCTAAAATGGTCCACAATATATTATCACAAACATTTTTTTCAATGTTCATGACATCCAAATTATGCCATAGCATGTTAGTTTTCCAATGGGGGAGACTATAAGAAAATACTTTTCTTTTTCCAATTGTGATTTCACTATCTACCCATAGCATGAATATTAGGTAATGGATGATCCAACAAATCCTAAAATTCATCGTGCGGATGTTTTATTCCCCAATATGCAATAGCATTTCAACTCCTATCATGATCTTTGGTGTTGGTATGAACTCTCTAGAACCATCAAATGTCACTCTTTCCTTTCTGAACCTGTGTTGAGGAGGGAGAAAACGTATGTGACCCATGTATGCCCATTTTTTGGAATGTTTAATCTATACATATTTTTTACTTTTATTGCAACAAGGTCAAGAAAATTCCCCTTTTTTACTCTTGCCTGATAAATTTGTATAAGATGGGAAGTCATTGATTTTCAACAATAAAGCAGCCTGCAGTTTGAACATTTGATTCGTTTCACAGCCATAGTTCATCACACCATCGCCACAAAATTTATTCAACTCATCAATCAATGGCTGAAGGTAAACATCAATCTTATCCCTCGGACTTTTAGGTCCGTCAATAAGAGTATAAATTAATATAAATTGTTTCTTCATAAAAAGTCATAGAGGAAGATTATACAGAACCAACACCACAGGCCATGTGCTATGAGTTGCATCAACCATATACTTGAATGGATTGAAACCATCTGCTTACAGCCCCAATCGTACATTACGAACATCTTTAGAAAAGTCAGGGTGTCTCTTATCGAAATCCTTCCATGCATAAGAGTCTATCAGGTGGGTTAACATATCACTTTTCTGATTTCTTTCTGTATACCATCTCATTAAATTAGAAGCTTTAGATGACATAAAAATCTTTTCAAACTCATCTTTAGTGGAAAGTAATACATTTTCTTTATTGAAATCTGTTTTCCCTATTTCATAGTCTGACTTTGATGAGTCATATTTCCCATGTTCTCTTTCCACCTCAAAGCACTACAAACCATACAAATATCCAAATGGTAAGTTTCTTTTCTAAACAACATATAGTTGTTTTAACATGCATCTATGGTCTCATATGTAAAACCTAAGTTTGCTATCAACTTATGATCATGGTAATACGACTCGGGAATCTTAGCATCGATGGGAAGAACCTTTTTCAATAACACCAACAACATGTTGAACGATGTGTCTGACCACTGATTCAAAGTATTTAAATGCAAAAACTCCATGATAAATGACAATTTATTATAAGCAGTACATCCAAGATATAATTTCGTTTTTGCATCATCAATTACTTCAAAAAACCTCCTCGAATCACGATCAGTACCAGAGCGCAGATTTATCTCACCGGTCTCAACATTATGGATGTCAGTGCCTTCAGAAGCCAACCCACATACCATTTCAGTAAGCATTTCATGCATTAGATCATTCATCCTCGCATCAACATCCATCTGAACAATATCTGTATTTTGATAATGAATATATTATTCCCCATGAAGAGTCCAACTCTTATAATTTTTATAAATCCGTTCAAGAATAGGTGCTCCCTCATGGTATCTCATGTGAATTGATATCTATTTTCACATTTTCTACATGGAAAACTAATATAGTCACCTTGAAATCCTCTATTGAACTCAATAAACTACATAATTCCATTGAAATAATCTCTAGAATTTTGATTTGGAAGATCAATCCAACTCTTATTTATAATAATATTTTTATAACAAACATTTACACAAAACATCATATTACATGAATTTTTCATATCAAATATATTTAAAATAAAGACTGGCCAATTTCATGTGGACCATTGATAAAATAAACAATTTATATCTCTGAATAATAAACAAGAGAATAGATAACTGAATGGAAGTGAAAGCCCATGTCATCACCACGATGTTGGTATGGTAAATCTAATGATGATTCTATATTCAAGAAACTATATTGAGAATGAATTTGGTACATAATTCCATAGATTAAACATTTTTAAAGAAAGGAATATTATAGCCATGGAATCTCATTATTGAAACATCTGGTATACTAATTTTTCTTCACAATTTTTTAATTTTTCACAACCATTGGTTAATTTTTATTCAAAGGTAACTGATTGGGTCATCCGCAACAAGCTTGTTAGCATTGAGCTGTGAATTTCAGGTTTGGTTCTCAAATGTGTTTCCATAAAGTGACTCACACTTATCATATTCTCCTCCTGTAAACATGATCATTTTGGTTACCTTCATTATATTTATCTTCATAATATGGAGTTGGATAGATCATGGGTCATATATACTGACATTACTTAACTCATTTGATCAGATGGGTGGGGGAGTCGATCAGTTAAGAAACAAAATATATTATATATTAGGTATAGTAAAAAAATAGAAAACCAACATGAATAATAAGGAATTTGTGGTCCACTAATATCATAATGCATAAATTTTGATACACTATAATCAAATATATAAAGAAACTATAACTCTAGAAATTAAAATTCTAAATCAAAAAAATGAAACATAACATATAACCTACATTCGTATGTGGTGCATGAAAAAATTTATCAAATACCAATCTTGAGCTATCAACCTTAGTGACTAAGTCAATTCCTACCAATAAATCAACAAATATAATTTGTGATTAAAGTTCCCAAAATCATTTAGTAATGAACAGTCATATCAAACTCAGAGAAACTATATCTTTGTACAAATAATGTCTCACTGCCTCTTGGATTCACACTGCCTTTGTGCCATCAGAGGTAGTAAAGATTAACCATCAAAGATAGCAATCAATCTCTAATTTATAGAAAACTAACTAATATATATCAAAGATAACATCAAATATATACAATTCTAGAACAAAAAAAATACCAATCTATCTTGACTTATGTTATCAATATAGTATATGTGGGACAATGAATGTGATTCCCCGTGCTGAATCATAGGGTCTAAGACAGTGTTCCTCATGCCTCAAGCAGGTATCCTTTTATGCAAGATGTTTTTTACTAGCAGTAAGGGTATGAATTTCATCATTGAAGAAAATATACCCTTGGTATCCATAAAGAAAAGGATAAAAAATAACATAATAGAGTTAATAAAAAATGAAAAATCATAATACATGGTAGGTATCTCAAGTCATATAGTAAAAACCTAAATACCCCCAAAGTGTTAGGTCAATAAAAGTGTTGGAAATAACAAGAATGTGAAAAAATATTGATACATCACTCTAAATTCCATACCAACTCTACCTCTAAACATCATTATCTGTATCCTAGCCCATATCATCAGGGCCTTTCCCTTGTATCCCAGACTATGAAGTCTTAACATGCATCTAGATGCCCATGTATGGTGGGGATATGAAAGTAATAGGAAACAACCAATTTTTCCTTAACACATGTGAAATGGTAGAAGAGTTTACGTTGTTATAATAAATAAATGTGCATGAAATAAAACCCACAACCATGTTCGGAGTGGTCATGCACTAAACAAACTTTGGCTCTGTGATGGAAATGCAGTTATAACAAAATTCATGAACTTAGTCAACCACAATGTGATGTCATGTATTCCAAAACATAAAAAAGGTAAGAGTATCAAGTTAAACCATAGAAGTCCATCAAGATCCATCTTTCTCTCAGTTAATCCATAAGTCCAACACATTTGTACACTCCCTTGGGCCTTCTTATTCCAAAAATACATCTCAAGTCATGTCCTTGAATACCATCATTCCCCATTGTCACCTCAAGGTTCAAATCACATAATTCTACCATGACCCTATGTGAGGCTAAAAAAATACAATATACCCCATCATCTATCTCAATCTAATCTTCATGTAACATACATCATCTTATCACGCTCCCCCTTAGGGGCTACTGAGCCACAATTAATAAACCAGTAACATTGGTACCATGTATAGAACAACACAATATAAAATATACAAATTAAATCACATTGAAACATGGAATATCATATATATGAACAACATATAATATTAATAATAACATATAGTATCAAAACACATGTGATAAAACTCAAACATGGGTCTCATGGGCTATGTAAGCACACACATGTGGTTAAACCTCAAACATTTTCTCATGGGATACACACACACACAGAGAGACATGTGATAAACACAAGAATGGTATAAATAAAATAACAATGCAATTTAATATCAATCCAGTAAACATATACATGGACTCTGTATTGTATGTAACTTCCAACCTCAAGTGAAGTGTGAAGTCTTCTCATACACACACTACCAACACACATTGTTTCATAATTCTTCATGCACACAAACTTGTATACACATGAACTTCCATTTCCACACTTTTTATTCACACACAATATTCATATAATATTCATGAATGCCAAATTTGTGCTATATATTTCCTAAAATTAAAACCCTAAAACATACATTAGAGCATACCTGATAACGTGACAAATTTGGAATGGAGGGGATACGGAGGTGGTGTTGTGAGGGAGAGGAGGGGATCCAGAGTCGGTGGCAGTGCGGCGAGGGAGGGGATGGGCAGATACGGCGGCGGGGAGCCATAGGAGGAGGTGGTGAGGTGGCAGTAGTGTAGCAAGGGAGGGGACGGGCGACGGCATCAGCGGGGAGCCGGAGGTGGAGGCAGTGTGGCATCACCGGTGTAGTGAGGGAGGGGATGGACGGTGGCAGCGGTGTGGCGAGGGAGGGGATGGGTACCTGCGGGGGGTAGGGTTCTGGATCGGGTACGAGGGTGGGGGAGGGGGCACCGATGTATTATTATTTTTTTGAGAAGACTTGCGACTTCCAATGGAGGTCTCCCGTGTATGGGGTCTCCAAATACTCTTTTTCTAGTAGTGCCAATTACCCACGAGAGACCATCTAGGGACTCTTGACACCATTCTAGGGAATATACCTAGACAATAGCATCATTACAATCATTATTTTAATTATAAATTTTAATAAAAAACTTGAATAATTTAGTATCATGGGGTACCTCAACTATAACGATAATCTTACACATGGATATGGTGTTATGGGTTACCCTCTTACTAGGTAGAGTTAAATCATCATCGTGTTTGGCCGATTCCACCATGATCTAGTGGAATCAAAACTGAATCCCTAGCTAGAGAAAGAGAAATAATAGTGGAGGGAGGATAAGATAAATGGGGATTATTAGAGGAGGAAATGTACCTCAAATTTCTAAGAAAACACAATAAAGGGAACTCCAATCTAAGGAGGATAATCAATGAAGAGGGGTCTTTACACCTAGCCATGTGATCCAAAGTAGTAAGAGAATAGGGGGTATACACCTATTATGTTTTAGGGAACATAATTTTATTTATTCCCCATTAAAGGCCCACTAGAATTCCAATAGAGACTAGTGGTGAGACATAGGATTTACTATATTTTTAGTTACAGTACCCACCCAACCTCTCCCAATCCTCCTTTGCACCCCTAAATGCCTCCTGATCCCCCAACCATGTTTAAAACATCTCCTTGATGGAATTCAAACTCTTGGAATTTGATTCTGAATTATAATTCTCAAAATGACCTAGAAAGTAATTTAAATTTAAAATTTAAAATTTAAAATTTATTCTCTAATTAAAATTCCCTAATAGTCTTAGAGGCCATTAAGTTGGGATTTTCTACTTTAGATTTTGGTGGAATGGGTCACCATTGAGTAGTTCCATATGGATATATTTTATGAGGATATTGGTGTTGTTCCTAAAATTTATCATCAATATCTTTCATAAAAGAGTGAAACCACAAAATCAGACCATTTTGAGGTGCATAAGTGAAATACCAAATATATTTGAGGAAGGTAATGGGAAAAGAACTTCATGTCAACTCTTTCATCAAAATAGGGTGACTAGTGTGTATTTCTTGATGGAAAGAGAATATGGAAATTTGAATTAGACCCTGGGGAACCTGATATTAGGAATATCTCTAAGAGTTAGTGTGTAATCATCATGTTAACCATAGTTGAGTAATCTAATGCAGATAATATATTTTGATATAATGGAAATTTAGGAAGCTCTTAAAGTTGGAGATTGTAACACTCACATAGGTGATATCCTTATAAATGAACTACATTATAGAGGATTTTGAAAGTTAGTGAGTTAGTTTTATTCCTTATAGTTGGATGAAAATTAGGTTATGAAAAGGTAATGGGTGTTGAGGTTGAGGAGACTCGTGTGAAGAAATTATATGCTTCTATTAAGGTGATTATTTAGGAAAAAATTGAGTTGATAGTGATTCTGATGTAGTGGGATCCTGGGAGACAAAGTTTGGGTGTTTATAGTGAAAGGGAATTAACTTTTCCTATATGGTTCTCTTTGAGTTTTCTTAGAGTTTAGGCCACTAGAGGAATATTTGGTGCATGTATGGATGGGTTGTTTTTCACATGATGTAGTTTTATTAGCTTCATGGTTATCAGTTCTAGTTGTTTTCTTTTTAGTGATAAAAAGGTTTATAGGTGATGAGTATGTAGTGGGATAGATTTTGTATTCATCCTGACTTAGCATATTTATTTGTTTTAGAGTCTTAGGTCCCTAAAAAGGGTAAAATAGTAATTTTATCATAGTAAACTACATCGGAAAAATTTTATAATTATTATTTTGATCTCAAGACATGGTGTTTAACCTTTGGTTAAATCTTGGAAACTTATCAAGCTATTTCATTTTGGTGGAATAATTAATATTTATTAATAAATATTTATTTTACAAGAATTAATAATTATATCTCCTAATAGTAGGTTGAATATAAATACAAACATCTCAGTTGTGTTTTGAGTAATATGATTTTTCTAGGTTAGTTAAATTTTATGTGCTCTCGTGTCGATCCATGGACAAAACATTTTCATGTCTTTATTTTAAATCATCGATATATTCAAATAAAATTATATTATTATTATCATTATTATTATTATTATTATTATTATTATTATTATTATTAAAGTAGTTATGTGGTGTCAATATGAAATGCTGATAATGGCATGGAATATTGTAAGATTCTAGAGAAAGGTATTCTCTAAGAGTTGAATTCCCATGATTAGAAGTATTCAATGGAGAGGTAATATAAGTTTTAATTTGTGGCTATATAGGGAATTTATGGAAATTAATGGTGGAAATAATATAAGGAATAATTCCTCTTCTATTTTCATTTTTTCCATCATGCAAATTTTATTATCTTTTATCCCTATTCTTTTTTGTGGGTAGAAGGAACTTAGAGGAACTCATCCCTATCTCTCTCTCTCTCTCCTTACACAACGAAGAATAATTTCATCATTTTATTGGTTTTATTCATAGAGGAGGTAGTAATGAATAATGGATAATTCACTTGGAAATGATGATCATGAAATGTGGTGATTTTTAATGTGTACTGAATAAATAATAATCAAGCATATAAAAATCATTTATAATGTGGGAAACTTCTCTTTTTTTCCTTTTTTACATGTTTCTCTTCATGTGATCTAACCATATTCCTCTCAGGATTGGATCACATTATTTTCTATGGTTATAGAATATTTAAAATTAGGATGTTTTAATTATGATAATTTTCTAAAAATAAATTCATAGTAATTTCATAAAAGGTTTTTTTCAAGAATATTTCATAGAAAATGGAAAAAAAATTAATTTTATTTCATGAATTTTCTTTGGTAATTTTTTTGGTAATAAATTTTGTATCACTTTTTTAAAAATAATATTTCCCTAAAATAATTTTCCCAATGATGAATGTGATTAAATAATGAGAGGTGGTTTTTATTTGATTATTCAAAAAGAAAATTATTTTTAGAATATATAATTTTTCTTAAGAATATAATCGCATCTCATATCACATGATTGACCAAATTTATTTATAGTTCAATTAATTACATTTTGAGATTATAATTAATTGATAAAAAATTTGGAATAAAATTGGATGAGTTTTTAAAAGTTGTATCAAGTATTCATAAAAGAAGAAATATTCAATTTAATTATAAAAAAATCCAGTCATGTAAAAAATTAATATTGAACTCCATTTTTTTATCTTGCGAGCTGACTAATTTAGAGGAGAATAATAATATAAAAAATGTGATTCTTATTCTTATTATGTTTTTGGCTATAGGATTCTTCTTTGAATTAATTTATAACAATTTATATTAATATATGAATAATTTATTTTTAATATTAAATAATCCTTCCTCATCGATTATGCATGCATTGATATATGTATATTTGGTTTTACTAGCATTTGGTAAACATGGGGTTGAAGCCTCAATGTTTATCTAGAATTTTATCTCATATATTATTTTTCTTTTATTTCACTTAAAAAAGTTTGTTCATGTTGATGAATTATATTATTATTATTTATCATAGGTAAACATATCTTTTATTAACTAAATTATTTATGTTATCACCCTCCCGACTATTATTATCTATTATGCTTTCTTAACTTTGAGATCGGATTCATGATTCTATAACGATTGGAAACAATAGGACTATGGGTTTAGACAGGAGTAGAGGCAATGATGGAGGAAATGGCATTAGCATCATTAATGAAGAGAGATTAAGGTTTTATGTTTCCATGTGTTTTGTAACTACATGGCATGTAGTCCTCAGTCACATGCTATATAATTAGCCATCTTCAATATTTTCATGGAAATTGATGATACATGGCACTTGTCTTCGAGATACACATTGTGTGACTCATAATATGACTCAAAATTAGTAGCATAGTATTTTGAAAATTACATGTTATGTGACTCTATGTTACAAGACCAGGTATCGTTGAAGTGAGTTCATTGGCATATACCCTACGTACACACCAACTTTAAACTACAAGAACCACAGACCATGTACTTAAATTGTACACGTCATGTATCCTAGTATGCATGAGAATAATTTTATGTTCCTTCAATATATTTAATATTAAACCACATATAAGATTTATTTTTTGAACTATGCATTTTATACTTTCTAGATACATCATGTACAGCTAGCAAGATTACTCTCCATGTATCCAGAGTACACATTTACTAACCTAAGGAGACTTGAATGTCATATACCTCTCTACACATGTTTTTTACTTTTTCTTCAACCAAATTGAGTTATGAATACATGCGATCAACTGATAAAAGTGTACCTATATTCCATGTACACTACTAGATACATTTTGTACTAGGAAGTATGAATTATTCTTTGTATCTTTGTATCTAGAAGCCAGTTTTGGGTGTATAGGTAGTCCATTATAATTGTTTTCCATATAGATCATTATGGTAAATATATATTTGTCATCTGAGGTTTATATTCATGGTGGTTCAAGTCTTTTATCTTTGTAAATATGATAAATAATGTGGTAGAATGACTAGAATTGACTTAGGTTGGTAACCTTATTAGAGAATATTTTTCTCTAGGGTATGTTTCCTCCATGTATATAGTAGAGTATGTAACCCTATTTTAGGAATGGGGTATGTTTCCACCACTTATGGTGTTAGTAACCCTTTTAAATGATACACACTATAAATTTAAGTGTATGAATCCTTTATAGAGGTTAGTTAACAATTCGACAGAGGTGTATTCTAGTGGGGTATGAGTCCCCCTAACATCTACTATTGGGTGATGATGGAGAAGTTAAATATTTGATATAGTTTAAATGTTTTGAGTCTTCTACTACTCATGATGATCCAAATATTTTTTGTTGTGTTAGGAATCAATAGAGTTAAATTATGTTGATCGAAGTTTATTTCCCTCATAAGATAAGGTCCTGATCCTAAATTCTAGAGTGGTTATATGATGATTATGAGGTTTTGTTTTGTATGGATTATGTGGATTTAATGATGATCTTGGGTTCCTTTAGCACTTGAGCTATTAGGTGTTTAACCCCAATGGTTTGAGGGTTCTCCTCATTACCCTTGATCAAAACCAAGGAGTCACTTATAGTTAGGCTATAGAATTCAGACGCACTGGGTTTTTTTCTAACCTGTGTGACCCTAGATCATTGTATGACATGATACCTCAAGTTTTCAATTCATTTGTGGTGATATGATACTCCCTAAGCTTCTATGTTTCTTTACCTTTAAATAATATCTAGGTTATATTTTCCTTTTTCTTCTCAATTACTTCATCATATTGTGTTGTTGATATGGCATGATATTTTATTCCTTGTTTTTTATTTTGATTTTTCCTTATAGTTATGTTTATTATCATACATGAATGGGCCTTATTCCCATACATGTGGTGTATTTGTAGATGATGAACTATTTAGAGTTGGGTTTGATGAAAATGGGGCTAGTTTTTATTATGCTGAAAGATTATTAGTGATTCATAGCGGTACTCTATGGTAGAAATTTCTATTAGAGGACCCTCCTCAAGATTCCATAGTTCTTGTTGGTGCATGCTGGATCTTCTTAAGTGTCCATGCTGTGAGGAGATGGTGTACCCTTTGTACCAGTATATTGCACAGTAAAATTTTATCATGTGTTTGGTTGTCTATTAGGTTTTTCCATTAGGTGTGGCATTTTATATTTGTTATCCATACATACACTATTATACAGTACAATTATCAACTTGTATTATTGTCAATTGATGGTTACATATTTATTGAAAGTGGGTATAGTCTAGACCCTCCCATGTATGATTATGTATTCTTGATGAAATTTTTCAGTCCTTGGACTATAGGAAGTGGGATTGGGGTTGTAATCCCAACTTATCACCAAACCAGGTGAGGTTATGATGGATTTATTTGTGCCAAATATTCCCTAAAACTTTAGTATACATTCTTTATTCATTCATATATTCATGTCACCCTTTCTAAAAATATTCGGAGCTTTTGTATTCATAAGGTGGTTTTTGTTAAGGAATTTGGATAGATATTTCCTTATGCACCCCTTCACAAATATTGAGTGAAATGAATCCCTAGATTTAAGGATCCATGATTGACAAAATAAAAACACTTAGAATCAATTTTTTCTTCCTTAGCTATGGAGTGTGTGAATTAAGTGGAATCATACATTTCAGTATTGACTTGTATCTCAATATAGTTCTTTTACAAATGTCCTTTGTTTATGCAATGCCATCATACCGAATCACACATCCCATATGATCATGAATCCTTTCTCTCCCACCTTTACTCTTTTTCTAACCTTTCCTTTGATTAAAATTCCTCTTATATTCTTCACTAAAATAAATTTTGGTAGAACCTAATACTTTCTCCCTCTAAATCACTTTATTCAATATAAGATCTCAAATTTCCTCGAACACCAACTCAATATTATCACTATAGTTTCTCACAATTGTAACCATTGTATACCATGATTCTAGAAGTGTTGAAAGAAGGATCATAACCCATATTACCCTAGTTAACTTTAAACCTATTGATTCTTGATGACATTGAATAAAATTGAATTCATTGAAATGATCAATCACTGACCTTACCTCTGACATATTCATGCTGAAAAATCTCCACATCAGAAACCCCATGTTCATTAAAGTTTTATTCACGTACATGTTATCTATCATGAACATTAGTTCCTTATTATTATTCACCTCATAGATGATAAAGGCCTTGTTTCATTCCAACATAATCTAAATCACACCTAGAACCTTACATTCAATACTTTCCCACTCTATCTTGTACATTAATTCCAACTTAACCCCAATCAATAGAAATTGAAAAGCTACCTGGAATAGAAAATCCTCTACATACATCCTCCAAAACCTGAAAATTGATCCATATAACTTTTTTAGATAAACCTTCCCCTTTTATAATGACATTTTATAAATCATAAATACCATTTAAAATGAAAAGTCATAAAGGATGGGAAACACACTTTGGATATATTCTGATGAATCTACCACTATGATCCTTATCAGGATCTGATACCACTTGTTACACTAAATCCCAAATTCTATAAACCAACTTCAAAATCTCAAATACATAATAAGATTATGAATGTTTTGAAAAAATAATGACACCTAATTTAGTGTATCCAAACTGATAATCTTTTGTACCAATTCCACACATTGAACCACCACTAGAAAACTCTCAACCACTCCCAACGAGCAATAAATAAAAAATAGAAAGAGAAAACTCAACGCATAACACCATGAATTTATGTGGTTCAAAACAATTCCTACTCAATGAGAAACATCACAAATTTACTAAATCGTAGAAAAAAGTGAATAATATCACTAAGTTATAAGTGTCCAATTTATAACATCACCTAGGAGAAAATGGAAATATACTTTACATTCAATCAAAAGTTCAATGGAAATAATCCAGTAATCTAGACAACAAGTAACTGATACCCATATATTTATAGACGAGATTTGAAAAAACCATATAGTTTTTTCAATTCCAGTTTCCTATAATATTTATGGTTTTCCATCACTTGATAAAGGAAACCACCAGCTTCACATTGATGTAATGACTCGACATACTTCTACCAATGAATATTTCAATGTCTGTAACTCATCTATATTTTCATTAAAACATGTCTAAAAAAAATGGTGTTACTTATTCTATACCCCTTATTCCACCATCACTTCCTCTATCTGGTTGTGTTTCTTAATTTTAGATTATATTCTTGGAAAATTTCATACACTCATTCAAAAATAGGTTTCACATAGTTAATCCTAATATGATCAAGTATGTAACTAGTCTCATCAGACTACTAAACTTTCATATCATGTATATTTTGATATATGTATTCTATTTCCAATGTAATAAATTATTTTAGACTATAAATATCTAGAGTTGAGGTTGTTATACACAGTAAGGAGGACAATAATCTAGGTAGTGATGCAATTTGAGACACCTAAGTAACAACCTGTTTATTTTTTCAAAGCCTAAAATTATTTATAATTCCTTTTTTTTGAAAATAATTGTAATAAAAATACCTATTACATTTTAAGATACTAATTTATCTATTCTAACTAATTTAAATATTCATTAATAATTTAAAATTTTTAAATTCCATTTTTTTGACTAAAATGAATGGATGTTAATTTAAGTAAAAAAGTGATAATTTTTTTACCATTTAATAATGTATAATTAATGAATTAATAACAATTAATTAGATTAGATTAAGACTTAGTATAAATTTATAAATCCCCTATGGGTTAAATTTGGTGGTTCTTGTAGGCTATAAAACACAACTTTTTGGGAAAATTGGTCTAGGTTTGAGTCTTTTCGCACTCATTTTTCCTAGATAGGGAAGGAGGGGCATAGCTGACATGTGTATAAAGTGTTGGTTATTTATTAACATTTACTACTTGTTATCTGATCATGGATAATTAACTAGATATGGGGGATGAATCAGGGTATGATGGATAAGACAACTACCCCTCTAATTCTTTTTTCATGATTAAACATAAACCTCTTCTCTCTCCTTATCATGGTAAAGGATAAATAAAAATTAAAATATGTACATAACACACACAAAATTCATGGTTCACCCTCACTAGGATACATCCAAGGAGCATAAAAAATAATGTATCGATGTACCAAATCCACTAAATCACACTATTGTCACAATTTTCAAAGAAAACACACTATCATTCATATTTTGAAATCTCACTATTGTATCTCTACATAAATAAATTCACTACTCCATCAGTAGAATATTCTAATGATCTTTATCTATTCTGAGTAAGTTCACACATTAATAAGTATGTCTTTATGATCCTATTTTATTGAATAGAAAAAAAAACATTCACATGCAACTTTTCTTCTTGGATCACAAAACATTTCTTCTTAAAGCATGTAACCCTCAATCGTTTTTGAAATATCAATAACCCATTGTGATACCTGAATGTGTAAACCTATTCACATGAACTCAATATGATCTGACTATATGTGAAAATCCAAGGGAATATATTCCTTATGAATATACATGATCATGTTACCTCCTTCTATTTATCTAAAACTCATTACATGATTTGACTTATTCAATCGTATAAATCCTTTTACTCTTTTCACTCCACTTACATGACTTCAATTGATTAAACTCTTTCGCTTCATGTGAAACCCCATATATATACTTTACTTAAGATAAAAGGATTAAGAAAAATTATTAACTTCAAATGAAAAGTTAAGCGGTATTTATAGACCAAAATGAACCTCCTTATCTATAAAAATTATGATTAGTGATTTGCTTCACTACCTCAGAAAAGTCCACCTCATCCTACACACTTCATGTAAATTCACTTAGATCATGTGATTAAAATAACTCCATCACAAGATCTCATGTCCTGAGACCCTCCACCTTGGTTAGCTTAATCACCTTTCACATGAATAACATGACTCTATCCAACTATAATGAACACATGATTAAGAGTGACTGAAAGACTTCTCCATCATTACCAATGAAACTTACACCATTTGATTCACAATAACTATTTTCAAAAACCATTGGAACTTATGTGATAGAATGATTATGAGTGACAAAGAGAAAAATATGTCTCATAGAATTTCTTTACCCATGTGATCACGGTAACTTCTTCAGTTCATGTGATCGTATGATCTCCTTCAGTTTATATGATCATGTGATCTACTTTACTTCATACGATTGCATGATTTACATTGGTTTATGTGACCATGTGAAATCCTTTTCTTGATGAAATTGTGTAACCCTTTGAGACTTATGTTCCGGATTAAATCCTTATCCATTTATCATAAAAACTCCAAACAACTCCACATAGATTATGAAAATAAACTATTTTCAACAACTTCCAACCTTTTACAAAAACACAATAACCCAAAAGATCTATCAAGAGGGATTATTTTCAGCTATATCCCCTTTTATTTTTTTAAAAAACTTTTAAATTTTTAGAACCAAATTATTGAAAAAGTACACGCATTTGAAAACCATTTACCTTATGTTACCCAAAATAGTGATCAAGGACTTCCTCACTATACACTCTAAGATTACATGAGTTAAGATTATTGTAAAAAAATAGTAGCATGAAAAGTTCATTGATGAATCACTTTATTCTTGATCCCTCCTTTTAAAACCTTATCAACACCAAAATATAATACATGTTAGGCCCTTGAGATCACTTATAAAATGACACACATCAACTTTTATCATCATGAACCCAAAGGTCACTCATTTTCTTAGTTCTTCTTCTTTAAAATACCATCTTTAGTATCATTGTATTTGAAACTGCTCCTAGTTTTCTTCTCCCCTTATTGGATTCTCTCCCTTTATTGATCAATAATTTCTCCCCCTTTTTCAATGAACCAAAAGGTCACTCTATTTTCTGCAATAATGTAAATAAAAAAATTTAACACATAGGTAAAAACACATCATACCTTAGGGATATGGGACCCCACATCTACACTATTTAAGTGTGTGAGGTCAACTAAACTCTAAGATCCATTGAATTCCATTGAAATTCTTCTTTGGGTAAGGCCATCATCAAGATATATTTAACCTAAGGTTTACTATACATTTACTCCATCAGTAAAAGCACATGTTCCAATTTCTACTTGATAGGGTGAAATTTTATTTCAATGTGTGTTGTCCTTAAGTGATGTACTAGATTTTTTATAAGATTTATAGAAATTGAATTATCACTATGGATTAAAATTAGATAATTTAATTCAATCCTCATATCTTCAAGTTGGTTCTTTATCTATAATAACTAAATGCAATCTTGAGTAGCCACATATATTCATCTTATATACTGATCAAAGAAATTAAATATTATTTCATTCATAGCCAAAAAATATAATCCATTAATATAGAATGCACCACATGATGTTGAATTTCCATCATCTTCTAAACTGGCCCAATCTCTATCTATATAACCTAATTTTCCTTGGTAATATTTTTCATTATATATAAAACTAAAACCCAATATTCCCTTAATATATTAAAGTATCCTCTTCACCATAATTAAGTGGGTTTATTTGGGGTTACATTGATATCATTTTATCTATAATGTGGAAAAAATAATATTGGTTCATGTCGTTATTAAGTATGTCAGGCTCCCAATGACTTGCCTATATTCTATGATATTGACCATTTTCCCTTTATCATCCCTTGACAGCTTCATCTAGCTAGAAATTGGATTTTTCACATCCTTGGAATTATCCATTCCACATATTCTTATAACCTAATCAGAATATTTGGATTGATAAAAAAATTTCCATGCCTTCCTCGCATTATTTGTAAACCAATAAAAAATGTTAGCACACCAATCATTGATATTTTGGACTTGTGTTTCATGGATTCTAAAAACTTTTTTCACTGTACTTTATTAGATCTAATAGATCTTATATCATTGACATACACGAGAACAATCATCCTTTTATTAATATCACTATTAACGTAGATATTTTAACCAACTCTACCATACTAGAAACCAAGATTTTTCAAATACTGATCTGGTATTGAATACCATGATATTGGTTCTGATTTCCATCCATACGGTTCCTTCTTTAATCAATAAAATTTTTCTCATATTCATGAATGTTAAAACCATTAGGTTGTTCAATATACACTTATTATTCTAGAGATATATTCATAAATCCTAAAATGTAATCCATTTAGAAAACATTGAATCTTCTTTTCATTGTTATGGATAATAATAGATGATTTTTTCTAGCCTTTCAACTAGTGAAGATGTTTCATCAACATCGATACCCTCAATCTATGAATATCCATTTCAAATGGGTCATCATTTTTTTAGAACACCATGCCATCTTCATTCCACTTTTTTATGATAAACTCATTTAGTCCCAATGAAATTCTTATCTATTAGCCTTGAAATAATATCTCAATTCTGATTATTTTCAATTTGGTTAATCTCTTTATTCATCATATAGACCCAATTATCATATATTTCAACCTCTTCAAATCAAATTGGCTCAACTTTAGTAGTAATAATTTTTTTGCGGAGTCTCCATTCTTCTTGTCATCACTAGTGTTGTTTGATCACCAATTATCTTCTTCCTATAAATCTCATCTTAGATATTCAGCTTTTTTGAAAATACAATTCTAAATTTATTGTGATCATCAACTAATTATAACTTAGGTACTTTCACTCCCCATCGGTTTTAAATGTCTTCATTGCTATCCTCATTATACTATTCATGGATTTTATAAATGTTTTTACCATTTTTCACCACAACAACATCATTTCTCTTTAAAAATATTCCCATCCACTTATTAAACTTTTTATATGCTTTGATTTTTTCCAAGTAGCTAAGAAATATCACCTCATATCCACTAGATTCATACTTCCTATATTTATCCTTATTTATAATGAAATACATACTTGTGAAGACTTAAAAGTAATTTAATTTCAGTTTCTTTCCATATCACATCTCATGTGGAGTCTTCTCTTCCTTTAGACAACAAATATCAATTAGAAATGTAAACCATTTTCATCAATGGTTATTTACAATAAAACTCTTGAATGAATTTCTCAATAATCATTGTTATGGATATGTTATTGATAATATGTTTTTTTATCCCAACCACCCTATTTTTATGAGGATTTATTACTACAAATAATTGTTGTATTATCCCATGATTATTAATATAAACCTCCACTTGGATGATTATAGACACTATACCCTTATCAGTTCAGAACTTTTGGATTTTTTAACTAAGAATATTTTCCAATTATCTATGATATTGTGTTAATAAATTCAATACCTTAGACTTATGGGTGATAATTGAAACACATGTCACTATGTTGTAATCATAAATGAAAAGGACATCATATCTCTTACCATTAATAGCTCTTAGTGAAATTGGTTCACACACATCAGTAAACACCAGTTCAAGCACTCTTGTTGACCTTTTCTATTTTTTTTATATGTATTTAGAGTGATCTATCCTTGTTAGAATGTATCAAATGTATAAGTATGACCGTGTGATAAAATAGAAAGATCTTGAGAAGTATCATATTTCACCAAAAATTCTAAGTATAGTGGGATCAAATGACCAAGATGTTTATGCCACACCCAATTTTCTTATTTCTTGGAAAAAATACACACATCTTCTTCTCCACTCACAAAGTATAGGTTCCCCTTCATGTTTTTTCCCTATAAACCAAATACACAATTTTTTAACTTAATCATAAAAACGTTCATGGTAAATCATATATCATGTACTGATTCACACATTTTACTAACACTTATAAAACTATGAATGAGACATTTTAAAACTTATAAAATAGTATATCTCATGTATTTTCCCCAAACATGGTTTTACCCATCCAATAATTTTCATGCCTTCATCTTTTCCAAGTCTTATGATAGCTTACTTATCATTCCTTTTTTCTATCAGAGTGTCCTTATTTTCCATAATATAGGATGTGTATCCACTAACAATGATCCATATTCAAGTATGATTTAATGCTTTGAAGTAAATATATGCAAACCCTACATGTTTAGCTCTATTCTTTTTTATCCATGTCTTTGAATTAAAACTTGATGTTGATTAATATCCTTAATATTCCTCATAGTATAATATACCAACTTTATCTTTTAAAGATGAAAATAAATTTTACATTCTTGGTTCATTTGATGATCCCTTAAACTACTACATACAGCCATTTTATGTCTGCTTCATCACATTCTTCCACATTATTGATGAGAAATATCTAACCTTATTTATGAATCCTTCACACTAAAAATAGGGAACATAAAAATCATTCCTTGAATATTGAACTTATTTTATCATCCTATGTTGATATTATTCCCTTAATTACCTCTTTCTTATGGAACAGATAATTTTATAATGTCTCATCTTTCCCAAACAATAACACCTAATACAATGTGCATTCTAGTGTATCGTTTTTATAGTACTGGTTGTCCCTTGGGTTCTATGAATATTCTAATTTTGATTCATGAACAAATAAACTTTCAACCTCAAAGTAGGTTATTTTGATCTAGAACTAATCATAACTACTTTTTATTTATGATCAATCCCCGCATTATTTGTGTCATTCTGATGTTTGATTTTCTTCTCTGAACAATCCTTTGATTATTTTACTAGACATTTGTACTTTAATTTCCCTTTTTGGTTTACTATGTAACCTTATTTCACAATATCATATTATGGGTCAAGAGTTTCTACTAACCTACTACTTTTATTCATGGGAAGATAAATTCCTCCTCAATTTATTTAACATGTTTGACTCGATGTTTTACTATGTTAGTTAAACTATCAATAACTCTACTATGTTCTTTGACTTTGATATTTTACTCCACCACTTTCTCTATGTTATCTAACATTTTAGATTTAATCTTTTCAATTTTATATTTTAGATTAGAATTGTCTTCTTCATTTTGTTTCATATAGATTCTAACATCATGAATCACTCTATTAGCTTTCTTTATTTTGGATCTATAAACATCTATCTTCTCAAGATCATATTATAATTCATCCTGGAGGTCCACTATTCCTTTGACTTATCTTTCATTATTTTTCTCTCTTTCCATGTTTTATAATTACCTACAACTACCACCATAACATTTTCTTCATGACCCTTAAATTCATCCATCTCTTCTACCTATGATTATTCTGAACTTTCATTTTCTTATAAAATAAGATTATTTTTTTTTGAATAAATTTCATATAGTATTTTTCCTACCTTACACACTAGTTGAATACTTCTTCATTAAATTTTCTTCATCATCCTCATCATAATCTTGAATCTTTTTTGGACACTTTATTGTAAGATATCCAATCTTTCCACAATGAAATCATGCAAGAAAAAGTTTCCCGTTAAATTTTTATTTTTCTCCTTTATAGATTTGAGTAACAGAATTACATCACCTCATCCACTTTTCCTCCTTTATTATGATCCTATATGGTGAGATTATTCATGGCCTTAAATTTCACCTCTTTAGACTTACCTTTTTTTAAGACCACATTATCACCATTTCTCATCTTGTAAGCAATAAGAATATTGTATAACCTATCCAATTTCATCTCCTTATGATCTTTATCTTTTGGTAGAGTGACTCAGATTAAACCAAGGTAAAATACTTATAAAAATACACTTGATGATATTTAAATCATCAAGTATTAATTTGATACCATGCATACCCTCCATAACAATATTCACCCAATCAATGAATACAATAACATACTCATTAGGGTACATCCTCGGGTACTCATGCTTGTTCCATAGAATCTAAAATGTTGATTCTCAAACTATTGAATTTCCTTTATATATATTTATTAGTTTTTTCCATATATAATGATATGACTTGCATTAAATCACCTTCATGTATATTTTATTATACAAGGTTTTTATTAATGCATTGATTCTGGTAGAGTCGGCATTCAATTATCTTCGGTTTAATTATGATAAATATTCATTTTCCATACATCGTAGATGTAAAAAAACCATTCCCAAATATCATAAGTAGTGTTGCATCTGATTATTCCATAGTTTAATGTTGTTTCCTTTGAATACAGTAATCCAATTATGATAAATGACTTCTATCACCTTTGTTGAGAGAGAGAATATGATTTTAGCATTTTTCTCTAATTCTAATTATTATCTCATCCAGGTTAAGTTCCTTGAGGGGGGGGTCAATCAAGGTTTGAAATATTAAAACAACTGACCCTTTGGATCTTGTTTCATCATTAAATAGATATCTATTCTCTATCCTTCATATTGTAAAGGATGAATGAAAATTATAACATGTATAGGATAAATAGATTTTACTTGTCTCACCCTCACTAGGATATATCTATGGAGAATACAAAGTCAATGTGCTGATGTACCAAATACACTAAATTGAGCTACTATAAGAATTTTCAGAGTGGACTCGTTGTTCCTCTTGGTTTACAAATATTCACAATTTGAAAGATCATTATTTTCTCTCTGGTGAATGCACCTATACTCTAATAGAATATTATGATGATCATTATTAGTTATAGGTTGGTTCACACTTGAATTAGTGTGTATTTATTCTCCTATTTCATCAAAGAGATGAAAATAATCTTCATGTGCAACTTTTTTTCTTGGAGTGTGAAACCATTATTCATATAGCATGTAACCCTTACTGGGTCATGGGATCACAATACCTCTTCACAAGACTTGAATGATTGAAGATATTCACATGAAAGAAATTTGGTTTACCTATACATGAAAATCCAAGAACATAACTTCTTTATGAATATGTGTGATCGTGTGATCTTCTTATCTTTATGAAAAACTCCTTATGTGCTTTGACTTCTAAAATCACATAACTCGATTTCCTCCTTACACTATACTTATACGACTTCAATCCCTAAAACTCTTTCACTTCATGTGAAACCCATTATCTAGAAATTTCTTTAGATAAAACATTTGAGAAATTTTCTTAACATAAAATGATGAGTTAAGGGGTATTTTTATCTATAAATTCTCCAGCTAAACTCTGAAAATTATGGTTATCCATCTGTTCCACCACCTAAAAAAATTTGACTCAACCTTAAACTCTTATCATAACTTCTTCTAAATCATATGATCATGATAATTCCATTATATTATCTCATGTTATAAGACCCTCCACCTTGGTCAGTTTTATCTCCTTTCTTCATGTGAATCACCTAACTCTATTCAACCAGTGTGATCACTTGATTAAGAGAGGCCTCAATACTTATATGTCATTAACAATAAAACTTATTTCATGTGATTCAAAAGACCTATTCATGAGCACTATTAACCATTATTCAATCATGTGATTCTGAGTGACTATAAGGCAACTTTGACTTGGAAATATGTTCTACAACCAAGTGATCATGTGATATCCTTCAGTTTATATGATCGTTTGATCACCTTCAGTTCATTAAATTGAGTGATCCACTTAACTTCATGTGACAATGTTATCTCCAATGGTATATATGATCATGTAACCCTTTTGGAATTATCTCCCCAACTAATTCCTTATCCATTATCTCATCAAAACTTTAAACCACTTCACACACCGTTTAAAAAAACATGTCAAAAACTTCCAAATTTTTAAAAAAACACAATAAACCAAAAACACCATCAAGTGGTATTTTTCCCAATATTCATTTTTTTATAAGGGTTTAGTCCAATGGGACCTTCTGTTTGTACCAAGAATCTCTTTGATGGAACGGGATGAGATTTGAGTCTTTCCACACTTGATTTTCTCATCTAGGGAAGGAGAGTTATAACTGGCACATGTGGTGCATGATAATTGGCTTGTAAACTACACTCATTTTCCAATTGAATCATGAATTGAACTCGTTATACCCCATATGATTAATTATGGTGGTACCCATTGGTTGAACCACACTTCTCTTTAGGGGAACTAATCAAATTTTCAGTCTTAGTGCTCTCAATTTTTTATGATTTGGAAGGAGTGGTATAACTGACATGTGTGGGTGTGTTAATTAGCTCATAACATACACTCCTTTCCTCCTAATGTTTAAGTTCAGTGGTAACCACTGGTTTTACCACCTTTCACTTCAGGGGAACTAGTCAAGTTTCAATCCTTAGAACAATCAATTTTACTGGTTTGGGAATTATTAAAATAGCTGACATGTGTGGAAGATTATTATCAATCTTGGAATAAATTATAAAAAGATACACACATGTCCCAATGATTTTATTTTTTACTGGAAAGAATATTTAATAGAGAAAAGTGAAAAGGTGTTGTACTTATAGAAGGAAATCAATTAATAATGATTTCAGTATGAATCTACTACTACTAAAAATAATCAAAAAACAAAAATTGTTGTGATGGTTTTACATTAATTTACTTTAAAATTTTGATTTAAAAGATTGTTTATGTCATCTAGAACTACTAAACATGTGAAGTGGCATAATTTTTATAATAATAATGATGATTTCATGTGATATCCAAGAGATTCAAAAGCACGTAATACCTTTAATTTATTATATCTTTATTTGTCTTATAATCCTAGAAATGTGTGTTTGGGATTATAATTTGGTGGATTCAATCCTTTTGGGACTTTAAGTATAAATTAAATCATTTGGATAGTTGTTTTTATTCCTTATAATATATCTCATTGGATTTTTATGCAATAAACTTCATTCATTTTATCATTGATTATTCCTATAAATCAAATGCTTGGAAATGAAATTGAGGTCTACCTTTAGTATATTATTAAAAAATTATAAGAGTTATAGAATGATGGTGTAGAAACATAATATGCATCTACTGCGAACATGTTCAAAATGCATGTTTCCCTTATATGGACCATTAGTGACATTCATGGACTAATAGGTTTTTCCAGTTGGAACATACACACTAGGTTGTCTTGTCCATTTCAAAACTTTGATTTTGAGTATCAATGGATAAATTTTAGAAAAAAGTGGTGTTTCATATGTCATCATCGCTCCCTTGATACACCTTGTAGATTTGGGTTTAAAAATTCATGTTTCAATTGAAAAAATGATTTGATGCTTCCACTAAAATTATTATTGGGACCACAAATCTTGGAACAATTATAAAATGTTGGTACAGAGTTTGTAAAATATTTTTAGATAAATTAAAGTGTAAAATTATTTATAACATCATCAATTACAATTGGAGCACAAAAATTGAAGAAAATAGCATATTTTTCAAACTTCTATATTGGGAATTTAATTTGTTACATCATCATCTTGACATTATCCACATTGAGAAGAATTTGTGTCATAATGTGTTATTTACATTGATTAATGAGTAGTGAAAATCAAAGGATCATTTAAATGATTTTAAGTAAGTAGAAGTAATCAATATCAAATTTAATCTATGCTTAAGTGAGAATGAAAAGTATCTGGAATATATTTTCACAATGAAAAATCATAATAAAGATGTTTTCCTTTAAAGATTAAAAAATGTGAAAGTGATTGATGGATATTCTAGTAATATTTTAGGATGTGTTGATTTAAATATTCATAGGATACATAGATTGACACTTCATGAATCACATGTATTGATGGATCAGTTTATACCTTTAGAAATACATAATTTTTTACCAGAAAAAATAATTTTTGTTCTAATCAAATTTTTCACATTCTTTATGAAGTGTATAGGAATTTCATTTAGTGTCAATATAGATTGAATTCCATAATAATTTAATTTGTTTTAAATGATAAGTCAATATATGAATGAAAGTTATTGATGAAGAAGTTGGTGAATCCTTGGATAATTTTTGTTGATTCAAAGCATTGAATTCTACACTTGATCAATTCTCTAAGAGGATACAATTCTGATGATTGTTGAACTGGTCTTAATATCCAAGACTTATATCAAGGTGATATATTATCACAACACTCGAACAAGTCCATGTAATACTCAATTACATGAGGAGAAATAAGATCCATACATAGTCACTAAGTGGATGAAGTGTTGAAGATCCATCAAATGAATTCTAACTGGATGAAGGTTGTGCATCAAATATTACCATTCATTATGCTTTAAATGCATGATTAATGAAGAAATGATCCATGAATAATCCATGATTGGTTGTGAATCAAATAATAGAAGAAGAAGAGAATAAGGGGCTTAGTATTTAAATATGGAATTTTATATTTGTGACCACTTAAGACTAAGTAGTTATTGTTTTATGCCTTTACCAAAACAAAATGGGGCCATCCTTGGAGACCATCTGAGGTCCTCACCTCAAGAACATGTGGAGTACAAGGGTTCAAACATGCTCAAGGGAAGCCCTCAAGGCCATTCTTGCATGAGGCAGGTGTCTGTGGGTCCTGTACAACCCCGCAAGGGCCACACGGTGATGAACCCGTGCAGCGTGGGCACTAGGTGCATGCCTGGGGAGCAGAGTGAGTTCTAAGAGTGTGCCTGTAGGGTGAACATGGTATGGGGTGGTACCATGGAGGGAGGAGGAGTAATCTAAGCTGAAGCCGTCATAGATCGATATTTAAACCGCATTAAATCCATGTCGCGCTTTGATGTGGGGTGACTTTTTAAAGATATGGAGGCAATCCTGGCCGCTCATCTAATACCGCACCTCATCTCATCCACAAAATCCATCCTGCGTCCCGTGTTATAATCTTCACCGTCCAGGATTTATCCAATGGACGAGGAGATATCCCAAGGTCATATTCAACCTCTATCCATCCCGACCCCACTACTCGCCACAGATGAAGTCGATCCACCGAGATCAAGCTCCCAGCCATTGTTGAAGCTCAAAGTGAGTGCATGATGATCATACAGACAAACCAAATACATGAATGCATTAAAATTTTCATGCATGCATCATGATGAAGAATTCAAATGTGGCTGAAGAAAACGAAGTTGCGAGGCCACGTCAGAATGCTCAAAACCTTCGGGGAAATGATCTGCATGAATTCTTAAATGCGTTCACTGAAGGATCATGATATAGTGAATAAGTCAGCGGTTGAAAAGGAAGCAACTGATATTTAAGCATATCCTTTAACCTACACTTGAAGTTTTCAATGATGAAGATCTAGGTCCTTTAAAGATTTGATACTCTCGGCATATCTCATGGGATTTGAACAAGGGGAAACTTTATTCCTTACCTATAAATAAAAATCCCTAGACTGAGGCTCTATTGTTGAATATATTGAGAGAAATCTCTCATTTCTTTGAGAAATAGAGCACTGCACGAAAGGTTCCGCACAGCCTTTCTACACGAAGAAGAGGTGGTGTGCATCCCTTGCATGAAGGAGTCTCGCGCATCCCTTGAATTAAGAGAAGAAGCGTGAACCACCCTAGTTCGCGAAAGAAGTCAAACACACGACAGGTTCCTTCGAACCCTCATCGTGATTCATGCGTGAATAAGATTTTGTGGTTAAAACAATCAGTTCCTTGACACCCTTATTGCACCCTTGCAAAGACAAAACCAAGAAACATATTTGGTTCTATGAATACATATCACACACACACCTTGCGTGAAGAAGAAGAACATGTGCATTGTTTGCACGAAGAAGGAGAACTTTTGATTCCTATTTTTAACGAAGGAGAAGAAGGTGAGAACTCCCACCTATGTGAATGATCCAACCAAGAATACACACAAAAACCATATACCTATTTTGATTTTTTGGGAAAGAAGAAAAATGGAAAAATTTTCATAAGAACCTAAGGCCTTGTCTTTTCACAAAAAGGAACACATGCATGAGGTTGAGGCTTTGATAGCCTATTGAGAAAAAAACTCACACATATACCATCTTCATACCCATTAGAGTTGTGTGTGAAAGAAGAAATGAATAGAGCATGCATGGTGGAGATCATGTGCATAAAAAGAACATAAAATACAGTGTGTGCGCACATGTGAAGAAGAAAGAGGAATAAAGAAAGAAAAACACAAATAAATTAATTCACTCATTCGGGTATGAGGAAACACACATGTACTTGAACTCCAATTAAAAATAAAAAAGTGTGTGAGTACTTAGACCCAAAAGATGAATAGAAATAGAATAATAGTAAGAGAATAGATTGTGTGTGTGCTTAAAGTGTTTTATCCTTATAGGTTTTCACACAAAGAAGAAAAGGATTGTGCATACATGCATGCATGCACATGCACACATGAAGGCACTTAAAAGAAGGATTAATATTTTTAGTGAATGTGTATAAATAAGAAGAAGAAATTCCATGCATCTCATTCATGTAGCATAATAAATTCAGATGATTCCAAGTGAGCTGATATTCAGTGTTTGAATAATCACATAAGTGTGTGTGATTCTTTCCAATAAAACAAGGATAAGTCTTAGTTCATTCAGTTGTTTCACTAAGAATAAGAAATTGAGATATCCAAATACAATAAGTATTGGATCCCATGAAATCCATGCATGAAGTGAATGAGAATTGAGATAGAAGCTAGAATGAATTAAAGAATCTCTTTTATTTGAGTTCTCAGTAATTGAGAATCTAATAAGAAATACAGTGTTGATATTGTGCAAGATCATTCTTGCATATTAATATATTTGAATAAGTTGTGTGCACCACTTGCACATATCTTAGTGAGGCCAAGTATTCATCATAAGAATATGGAATTTCATGAGCATTGTTGAGACTAACAACTGATCAACTCAAGTGATTAGAAATATTGAGCAAGGCCATCAGACCATACCAAAGGTTATTGAAGGTCCTTGAAGAAATTAAAAGGAAAGTGTGATTCATCTAGCCTATGTGGGAAGATCATAAGATCATATACAATGAATCAAATAAGAACATAAAGAAAGAAGCTACTCGTGTGGATCGAGAGCTAGAAGACCCCAGTGAGATTCAGGGATGAGAAGAAGTCTTGAGTGTGAATCTGAAGAAGGCCAGTGGGTCTCTGGTAACACTATGTGAAGCAGTATAAACAACCTCATGTGGGACTCAAGAGAGATACAGTGTGACTCTGTATTGACCATTGTAATTACTAACTGAATTATAGTGGAGAATATGTGTTGGGGAGAATAACCAACACAGCAAGGAGTAGGTCTTTGAACCAAACCTTGTAAAACCTTTTGTTCAGTGCCTTTACATTTACAGCATCATTCGAGGTAAGGCTGAGAGGCACAATAAGAGAGGATCGATTCTTTAACCAGCCATAGAGGTTTAATTTAAAATGATAAATTAGTAAAAAGATTTAATGGGATCACTGATTCACCCCCTCCCCCTCTCAGTGATTCACACTGATTTGGGACCTTCAATTGGTATCAGAGGGAAGGTCACCTCTAAAAGAACCAAGGGAGTATTTATGAAGTGCAGATTTGAGGAGATGAATGAGAAACCACAAATGGAGATTTCGGAAAAGACTCGGAAAAATATAAAGAAGAAACAGGCAAGGAAGATGAATAATAATCTTACCACTAATGTAGATACACCTTCTATTGAAGGTAATAATAAAGGTACAACATGTGATAATACTTATTATTATTATGATGAAGCCTATTCAATATTTGATGATGATAGATCAATTAGTGATCTTCATACTGCACTCAAAGATCATCTAAATAAATCCCCTAGAGAAGTGGCATGAAACATTGCTGCAAGCATTAGTTCTCTTAAAGATGAAAAATTACAACTAGAAGAATAAGATAATGCCATGAAAGAAGCATTGGATAAAAGGGTTTTCATATCCAACACTATCACAAAACTAGTGAATGTAAAGGAAGAAAAAATTTCTCTTTTCAATGAAAGACATGATCAAGTTACTGAAGAATTACAGGGAAGTATTTGTGAGAAATAATTCTTTGAGATTGTATTTTTTGAAGCTTTCCATGCATTTGAAAAGTTTCACAAAGTTTCTATGGTTTTAAAAGATTCACAATTAGAAGAAAAGGCCAACAAGCTAAAGGAGCTTGACATCACTTTGCAACAATTAAGAAGTGTGGATGAAGAAAAAATAACATTGCTAAAGGAGAGTTCAGAATGTAAACTGAGATCATTTGAGGATGAGAAGAACTCTCTCAACATGAATTGTTTAGAATTTGAGGTGAGATTGAAAAATTAGGAATCACCCCAAGATAAAAATTCCCAATCATATGAAAGAAGAGATATTTTCCCTCAAGTTTTCATTGAGGATTATGGTTCCAAAAGGAACATAAGATAATACTCTAATCTAAGGAAAACATCCTTCAAGAAGAAGGTATCTCATAACCTAGTTATTTCTGCTTCTACTAATGCAGTTTCATGTACAAGTACAGGTTGAAAACCAGAATCTCAGAAGATGTGGATTGATAAAAATGATGATACATCCATCAAAACTTCAAGGGTGGATACTGAAATGATTAAGAATAGAAACTCCCAGAAGGATGCTCCAAAGAAAGAAAGGCAACTCCAAAAACAAAAATGCACTAAATCTAGACAGACTGATACTATTGGTAAAAGAAGGAGATTTGTTGGCTATTGTTGATGTTGTTGGAAGTTTGGGAATTAGGCCAACGATTTTTGGCATAATATGTCAGCATATAAAAATTGGGGAAGACCTACATTCAGGGATAGTAGGTGTTAAGAAATGAAGCATCTTGCAAAAAAACGTAGAAAACATAGATAGAGAAGAATATGTCTATCAAGAATATATTTGAGTATCTTGAAGAATTATGTGATAAATGCAACAGAAGTGGTCATAGTTATAATGAGTACTGGTTTAGTCCTACCATGCCTCAAGCATATGTTGATAAGAAGCATAGACCACAACAAAGGTAGAAGAGATGAAAAAGAGCTGAAAAGTATTCCATTGATAATATGAAAAACAATGGAGTCAAATAAACAGTGAAAGAAATTATACCTAAGAATAAGTTTAATCCATATTCCAAGAATTTCATCTCAACCAAGAAAAGATGCTTCTACTATGGAAATAAAGTTCATACCAATGATAACTGCAAACAAACCATGCAAATGAATTGAAGCAAGGTAAAACTAAAAGGATAATCAATCTAGAAGAATATGGGATTGATTGAAGACATTACTGGAGATAATAATTTTCCTATTATAGGTAACTTGAAGACAATAAAGAATCCATGTGGAAGATCCAATTCAGAAAATGTTAAGAAGGGGTGTTTAGATATCTGTCCTAATCAATTGCAAATTTCTAGAGAAATGCAAAGAGCTGAAGATGAAGTACTAGATAATGCAAAGGAAAAAAGGGAAATAGGTCATTCCACATGAAGGAAAATTAGAATTTCAAGAGAGTTTGTCAACACATGATAACCCAAGTATCTCACCACTACTGTGTGGAAGGTTCAAGAAGGCTGTACATCATGAAAACAAATGTTTAACTATTTTTCCAGACCAAATGGAGAAAATTGAACATGCACCAGTAAAATCTACTTCACTACTAACATAAGTAAAGAAAAAACTCTACACAAGTTGAAGGTAAATGGAAGTAAAGGTTCCATGATGAAAAAGAAAGATCAAAATGTCAAATGGAGAGGAAACACCAGCATGAAGAGTACCAGACACTTTAGAGCTGCAAGGAAAGAAGTTCTTGGGTTGAGAAAAAATTATCAGCCCCAATGCTTTAATTAAGAATCTCACAAGTGTTCCATATTATTCCCTTATATTTTTTTTATATACATGTTCTTACATTTTAGTTAATTAAAGGTGAATGTCATCCTCAAGATGATAATTGGATGAGCAAAGTGGAGAACTACAAGTTGGACTCATTATTCATGATTAGATAATTACTTGAAGTGATCCAGAGTGGAATATTATCAACATGCATATATTCAAGATTATTTTATGATATTCTCCACCATGGTAATTCAAATGGAGTTCCCCCCTTGAGGGGGAGAAAAAATGAAGGAGATAATATCAAGGATTATGTCAAGACAAACCATTGAAATTCATATCATCTCAAGAATCTGAAACTAAGGTATTCCAATTACACTTTCATCCCTTGTTTTAATTGTATTTATCATGTTAATTAAGGGGGAGTTCTTGATTGATGAAAATATGGGATGAAAGGGGTATATTCATCTTGAACTTGAACTTTTTAATATGTTTGGTGAAGTATGAGTAGGAATTAGCATTTCATTAATAAATCAGATTATCTCCAAACCCTTGGTCAAGAATTGATCCAATCTGATAATGATATCACATGTTGGTTGTCTATGGAAAACACTGAAAACCTTGGTCATATCTCTCTTGTTTTATACACTAGGTTAGCCCAATTAGACTTTGAGTTGATTTATTAAAGGATCTTTGCTAATTGAACCATCTGACATCATCCCTCTCTCAAAAACATTCCAAAAGATATTATTCAAAGGGAGGAGGACATGTTTTTTAAGAGACCCAACTAACAACTTTGAATTTGGTTTCCAATAATGGGGAGAAAATTTTGGCACACATATTGACCCATACAAAGTGTGCTTAGGTGATATTGACAACTAAATACAAAGGGGGAGATTGAAGTACAAAATAATTTCATTTTTTGTCAATGTGGATTGAAGTGCATAATAGTTGCATTTGTTGTCAATGAGAAGTCAATATTTGAATGAAAGTTATTGATGAAGAAGTTGGTGAATACTGGGAGAATTATTGTTGATTCAAAGCATTGAATTCTACTCTTGATCAATTCTCCAAGAGGATACAATTCTGACGATTGTTAAACTGGTCCTAAGATCCAAGACTTGTATCAAGGTGATACATTGTCACAACACTTGAAGAAGTCCATGAAATAATCAATTGAATGAGGATAAATAACATCCATACATTTTCACTAAGTGGATGAAGTGTTGAATATCCATCCAATGACTTCTAACTGGATGAAGGTTTTGAATCAAATATTACCATGCATTTTGATTTAAATGCATGAGGAATGAAGACATGATCCATGCATAATCCATGATTGGGTGTGCATCAAAGAATAGAATAAGAAGAGAAGAAGGGGCTTGGTATTTAAATATGGAATTTTATATTTGTGACCACTTAAGACTAAGTAGTTATTGTTTTGTGCCTTTGCCAAAAAAATGGGGCCATCCATGGAGACCAGCCAAGGTCCTCACCTCAAGAACATGCAGGACCCAATGGGTCAACCGCGCTCAAGGGAAGCCCTCGAGGACAACCCTGCATGGGGCAGGTGTTTGTAGGCCATGTATAATCCCACAGGGGCCATACAGTGATGAACTCGTGCAGTGTGGGTTCTAGGTGCGCACCTGGGGAGCAGAGTGGGTGCTAAGAGCGCACCCGCAGGGTGAACATGATATGGGGAAGTACCATGGAGGGAGGAGGAGTAATACAAGCCGAATCCACCGCAGATTGATATTTAAACTACACAAAATCTGCATCACATTTTGATGTGGTATGGCTTTTTAAAAATGTGGAGGCAATCCTGGCTGCTCATCTAATCTCACACCTGATCTCAGCCGCAAGATCCATCGCACATCCCGCATTATAATCTTCTCCATCATTGATTGATCCAATGGCCAGGGAGAGACCCTGAGGTCATCTTTAACCTCCATCCATCCCAACCCTTCTGCTTGTTGTAGATGAAGCCAATCCACTAAGATCAAGCTCCCGGACACTGTTGAAGCTCAAAGTGAGTTCCTGATGATCATCTGGATGAACTAAATACATGAATGCATTAAAATTTTCATGCATCCATCAAGATGAAGAATTCGAACGTGGCCGAATGACATGTGCCTATCATGGGGTGTGGAAAAAACAATTTTTTTTCTATGTTGAAATTGATTATAGTGGTTAACCTAGGTTGTCTCCAGAGAGGAGCGCTCAACAATCAAGTTTTCCACTTTAAATTTAAGAAAGAAGTGGTGGTTGTTTTTTAATTGGTTTGGTTTTGAAAACAAATCAACGAAACTAAAGAAAGAAATAAAGTAAAATATTTAAAACAAATTGAAAAATAATGTAATTAAAAATAGTGATAATAATTGGGTGATCAGGTTGGGGTTGATTTTTCAATTGTAATGTTATCATAGTTCCAATTTTATTCAATCCTCTTCTGCTAAGTCAGTTTAAGTGATATTTCACGATCGCTTCCTATCACTCCCTTAGTAAATGGAGATGGTGAGAGTAAACCTTACCAATATCTCAGATCGGTCTACTCTCTTTATTATGTGTTAAAAAAATGTAGAGAATACCCTCAATTGAGTTAGTCAATTCCCGATCGGGTCTTGTTTATCCCAAATAATTAAGAATATTCAATACTCATGTCACACGTACTGATGATCACCGAGTACTTCACCACTATGCCCTAATCTATTCCATCAAATATAGACCAGAAACTAATGGAGGGAGATTATGAACATTTACCAAAGAAATAATAACAACAGAAAATTAAATCAAATACAATCACATAAGATAATAAAACTATTTATTAGAATTTGAAACCAACACCACAGAAGAGAAATAGTTTTTATTCAATCAAATGTAAGAACTCAAAAATTAAAAAAAAAACTAACCATACCCAATCACTTAGAATATTTACCCCACCATGTTAAGGTTAATTATGAAGAAGGGGGAAGAAGAAGGCATTATAAAACTAAGAAGAACAAAAGAAAGAAAAGAAAGAACAGAATTTTCTCCTCCTGAATCTGTCCACCAGAAAGATAGCTTCAGTTCTCCCACCATATCATCGAATCATGCTGATTTACCTTCTTATAGGAGGTAATTAATGGATTTTATCATCTGACCACAAAGTTTAAAAGCATTTGGAACCATGTGAAATGATTTATGGCCAAATTATTAGATGTGACTTTTTCTGGATGCCAATCACTATTCCACCAACCATACTTTGACTTGTTGAAGGTTGGACTATATGAAATAATTTCTCCATGAAATTTAATGTGCATATTCCTCATCAAGTTGGATTTCTGACCCATCTATAATCACCCCATTTAGTGGTCATTACCTCAAGATATTGAACATTGAATAAAGTAATGTCCATTTTACCGGCCAGAATAAGTGTTCACATTGACCGATTTGTTTTGTCTTGTTGAAGTTTTAATTGGATTTGGGTCCTGAAGAATTATATGTATAAGACAAAACATGTAATCCTAAAAAAAGGAATCACATGAATTGGATGAATATTGTCAGATTTATGCTGAAAATACAGAGGCAATATAAAACTATTAAATGTCCAGAAATAGCCAATTTTTACACTTAAACTCAAAACTCACCAAAATTCATAAAATGATGAAAATAATATAAAATTGATTAATGGTAAGGGATTAAATCATTTAAAAACATATGTATAAATATTAAAATATGATCTCTTTCAATTCCCCCATACTTATCACTTGGACTCCTGGACAAGTAAACATCGATATTAAATCAAAGAAAATTTTAAAACACATATCCATGAGATCTAACAATTTAACACCAAGAAATAAAAGATATCATGACTAATCAAAAACCATTATTCTAAGTTCTAAATTCAGTTAATTAAATATATTTCCTCTTAATTTATTCTCCCACACACACAAAACACTTACCGAACATGCATTTTTTTCTCATCGCACAAATATCAATTTTCAACAATGTCTTTCTCATCCAATACTCATGCAAGGGTCACCATAGGCTTGATAAATTCATAAATATCTACTTCATTTGAGTCAAGGACATATGTTTATCATGAGTACTTTTCAAGTTTATTCTGTGACTTTAGGTTTGTAGGATTTAGATGTGAAAAAATAATGAGGTTGAATAAGGAGGGCTTGGATCTTTTTGAAGAAAAATTGCATTATTCTAATTTTTACTTAAATATGGTCTCATCCCCACTCCCCTTAGCAGAAAATATGCTCCATAAACATGAAAAATCAGTAAAATTTTACACCATTCATCATTTCAGTAGAAAAAGTATCAGTCATCTCAAACATGATTTTTTTGTTTTTGAAAGATCTGTATAGGTACAACTTTATTTCTCTATTGGAAGCTCCAGAAAGGCACAGCTTCACTTATCATGAAAGCTCCAGAAAAGGCACAAATTTCAACATAATTATTTTTTTTAGCATCATATTCATCTCTTAAATATTTTATTTTCCTCCCAAAGTTTCACCAAATGAGGTAGCACAGTATAATACAGTTTCCCCCACACTTAAGTTCAACTAGATTATGCAATTTCATTTCAAGAACAGGTCGTATTGGGAAAATTGGTTGGTAATGTGGCTAACCTAACAGGATCTTCATGGATTCTATGGGCTACAAGGATTAAATGTACAAGGTGGGATTTCGGCCCACTGGTTTGGACCTACGGGTCTCAGGGCCTTCGGGTCATCAAAGGCCTTCGGGCCATAGGGCCTTCGGGCCATTGAAGACTATGAAGTAGCCCAGTTCACACAGAGCAGGTCCTAGATGAGGATCAAAGCACCAGTAGCAGTCACCAAAAGCAGAGCTAACCGGATTGGAAGAATGGGAGGGTATGGAAACCACCATCAGGACCAGGCACTATGCAGCTTTGTACGGGGAAATGCTAGCCGATCAGCAATGCAGGTGGGGAGCTAAAGGCATTCAATGATGCAGAATCTGGGGAGGGTAATCTCTAGTGGGATGGGCCTACGGGTCATGTATTGGCCATGGTATGCCTCTGGGCCTTCTGGTCATGTTTACGAGTCATATCGGGCCTTGTGACTTGGGCCTACGGGTCATGTACAGGTTCCCTTTCAACCCTTAAAAGGGGGATTATCTATAATAAAATAAAAAAGAAGGCCTTCGGGCCATTCGGGCTAGCATTCATTTAAGCTCAGTTTCATGGGATAAATTATTTCTCACATTTACATAGATTTCAAAAATTGTGATGATATTCATTTCAGCTCAAAAGTTTCAAAAACACACAAAAAGTTTAAAAACACACAATTTATTTTTAAAAAAACATAAAAAACAAACAATTGAAAATACTAAATTGTAAAGCTTCCCTCCCCCATAATTAAATGATGAAGTGTGTGAAATTCATTAAATTAGATTGAATATGTGATTATATTTTAAATGTAATCATAGAAATCAAGAAAGTGTAAAGTAAATGTACAACCTGTCATATTGGTAGTGCAATGTTGAGTTAAGTTCTGAAGTGTTGCACACATAAAAACCTACAAACAAAGGTAGATAATAAAACATAATAAATTTATTAAAAGTAACGAAAATAGAAATAGAATGAGAATAGAAGGATAGATATTGGTTTGATCTGCCAAGTGGGCCCTGGGTTTTGACTACTTGTAGATTGGCAGTTTCAGTTTGTTATCCCCAATACGATGGTGGGTGAAGTTTATTTAATATGAACCACTAGAACTTATTCCTTCCATCATGAACATCTTCTTTTTTATTGAGGACTTCATGGATATAGTACACCAAATCCACCCTAATAAAAATGATATGCATCTTGTATGATGGGGTTAGGATAAAGAATGAGTCCTCATTTTTCTTGGTTTCCACTTGAACAACCTCTTTTTTATTCTCCAGTGATTTCTCAAGGTATGTTGCATCAAAACAATAATCAAATGGAAAATTGGAGAGTAATTTAATTTGAATAAAATTAAAGAACGATGAATCAAAATAAAATTATTCTCTTTCAAAGTAAGCATCTTGTGTCTCTTTTTTCTCAAACAAGTCCATATGGATATCATCTTGAACTCCTTCTAATAAATGATCAACATATTTGGGGATCTCTAGTTATTCCTCTTCATGTGTATCTTTTTCTTTTTCCACATCCACCAAGGCAATAGATGTGTTGGACAAATCTGAAAATTTCATGCAAGGGGAGGTGATACTCAATTCAGATTCTATATAATCATAATGAAAAGAGTTAAGAAAAATATTGTCTCCCTTAATTGGATTGACTTCAATTGCTTCTTCAGTATGAGGTTCCTCTTGTAGATTAATTTCACAAGATAGAGGTAGGTAGTCAGGCTCCTCCATCTTTTCTTCAAATTCCACCATATTGGTAGTATCTTCCTTCAATGGTTCTGGATCTCCTACTTTGTAAGGAATATGTGGATCAAGTAGTTCTTCACACTCATTCTAGAATCCATCTTGATCTATTTAATCTCCCACATGTATCTCAGTAGGTAATTCTTTCTTCTTGTCCTCCTCAGGTTCATTTATAGGTTCTGGTTTTTCCATAAATGCACGAACATATTCAAATTCAAGTTCTACTTTGTTCTCTAGTTTTTCTATGTCATTTTAAGGTTCTTGAATATGAAATATATCATAACCAGCCTCATATACTTGTTCCAAATGTGGTTAGTTGTTCCATGGATTAAAGATATGATCATTTGAAAACATCATGGAAAAATATTTTTTTATTTTTTTTCTTGAAAAGTGTTAAATATTTATAATGAGATTGTGGTGCTACCTCCCCAGAAATGGTGATAGGTTTTGACACGTTCCTGTCATGGGGTGTGTAAAAAAAATTATTTTCTAAGTTAAAATATATTATATTGGTTAACCTAGGTTGTCTCCAGAGAGGAGCACTCAACAATCAAGTTTGTCACTTTAAATTTAAGAAATAAGTGGTGGATGTCTTTGAATTGGTTTAGTTTTGAAAACAAAGCGACGAAACTAAAGAAATAAATAAAGTAAAATATTTAAAAAAATGAAACATAATACAATTAAAAATAGTGATAATAATTGGTTGATCATGTTGGGGTTGGTTTTTCAATTGTAATGTTATCATGGTTCCAATTTTATTCAATCCTCTTCTGCTAAGTCGGTTTAAGTGATATTTCATGATTGATTCCTATCACTAACTTACTAAATGGTGATGGTGAGAGTAAATATTACCAATATATTAAATAGGTCTACCCTTATTCATATGTGTTAAATAGATGTAGAGAATACCCTCAATTGAGTTAGGGAATTCCTGACCGGGTCTTGTTTATCCTAAACAATTAAGAATATTCAATACCCCTGCCACATGTACTGGCGATCACCGAGTACTTCACCACTAAGCCCTAATATATTCCATCATATATAGACCAGAACCTAGTGGAGGGATATTATGAACATTTACCAATAACAACAGAATATCAAATCAAATACAATTGCATAAGATAATAAAACTGTTTATTAGAATTTGAAACCAACACCGCAGAAGAGAACTAGTTTTTATTCAATCAAATGTAAGAAATCAAACATTAAAAAAAATAAAACCTAACCTTATCCAATCACTGAGAATATTTACCCCAATATGGTAAGTGTAATTGAGAATAAGGGGGAAGAATAAGGCATTATAAAACTAATAAGAACAAAACAAAGAAAAGAAAGAACAAAATTTTCTCCTCCAGAATCTTTCCACCAGAAAGATAGCTTCCATTCTCTGACCATCTCATCAAATGAGGCCAAGGTCCCTTCTTATAGTAGGTGATTAATGGAGTTGTCCATTTACCCACGAAGTTTGAAAGCATTTGGATCCGTGTGAAATGAGTTATAGGTGAATTATTAGACATGACTTTTTCTGCCGCCAATCACTATTCCACCAACCATACTTTGACTGGTTTAAGGGGAGCCTATATGAAATCCTTTCTCCATTAAATTAAATTTTCATCTTCCTAGTCGAGTTGGATTTATGAACCAGCTAGAATCACCCCATTTGGTGGTCGGTACCTTGAGATATTGACCATTTAATGAAGTAATGTCCATTCTGTCGACCAGAATAAGTGTTCACATTGACTGATTTGTTTTGGCTTGTTGGAATTTGAATTGACTTTGGGTCCTGAAGAGTTATATGTATAAAAAGAAACATGTAATCCTAAAAAAATGAATTACATTCATTGGATGAATATTGTCAGAGTTATGCTGAAAATATAGAGGAAACATAAAACTGTTAAATGTCCAGAAATAGCGAATTTTTACACTTAAGCTCAAAACTCACCAAAAGTCATAAAATGATGAAAATAAGATCAAATTGATTAATGGGAAGGGATTAAATCATTTAAAACATATTTAGAAATATTAAAATATTAGCTCTGTCACCAAAGCAAATCGATTTGCGAGACCACGTCATAATGATCGAAGCCTTCGGGGAAATGATCTTCATGCGTTATTAAACACATGCACGCAAGGTGATGAATATTCTACAGCTTCCATGGTTGGTGGGTGTTGCACCGACCACACCCACCATAAGAGGACATCCATTTTGGGGGTTTCACATTTTACATGTTCAACAACTATTGTTTTGGATTCCATTGGAGTTGTTAAAGGAGATGGTGGCCACCATGTTTGAAGTCCAAGGTTGGCGGGGGGATTGGTGGAGGAGTTATGTCAAACATAGAATCCTCCACCATTGCTAAATAAGGAGGTCTTTGGGTGCCTCCTTCAACAATCATATCAAATTCGAGCCAAGGGAGAGCTCTGTTGTGATAGAACCTTGAGAGCTCCATGTTTGTGTGAGAAAGGGAGGTGTGGGAGGGGTCATTGTAAACCCTTTTTCTTATGAAATAAAGTTTTGTTTTCCCTCCATTCATCACTCTTAGTGGTTGTTGAACCACAACAAGTGGTGTCAAAGGTTGTTCCGGTGAAACAGTGATGGGCAGTGGAAATTTTCCAGTGACTAGAAAATTCAAGTCGCCCAAAATCGAGTTTTGATGGCATATTATGAAAGCCTGTGCCAAGATGATTCCAACGGGGAAAACGACATTAAAAACAGAGCTAAAACGAGCTTCCTAGGCCTAGTAAAAGTTTGGTCAAACTTTGGGTGCTATAGTACCCCATTTTCAGAGAAGAAGGTATTGTTCTGGTGATGGAGACATTTTTGATGAGTTTCTGGCAGTTTATCCAGCGTTCCACATCATTATCACATCATCGACACGTCATCACCACGTCATCGGATGATCTCGATCGTTGATACTGTTTTTTATCATAACTTGATCAATCGGTATCCGATTTTGACAATCTAGGAGTTGATTCCACGATTTTCGATCATTTCAGACGCATTAGTGAGCTCCATTTTTTCAGATTCTTCACCAAGTTTTTCAGAATTGAAATTCCATGGAGGGACCATCCATGGGAGGTGGTCGAGGGGCTGGAAACGGATGCCAAAGCCAGAGAAGGTCTATAGATGGAAGAATACCACCATACAAATGCTATCATTGCGGTATGATGGGGAATATGAAGAAGAACTATTGAAAGTTGCTATAAGAAAAGGGTCAAATTACCAACCGACAAAGAATAAATGGAGACACGCATGTGACAGTCTCTGGAAAAATCATGCTTTTCTCCAAAGACGAAGAAGAGAAATGCTTTCATACATCAGGCCAAGACATGGAATGGGTGGTCGATACTGCAGCATCGTACCACATCACGCCTCATCATGAGTATTTCTTGACTTATCAAGCTGGTGACTTTGGTGCAGTCATGATGGGGAATACTAGTTCAGTGGATATTGTTGGCATGGGTGATATCCAAGTCAAGACGAACTTTGGATACACAATCACCCTAAAGGATGTTCGGCATGTTCCAAGTCTTTGACTCAACTTGTTGTCAGGTATAGCATTTGATCGCTAAGGCTATGACAACATATTCAACAATGGATCATGGAAGATGACAAAAGGATCCCTCATCATTACCTGAGGACACATATGCAGTACATTGTACAAAACTCAAATGAAGATATGTGCAGACAACCTCAACATGGTGGAAGGAGAAATGTCATCTAATATGTGGAATAGAAGGCTCAGCCGCAAGAGTGAAAAAGGGTTATCTACCCTAACAAAGAAGAAGTAAATAAGTATTGACAAGGATGCATCACTTGATCCAAGTAAATATTGCTTGTATGGGAAGAATCACAGAGTCTCATTCAATACTACTTCATCACAGAGATCAGATTTGCTGGATCTGGTGAATTCTAGTGTATGCGGACCCATGGATGTGGATTCACTCAGAGGTAACAAATATTTCTTATCCTTTATTGATGATTCATCTTGAAGGGTGTGGGTGTTCTTCTTACAGATGAAGGGCCAAGTACTAAACTACTTCAAGATGTTCCATGCCATGGTGGAGTGTGAAACTAGAAGGAATCTAAAGTGTCTTCATTCAGACAATAGAGGAGAGTAAACGTCTGTGGAATTTGATGCCTATTGTAGGAGTCACGGCATCCAACATGAGAGGACGGTCCCTCGTACCCCACAACACAACGGATTTATAGAAAGGATGAACAGAACCATCATGGAGAATGTCAGAAGCATGATGAGTTTGTCTAAGCTCCCTAATCCATTTTGGGGAGAAGTTGTTCAGGTTGCATGCTACCTCATCCACCGATCACCGTCAGTCCCACTGAATTTTGAGATTCCATAGAAAAGATGGTCTGGTAAACATCCCTCTTACTCTCATTTACGAGTATTTGGATGTTGACCGCATTGTCATGACACATTAAATTGATAGTTATTTTAAAGAAGATTTTGTAGTCTAGGGAAGACCCTAGGTCATCTCTCAAGGAGTGTTGATAGGTTTTGAGTGTGTATTTTTAATATTAAGAACAAAAGGTGGTGATTTTGTAAACAATTTTAAGAAAGTAACTTAATGTAAAGAGTTGTACAGTTGAAAAAATGGATTTTAAAAAATATGAGATAAATAAGTGATCATTGTTAAGTTACTATAGTACTTTAAGAGTTCCTCATTCTTAATTGATTGTTAGGTTTTAGTGCACTCTTTTGGTTGAGGGTTAACCAAGATCGTGGTTCCCCTCTTTCCTCTTAAAATGATGCACAAAGAACCACCCCTTGATACAACAATCGTGTTGTCAAGGTTTGGACCTCAAGAATTGAGTGAGGTCTACCAAAGAATACAGAAATATCATGTACGTGTGAGAGAAATAGGATTATTGTGTTGTCCAATCGGAACAACCCAATATTCCCACTTGAATCTCAACACGATCGGTATTGAGATGAGAAATGTTTCACTTAATTAAACCAAATCAATGCATTCAGAGAAGAAGAATATAAATATTAAACATAAATGAAATAATTAACACACAAATTACACAAAACCAGTAGAATATAAGGTGATGGAACTCCCTCTTCATGTGTATAGCTCCCATGTAATGATCACCCACCTCTTAGCTCGACATCAAGAGGAGGAGGAAGCTCGGGTGGAACTCCTTCTTCATGCTTGATCCCCCTATGATTATAGGGGCCTCCAAAACTTCTAAGATTAATAGGAGACTCCTCTAGGACTCCAAAATGGAAGATATTTGCCTCCTGTCCCAACTTACAAATGAGGATCCCAAGCTTCCATTTTATAGGCAAAGTGGAAGGTGGTTTTGGGCACACAGATTGTTTAAAACCAATTAAACCATGGTTTTAGACCACTTGACAGTCAAATTTTGCTTTATAAAAAACTAAAAACATGTTTCCCCGCCTCTTGAGTGTCTCCACTAAAAGTTGGGAACCATTTGGACAACTATAACTCGAGATATTGATAAAATATTGAACGCCGCATTTGACTTTGTGCAGATTTGATTCTTTGGATAGATCAGTTAGGATAGGCATCGTATAGGCCGAATGAGGCTTCAGTTCCTTCATATGAAATTTAACCCATTAAATTTTGGACTCGCCCAAAAAATTCAATCCCATTTGGATACACAGTTTAGTAGAAATATGTGGTTGAGTCCACTGGTGTGCATGGATCCTGTGCAGTTTGGCCCATTTTTCTTGCACATCATCATGGGCCCTCCAAATAACCTCCACCTTCAATGATATTATCAATACAAGTATCATTTCCCTTTTAAATAGTAATAAATAAAAAATAATTTAATCAAACATGAATTTCAATTTTTTATTATTTTTATAATTTTGAATACAAAACTAGTTTAGCACAGTGGTGTAAGGGTGAAAATGAAACACTGAATTGTAGTGCAATCACACCCCCACACCTAAACATTGCACTCCTGGGCAAAGTAACATTTTCAGAAATTATGCATGTAGATGTTTCCAACTTTATAAATATTTAACATTCACTGAAAATTTAATTCCTGGTAGAAATGTGATCAAAGTAAAAAAACACACCAAGGAGTTATTCTCAATGATCATTGAAAAAGACATCTCAAAAATTGTAACAAATGAAATTATAAGAGATGCATGATACCAATCAAAGAAAATAATTTAAAATTTAACCATGTCACTAATTCTCCATGTGTTTGTGTGAAATCCATTTAATGTTATTCTTTCCACTTTCTATCAAGTAAATATAAGTTATTTTAATAATTTTCTACTTACAAGATCATTTCCACCGAACTTTCCCCACATCCTTTGCAATAAAATTTCAAAACCCACTCACTTAAGAATTCCTAGAAGTCAAACCATAAGCTCCTGACCTAGATATCTCCATATGTTTTACATTTCAACACTCCCCTCATTTATTTATTTTTTCAAAAGTTTCACTTGGAAAAAATCTCACACTCTTCTCCCAACCCTTGTTTAATCTCCTCACGATACTAATTGTAATAGTTATAACAAGATCAAAAGTCAAGGAAGGGTGGTTTTTGACCTGTCCAATATACAACCTTTTTTTAGGGTGTACAACAGTCGGATAATAGGTACACACACATTGTTCAATATGGTACAGTAATGAAATAGATCAGATAAGGAATGAACTTATGGAAAAATGGTTTTTGAAAGTAGAGAAAAATAAAACTAACTTATATTTACCTTCCATTAAGTAATAAATTTTCACATTTCATAGTTGGGTGCAAAAATGAGTGGAGATATTAAGTGACACAATTTTCCCTTAAACTATTCACAAAAAAGGGAACCATTCTTCTCAAAGGTTTCAAAATGATACAACCATTTCTATCATCAACAGAGAACTAAATTTCAAAAGAAAGTAACACCATAGTATTGAATTCTTGCTGAAATGCACATTTCATCATAAATTTTTTAATTTTAAAACAACATGAAATATGGACATTCCACATGCATTTTTAATAACTTCTATGATTAAATGGGCATAATTTTCCATGATAAAGTGGGAATAAAAAATTAATATTCCGTCAAAAAAGTGAGGGGGAGTGAAGTAATAATAAAATTAAGAAAGCTAAAAAAAGAAAAAGAAGAAAGATGATGAAAATTCCTAACTAAACTAGGAATATACCCATCCCCCCACACCTAAAGTGTGTAGTTTCCTCACTGTAAGAAAAGATAAAGTGGAAAGGAAGGATAAAACCCAGTGAGTTTCATTTATAGATTGCTTCTTGAACATGGAGTTCCTCTATCGGGGACTCCGGAATGGATTCATGGAAGTGCTTTAGTCGCAACCCATTGACAGTGAATTTTTTCTTGGTTTCTTCATTTTGAACCTGGAAAACACTAAATGGAGAGACTCTAGTAATAGTGTATGGTCCAAACCATAGGGAATGAAACTTACCTGGATGCAACTTTATCCTTGCATTATAAAGGATTACTTTCTGCCCAATGTGGAACTGGTGATGAAGGATAATACGGTCATGGGAAGTCTCGGTTCGCTCCTTATAAATCCTGGAGTTCTCATATGCATCTCTTATCATTTCCTCCATCTTTTGAATCTACAACTTCCTTTGAGAACATATACTAGAAAGATTATAATTGCATTGTTTGATGGCCCAATAGGCCCGGTGCTCAATCTCAACAGGCAGGTGACAACTCTTTCTAAACCCAATCCGATAGGGTGACATTCCAATGGGAGTTTTGAAAGTAATACAGTAATCCCATAAGGAATCATCGAGTCTAAGACTCTAATATTTTCTATTGGTTTGAACCATTTTTTCAAGAATATATTTTACCTCTCTATTTGACACCTCGGCTTGACCATTGGTCTGTGAGTGATATGCAGTAGACACTTTATGAAAGAACCCATACTGACGCAAAAGTGATTTCATAGTTTGGTTGTAGAAATGAGAACCCAGGTCACTGATGATGAACCTAGGTAAGACAAACCTACAAAATATTTGGGTTCTCAATAATTATAAAACTACCTTAGAATCATCAGTCCTTGTAGCTCGTGCCTCTACCCATTTTGAAACACAATCCACTTCCATAATAATGTAAAAGTTGTCAAAGGAATTGGGAAATGGCCCCATAAAGTCAATACCCCAAAAATAAAAAATGTCATGAAAGAGAAATGGTTGTTGTGGAATTTCATATCTTTTAGATACATTACCTATTCATTGAAAACGAGGAAAATATTTACAAAAATCATGGGCATCCTGAAAAATTATTGGCCAAAAGAGTCCAGAATCAAGGAATTTGTGAGTAGTCTGTTGGAGACCAAAGTGGCCCCCACAAGCAAAAGTGTGGAAGAATCTAAGGACAGACTGAAACCTGATATCGGGAACACAACACCTAAGGACTTGATCACTACATGTGTTCTAGAGGTAGGGGTCATCCCAAATGTATCAATGAGACTCATGTTTTGGACGACTGGCTTGGTTTTTGTTGAAATCAGTAGGAATGCAAGATTCTACCAAAATAATTTATAATTTTAGCATACTAAGGAATAATATCTTGCACTCAGTACAGTTTCTCATCCGGAAACATGTCATTTATGGGAATACAAGGGGATGAGTCAATGTCCGATGATGGGTGAATCCTAATAATATGGTCAGCCACCACATTCTCTACTCTTTTTTATCTCTAATTTCTAAATTGAATTCATGAAGGAGGAGCATCCAGCGAATGAGATGTGGTTTGGCTTCTGGTTTCTTAAGGAGATACCGGAGGGTTTCATGGTCAGAGAATACAATGACTTTGGACCCTAAAAGATGTGACCGAAATTTGTCCAAGGAAAACAAAATGGCAAGGAATTATTTTTCAGTTGTGGTGTAGTTTTCTTAGGAAGGGTCCAAAGTACGTGAGGCATAGGTAATGACATATGGAGCTCGATCAACCCTTTTTGATAGGACTACCCCAACTGCATAGTTAGAGGTGTCATACATGATCTCAAATGGTAAATCCCACTGAGGTGGTTAGATTGTTGGGGGTGACGTGAGACTCCATTTTAACTTATTAAAATCTTCCTCACATTCTTTATCAAAAAAAAATCTTTTTCTTTCTGGAGTAACCAGGAGAGGGGGAGTGAAATTTTGATAAAGTCACGAATGAAACGATGGTAAAATCCAACATGACCTAGGAAATACCACACATCCCATACATTTTTGGGGAATGGTAGGGAAGAAATGACATCCACTTTTGATTTATCAACTTGGATACCATCCCCATAAATGACATTTCCCAAAACTATACCTTGTCGCACCATGAAATGGAATTTCTCATAATTTAATACAAGATTATTTTCAATAAAGTGACATAGGACTAAACCAATATTACTCAAACATTCATAAAAATAGAATCCATACACAGTGAAATCATCCATGAAAACTTCCATGCAAATATCCAGGTAATCCAAAAAAATACTAACCATGCATCGCTGGAAAGTACCTGGAGCATTGCACAGACCAAATGGCATCTTCCTATATACAAATGTGCCAAAAGGGCAAGTGAAGGTTGTCTTTTCCTAGTCCTAGGGGGAAATATGGATCTAAAAGTATCCAGAATACCCATCAAGGAAATATTAGTGGGACTTACCCGCTATCCTTTTTAGAATTTGGTCAATGAATGGAAAAGGGAAATGGTTCTTCCTAGTGTGTTGGTTTAGTCAGTGATAGTCTATACAGACATGCCAACTATTCTACACACGAGTTAGAACCAATTAATTGTTTTCATTTTTTGATTACTGTAAGTCCAGTTGTTTTAGGAACCACTTGAACGGGACTAACCCATTGGGTGTCATAGATGGGGTAAATTATTCTAGTAGCCAATAATTTTGTTACCACTTTTTTTACAACTTCTAGGAGGTTTGGATTCAGTCGACGTTGTACCTACCTCACTGGTTTATCCTCATAATTTAATAAAATATGATGTGTCCAAATTGATGGGCTAATACCAGTAATGTCTGCAATTGTCCATCCCAATGCTTGTTTATAGACCCTCAAAAGTTCAATCAGTCAAAATTCATGCTCAAGAGGGAGTGAACTAGCAATGATGATGGACAGCTTGTTTCCATTCTCAAGATATGAATATTTTAAATCTTGAGGTAGTTGTTTTAGTTCTAATTTAGGTGGCTTTTGGATTGATGGAAGTGTGTGTGAAAGTGAGAGGTCACTAATCTCATCTAACTTCTCAATGGTATCATCCTCAAATGAGGAATGAGCTTTTACAATCTTATCAGTATCATCGATGGTCAGTGGATTCTTAATGTTCAAGAAATCATCAATTAATAAACATGCATGACATTTTTCTAATCCACCACAATAATAATTACATGACTCATTTCCTTGAATTTCAATCAATGAATAAAACTCAGAAAGGGGATCGGGGGAAAGAAAAGTTGTTTTTTAGGGGTAGGGAGTACATTAATTGAATTAACAGAGAGAGAGGAATGCTATTCTGAGGGGTGATTCATGGAATAAAGGATGTTTAAATGGACTATGTCACCACCAAATTCCATAGATAATGTACCATTATGAAAATTAATTATGGTTTTGGTGGTTTTCAAGAAGGTTCTCCCCAATATAATTGGGGCAAGTCTATTCATCCTATCATCTTCCATTTTTAGCACATAAAAATCAGCTGGAAAATTTAAATTTTTCACCCTCACAATAACATCCTCTATCACACCAGAAGGGTGTTCGGTACTCCTATTGGCTAGTTGAACAAAAATTATAGTGGGATTTATTTCCCCAACCTACAATGAATAGTAAATATAGTGAGTTACCACATTTATAGAATCACCTAAATCAAGCATAGCATTGGAAAATTAATACTCTTCGATGGTGCATATAATCAAGAATATCCCAGGATCGTTGCACATGGTGGGAAGTGATGGATCTATTAATTATGATATGTTCCTCCCCAAGCCCACCTTTTCATCTCCACGAAGTTGCCTTCGGTGTGTACACATCTCCTTCAGAAACATGGCATATCGTGCAATTTTCTTCACGACATCATCAAAGGAATGTTAACCTGTACTTTTTTAAAATTTTCTAATATTTTCTTATAAAGTTATTTTTCCTTTTGTTTTCTAGGTTGGGTGGCCCTTTGGGGAAATGTAATAGGAATTGTTGGGCTAGGTGATTCATCAACATACACACTCTTTCCTTTGGAATGCCTTCTCTCAAGATAAGTATTTTCTTCTCTTAGACCATTTTCAGCAGTTGGGATGGTGGTTTCCTCAGGAGTGGATGAATCTAATGGAGGTTTCATTTGGGTTTTAAGTTGTTTCCCACTCTTAAGGGTGATGGATCTAACATTTCCCTTATCCCTAGGGTTAAATACTGGTTGAGAGGGTAGTTTATCTAACCCATGACTTTGAATTTCCCCCACCGAGTTAGATAGTTGGCCTAATTGGGTTTTTAGGTCTTGTATGGAAGCTTGGGTGGTTTGTTGGAATTTGAGATTATTGGAATACATTTGTTTCATAATATCTTCTAGGCTAGGATCGGGTTTGGTAGGGGTGGTTGGAAAGTCCTTTGGGGTGGTTGAGGATTTTTGGGTGGTGGTGGTGGATGACTACTCTGACCCTGTTGGTTCCATTGTTGTTGAAGTTGGTTTGAATACCCCCTTACATATAGGTTTGGTTTTCTTTCCACCGAGGGTTGGAGGGATAGTAAGGTTCTTTCATAAAGGGTTGGTTATAGGGGAGGCATGGAAATATTGTCTCACAACTCTTAGAAGTTTCTCTCAATTGAGGACACTGTTCAGAGTAGTGAGTGTTAGAAGAACATATACCACAATGGATGGGAGGAGAATATTGGAATTTCCCTTGGAAAAGAGTAAGTTGTCAAATAAGGGTACTTACCACTTCGAACTTCATGTCCAACTTTTTCTCGAATTCGGTAGATTACACCTCATGGACACCTCGAATGGGTACACTGGACCTTGTACCAAATGTTTGAGTGTTATTTTCCATGTTCTTGATCAGGGTTCTTGTAGAAATTGGGGTCTTATCCACTAGTGCACCACCTACAGCAGCATCAATAATATTTTTATCAATAGGGATTAAACCTTAATAAAAATACTGAATTAAAATTTGTTCGCTTATTTGGTGGTGTGGGAAACTTGAACAATGACTTTTAAAGCATTCCCAATATTCATGTAGTGATTCACCTTGTGATTGTATTATACCACATATTTCTTTTCTTATAGTTGCAGTGCGAGTGGATGGGAAATATTTTTCAAGAAAAAGGCATTTCATGTCTGCCCAACCTCTTATTGGTGAATTAAAATAATAAATCTAGTCTTTTGCAGTGCCTTATAATGAAAATGACAATGATCTGAGCTTTACTTGTTCTTATTCCACAGTTTCAGGTTTTAATGTAGAACACATAGTATGAAATTCCTTTAAGTGTTTATGTGGATCTTCTCTAGGAAGTCCATGGAATCTTGTTTATAAATGAATTAGACCAGATTTTAGTTCAAAATTGGGTGCTTCGCCTTACATTTGAATGTAAGTGGGTTGGATATCAACATCAGGTGAGGTTAGTTCTTTTAATGTTCGGTTATTTTCATCCATGTTATGCAAGTTTATTTCAGTTTTGATGTTGGTTCTGGAAGAAGAAGATGAAGGATCAAGAAGAGTGTCAATGTTTTGTGTGTCCTCCTCCAAAGGGCTATCTTCTGTTTCTCGGTGTCGCTGGCATAGGATCCTCTCCGGTTCAGGTTCAAAAGGAGTTAAATCTCCCAAATTAGAACACTTCATGCACCAAACCTACACAAAAAATAAATCATAACACAAAAGGATTGAAAAGGTAAATAAATATTCACAAAATTTACAAATATATTATCAAAAACATGCATTAAAAACCAAAGCGCTCCCTGGAAATGGTGCCAAAATTTGACTGCATTGTCGTAACACTTTAAATTGATAGTTATTTTAAAAAATATTTTGTAGTCTATTTCAGACCCTAGGTCATCTCTCAAGTAGAATTGATAGGTTTTGAGTGTTTATTTTTAATAAGAAGAACAAAAGAGGGGTGATTTTGTAAACAATTTTAAGAAAGTAACTTAACGTAAAGAGTTGTAAAGTTGAAAAGTGGATTTTGAAAAATATGAGATAAATAAGTGATCATTTCTAAGTTACTACATCACTTGAAGAGTTTTTATTTTTAATTTATTATTAGGTTTTAGTGTAATCATTTGGTTGAGGGTTAACCAAGATCTTGGTTCCCCTATTTCCTCTTAAAATGACGCACAAAGAACCACCCATTAACAAAACAATCATGTTGTAAATGTTTTGAAATCAAGTATAGATTGAGTTCTACCAAAACATAATAAAATATCATGTATGTGTGAGATAAATAGGATACTTGTGTTGTCCAATTGAAACAACCCAAGATTCCTACTTGAATCTCAACCCAATCGGTATTGAAATGAGAAATGTTTCACTTAATTAAACCAAATAAATGCATTCATAGAAGAATAATATAAAGATTAAACATAAGTGAAATAATTCACACACAAATTACACAAAAACAGTAGAATATAAGTTGTCATAACTCCCTCTTCAAGTTTGTATCTCCCTCGCAATGATCACCCACCGCTTAGCTCGACATTGGGAGGAGGAGGAAGCTCGGGTGGAACTCCTTCTTCATGCTTGATCCCCCTATGATGATAGGGGCCTCCAAAACTTATAGGATGAAGAAGATAATCCTCTAGGACTCCAAAATGGCAGATATTTTCCTCCTATCCCAACTTACAAATGAGGATCCTAAGCTTTTATTTTATAGGCAATGTGGAAGGTTATTTTGGGCACACAGATTACGTAAAACCACTTGGATCATGGTTTTAGACAACTTGAAAGTTGAATCTCACTTTGAATAAAACTAGAAACATGTTTCCCCACCTCTTTATTGTCCCCACCAAACTTTTAGAACCATTTGGATAACAAAATATCGAGATATTGATAAAATTTAGAACACCACATTTGACTTTGTGCAGATCTGGTTCTTTGGATATATCAGTTAAGATGGGTACCGTAGAGGCCGAATGAGGCTTCAGTTCCTTCATATGAAATGAATACCATTAAATTTTGGACCTGTCAAAAATATTTCATCCCATTTTTATGCATATTTTAATAGAAATATGCGGTTGAGTCCACTAGTGTGCGTGGCTCCTTTGCAGTTTGACCCATTTTTCTTGGACATCATCATGGGCCCTCCAAATCACCTCCACCTTCAATGAGATTATCAAGATAAGTATAATTTCCCTTTTAAAAAATAATAAATTAAGAATAATTGAATCAAACATAAAGTTAAATGTTTTATTATTTTTATAATCTTCAATAAAAAAACTAGTTTAGCAAAGTGGTGTAAGGGTGAAAATGAAACAGTGAATCTTAGTGCGATCAGATGTTTGGCATTTTCACATGTATCCAAGGAGCTCAGGAAGAAGCTATATGGGATATATACTCCATTCATCTTCATAGACTATATAGATAAGGAGTTTTTATACAAACTTTCGAACACAAAGGAGAAGAAGGTGATCAGAAGCAGAGATGTCGTGTTCCATGAGAACCAGATGATCGAGGACATTAAAAATCCTAAAATGTCTCAAATGGAAAGTGTAGAGGACTAAATTCATGATCCAAAACCTATAATAGCTCCAAATTTCATTGAAGAGGAGGAGGTGCAGGAATACTCATCGATATCAGACTAGGAGGCGGTAGATGAGGATATTGATCAGGGGGAGACTCAATCCTCTCCACAAGAAGTTGTAGAACCATCACAGGAGCTAGGTGATGTTGTGCCTCTCAAACCTAATATTTCAAAGGTTATAAGATCTTCATGAAGAAGGATTCCATAAAAAAAATATTCAGAGTCAGATTACCTATTGCTGACTAATGAGGGGGAGCTGGAAGGATACTAGGTAGCAGTGTCTCATCCGGAAAAACTCAAGTGGCTGCATGCAATGGATGATGAGATGGAGTCTTTGACAGATAACCAAACATACGATTTCGTGTAATTACCCAAAGGTAAGAAGGCACTTATAAACAAATGGGTGTTCGGGATGAATAAGGATGGCAGCATAAGGGAGGTCAAGTGCAAAGCTCAGTTAGTTGTCAAGGTATTCCTTCATAAGAAAGGAGTTGACTTTGACGAGATTTTTTCACCCGTGGTGAAGATGGCTTCAATCCGAGTCATTTTCGGATTAGTGGCTAGCTTAGACTTAGAGCTTAAAAAAATGGACATGAATACATATTTTCTTTATGGTGACCTCTTCGAGGAGATTTATATAAATCATCCTAAAGGGTTTGAGGTTTTTGGAAAAGAAAACCATGTTTTCAAATTGAAGAAGAGCTTGTATGGACTAAAACATTCTCCCAGGCAGTGGTACAAGAAGTTTGACTCATTCATGGTGATTCATGGATACAAGCAGACATAAGAAGACCAGAATTTCTACATCCATATATTTCAGGATGCTAACTTTGTTTCCCTTATACTTTATGTTGATGACATTTTGATCATTGGGAAGGATGTATTGAAGATTAACAAGTTGAAGGATTTATCCAAGTCTTTTGATATTAAGGACTTGGGAGCAGCTCAAAAAAATTTGGGGACGCGTATCATTTGTGAAAAAAAGAGGAAGTTGTTATGGCTATCTTAGGAGAAGAATGTTGGACGTGTTCTAAAACGTTTCAAAATGGAAAAATCCAAACCAATGAGCATTCCTCTTCCCGGTCATTTGAAGTTGACAAAGAGTTCATATCCATCGTCCAAGGAAGAAATCAAGTTGATGGAGATGATACCATACTTCTCAGCAGTTGGAAGCATGTTGTACGCTATGGTGAGTACGAGACCTAACATTTCCCATGTAGTGGAAATTATGAGTCGGTTTCTATCTAATCCTAGGAAGCATCACTGGGATGCAGTCAAGTGGATTTTGAGGTATCTTAAAGGTACCTCAAAGTTATGTTTGTGATATGGGGGAGCTGAACATATCTTGGAAATCTATACAGATGCAGATATGGCCGGATATCCTGATAGCAGGATGTTGACATCAGGATACATCTATACTTTTGTAGGAGGATCTGTATCATGGCAGTCAAGGTTGCAGAAGTGTGTTGCATTATCCACGATAAAAGAAGAGTATATTGCTGCTTCGAAAGGTGGAAAATAGATGATGTGGCTAAAGTATTTTCTCCAGGAGCTTAGATTCAGTCAAAAGGAGTACAGATTTCATTGTGATAGTCAATGTTCTTTGTACTTGAGAAAGAACTCTATGTACTATTCCCAGACGAAGCACATCGACATTCTCTATCATTGTATATGCGAAGTGATGGATCAACAGCTGCTACGACTTGTGAAGATCCACACTAAGGAGAACCTGGAATATATGTTAACAAAGGTGGTTGCTCAGGAGAAGAAAGACATTTGCAGATGCTCCAGCGGATTGTAGCTAGTGGGGGAAATTGATGAATATTCTCCAACTATCATGGTTCGTGGGTGTTGCACCAACCACACCCACCATAGGAGGACTTCCATTTTGGGGGATGCACATTTCACATGTGCAGCAACTATTGTTTTGGCTTCCATAGGAGTTGTAAAAGGAGATGGTGGATACCATGTTTGAAGTCCAAGGTTGGTGGGGGGTTGGTGGGGGATTGGTGGAGGAGTTTTTTCAAACATGGACTCCTCCACCATGTCTAAATAAGGAGGCATTGGGGTGCATCCTTCAACAATCATATCAGATTCGATCCAAGGGAGAGCTCTATTCTGAGAGATCCTTAAGAGCTCCATTTTTTGTGTGAGAAAGGGAGGTTTGGGGGTCATTGTAAACCTTTGTTCTTGTGAAATAATGTTCTGTTTTCCCTCTATTCATCTCTCTTAGTGGTCGGTGAACCACAACAGAAGGATCATGCTACAATGAATAATTCAGCATTTGAAAAGGAAACAATCGAGATTTAAGAATATATTTTTACCTGCACTTGAGGTTTTCAATGTCAAAGATCTCGATCCTTTAAATATTTGAATCTTTCGGCATATCTTATGGGATTTGAACAAGGGGAAACATTATTCCTCGCCTATAAATACAAAGCCCTCGACTGAGGCTCTGTTGTTGAATATATTGAGAGAAATATATCGTTTCTCCAAGAAATAGAGCACCGCACTAAAGGTTGCACACAGCCTAGCTATGCGAAGAAGAGGTTTCATGTATCCCTTGAGAAAAGGAGTCCCATGAATCCCTAGTGTGAATAGAAGAAGCACAAACCACCCTATTTTGTGAAAGAATCTGAACATGCGACAGGTTCCTTCGAACCCTCTCTGTGCTTTATGCTTGAAGAAGATCCCACGGGTAAAACAAGATGTGCCTCGACACCCTTGTGAAGATAGAACTAAGAGCCATATTTGGTTTTATAAATATGGAACATGCGCACTCCTTGTGTGAAGAAGAAGAACTCGTGCATTGTTTGCACGAAGAAGGAGAACTCGTGCTTCCTTTTTTGCACGAAGGTGAAGAAGGTGAGAAATCCCACCTATGTACACGATCCAACCAAGAATCCACACACAAACCATATACCTATTTGGATTTTTTGGGCAAGAAGAAAAATTAATAAGTTTACATAAGAACCTGAGGCCTTGTGTTTTCACAAAAAAAACACATGCATGAAGCGGAGGCTTTGATAGCCTCTTGAGAAGAAAAACTCACACATATACCATCCACATACCCATTCGGGTTGTGTGTAAAAAAAGAAAAATAATAGAGAATGCATGGTGGAGCTCATGTCCATACAAAGAACATAAAGTACAGTGTGTACACATGTGAAGAAGAAAGGGGAAGAAATAAAGAAGAACAAAAATAAATGAATTCACTCATTCGGGTATGAGGAAACACACATGTAACTAAAATCCAATTAAAAAGGAAAAATTGTTTGAGTCCTTAGACCCAAAAGAAGAATGGAAAGATAATAAGAGGAAGAGAAGAGATTGTGTGTGTGCTCAAAGTGTTTTATCATTATATTTTTTCACACAAAGAAGAAAAGGATTGTGCATGCATGTATGAATGCACATACACACGTGAGGACACTTAAAAGAATAATAAAGATTGTTAGTGCATGTGTGTAAACAGGAATAAGTAATTCCATGAAACTCATGCATGAAGCATAATAAATTCAAATGATTCCAAGTGAGATGATCATCAGTGTTTGAACAATCACATAAGTGTATGTGATTCTTGCCAAGAAAATAAGAAGAAGTATTAGTGCATTCAGTTGTTGAACTAAGAAGAAGAAATTGAGATATCAAAATACAAGAAGTATTGTATCCCATGAAATCCATGCATGAAGTGAATGAGAACTGAGACTGAAGCCAGACTGAATTAAAGAAGATCTTCTATATGAGTTCTCAATAATTGATAATCCAATAAGAAAGACAGTATTGATATTGTGCAAGATCATTCTTTCATATTAATATTCTTAAAGAAGTTTTGTGCACCACTTGCACACATATTAGAGAGGATAGGTCTTCATTAGAAGAAGAAGGAATTGCCTGATCATTGTTGAGACTGAGAACTGATCAACTCAAGTGATCAAAAATATTGAGCAAGGCCAATGGACCTTACCAAAGGTTATTGAAGATCCTTGAAGAGATTCACGGGCAAGTGTGATTCAACAAGCCTGTGTGGTAAGATCAAAAGATCATCTACAGAGAATCAAAGAAGAACTTAAAGAAGGAAGTTTCTCATGTGACTCGAGAGCTAGAAGACCCTTGTGATATTCAGGGAGGAGAAGAATTATTTAGTGGGACTCTGAAGCAGGCCAGTGGGACTCTGGTAGCACAATGTAAAGCAGTATAAAGAACCTCCTATGGGACTCATGGGAGATACAGTGTGACTCTGTATTGACCATTGTAATTACTAACCTAATTATAGTGGAGAATCTATGTTGGGTAGAATAACCAACATATAAAGGAGTAGGTCTTTGAACCAAACCTTGTAAATCCTTTTGTTCAGTGCCTTTACATTTACAGAATCATTCAAAGTAATTCTGAGAGACATAAGAAGAGTGGATCGAGGATTTAACCAGCCATAGAGGTTTAATTGAAAAGGATCAATTAGTAAAAATATTTAATGGGATCACTGATTCACCCCTCCCCCTCTTAGTGATTCACACAGATCTTTGCACTTCAATTGGTATCAGAGGGAAGGTCACCTCTAAAAGATCCAAGGGAGTCTTTATAAAGTGCATATTTGAAGAGATGAATGAGAAACCTCAAATGGATATTTCTTCCAAGACTCAAAAAAATATAAAGAAGAAACATGCAAGTAAGATGAATAAGAAGCTTACTAATAATGGAGAGACACATTATACTGAAGTTAATCATAAAGGTACAGCATGTGATAATACTTATTATTCTTCTAATGAAGCCTACTCAAGATGTGGTGATGATAGATCAATTAGTGATCTTTAGACTACACTAAAAGATCATCTGAATAAAGTCCCTAGAGAAGTGTCAAGACACATTTCTTCAAGCATTAGTGCTCTTCAAGATGAAAAATTACAGCTACAAGAAGAAGCTAATTAAATGGAAGAAGAATTGGTTAAAAGGTTTGGCATATCCAACACTCTCACAAATCTAGTGAAGGCAAAGAAAGAAACAATTTCTCTTTGCAATGAAAGACATTCTCAAGTTACTGAAGAATCGCAGGGAAGTATTTGTGAGACATAATTCTTTGAGATTGTATTTGTAGAATCTTTCCATGTATTTAAAAAGTTTTCCAAAGTTTTTATGGTTGTTAAAGATACTCAATTAGAAGATAAAGCTAAAAGTCTAATGTATCTTGACATCTCTTTGAAAAAATTAAGAAATGTTCATGAATAAAAAATAACAATGCTGAAGGGGAATTGGTAAATTAATATGTGATCAATTGAGGATGAGAAGAACTCTCTCAATAGGAAATGTTTAGAATTGGATGTGAGATTGAAAAATCAGCAATCACCGCAAGCTGAAAATTCCCAATCAGATGAAAGAAGAGATGTTGCCACTCAAGTTTGCATTGAGGAATATGATTCCCAAAGGAACATCAGATCATCATCTAATCCAAGGGAAAAATCCTCCAAGAATAAGGTATCCCATAACCCAGTTATTTCTATTTCTACTAATGCAGTTTCATCTGCAAGTACAGGTTCAAAACCAAAATCTAGGAAGATGTGGATTGATAAAAATTATGACACGTCCCTAAAAACTTCAAGGGTGGGTACTGGAATGATTAAGAATAGAAACTCCCAGAAGGATTCTCCAAAGAAATAAAGACAACTCCAAAAACAAAAATGCACTAAATCTAGATGGACTGATACTACAGGTAAAAGAAGGAGATTTGTTGGCTATTTTTGGTGTTGTTGGAAGTTTGGGCATCAGGCCAATTATTGCTGGCATAATATGTCAGCATATGAAAATTGTGGAAGGCCTAAATTCAAGGAAAGTAGTTGTGAAGAAATGAATCATCCTACAAAGAAAAGGCAGAAAATGCAGATGAAGAAGAATCTGTCTATCAAGAACATATTTGAGTATCTTGAAGACTTATGTGATAACTTAAACAGAAGTGGTCACAGTTATGATGAGTGCTATTTTATTCCTACCATGCCTCAGGCATATGTTGATAAGAATCATAGACCACAAAAAAGGTAGGAGAGAGGAAAAAGAGTTGAAAAGTATTCCATTGGGAATATGAAAAACAATGAAGTCAAAGAATCAGTGAAAGAAATTATTCCCAAGAAGAAGTTTAATCCATATTCCAAGAATGAAATCTTCAACCAACAAAGGATGGCTCTACTGTGGAAAGAAATGCCATACCATTGATCACTGCAAAAAATCCATGGAAATGAATGGAAGAAAGCTAAAACTAAAAGGATAATCAATCTAGAAGAATATGGGATTGACTTAAGACATTCTTTAAGATAATATGTTTCCTAAGATAGGTAACTTTAAGACAATACAGAAGTCAGGTGGAAGATCCAATTCAGAAAATGTTAAAAAGAAGTGTTTAGTTATCTGACCTAATCAATTGCAAATTTCTAGGGAACTACAAAGAGCTGAGGATAATATACTAGCTAATGCAAAGGAAAAAGGGAAACAGGTCATTACACATGAAGGAAAATTCTAATTTCATGAGAGGTTGTCAGCACATGATAACCTAAGTATATCACCAATATTGTGTGGAAGGTGCAAGAAGGTTGGACATCATGAAAGCAAATGTTTAACTATTTTACCAAGCCAAATGGAGAAAATTGAACAACATGCACCAGTAAAAGATAATTCACTATTGACAGAAGTTAAGACAAACAATCCACACAAGTTGAAGGTAAATGGAATTAATGGGTACATGCTGACAAAGAAAGATAAAAATGTCAAATGGAGAAGAAACACTAGCATGAAGAGTACCAGACACTTTTGAGCTTCAAGGAAATGAGTTCTTGGGTTGACAGAAAATTCTCAGCCTTAGTGCTTAAATTAATAATCTCACAAGTGTTCCATATTATTATCTTATATTTTTGTTATATACATGTGCTTACATTTTAGGGAATTAAAGGTTAAGTTTATCCTCAAGATGATAATTGGATGATCAAAGTGGAGAACTACTAGTTGGACTCATTATTCATAATTTGATAATTACTTGAAGTGATCCATAATGGAAGATTATCAACATTCATATCTTCAAGATTATTTGATGATATTCTCCACCATAGTAATTCAAATGGATTTAACCCCTTGAGGGGGAGAAAAAATTAAGGAGATGATATGAAGGATTATGTCAATACAAACCATTGAAATTATTATCATCTCAAGAATCTGAAACTGAGGTATTCCAATCACACTTTCATCCCTTGTTCTTAATTATACTTATCATGTCAATTAAGGGGGGGTTCTTGATTGATGGAAAGATGGGATGAAAGGGGTATCATTATCTTTCACTTGAAATTTTTAATATGTTTGGTGAAGTATGTGCAGGATTTAGCATTTCATTGATAAATCAGATTATATCCAATCCCTTGGTCAAGAATTGAACCATTCTGAGCATGATATCACATGTTGGTTGTCTATGGACAGTATTGAAAACCTTGATCATATATCTATTGTTTTCTACACAAGGTTAGCCCAAGTAGACATAGAGTTGATTTACTAAAGGATTTTGATAAGTGAACCATGTGACATCATCCATCTCTCAGAAACATTCCAAAAGATATTATTCAAAGGGAGGACGACATTTTTTTGAAAAGACCCCACTAACACCTTTGCATTTGGTTTCCAATAATGGGGAGAAAAGTTTGGAACACATACTGACCCATTCAAAGTGTGATTAAGTGATATTGAAAACTAAATACAAAGGGGGGGATTGAAGTGCATAAGAATTGAATTTGTTGTCAATATGGATTGAAGTTCATAAGAGTTGTATTTGTTGTCAATGAGATTTAAATATGTGAATGAAAGTTATAGATGAATAATTTGGTGAAGCCTTGGAGAATTTTTGTTGATTCAATGCATTGAATACTACCTTTGATAAATTTCAAAGAGGATACAATTCTAACGATTCTTGAACCGGTCCTAAGATCCAAGACTTGTATCAAGGTGATATATTGTCACAATACTTGACAAAGTCCATGCAATACTCAATTGCATGAGTATAAAGAAGATCCATACATAGTCACTAAGTGGATGAAGTGTTGAAGATCTATCCAATGACTTCTAACTGGATGAAGGTTGTGCATCAAAGATTACCATGAATTATGATTTAAATTCATGAGGAATGAAGACATGATCCATGAATAATCCATGATTGGTTTTTCATCAAAGAATAGAAGAAGAAGAGAAGAAGAGGCTTGGTATTTAAATACGGAATTTTATATTTTTGACAACTTAAGACTAAGTAGTTATTGTTTTGTGCCTTTACCAAAAAAATGGGGCCATCCATGGTGAATAGTCAAGGTCCTCACCTCAAGCACATGCAGGACCCAAGATGTCAACTGTGCTCGAGGGAAGCCCTCAAGGCCAGCCCCACATGAGGCAGGTGTGCACGGGCCATGTATAAGCCCGCAAGGGCCACACGGTGATGAAACTCGTGCAGTGTGGGTGCTAGGTGTGTTCCCAGGGAGAAGAGTGGGTGCTAAGAGCATGCCCGTAGGCTGAACACGGTACGTGGCGGTACCTTGGAGGGAGGAGGAGTAATCTAAGCTGAAGCTGCCATAGATTGATATTTAAACAGCACAAAATCTGCATCGCGTTTCATTGTGGGATGACTTTTTAAAAATACAGATTCAATCCTAGCCGCTCATCTAATCTTGTTCCTGATATTAGCCGCATGATCCATCTCATGTCCCGCATTATAATCGCCATCATTTGTGATTGATCCAACGGCCGAGGAGAGACCTAGAGCTCATCTTCAACCTCCATCCATCCCGACCCCGCTGCTCGTCGTAGATGAATCTGATCCACCAAGATCGATCTCCTGGCCACTATTAAATCTCAAAGTGAGTGCATGATGATCATCTGGACAAACCAAATACATGCATGCACTAAACATTGCATGCATGCATCGAGATGAAGAATTCGAACGTGGCTAAAGCAAATAGGGTTGTGAGGCCACGTCAGAATGCTCAGAGCCTTTGGGGAAATGATCTACATTCATTCTTAAACACATGAACGCAAGGTGATGAATATTCTCCAGCTTCCATAGTTGGTGGGTGTTTCACCAACCACACCCACCATAGGAGAACTTCCATTTTGGGGGATTCACATTTCACATGTGCAACAACTATTGTTTTAGCTTCCATTGGAGGTGTCAGAGGAAATGGTGCCCACCATGTTTGAAGTCCAAGGTTGGTTGGGGATTGGTGGAGGAGTTGTGTTAAACATGGAATCCACCACTATGGCTATATAAGGATTCCTTGGGGTGCCTCCTTCAACAATCATATCATATTTGAACCAAGGGAGAGCTCTATTGTGAGAGAGCCTTGAGAGCTACATGTTTTTGTGAGAAAGGGAGGTGTGGGAGGGGTCATTGAAAACCTTTGTTCTTGCGAAATAAAGTTATTTTTTCCCTATATTCATCTCTCTTAGTGGTCGGCGAACCACAACAAGTGGTATCAAAGGCGGTTTCGGTGAAATGGGGATGGGAAGTGGAAATTTTCTAGTGACCAGAAACTTCAAGTTGCTCGGAATCGAGTTTTGAAGGAATATTATGAAAGCCTGTGTCAAGACGATTCCAACAGCACAAATAACATCAAAAACAAAGCTAAAACGATATTCCTAGGCATGGTCAAAGTTTGATCAAACTTAGGGAGCTACAGTACCCCCTTGTTGAAGAAGAAGGTATTATTCCAGCGCTGACGACATTTTCGGCGAGTTTCCACCAGCTGCTTCGGCATGCCACATCATCATCACACCATCAATATGCCATCACCACGTAATCGGACGATCTCAACTATTGATACTATTTTTTATCATAACTTGGTCAATCGGTATCCGATTTTGACGATCCAGGAGTTGATTTCACCATTTTCAACCGTTCTGGACGTATCAATGAGCTCCCTTTTTCCAGATTCTGCACCAATTTTTGTAGAATTGAAATTACATGTAGGGAATATCCATAGGAGGTGGTCGAGGGGCCGGAAATGGATTCCAAAGCTAGAGCACATCTATAGATGGCAGAATACCATCATAAAAATGTTATCATTGTGGAATGATGGGTCATATGAAAAAAAATTATTGAAGGTTGCTATAAGAAAAGGGTCAAAGTAGAAACCGACAAAGAATAAATGGAGACGTGCACGTGATAGTCTCTGGAGAAATCACGCTTTACTCCAAAGATGAAGAAGAGGTATGCTTTTATACATTAGGCCAAGACACATAATGGGTGGTCTATACTGCATCATCATACCACATCACGCCTCATCATGAGTATTTCTTGACTTATCAAGCTGGTGACTTTGGTACAGTCAACATGGGGAATACTAGTTCAGCAGATATTGTTGACATGGGTGATATCCAAGTCAAGGAAAACATTGGATACACAATCACCCTGAAGGATGTTCAGCATGTTCCAAGTCTTTGACTCAACCTGTTATCAAGTATAGCTTTTGATCGACAAGGCTATGAAAACATCTCCAGAAATGGAGCATAGAAGATGACAAAAGGATCCATCATCATCACCTGATGACACATATGTGGTACGTTGTACAAAACTCATGTGAAGATATGTACATACATCCTCAACATGGTGGAATGAGAAATGTCATCCAATATGTGGCATAGAAGGCTCGGCCACATGAGTGAAAAAGGGTTATCTACCCTAATGAAGAAGAAGTACATCAGTATTGACAAGGATACATCACTTGGTCCTTGTAAATACTGCTTCTATGGGAAGAAGCATAGAGTCTCATTCAATACTGCTTGATCATGGAGATCAGAGTTGATGGATCTGGTGCACTCTGATGTATGTGGCCCATGGAGGTGGGTTCACTCTGAGGTAACAAATATTTCTTATCCTTTATTGATGATTCATCTCGAAGGGTGTGGGTGTTCTTCTTACGAACAAAGGACCAAGTACTAGACTACATAAAGATGTTCCACTCCATGGTGGATCATGAAACTAGAAGGAAGATGAAGTGTCTTCGTTCAAACAATAGAGGTGAGTACACATTCAGAGAATTTGATGCCTATTGTAGGAGTCATGGAATCTGACATGAGAGGATGCTCCCTCGCACCCCACAACACAATAGAGTTGCAAAAAGGGTGAATAGAACCATCGTGGAGAAGGGCAGAAGCATGATGAGTTTGGCTAAGCTCCATAAGCCATTTTGGGGAGAAGTTGTTCTGGTTTCATGCTACCTCATCAACCGATCACTGCCATCCTTGCTAAATTTTTAGATTCCACAGAAAAGATGTTCTGGTAAACATCCCTCTTACTCTCATTTACGAGTATTTGGATGTTTTGAATTTTCACATGTATCCAAGAAGCTAGATGGGAGATATACTCCATGCATCTTCATCGACAATGGAGATGAGGAGTTTGGATACAAACTTTGGGACCTGAAGGAGAAAAAGGTGATCAGAAGCAGATATGTCTTGTTCCATAAGAACCAGATGATCGAGGACATTCAAAATCCTATAATGTCTCAAAGGGAAAGTGTCGAAGAATCAATTCATGATCCAACACCTATACTAGCACCACCTATCATTGAAGAGGAGGAGGTGAAAGAAGACTCATCGACTGCTGACTAAGAGGCGGTAGAGGAGGATATTGAGAAGGAGGAGAATCAATCCTCTCCACAAGAAGTTTCAGAACCATCACAGGATCTAGGTGATGATGTGCCTCCCAAAACTAACATTTCATAGGTTTTAAGATATTCACAAGGAAGGATTCTGTCAACAAAATATTTGGAGTCAGATCACCTATTGCTGACTAATGATGTGGAGTCGGAAGGATACCAGGAAGTAGTGTCTCATCTAGAAAAACTCAAGTGGATGCATGAAATAGAGGATGAGATGGAGTCTTTGATAAAGAACCAAACATACGATTTTGTGGAATTACCCAAAGGTGAGAAGGCACCTACGAACAAATGGGTGTTCAGGCTAAAGAAGGATGGAAGCAAAAGGGTGATCAATCACAATGATCATTTAGTTTTCAAGGGATTCCTTTAGAAGAAAGGAGTTGACATTGATGAGATTTTTTCAACTGTGGTAAATATGGATTCAATATGAGTAATTTTTGGGTTAGTGTCTAGCTTGGACTTGGAGCTTGAACAAATGGATGGGAAGACAGCTTTTCTTCACGGTGACCTCTCCAAGGAGATCTATATGAATCATCCTGAAGGGTTTGAGGTTTCTAGACAAGAAAAACTCGTTTTCAAATTGAATAAGAGCTTGTATCGACTGAAATAGGCTCCCATGTAGTGGTACAAGAAGTTTGAATCCTTCATGGAAAGTCATGGCTACAAGCGGACACAGGAGGACCAATGTGTCTACATCTAGATATTTCAGGATGGTAACTTTGTTGAATTTATACTTCATGTTGATGACATGTTGATCATTGGGAAGTATGTACCAAAGATTAGCCAGTTGAAGAAGGAGTTATCCATGTCTTTTTATATGAAGGACTTGGGAGCAGCTCAACAAATTTTGGGGATGCAGATCATTATTGAAAAAAAGAGGAATTTTTTATGGCTATCTCAGGAGAAGTATGTTTAACGTGTTCTAAAACATTTCAACATGGACAAATCCAAACCAGTGATCATTACTCTTCCCGATCATTTGAAGTTGAGAAAGATTTCATGCCCATCATCCAAGGAAGAAATCGAGGCGATGGAGATAATACCATACTCCTCAGCAGGTGGAAGCTTGATGTATGCTATGGTGAGTACGAGACCTGACATTTCCCATGAAGTGGAAATCATCAGCCGGTTTCTCTCTAATCCTAGTAAGTAGTACTAGGATGCATTCAAGTGGATTTTGAGTTACTTCAAAGTTATGTTTGTGCTATGGGGTAGATGAACCTATCTTGGAGGGATATAGAGATGCAGATATGGCCGGAGATGCTGATAGTAGAAATTAGACATTGGGACACATATATACTTTTTCATTAGTAGTTTTATCATGGCATTCAAGGTTTTAGAAGTGTGTTTCATTATCCATGATGTAAGTAGAGTACATTTCTACTTCGGAAGGTGGTAAGGAGATGTTATAGATAAATTGTTTTCTCCAGGAGCTCATATTCAACCAGAAGGAGTACATGGTTCATTGAGATAGTTAAAGTGATTTGTACTTGATCAAGAACTCTATATATCATTCCTAGAATAAGAACATCAATATTCTCTATCATTGGATAAATGAAGTGATGGATCAACAGATACTGCAACTTGTGATGATCCACACGAAGGAGAACCCGACAGATATGATGACAAAGGTGGTTGCTAGGGAGAAGCAAGACCTTTGTAGATGTTCTAGAAGATTGCAGCTAGAGGGGATAATTGATGAATATTCTCCAGCTTCCATGGTTGGTGGGTATTTCACCAACCACACCCACCATAGGAGGACTTCCATTTTGGGGGCTGCACATTTCACATGTGTATCAACTATTGTTTTGGCTTCCATTGGATTTGTAAAAGGATATGGTGGACACTATATTTGAAGTCCAAGGTTGGTGGGGGATTTGTGGAGGAGTTATGTCAAACATGGACTCCTCCACCATGGATATATAAGGAGGTCTTGGGGCGCCTCCTTCAAAAATCATATTAGATTCGAGCCAAGGGATAGCTCTATTGTGAGAGAGCCTTGAGAGATCCATGTTTGTGTGAGAAAGGGAGGTGTGGTATGGGTCATTGTAAACCTTTTTTTTGTGAAATAAAGTTCTATTTTACCTCTATTCATCTCTCTTAGTGTTCGGTGAACCACAACACAAGGATCCTACTACAATGAATAAGTCAGCAGTTGAAAAGGAAAAAACCGAGATTTAAGCATATCTTTTAACCTGCGCTTGAAGTTTTCAATGCCAAAGATCTTGATCCTTTAACGATTTGAAACTCTAGGCATATCTCATGGGATTTGAACAAGGGGAAAAGTTATTACTCACCTATAAATACAGATCCCTCAACCAAGGCTCTGTTGTTGAATATATTGAGAGAAAGCTCTCATTTATCTGAGAAACAGAGCACTGTGCGAAAGGTTCCACACAGCCTAGCTATGCGAAAAAGAGGTTTCATGTATCCCTTGCACAAATGATTCTCGCACATCCCTTGCGTGAGGAGAAGAAGAGTGAACCACCATGGTTTGCGAAAGAATCCAAACACGTTACAGGTTCCTTTGAACGCTTTCCATGCTTCGTGCATGAAGAATATCTCGCGGGTAAAACAATCGGTGCCTCAACACCCATGTTGTACCCTTGAAAAGACAGAAAAAAGAACCATATTTGGTTCTGGGAAGAAGGATCACACACACTCCTTGCGCTAATAAGAAGAACTCGTGCATTGTTTTCATGAAGAAGGAGAAGTTGTGCTTCTTGTTTTTCACGAAGGAGAAAATGGTGAGAACTCCCACCTATGTGCACGATCCAACCAAGAATCCACACACAAACCATATGCCTATTTGGATTTTTTGGGAAATAAGAAAAATGAAGAAGTTTTCATAAGAACCTGAGGCCTTGTGTTTTCACAAAAAGGAACACATGCATGAGGTCAAGGCTTTGATATCCTCTTGAGAAGAAAAACTCACACATATACCATCCACATACCAATTCGTGTTGTGTGTGAAAGAATAAAAATAATAGATCATGCAAGGTGGAGCTCATGTGCATACAAAGAATATAAAATACAGTGTGTGCGCTTGTGAAGAATAAAGAGGAAGAAAGAAAGAAGAACACAAATAAATGAATTCACTCATTCAGGTATGAGGAAACACACATGTAATTGAACTCCAATTAAAAAGGAAAAAGTGTGTGAGTCATTAGACCCAAAAGAAGAAGAGAAAGAGAATAAGAGGATGATAAGAGATTGTGTGCGTGCTCAAATTTTTTTATCCTTAGAGGTTTTCACACAAATAAGAAAAGGATTGTGTATGAATTCATGCATGCACATGTACACGTGAAGATACTTAAAAGAAGAATCAAGATTGTTAGTGCATGTGTGTAAACAAGAAGAAGCAATGCCATGCAACTCATGCATGAAGCATAATAAATTCAGATGATGCAAAGTGAGCTGATCTTCAGTGTTAGAATAATCATATAAGTGTATGTGATTCTTTCCAAGAAAACAAGTAGAAGTCTTAGTGCATTAATTCATTGCACTAAGAAGAAGAAATTTATATATCCAAATACAAGACGTATTGGATCCCATGAAATCCATGCATGAAGTGAATGAGAACTGAGACTTAATCCAGAATGAATTAAAGAAGATCTTCTATCTAAGTTCTCAATAATTGAGAATCCAAGAAGAAAGACAGTGCTGATATTTTGCAAGATCATTCTTGCATATTAATATTCTTGAAGAAGTTGTGTGTACCACTTGCACGCATCTTAGTGAGTCCAGGTCTTCATCAGAAGAAGAAGGAATTGCCTGAGCACTGTTGAGACTGAGAACTGATCAACTCAAGTGACCAGAAATATTCATCAAGGCCAACAGACCTTACCAAAGGTTGTTGAAGATCCTTGAAGAGATTCACATGCAAGTGTGATTCAGCAAGTCTGTGTGGGAAGATCATAAGATCATCTACAGTGAATCAAAGAGGAACTTAAATAAGGAAGTTTCTTGTGTGACTCAAGATCTAGAAGACCCCTATGAGATTTAGGGATGATAAGAAGTCTTTAGTGGGACTCTGAAGCAGGCCAATGGGACTCTGGTAACACTATTTGAAGTAGTATAAAGAACCTCATGTGGGACTTATGGGAGATATAGTGTGACTTTGTATCGACCATTGTAATTACTAACCGAATTATAGTGGAGAATCTGTGTTGGGATAATAACCAACACAACAAGGAGTAGGTATTTGAACCAAACCTTGTAAATCCTTGTATTCAGTGCCTTTACATTTACAACATCATTTAAGGTAAGGCTGAGAGACACAAGAAGAGAGGATCAATGCTTTAACCATACATAGAGGTTTAATTTAAAAGGATAAATTAGTAAAATTATTTAATGGGATCACTGATTCACCCCCTCCCCCTCTCGGTGATTCTCACTGATCTGGGCACTTCACTTTAGACAACTTTATGAGAAGACATTAAACCCCAATTAATTGGATAAACTTCAGGAAATAATTGTATGGATTCTATGTCATTTGGATATATTATTTACCCCAACTTTTTTCACTATGATGATTCATATGATGGTGAATTTTTTTAAAGAAGCTAAAATTATAGGGTCCATAAATTTTCAATGGATGTATACTATGGAGAGGTATTTTATTTTCATATTATTTTGATTACAAATTTCTAAATTTATTTGGAAATATTTAAAAACTTTATTTGTTAACTTCTTATCTTTTATAATTAGTTATCTTGGTCATTTAAACTCTTTTCTGAAAGATAAATCTCATCCATAAGGTTTTATTATAGAATTTTACCTTCCCATAGAGTGTAGAGTATTCTATTCAGGGTATTTGGATTTGATAGAGACAAGATTCAATTGAGTGGAACGTTTTTCTAATCATCCAAGACAATTGTTGGGAAATAATGACTCATCAATGTTTCCAAATTTAGGTCTATAAGATGGAAAATTCTATTCACTTTCATTGATAGATATTTGGTTAAGACATGCACATAAATATGTTCTACTCAATACTAATACTATTGATCCCTATGTTGAAAAATTAAAGACACAAACAAAAACATGTCTGAGGAACTGAACCCAAAATGAAACAAAGGTATCAAAATTTGTTACCAAATAAATTATTGAATATTTTATACATCATGTAAATTATTATTCTAATACGTAGTTTAAATATATTGAGAATTATCTAAATTATGTAACATTGTTTTATATCAACTTGTATAGGTAATGAATGGTGATAATTGAGATAAACTATCTAAAGTTTTGAGTCTTTAGCCTGAGTTCTTTTGAGTAATTTTAGGAGATTCAATACTTATAATATTGGTGGTTTCAAGTTTCATTTTTTTATTGTAGGGAAGGTTTGAAAACACAAAACAATTGTATATTCACAGTTGAAGATCAAGGCTACAATAGAAATTTTGTTGATATTATCGAGTTAAATTATCATGGGAAATTTGTGGTTGTGTTATTTAAATTTCACTAGGTCAATATTAATAGGGGTATAAATAAATATTCATTACAATTTACTTATGTAAAAAAAATTTGATTGATCGGTATAGGTGAGTGGGAAGAACACAAACCATATATTATGGATTCCAGTCAAAATGGTATATTATGTTGATTATATGGTTGGACTATTGTTGTCCACATGAAACTAATATTCATGTATAATCTGGGTGATGAAGGTGAAGTAATCTGTAATAGTGAACCCCATCAACAACAATAGACTGAATTTTCTATAGGACCCTGTAACACCCTAAGAGGGAGGGGGTGAAGTATGGTGTCAACTTTCTATTTTAAGATTAAGGATCTTATTCTCATGTTGGTAGGAACTTATTAAACTGGTCTGATGGAATTGTTCAGTAATTAAAAATTCATATACATTGAGATAATATGGTAGTTCTAATTGGTTCACCACTAAGGTCTAGTCTAAGGCACATATGATGACATTATTTCAGTAATACCTAAATCCACAAAGATTCACTAGTTATTATGGAATATATAAGATCATACACAGTCATTTTTTTTCAGGAACACTACCTTCACAATAATTTAGGATAGCACACTTCTTCCCTTGGAACACTTTTGTTGAATCACCCTAGCTCACTGCTTTGGGTAAAGTATTACTTTGTTTAATGACTTGAAGTTCACATCAGTACATTGAGAATTTATGTCTTTGTCTCTGATTATCATGAGACTATGCTTGCACTATATTCCTGAGTTGATGCACTTGAAATAACTTTTTACTTAAACCAGAATTTCAACACTATTGTTTATGAAGCTCCTATCCTTCACAAAACCCCAATTTTGTTTCAAATAAATATCATCCTTCATGAACCCATACACTTTCATGAAGATCCCAACCTTTTTGAATCAATCAGCCTTTGTGGATCTCCAAACCTTCGTGAAACTCCCATACTTTTTGAAACTCATAGTATTCACCAAACTCTCAGTCTTCATGAAACTTTCTTTTCTAACATGCCTTAGAATCAATCAGTTCATATCCATTCACTTCAAAAAGATTAATCTAATGAAGGATTCCTAATTCACAAAGATTTTATGATTAGGTATACCTTTGAAAAACCATATAGATTCCCACTTTTCTCTGAATCTATTCATGTAAAATGAAGTGGGTGTGGCTTTCTATTTATAAGCCCAACCCTTCGTGAAGATCCCATGCTACCATAAACCATTTCATGAACCACTTAATTCATGCTCATGAATATCCTCCATTTTCAAATCTCCAATTAAATTTAACCTTTTCATGAAGCTTCTTGTTGTCACGAATATTTACCATCATCCCATTACACATTTGAGAACCTTCTCGTAGTCATGAAGACCATTGTCCTTCTAATGTGCATTCATGATGCTCCCCACCTTCATAAAGCTCAACCTTTCATGGAACCTAGTCTTTGTGAAACCTATTCTTCATGAAACTCATTCCTTTACCATCTTTATGAAGAATAAATCCTAGAAACACACCTTTTTCAATGCTAGCTCCTTTTTTCTAATTTTGAGATCCAAAAAAAGCGGAAAACACTATGAAATGATGTCACCTTCAACACTAAATCCATCTAAACTATATGACCTATTGTCTTAAAAACTCCTTGATCAAACCTAGTGTGGATTGAAAACAAACAAAAAATGAAATCTATTTCCAGTAATGAAAATCCTTGTTCCAAAAATCTCTCCCTTTGGTTTTGTTGGAAATTATTAGATAAATTCAATAAAGAACCATCCTCAATCAAAAACCTGATAAGTTTGAAATTACTCATCCATAACTCTAAGTATATGTGATTAAATCTAAGTATAGAAAACAAGAGTGGAAAAGGATAATTTAATTCTACCAAGGACCACCAACCAATCATATAACCTAACACTCATCCATAGACCACTGACTAGTTCTGCAACCAAATACTCATTGAATTTCACTTATCTCCCCCATTTAAAAGAAACCCAATGAACCTTTATTTGTACTTATAGTTCTCAAAAAAAAACTCCCCATGGATCGTATCTCCCCTATAAACCTACATCACATCCAAAATAGATTAAAATAGTTAACAAAAATGGGGAGAGGGGACAAACTAAAACCTCCTCAGAAATTGAGAGGTGGATGAATGCTGAGGTTAAACTAATGTTTCTTTAGAATTTGTGCCACCAAAAACTTAGTAATAATGTTAGACACTTGGTCATTAGTTACAACATCATTCATTTTAATCACACCTTGTTCAACCTTTTCTTTGATGAAGTGATATCTGATCTCAATATGTTTGGTATGAGAGTGATAAACCAAATTATTCATAAGATCGATCATGCTCTTATTATCATAGTGAATCACCATTGGTTGTTTCACCTCATCAATAATATCAATTAGTTATTTCTTCATCCACAATAGTTGAGTTCAATCATTTTTCATAGAGATATACTCTAATTCATCCATAATAAGAGAAGTGTTTTCTTATTTCTTGCTCCACCATTCCACAGATTTGTTCTTTGTGAATAAAGAACCAATACTTTTGTAATTTTGATCCACCGCAAATCCAGCCCAATCAGCATAAAAAAATGATGATAATTAATTATCTATTCCTATTTTAAAGTATAATCTAAAATTGAATGTACCTTTAATATACCTCATGATTCACTTCACTACTTCCAAATTATCCTCATTTGGATTAATTTGAAAGAGTGATGATAAGAATGTTTCAAAGATGATATCTGGACATGTTGAAATGAAGTATAATATGATTCTAAAGATTCTCTTATATAAGGTTGGATCCATAGATGTCCCATCCTCATGATTTCCAAGTTTTATCCCAACCGTAATCAGATTTGACATTAGTTTAGAGTCATGCATGTTGAATTTATTCAGCAACTCTCTTGAATATTTTTTCTAAGAAATAAAGATATAATCCTTCTTTGGAACCACATAAAACCCTAGAAAGTTGGTGATTTCAACAATCATAGAAATTTCAAATTCATATTTCATGTGATTAGCAAATTCTTCCACTTTTCCCTAACTAATTCCTCCAAAAATAATATCATCCACATACACCAACACCATAAATTAGTCTTTATAATAATTCTTCACATAGAGATTATGATCGACACCTCATATTTTAAATTAAAGCCTCTTCAAATAATCATCCAGTCGACAATACCATGATTTTGGTGCTTGATTTAGACTATAGATAGCCTTCTTTAATCTAAAAACCTTTTTCTCATTATTTACAATTATAAATCCCATTGGTTATTCAATGTAGGATTCTTCTTCAGTAACACCATTTAACAATGGTGTTTTGACATCCATTTAATAAACTTTGTACCCTATTTGAACTTACATGGAAAGAAAGAGCTTGATTGACTCTAGTATAGCCACTGGAGAAAATTTTTATTCAACATAAATACCTTCAATCTGTGCATATCCTTCACACACTAATCATGCTTTGTTTTTCATCACATATCAATGATCATCGATTTTTTTATAAATATACACTTTTTTTAATCACATTTTGATTTTTAGGCCTTTTAACAAGATCCCATATTTGGTTCTTATCAATATGATCCAGTTCTTCATTCATGGCCTTAACCCATGATTCATATTCCACTGCTTCTTCAAATGAGGTTGGTTCCACGATTTATATGAAGGAATAATGTGATTCATTTCTCGTTGTCCTTGTCTGTGTAGGTGAATTCCAATCCCCAATGATGCTAGATTGATCAATTTATTATATTTTATTTCTCTTGTAATGTTCTAATGAAGTTTCTTCAGCAATGGTTTCCTCTTCAGGTTCTTCTTCCGAATCATCATCAATTTTTTATCCCTGAATGTTTTTCAAGCCTTCCATTATTTATGCATTTGAATCTTTATATTGTTTCCTTTATTATGCATATTTAATCATATCAACATATTATCTTATTAAGGAATTTATGGTTTCATCCTCAATGATATTGACATCATTTCCTTCCAAAGTCTTTATAAGAATATTATTGTAACATTTTTAGGCTTTCCTATTCATTGAATATCCAAGGAATATTCCATCATTTTCATCATCACTATACTTTCCTTGATTTCCTTAATTGTTTCAGATGGAAAATTTACTTCCAAAAACATGAAAATACTACAAATATGGCTTCCTTCCATACCATATCTCATATGTTGTCCTGGTTTCTCCTATAAAAATCCTTGTTCTATTTTGAGTGTACAACACTACTTGAATAGCCTATTTCTAGTAATGATGAGAAATATGAATCTCGATCAGCATGGTTCTAGCCATATTGTTCACCTATCAATTTCTTTTTTCAACATCCCTATTTTGTTGAGGGGTTATCACTAAAAACACATCATTTTTTACCCAATGTTTTTTCAAGTAATTTTCAAATTCAATGGATTTTTATTCTACTCCATTGTCAGATCATAGAATCTTGATTGTACAATCAGTTTCATTCTTAGCTCTTTCATGAAAACTCTTCATGCAATAAATCAATTTTTGTTTACTCTATAAAAAAATCACACAATAAAATCTACTATAATCATAAATGAAAATAATAAAGTACATATCTCTATATGTTTTGTCCATATTCATTAGACCATAAACATCTATTTGGATGAGAAGATTCAATGCCCTTTTGTTCTTCGGCCAATATGAACTCCTGAACATGTTTCCTCACATTAATGCATCATAAGTATTTTCTTGATCATGATTTAGATTGGGAATTTCAACAACAATATTAATTTTAGATATCTATTATATGCTTTTTTGGTTAATGTGACCCAACCTCCAGTGCCACAAGTTTTTTTCTTCTTAAACTATTAAGGAACAAGTGTTCTCTTTACTATCAACTTGGCATAAATTATCATACATTATGTAACCTTTAATGATAGAATTACCTGTATTTATTTTGATAGTGCACCCCTTCTAATTAAATTTCACTATCAGTTATGAGTCACAAAGCTGACTCACACTCAGGAGATTATGGCTCAAACTGTCTACATAGAGAACATTAATTTTTCTCAACTCGTCATTTTCCATTTTTATATTTCCACTTCCTTTGATATTTAAAACACCATCATTGCAAAATATCACTATTCCATAAACCCTTTTCTTAACATTTTTAAACAAATTTTCATTTCCAGTCATGTGGGATGAGCATCCTCTATTAAGAATCTAGGCGTTACTATTTGTTGTAGCTTTGAGATCTATTTCTTGAAGGTTTGATTTATTGATTTTCTGTTTTTCCTTTAATGAGATACTTGATTGGGTGGATGCTGAAGATGGACTTTCCAATCTATTTTTAATATGAATGGGTTCATCAAACCCAAATTCTTCTTCTATAGAATAATACCTATTTTCAAGAGTGAATCTGCTTGGATGGTGGGTATCGAATTGTCTATGAGTTCTATAGATTTTGTTCTCTCTTTTCCTCTACCTATAATGAATAGCTTTATGGCCATAGTTAGAGTAGTAAAAATAATATCCATAGAAATTATTTATTTTATATGATGAATGATATAGTATCATTCTTCTTTGTTGAACTCCATACACTTCCCCATTTAGATATATCCTTGCCTCTTCACAATAAGATATGGTATGGCCTAGAAAGTCACAAAATTGACATTTCAAAAGGGGAAATATCTTCTCACTTCCATTACTCCACATGTCCCCTTATTTTGTAAAGGTATTTGATCAGTGATCCTATCTAGATACTTGATTATTATTTTCATCTCTCTTTTCTATTTGGTTTGAATATTTCTTTGTTGGTAAAGGCACCTTGGTGAAATGTGAAACTTTATTCTTCCCTTTATTTTGGCTCATCCCATTTCTATACTTTGATGTTTCGTCATCATAGACAATTAAACTTTTTTCCATAAATGAGGATATATAATCATTAAATTCTTTCTTTCCTCCTTCAAAACCACATTTATCTCTTTCTAACAGCTCTACGTCTAAAATTTTTCCAAATTGTAATATCTTCTTCATTTCCATTGAGTTTTATTTAGTTTATTGTTTATTATTTAAAGTAAAAACTTCTTCTTGAAGTCTCTCAACTATCTTAACCTTTTCCTCCAGTATCTATGTAAGTTAATTTGTTACTTTATCTAGTTCTGTAATCCTATTTTTAAATTTCACAACCTATTTTGAGATTTCAAGTGTTATTAAATGTTTTTTTCTCTCCTTCTAGTCAATAAATTTATGCTTCAAGCTGATCAACATACTCTAAAGACTCTTTCAACACTGATCTTAATTTTCTATTTCTATTTATTTAATTTTCAAGACCATAAAAATCATCCTCAAGTTCCACCCTGTGATCAAAAATCCAAGTAACTGTTTATATTTATCTTTTTTAGATTCGACCTTTTAATTTGTAGCCATTAGGGACACTTGGGTTCAGATTTAAACTCTGGTTCTATGTCCTCCAAAAACTCAGTATCATCTTGTTCTTCTTTGCAGATAAGGATATTTCTAAGAAATTTCTTTCCTAATTTGAATTATCCTTTGTTAAATAAACTCTTATAAGGCTTCTTCATGGTTTATGATTCACTTTAAACATCATCAAATTTCCTTGGGCATCGATAGGTAATGTTCCCTACTTTATCACACTAAAAACAAGATAATAGAATCTTTCCTTCAAATATCAATTTTCCTCTCTTGAATTTATTTACAAATATAGAAATAAGTTATTATTCCTCATCATCACTTACTCTATAAATATCAAGTTTTTTCTTGTCTTTGAATTCCATTTCTTCACTTAGTCAAGTGGATGCATCTTCTGGTTTGAATCTCATTTCATAAGCCAATGAATTGCTTATCATTTCATCAAGATAGATCCTAAAGGTGTCTATTTCCTCAAGAGATGATATTTTTTATTTTACATAGATAGTATCCTTATTAGAATTTTCTTCACAATGTCAATATCCTTAATTTCTTCCCTAAGTCCTCAAAGATCTGCAATAACTTTAGTTATGAGATTAAATAAGCTATCTTTGTTTTCATCTGGATGCATTTTCATATCATTGAACTGATTGTGAAATACTTGAAGTTTGGAATCATTTACTTTTTTATCACCTTAATATATATTTTCTAGTTTCTCCCATATGGACTTGGATATAGTGAAACTTATAACCTTCAAATAGATTTGATCAGAAAGTTATGTAGTAAGATCATTTTATTCTTTGGAATCTCCATAAATCATTTTCCTATCTATTCAGACATATAAATACTTTTCAAATCAGTGACCTAAATACCTTAAGTAATTAAAAAAAGAACGTTCATCCCAAGGGATCTTAGATGAGATATCATCATATTCTTCCAAATCTAGAAGTTTCTTCCATCAAAGAGGGGACTCCCCTAATATTCATTGAATTATCCATGAAAACAATAGAGGATATATTTAACTACAATAACCAGTACAATATAATACCACTTATAGGACCCTAGAACACTCTAAGAGAGGAGGGGTGAATCAAGGTGTTAACATTTTCTTTTAAAGAAATGGATCTTGTTCCCATGTTGGTAGGAACGTGTTAAAACTTTCTAATGGAATCATGTAGTAATTAAACATTCACATATTGAGAAACAACATAATAGTTTTGCTTGGTCAACCACTAAGGATAGTCCATGGAGCATACGCCAATAGTGTGTCAGTTGTACCTAAATTAAAAAAGCTTCACTGGTTATTGTGGAATAAAAAAGACCATATATAGTCACTCTGTTTCAGGAACACTTCCTTTATAAGAATTTGGGATAGAAGATTATCACCCTTGGAACACTTCCATTTAATCCCCCTGGCACACTACTTTGGGTGAAGTCTTACTCAGTTTAATGACTTGAAGGTCTCATTAGTATATTGGGTATTTCAGTCTTTTTCCTTGATTATCATGAGACACTACTTACACCATAGTCCTGAGTCGATGCACTATAAATTAAAATTTACTTAAACCAAATATTCATCACTATTATTCGTGAATCTCCCAGCCTTTGTGAAACCCCCTTTTCGTTTCAAATAAATATTAGCCTTCACAAACCCACACACTTTCGTAAAGTTCCCAAACTTTGCAAAGAAATCATCCTTCAAGAAACTCCCAGCCTTCACAAATCTCCCAGCCTTCGTGAAACTCACAGTCTTTGAAAAACTCCTAGTATTTATAAAACTTCCTTTTTTGATATTCCTTAACATCAATTAGTTCATATCCCTTATCTTTCCAAATATTATGCTCATGAAGGGTTCCTGATTCATGAATATTTCCTCATTGGGTCAACCTTCATGAAATTAGAGTAATTCACACTTCTATCTAAATCTATTTGTGTCAAATGATGTAGTGTGGATGTATATTTATAATATCAACCCTTCAAAAAGATCCCACACTCCCATTTAATCTTCTCATAGTCATGAATATTTATCTTCATCCTATCACACATGCATAGACCATCTTGTAGTCATGAAGAACATTGTCCTTCCATTGTGTGTGTGTGACGCTCCTCACCTCCGTGAAGCTCAACCTTTCACAGAGCCCAGTCTTTGCAAAACCCAGTATTTCCAAAACTCATGTCTTTTCCATATTTATGAATATCCAATACTAGAAATTCCACTTTCATGTATCTTTCTCCTTCCTCTTTATTTTGTGCCCATTAAATTGGCATACATTAGGAAATGACACCAACTTCAACACTGAATCCATCTACACTATAAGATTTATTGTATTTAAAACTCCCTAATCAACCCTAGTGTGGACTAACAACAAACTCAAAATGCACTCCATTTCCAAAAATGAAAATCCTTGGTTCCAAAATTTTATAAACCTAAAAATATTGAAAATTTTAGTATTGTGAGGGATAGTGAAGAAGAAGAAGAATGAATAGAATAAGAATAACTAATTTTAATAATGGAACCTAATAAAAAATGAACAACCAAGAATAGAATTTTCATTTTTTTTATATTAATAAATACAAGGAATATTGTTTTTATATTAATAAATTCAAGGAATATTTTTTTATATTAATAATTTCAAGGAATATTTTTTTTGGAAGTATGATACACCGGAATAGGTTTAGTGTTGGTACTCACTCTACATCATTGGGTTCTCATTCTCCCTCCATGACACAAGGTACAATTCATAACATTCCTTGCACACTTTTTGATACCATTTCATCTTATCCTAATACAATTTCATCTGTAAGTATGAATTCTACTAATGATGTCAATGAATTAGATAGGATGCATAATTATCGGGTCGCGTCATTGGAGAATGCATTGACTATAGCATTTCATAAGATGACTAGAAGTATTCTTGAAAAATATCCACACTCATCGAGGGTATAGGAGTAGTAAATTTCATAAATGTACAATTATATTCTTAATTTTAGTAGTTATTTTTTCGTTCAATAAATATTCTAATTCAAATAAATTTAAATATTTTGTTAGTATCTCTTAGAAAAATAGGCCTTTAATTATTTAAATATTTCACATCATAATCTTGTGATAATTTTGATAACATGCATGATTACATTAGCTTATGAAATTTCATTTACTATTATTATAAAATATATAAAAAAGTCATAAGATAAGATACATAATTCTATATATCGTTGAGTCTTCAAATTTATTGTTTTTTTATTAAGGATGTATGAAATTTTCTTAACTACAATAAATTATTTGTTTTCTAGTGTTGTGTAGATGATTTATTCCATTATTATCTTAACATTAATTAATTTATTTTCTTAGTGTTTCTTGATAATATATATTATACTGATAAGTTTCTCACTTGGATACTTCATTTTCAAGTTACTTATAATATCTTATATTTATGCTACACTTGAATTCTAGATTATAAACCTAGGTTATGATCAAAACAAGTGGAACATGAGCAAGTGGTTCCAAAGATAATAATTTTTATATAAAATAATTTCTTTTATTATATGTGTGATGACTTTTGATGACATTTTATAATTTTCCATTAATATCACAATTTATATTTAGGATTATTTTTAGAGGCCATGAAATTAGAATAAGTTGAGAAAATGATTTATATGATTGACATGATAGATTTATTTTTCTATAAGGTTCAAATAAAGGATTATTTTTACCAAGTAGATCTAAATCAGTCATTATCTAGTGTAAAAGAAGAGATGATTATGAGTGATAAATGGGAGAATGTTTACCAGGGGGAATACAGAGTTTTGTGGGTGATGTTAACATGAAAATTTCCTTTTGATATCAAATATATGAAATCTACTACTGAGTAGATGGTTAAACTTTAAATCATGTGTGATAAAATGATTGTAGTGAATAAAGTGTTTATGATGTGGAGTGTATTTATTCTTAAGATAATTGAAGGAATGTTGGTCATTGAACATTTAGATTAATTAATTATAATCAAATTCTAGTTTGAGTCTATACATTTAATTTTTGTGAATAGATTTTGTTCATTGATCAAATTACCATCATGGATATAATTAATGGTTGAGATAGTTACCATAACAGTAAACTGATGTGGAAAGGTTGACTTAGTGTTTGAGGATATTAGAGATATAATGTTAAATATCTAATATTAAATGATGTGATTATATTTAATGGATTCTATATTTTTACAAAAACAATATATAGTATGAAAGATATAGGATGTTCAACTAAATTTAGTATATTGTATGTTATGATAATATAATACTGGTTTTCTATACCATAGCATGTTTTGTATTGTAAAGACCCGAAAATTTCAAGGAAATTTTTTTCTTAATTTTCTTTGGAATTTTACAAGAACGCAGTTTCTGACGGCACCTGATTCCGAGGCCCGGTGTGCCCGGAATCATTTGCCGAAGTTTTGGCTCGGGTACGTTCAGTGAACGGACGAGCGGGTTTTTCTATCTTTTGAACCGGTGCCCGGAATCGAATTCTGAGGGCACCGATGAAATCGCAGCGCCGGTATTTGCTTAGAAACGCCTCTTCCGGAGTTGCGTTTGCTCAGACGTGGTTTTTAAATTTTGCGGCTTTAAGTCAGAAATAAAATAAAGTTTGTGCGACAACTTTATTTTATTTCACTTAAGCTGCTTGGAAGCCACTTGAAGTCACTTAAAGACGGCTTGAACTGAGTTGAACTGGATAGGATGCTATCCAGAAATATCCTACCCCTTGGTAGGATATTTGTGCGGTGGGACCCGCACGAGCCCCGCCGTTTCTTTCGCTAAGTAACGCACCCGCGAAAACCCGTCAAAGTAACTGAAAAGTCAACCGACGCGTTTTCTTTAATTCTTAACAGACCATTTAATTGGGCGGTTTATTTCGTGAATTAAATGGACTGTTTCTTCGTGAATTAAATGGGTCGTTTCTTTCGTTGAATTAATTCAACGAATTGATGGATCGTTTCTTAACCGGTTTCGTGTTGGCATGTTTATAAAATAAGACCAACATAAAAATCCTTGGAAAGGATTTGAGATAATCTTCGTTCCTCCACCCTCTCCGCGAAGAACGCGAAGAACGCGAAGAACGCGAAGAACGCGAAGAACGCCGGCGACCGGAATTCGACGACGCACACCAAGATCTGCGACGTCGACGAGATCTACCCGCGACGTTCTTCGGCGACGTCTTTCTTCCGCGGCCGATCCTCGTTCGGCAACAAAGGTGAGAATCGGATCTTTTCTTCTCCCTTTTTAATTTCAATATCAACGGATTTAAACTAATTAAATCCGTTGATCTTGATCCGGAGATTGGCGACGCGACGAGCGATTCCGCGACGACGCGGCGATCTCCATCTTCCGCGACGAGCAAATCCCGCGACGATCCCCCGTTCGGCAACGACAAGGTAAGGGATGTTGGAATTCTTTTTAAAATCCCGTGTTTATTCTTTTGAAATATAGAACCCGATCACGAAACAATTTTATTTATTTAAAATTGTTGATTGGTTTCTTTCCTGTTTCTCCCGTTGATTATGACTAACGCGGAGGGTGCGGGTCTAACGAACAAGACCCGGCAACCCTCCGTCGATCTTCCTTTGTGTGCGGATTTGGCGAGCGACGGCAAAAGCGCGACGCAAGGGCCATATGTTGATTCCGCAGTGAAGGACGCATCCCGGGAGGAACAACGGCGCAGACGGGAGGCAAATCGGGCCACCGGAGCATCTCCGGCGGCCCGCGGAAGGAGGCGGCGGCGCGGGTCGCCGGCGCGGCGGCGCCGGCGACCGGGGGCGGCGGCGCCCGGCGCGCCGCCGGAGGAGTCCGCCGCGGCCGAGCCGCGGCGGCGGCGAGCCGCCGGACCGCGTCCGCGGTCCGGCCTTCCAGCACGCGGCCCGCGCGGGCCGCGTTTTCTCCAAAGCCGCGGGTTTGACCCGCGGCGGCAGCGCTTCGGCCGCTCGGCCGAAGCCGAGCCGGTCCGGTCGGCCGGGCCGCGCCCAGGCCGGACCGGACCCGGCCGACCCGGTTCGGGCCGGGTCGGGCCGACCCGGTTCGGGCCGACCCGGTTCGGCCGACCCCAGGGGGGGGTTCGGGCCGGGTCGCCCCGGGCCCAGTACCCCCGTTTCGGGCCCTCTTCGGTCTTTCGCCCATATCTTGGGCCTGGGACCTCCGATTGACGAACCGTCAGCGGCTACGCGATCCTTGGATCGAGACGGTCGTTTCGGTATATCGCACTCAAGGTTTCGGGTTACTTTGAGTTCGGCCGGGTTGGTTCGTTCACGAAACCAACCGGGCCTTCGGAGCGGAAACGCTCATATCTTGAGCCACGAACGTCCGATTGACGCGCCGTCAGTCGCGTTGTGTTCCTCTTAGTGAATCGGATCTTTTGGCATACTCCGCCCGAGGTTTGGACGCAGGTGGAGTACGGTCGGGTTGGTTTTTCCTTAAAAACCAACCGGGCCCCGGAGACGAAAATGCCAATAACTCACAGACCGGGCGTCCGATTGACGCGCCGTCTGTTTCGTTGACTTCCTCTTGATGAGACGGAACTTTTGACATACTCCGCCCGAGTTTTGGATACAGTCGGAGTATGGCCGGGTTGGATTGTACCCGAAATCCAACCGGGCCCCTGGAACGGGAAAGCTGATATCTTTCAGACAGGACGTCCGCTTGACGAGCCGTCAGCGGCGTTGATGGTTACGTTGAGTAACGGTCCCTTTGAGTTTACCCTATGGGAGTTCGGGGTACAGTTGAGATACGGCCGGGTTTGGTTTCGCTCACGAAACCAACCGGTCCCCTGGGACGAAAAGGCTAATAACTCACAGACCGGGCGTCCGATCGACGCGCCGTCTGTTGCGTTGAGACCCCTGTGACGAGACGGTTCTTTGAGACACTTCTTCGCGGGACCTTGTGATACTTGGAGTATCGACCAGTAGCTCGTGGAGCGGACCCGTGGTACTTGACAGTAGTGGTGCGCTTAGATGCAGCAGCAGATCCTTGGCGGTGGAGCGCTTGGTTGTAGCGGCGGACCCGCGATACTCTACGGAGTGTGAGCGCTTGGTTGTAGCGACAGACCCGCAACGGTGGAGACGAGCGTGCAGAGTACGGAGACCGTGTAGCCGGCTGAGACCTGACGACTGCTTGACCGACTCGACTTGGAGTGAGTCGACTAGCCCAGTGGACGGAGCGCCCGGTATTTGGCGGCAGACCCACGGCGGACGGAGCGCCTGGTAGTTGGCAGCAGACCCGCGGTACTCGACAGGAGGAGTACCTCAGCAGGCTATCTGGGTAGCGCCCGGTATTTGGCGACAGACCCTCAGCGGACGGAGCGCCCGGTAGTTGGCCGCAAACCCGCAGTACTCGACAGGAGGAGTACCTCAGCAGTCCTAGGTTAGTGAGCGGCAGCCTCGGAGTCGTGACAGGACCACTGTACACTCTAGAGACGGAGCTCTTCAGCAGTTACGGTTTCGATAATGAAAATCCTGGTTTGAGCTGAGACCTTTGACCTTTGTGTTTCCTCATGATTGAGATGGGTCGCTTGATAACTTAGGTACATGTATGGGCATATACCTGGGTGATGGTTATCCGTTGATTTCATGATTTTTGTGTATCCTTGAGATTGGATGGGTTACTTGATGACTTAGGTATATGTATGGGCGTATACCTAAGTAGAGTCTGATGTTACTTCGTGATTGCTGCCTTTACTTTGTGGATATCCATGTTGGATTTGGTGAGACCTTAAGGGTCTCGGGGTCCCTACTGAGTAGCTTATACTCACCCCTGCACGGGCTATGCCCGCACCTCGTTGTGTTGGTTGCAGACGACGGACAGCGCAGATCGCAGTTGAGACTTACGGAGCAGGTCGGTACCCGGAGGTGGACCACTGGGCGGACGTACCCGGAGTAGACGACAGGACCTGTGGAGTAGAGGAGCTATCTGTACCTACCCTTCAGGTAGGATCCGTGGTGGACGATCCAGGAGCTGAGCCATCTGTACCTACCCTTCAGGTAGGAATCGAGGCGGACGACCCAGGAGCCGCTTCATTCTTCCAGCTGCTGTTTTTCCCTTTCGAGTTGTACTTTACAGTTGGGCTTGTATTTCCGGCCCCCTTTACTTTTCTGCACTTGTAGTTACTTTCCGCTTGCTGACTCTGTGGTGGTTGTTACTTATAAAGGCAATGCCTTCCCTGTTATCGGGATTTACGCCTTTGGTGCTAGTCGCCAGCCCCTGGCCTATGGAAGGCGGGCTTGGGGTAGTCACGGCACGGGCCCCGAGGACGGGTCGTGACAAATTGGTATCAGAGCGGTCGGTTCTACCGCAGACTCTGATCGTCTTTTCTTTCTATGTGAAGCAATAGTGTTAAGGGTACCGAGTGTGGTTTTCAGTTCAGGGAGTCCAGTGTTGGTGCGGGCGGCCGACGTATCCATACACCAGGACCCTGACAACTGATTTCCGACTTTGTGCGCGAAAACACTGATTGCGTGTGTGTTTTCAAAGGTTTCCCCCCTTAAAACAGCTCAAACCAGGTCAGCTCACCAGGTATAATCGTTTGATCGTGTTACGTTGTTTCTTTCAGGATGTCTTTTCTCGGACGACCAGCTAGAGCCCGGAGGGATGAGCGTGCTGACAGTCTGTCGAGCGACGAGGCTTCGGTACAGGGCCCTCTTGCAGTTGAGGCACCAGCGGAGGCACCAGCGGTACTACCATACGTTGGGCCACCGATGCCACCAGCCCCAGCAGTAGGCGATGCCCGCTACTTGCGCGCACTGCATGAGTTCCAGCGCCAGAGGCCACCCAGGTTCGGGGGAGAGATGGACCCGCAGGCGGCTGAGGATTGGCTGGAGGCCGTGGTGGGAGTCTTCAGGCTAGTGGGGACGCCGGCAGACTTCATGGTGATCTTTGCTACCAGCCTCCTTCAGGCAGCAGCAGGTAGGTGGTGGAGCCACTTGTTTCAGTTTTGCGATGAGATGGACTTCGCATGGGAAGACTTCGAGACCTTCTTCAGGGTGGAGTTTGTGCCAGTAGCTCTACACCCTGAGCGTGATCAGGAGCTGCTGCCTTTGCCACGTGTTTCTCGATCAGAAGCCGAGTCATCTGTGGGCAGTAGACAGATGATGCTGAGGCCCAGAAAGACCAGACCAGCAGTTAGACGGTCTCGGGTTTTACGACCGGTGGTGCAGGGCACCCGGAGTGGGAACGGAGCTAGCCGTGCAAGGAGTAGGTTGTGTTACTCATGTCGCGGAAAGGGTCATCTGGCACGTGACTGTCCGACTCCCGATCCGCAGGCTTTGAGGGAGCCACCGAGAAAGAGGCGACGACAAATGCTTGAGCAACAGTAGAACTCTTGGAGCAGGTGGACAGGAGCAGAACTAGTGGATACGTCTCTTGTACTTCTAGTTCCTTGTTGATGTTGCTTTTGTGTAGCGTCTTGTATTATGAGCTGCAATAATAAAAGACGCATCCTTTGAGATGTTTTCATTCCTGTCCTCTTTTGTGATGTTACTAAGAGGTTCCAGTTGACTGTTGACTTGACCCTCACTTGTGAGACATCTACTGGAGGAGACCAGTTACCACACACTGATGCCGACAGTGTGACTCAACCCTTGGAGGCGAGAGTAACGGTTGGATCTCTTAGTAGTAGCGTCGAGGCCTTACGACGTCAATCCTTGGTATGGATTAGTATCATCCATGTTAGGATTGACTGTTTTAGGCAAAGAATGTGGTTCATCCAGGGGATGAGACCAGGTTTCTCTTTTCGGCAAAGAAGAAATCTCGCAGCTCATGTGGGACCAGAGATGGTCCGGGCCACGTCAGAAGAGGTCCACGTCATCCAGGAGCGGATGAGGACAACACAGAGCCGGCAGAAGTCTTACACTGACAGGAGGCGGAGGCCACTAGAGTTCGAGGAGGGTGACCACGTCTTCTTGCGGGTCTCACCTCGACGTGGTAAACAGAGTTTTGGCCAAGGCGGCAAGTTGTCTCCCCGCTTCATCGGGCCTTTCCAGGTCCTCAGCAGAGTTGGCGAGGTGGCTTATCGCCTGGCTCTGCCACCTCAGTTGCACCGGGTGCACGACGTCTTCCACGTATCCCAGCTGAGGAGATACGTGCTCGACCCCCTTCGCATATCTTCGACCATGAGGAGCTAGACAGTGGCGATGAGTGTCTTATACGGAGGTCCCGGTGGAGATAGAGGATCGACAGGAGCGGGTCCTACATGGGCGATCGATTCCTCTTGTGCGCAACAGATGGCGGCACGGGAATCTCCAGGTGAGCACATGGGATCGGAAGGCTCTGATGCGTGGTCAGTACCGCTTTGTTTCCCTAAGGTTGTGGTGAAGCTTTACGGGGACGTAAAGCCCTGTGGTGGGAGTAATGTAAAGACCCGAAAATTTCAAGGAAATTTTTTTCTTAATTTTCTTTGGAATTTTACAAGAACGCAGTTTCTGACGGCACCTGATTCCGAGGCCCGGTGTGCCCGGAATCATTTGCCGAAGTTTTGGCTCGGGTACGTTCAGTGAACGGACGAGCGGGTTTTTCTATCTTTTGAACCGGTGCCCGGAATCGAATTCTGAGGGCACCGATGAAATCGCAGCGCCGGTATTTGCTTAGAAACGCCTCTTCCGGAGTTGCGTTTGCTCAGACGTGGTTTTTAAATTTTGCGGCTTTAAGTCAGAAATAAAATAAAGTTTGTGCGACAACTTTATTTTATTTCACTTAAGCTGCTTGGAAGCCACTTGAAGTCACTTAAAGACGGCTTGAACTGAGTTGAACTGGATAGGATGCTATCCAGAAATATCCTACCCCTTGGTAGGATATTTGTGCGGTGGGACCCGCACGAGCCCCGCCGTTTCTTTCGCTAAGTAACGCACCCGCGAAAACCCGTCAAAGTAACTGAAAAGTCAACCGACGCGTTTTCTTTAATTCTTAACAGACCATTTAATTGGGCGGTTTATTTCGTGAATTAAATGGACTGTTTCTTCGTGAATTAAATGGGTCGTTTCTTTCGTTGAATTAATTCAACGAATTGATGGATCGTTTCTTAACCGGTTTCGTGTTGGCATGTTTATAAAATAAGACCAACATAAAAATCCTTGGAAAGGATTTGAGATAATCTTCGTTCCTCCACCCTCTCCGCGAAGAACGCGAAGAACGCGAAGAACGCGAAGAACGCGAAGAACGCCGGCGACCGGAATTCGACGACGCACACCAAGATCTGCGACGTCGACGAGATCTACCCGCGACGTTCTTCGGCGACGTCTTTCTTCCGCGGCCGATCCTCGTTCGGCAACAAAGGTGAGAATCGGATCTTTTCTTCTCCCTTTTTAATTTCAATATCAACGGATTTAAACTAATTAAATCCGTTGATCTTGATCCGGAGATTGGCGACGCGACGAGCGATTCCGCGACGACGCGGCGATCTCCATCTTCCGCGACGAGCAAATCCCGCGACGATCCCCCGTTCGGCAACGACAAGGTAAGGGATGTTGGAATTCTTTTTAAAATCCCGTGTTTATTCTTTTGAAATATAGAACCCGATCACGAAACAATTTTATTTATTTAAAATTGTTGATTGGTTTCTTTCCTGTTTCTCCCGTTGATTATGACTAACGCGGAGGGTGCGGGTCTAACGAACAAGACCCGGCAACCCTCCGTCGATCTTCCTTTGTGTGCGGATTTGGCGAGCGACGGCAAAAGCGCGACGCAAGGGCCATATGTTGATTCCGCAGTGAAGGACGCATCCCGGGAGGAACAACGGCGCAGACGGGAGGCAAATCGGGCCACCGGAGCATCTCCGGCGGCCCGCGGAAGGAGGCGGCGGCGCGGGTCGCCGGCGCGGCGGCGCCCGGCGCGCCGCCGGAGGAGTCCGCCGCGGCCGAGCCGCGGCGGCGGCGAGCCGCCGGACCGCGTCCGCGGTCCGGCCTTCCAGCACGCGGCCCGCGCGGGCCGCGTTTTCTCCAAAGCCGCGGGTTTGACCCGCGGCGGCAGCGCTTCGGCCGCTCGGCCGAAGCCGAGCCGGTCCGGTCGGCCGGGCCGCGCCCAGGCCGGACCGGACCCGGCCGACCCGGTTCGGGCCGGGTCGGGCCGACCCGGTTCGGGCCGACCCGGTTCGGCCGACCCCAGGGGGGGGTTCGGGCCGGGTCGCCCCGGGCCCAGTACCCCCGTTTCGGGCCCTCTTCGGTCTTTCGCCCATATCTTGGGCCTGGGACCTCCGATTGACGAACCGTCAGCGGCTACGCGATCCTTGGATCGAGACGGTCGTTTCGGTATATCGCACTCAAGGTTTCGGGTTACTTTGAGTTCGGCCGGGTTGGTTCGTTCACGAAACCAACCGGGCCTTCGGAGCGGAAACGCTCATATCTTGAGCCACGAACGTCCGATTGACGCGCCGTCAGTCGCGTTGTGTTCCTCTTAGTGAATCGGATCTTTTGGCATACTCCGCCCGAGGTTTGGACGCAGGTGGAGTACGGTCGGGTTGGTTTTTCCTTAAAAACCAACCGGGCCCCGGAGACGAAAATGCCAATAACTCACAGACCGGGCGTCCGATTGACGCGCCGTCTGTTTCGTTGACTTCCTCTTGATGAGACGGAACTTTTGACATACTCCGCCCGAGTTTTGGATACAGTCGGAGTATGGCCGGGTTGGATTGTACCCGAAATCCAACCGGGCCCCTGGAACGGGAAAGCTGATATCTTTCAGACAGGACGTCCGCTTGACGAGCCGTCAGCGGCGTTGATGGTTACGTTGAGTAACGGTCCCTTTGAGTTTACCCTATGGGAGTTCGGGGTACAGTTGAGATACGGCCGGGTTTGGTTTCGCTCACGAAACCAACCGGTCCCCTGGGACGAAAAGGCTAATAACTCACAGACCGGGCGTCCGATCGACGCGCCGTCTGTTGCGTTGAGACCCCTGTGACGAGACGGTTCTTTGAGACACTTCTTCGCGGGACCTTGTGATACTTGGAGTATCGACCAGTAGCTCGTGGAGCGGACCCGTGGTACTTGACAGTAGTGGTGCGCTTAGATGCAGCAGCAGATCCTTGGCGGTGGAGCGCTTGGTTGTAGCGGCGGACCCGCGATACTCTACGGAGTGTGAGCGCTTGGTTGTAGCGACAGACCCGCAACGGTGGAGACGAGCGTGCAGAGTACGGAGACCGTGTAGCCGGCTGAGACCTGACGACTGCTTGACCGACTCGACTTGGAGTGAGTCGACTAGCCCAGTGGACGGAGCGCCCGGTATTTGGCGGCAGACCCACGGCGGACGGAGCGCCTGGTAGTTGGCAGCAGACCCGCGGTACTCGACAGGAGGAGTACCTCAGCAGGCTATCTGGGTAGCGCCCGGTATTTGGCGACAGACCCTCAGCGGACGGAGCGCCCGGTAGTTGGCCGCAAACCCGCAGTACTCGACAGGAGGAGTACCTCAGCAGTCCTAGGTTAGTGAGCGGCAGCCTCGGAGTCGTGACAGGACCACTGTACACTCTAGAGACGGAGCTCTTCAGCAGTTACGGTTTCGATAATGAAAATCCTGGTTTGAGCTGAGACCTTTGACCTTTGTGTTTCCTCATGATTGAGATGGGTCGCTTGATAACTTAGGTACATGTATGGGCATATACCTGGGTGATGGTTATCCGTTGATTTCATGATTTTTGTGTATCCTTGAGATTGGATGGGTTACTTGATGACTTAGGTATATGTATGGGCGTATACCTAAGTAGAGTCTGATGTTACTTCGTGATTGCTGCCTTTACTTTGTGGATATCCATGTTGGATTTGGTGAGACCTTAAGGGTCTCGGGGTCCCTACTGAGTAGCTTATACTCACCCCTGCACGGGCTATGCCCGCACCTCGTTGTGTTGGTTGCAGACGACGGACAGCGCAGATCGCAGTTGAGACTTGCGGAGCAGGTCGGTACCCGGAGGTGGACCACTGGGCGGACGTACCCGGAGTAGACGACAGGACCTGTGGAGTAGAGGAGCTATCTGTACCTACCCTTCAGGTAGGATCCGTGGTGGACGATCCAGGAGCTGAGCCATCTGTACCTACCCTTCAGGTAGGAATCGAGGCGGACGACCCAGGAGCCGCTTCATTCTTCCAGCTGCTGTTTTTCCCTTTCGAGTTGTACTTTACAGTTGGGCTTGTATTTCCGGCCCCCTTTACTTTTCTGCACTTGTAGTTACTTTCCGCTTGCTGACTCTGTGGTGGTTGTTACTTATAAAGGCAATGCCTTCCCTGTTATCGGGATTTACGCCTTTGGTGCTAGTCGCCAGCCCCTGGCCTATGGAAGGCGGGCTTGGGGTAGTCACGGCACGGGCCCCGAGGACGGGTCGTGACATGTATCTTCCAACTCAACTATCACTATCATATTTTATGATAATTATAGGCATGCTTATGAATAAAAATTATTCATTATAGTTACATTACTTAAATTAAATTTAGAACAAATCATATATCATTTGAATTATATTTCATTTATTATTAATTAAATATGCTCATTACTGACATGTGATTGACTACTTTAAATACAGGAATCATAAGTAGGAAGTGGAGGAGGTGATGGGAAGTAGCATGACTGAGTAACGGAGGGTGAGGAACATGTATCTGAGTAGAGTAGCTAGGACTCGTGTTTGTGTTGACATTTTGTAAAACATGAAATTTTTTAAACAATGATGTAATTTAATGTTTTTCATTATATGTATTGTAATGTTTGTTGATGTATGGAAGTTATTGTTTTTTTATACTATATCGGTTGCTTATTTTTTATATATATTTTTTATGTACTGGTTTTTGGTGGATCGGGTGGTAATTTGTTTCACTATTTCTAAAACCGCATAATTAGTTATGGATTAAACCACCCCAAAATATAGTAAATTTTCATATTTAGTGGCATTTTAAACCACCACTAATTTTTTTTTTAGAAAAATCACTACTAATCTAAAAAAATCCTCTAAATAGTTTTTTTTGCAGAAAACCCACCGCTAATAAAAAAAATATATTTCTAAATTTCACACTGTATAAAATTTATACTGATTAAAAAAATTACCACTAAAAATAAATTTTATCATCAAAAAATGAAAGAATAATGAAAAAAAGAAACATGACATTAAATATTTAATGACATAATATTTCACGGTGGTTTTAAAAAACCATCATTGAACCAAAAATACCATCGCTATATTTTGTTTTTCCTATAATGTGAGGGTTGGGGTATGGGGTGTGCATCATGGATTCGAGTCATCAGATGTGTTTTATTATTTTTTTATGTATGTTGTAGGTTAGTAAAACCTATATAAATTATTAATTGTTGTTAAATTAATCAAATTTCGATTAAAAGCGCGAGTAATTTTGAAATAAGAAATGTACGAACAATCATGGGTGAAGAACATAAGTGACCAAATGTAATGTTTAATATTCATATGGTGATGATAAGAAACAATATTGATGCAAATAAATAGATAGGATGAGTAGATATAATGTATATTGGGATAAAAATCATCATGATTTAATTAAAATATCACCATATATATAGAGTACATGAGATTCAATCCAACAGTTGTGATTATTCCCTATAAGATCTAATCTAGTGGTTGGAATTCCAAAGGTTTGTGAATATGGAAGGTTGGGACATGCAAAGGGTTGTATTGAGAGCTAAGGAGTCCCATCATTATCATAATTAAGAAATCAAAACATTGATATTTCATAATAATCCACCCTTATATGTCATAATTTCGTGGAATATTATATAATATTTACCTAAAATAACCCTATGGGAAAATAATTAAATCCAAAGTAATTGAATTTCATACCATGTTTCCTCATTGAACACCTTACTAGGAAAATCCAGTGGGTAAAACCCAATAAAGGGAAAAGGAGTGGAGTGTTCCCAAATCCCCATGGTTATATTATTTAATTTTTTCTTCACAGCATCAATTAATATTATTATTTAATTATGTCTTAGAGACAAGGGAGGGAGAGGATAGGTAATAATGTATGGTCTTGTTGAAAATTATTAATCATATAGAGGGACAACAGTTTCCATCAATTAAAAATATACATAATAATTTATATTATTCCCTTGGATATACATTATGATGTATGATTGCCTCAGTAAAAACCTCATCAAGGAAAACCCATTTAGGGAAAACCTGTTGTTTAGGGGAAAAGTGTACAATAAAATCGAGTCCTCATAGTGTAACCTCATTAAATACATTATTAGTAAAACCTAATATAAAAATATTGAACAATGGAAAAAGAGTAAAATGATTACATATCCCACTCATAATGGTCAACACTACATCATTTCACATATTTTCCATGATCAATTCATAATAATAATATTTGATTTTGAATTTTGGAATAATAATAATTTATACACTTTAGATTTCAATGAATAGATAAGAACATTACCTTACATTGTAATATGATTTCTTATTATTTTCAAGGTACATATGCACATGTACATATATATATATATATATATATATATATATTCTTCTGGAATAATGAAGTTCTTCATCAAACCATCATGTCTGAAGTATATCACTCTTGGAAGTAAGATATTTAATTATTTATTAAGGGTTAAATCATTCCAAAAAGTAATATTTAATATTCAAGATGATTGATTCAAAATACTTGGATATTATTTGTAATTTCATGAACAAATATTTCATTACTTTCAAAAAACTATTTGATAGTTTTGATATTATCCAAATCATATAGATTAATTAAAAACATCAATTTATACAAACTGTGTGATGATAAGATCAATTGTACATTCTTCCTTATACAGATATATGTTATGATTGATACATGAAATATGATTTAGGAATTTTTGAACCCTTGAAGTATTCATAGTTTTCATATAGATAAATAATTAAAACATTAGTTATACATAATCCAAATATATAAATTTATCAGGAAGAATATTTATTACCATAATCTCATAAGTATTCAATAGTCTTGGTAGTTTGGACAATAAACCCAAAACTTTATATGTTGAAAATATCATAAGTTCCCTTAATAATTTTTTCCAATTATTGTGATGTTGACATCTATCAAAATCCATTGTCATCAATGAGTTTTGAAAGCTTTTAAAAATTCCAATATATTATCAATAACATTAAATGAGATCTCATAATTTTTCTAATATCGATGTCATTTCAAGTAAAATATCTAAAAAAGAAATAATTTTTTCAATATATCAATTTTCCTCTTCAATGGAAAATATATTTATTGATTTTTTATCATTATGATCAATGATTTTATATAATTAGTTCAACTACACTTCTAGTGTGTATAATCAAACTGTTGATATTTAATACTTTTCATTAATGTAGATGATGTGAACATCTTTTCAATGGTTCTTCAAGACTATTTCTTACATGGTATGTGATGGTAAATATTTATTTTAGTTGTAATGAATAACATGAAAGTATACTCACTGACAGCTTATAACACATGTGACCATTTAGTAGTTAGGTCTTTCATAGAGTATTTAAATGGATCACATGGTAGGTGGGTTCTCTTATATATACTTCATAATCTTTTCTTCATAAATATATGTTAATTTCATTTCAATAATGATATCTATAATTTACCTCAATCATAGGTACCTTAATAATCAGTAACTCATGGTAAATTATTATACAGAGAGTATTCATAATAACCTAATGAGAATTTTCAAGACCCCCTCCCCCTAAAGAGTACCCATACTAGGCCAGAAATGAGAGAAGGGAGATGGTGACTGGATGAGTCCCTCCTATAGTAGGCCCTGGATTGGTGACTAGCATTGAGGGTGTAATAAATGTACAACGAGAGGCATTACCCTCTAAGAGAACATGCAGAAGAGAGAGATAAGACAGATACACCAATCAACAACTAATCTGATATATAAAAGAAATACCAAGTGCATACATGTAATTTCATACCGTACTAAGATAACTTAAAGGGAAACTACAAGTACCAAAAAGGTAAACTCGGTAGTGACCAAAAAGCCCAAACATCTCCTACAAAACTGCGAGCTAGTAATATCCAACCTGATCTTACTAACCTAAATATAGTTTATATATATATATGTGGTGTGACCACAATAGTATACTTAGTAAGATCCCCTTTGTAGCCTCTTTCTCAAAAGATAAAGAAATCATGATAAAACATAGTAAAAATAGTGAAACTAACTCATCACCTAAACATGTATACTAAGTTCCCAGCCTCACCATGGCTAACTCTCACCAAGTATCAAATACAAGAGATATTGTATTGTAATAATAATACATCAAGGGTACCCCACCCCTGCTTCCCCACTAGTTTTCTGCTCTACCCCAATGTCGCATGTCATGAACCATCTCTATCTAAAGGTAATTAAGCCGATAAACACCTGATCTAAGTATCATAACATGTACCCCATGAATCACATCATCACATCATCCCATATCACATCATTATATAGTATCCAAATAGTTTATGGGAGCCACCACATCTCGTAGTGCATGTATCGTACATGAGGTATTATACCTCAAGCCATCACATCCATACACCGAGTAAGGTACCTCAATCCATCATAGCTTATAAACTTCATACCTATAATAACCATTGGGATACTATATCTAGAGATATATGTGTGTAAAATAACCACAATCTATCACTGACCTCTACACATATATGTGGTAAAACTAACCATTATGCATACCAACACATATAACTACCATGATAAGATAGAGGGGATAGAGGGGGTAGTATCCACCCATCCACCCACCAGGATGTTAGGGAAAACACCATCCTAGAGTCCACTAGGTTTCCGACTCCCTAATTGACATGGATGGGGTAGCATATGAAATCAAATAATACAAATGATATAATATATCTCACAATCACACAATGTGAATAACCTAGTTCTAATATCAACTAAAGTTATCATCTCTTGGACACCCATCCACCACTGCTAAGGACTATATATCTTATAAGAAAACAATTATTTAAAAAGGTATATTTAATTACATTATTTCCTTTTTATCAGTTAACTTTATGTTAATTAATTTATTATCCATTATAAAACAACATTAATCCACTTGAATTATTTCATTTAATATTTCCTTCTTCATCAGAGTGATGTTCATGCCCACCATACATAATCCAAACAATGTTCGTGGTTTCTCAAGATCATCTCTTTTATATTCCATGAACAACCAACCCCATGTATTAAACATTTATTAAACATTATTAACATTTCATAATCCATGTACTCTAGTAAAACCATCCTAATCTACCACCAAGAGAAAATATTCAACCAAACACATCCAAATATCATAAGTAGTTGGGAAAGGAATAAAAATAAACAAGAAACATAGCTATTTTCTATTAAATATATTCATATCATGCAAGCATATAGATTTATCACATCAATGGGAAATCCTATCTTCAACCCATTCCATCATTTCTGGTGTCATCTCTAACACCCATATGCATATCTCAATACATATTTCCATCACAGGCATTAACTACTACCACATCATTTAGGAATCATCGCCCACATATCCTCATCCTTCCTAGGCTTGGACATCCCAGCCTCATATCATATCACATTGTAAGGATCACATTCAGAGAACATCAGAAGGTAGAAAGAAAACCCAAAAAAATCAATAAGGAAACTTGGCCCTAAAATAAGGAATTTAGCCTTCACATACAAATGAACTCTCACAACTCCCAACATAAGGCATTTGGCCTTTATAAAAAATGGAAGATCATAGACCCAAAGATTTATCTTTAATAAAAAATAGTTTTTATTCTATCTTAAATTAATCGATTCATTATTCATAGGTTCCAACTATGAGAAAGCTAAGGCATCAATCTATAACAAGATATCAAAATTTTAACATTCACTTAGCATTAATTCTGGTTTCAAAAAACTCAGAGAAGTACCATTCTCATTTAATGTGACTTTTTATTATTATCAAAAATCATTAACATGCATCATGTTATTTATCAATTCCTTTAACACATGGAATAACACATTTGATTAATCCTACATACTTGTATTAATTTGATCATCATAAAATTACAACACAGGATTACAAAAATTCCTCCTCTTTAATTCTTAAGAAAATTAATTAACAAATATCGGATTTACATTCTTTACCATTTTCCAAATAAAGAAACATGCTAAAACAAGCATGACAACATGCTACACAAGCATTAAATAGATAACACATTATCTAGAAAAATAAGAGTTAAACCATTATCATGGTATCAAACATCGATATGTGATCACTATCTAATTTTCTTATAAGTCAGATTCAATATTCATTAAGTTAATTCCATTTCCATCCAAAGGGATAAACCATGTTAACTTTATGATTTCATGTAATTAAAATAGAAGTAATGAATCACCTGCCTCAAAAATTTCAACACTCTTCACATGAGAAAAAACCAACATCACAGATCCCAATCACTTCTCCCATAAGAAGCTTCATCCCTCCAAGGATGTCGCACCACAACCATGACAATGGAGAAAAACTCCATTTGAATAAAGGGAGAAACCACCTTAGTATGGAAAGAAAAAATGGGAGGAACCAGACTAAAGAACCAAAAGGTAAGAGGTATAACATACCTTAGATCGACGGAGATCAAAGATAGAAGGATAGGATCGATCCCCTTCATAGGGCTCCCAAAATTCCTTAAAACCCATCATTGGCCACCTAGATCCTTAGGAGAAAAAGAATAGGGTTTGAGAAAACCCAAGGTGTTACAGGTTATAATTCCTATTTCGCATGGGACATTTATTTCATAAACCCGCATTTTATATCATAAACATGTCAAACATTAAGTTCCACTAAAAAACACGCAACCTAAAATTGAAAGACCTTCATTTAATTCATGTTGTAAATTTTAGGTTTATGATTTAATTTCAATAGGACACAAAAATAAAGCTATAAACCCTTGTAGGTTGTATTCCATACTTATACCATAAAACATGTTTACATTATAAAGCATTTATTACAATGTAAATCCTCCCTGATTCAAAATTTTAGCATCCAAACACCAACAAACCTCCATTAAGCCTCTTCTAAGCACCACGATCTATAAAAACACACAAAAAGGAGGGGTAGATGGATCTGGGACCTTATATTAGAAACCTCTCAAACAATTCCCATCCTTGAGAATTTAAAACTAACCCCAAAGAGAAAGGAAAGGGTCCAATCAAATGGCCACCTCGTGAGATACCTCTCAAGGATCTCACCATCACAATATCTCAACCACCTCATAAGAGGAATAGTGAAAAACTATGTTTCAACAAAAACCAACTCCAAAACACTCTCTTGGGTGAGATACTTCTCAAAATATAGTAAGTCCACAACAACAAGGCAATAAGATAAAACCATATCATAACCCAGAAAGGATCAACAACCAAAAATAGTGTTACAAATAGAGAAGAGATAAAAAATAATAAATATCAGGGTACTAAGTGTGTATCTACAACCCATGTTCTCAGGTACTCTCTTATATGCCATAACGTCACCATAATACATGAACCAAGGGAATAAAACACATGTGAAACACCTTCTCCCGATATTATTGGATCACTATAGGTCACTCCATGAATGTTGAATCAATATCAACATCAATATTTCACTGATCAATGATGTGATATTCATCATGAATGTAATGACATGGATATGATATGTAAAAAACATCATGTATCCAGATTATCTGTGGGGAAATTGTTGTCTGATACGCTGAAGCTCCAATGTGATTCAACACCTAAAAAGGACCAACAAACCAAGGAGAAAGCTTACACCCACAACCAAACCCTCACTAACCATGGTGAGGAGTCACCTTCAGAAACACATGATCTCAAGCATAAAACTTCAGAGGTATCCTCCTATAATTGGGATAGGATTTATGATGATCTTGCACTGCTTTTATCCTCTCGCTAATCACCTAAACCATATCCTTTGTATTCTATACTAGTTCCGACTTGAGGATTATTGAAAATCCAACCCCAGTACAACATATTGGAGAAATTAATGTTGTTTCATAGAAATATTCAAACGGTGTCATAATAATAGTGGATTGGAACCTATTGTTGTAAGTAAACTCAACCAAAGGTATGTTCCTCATCCATGAACATCCAAAATCAAGGACATGGGAACAAAATATATCCTCAAGATTCTAGATTATCTGCCCTAAATGACCATCCATTTATAGGCGAAGAGTAGTGTTGAGTCATAACTAAGATCCAAAATCATGTTGGAGACCTCTCTACCCCCTAGAGATAAAATGAGGATCTTTAGTGGAGATTATATTCCCCGGGATATCATGGAGTCTCACCACCTCCTCCAGATATTTTTTTGAAAAAATATCCACTGATATCGACTCCCTAGTCAATATGATGTGGGATGATTTCATCAAGAAATCCACTATCACCCATATAGAATAATAGCTTCCCTGAGCTCGAGGAAAACCAGTAATTAATTACATCAATATGTCCCCCCAAATCCACTAGGGAACATCTAATAGCTGATGAAAACCAGCTGGAACACAGTTCTCAATCTTCACCTTATGTTAGACCAACCATGGAGATAGAAACTCTCCAACTACATGCTTTAACCCCGACCATAAAAACTAACCTCTCAAAGATCAGTACATCTTCTTCATGTTGGGATGTACCACTAAGGTTTAGATATATAATTCATAGAGAACTATCTCATGCATCACCGAAGGGGGAAAATATTTCCCTAGAACAACACCCCATGTTGTTCATCATCATAACAACCATCTGGGGCATTACCAAAAACAACTCGATCCCTCTGGACCTCTACCTTAGAATACCCCAGAAAGGAATCCTTCACCTACTAAACCAAGGATGATTGTACTGTCATCTGAAAAAGACAACCTCTACCTCCAACATCTCCCATATCAAGATGCATCACTCAGAGTTATTTCATCACTCTACAAGAATATCCATATTCACTCATGACATCACTACATGAATTCTTTCTCATTATATCTTCTACAATATTAACCTTTCCTAGAATATATTAAATCTAAAAGTCATAATCTTCCAAGAATTCCATCCACCATAATTATTTCAAGTTCAACTCATACAGGGAGAAGATTTACCTCAAACTCTTAGATCGGTAAAAACCAGAAAACACTCACCAATGAGGTAACATCACCACAAATTCAAGGTAAACATGACTTCTACCAACTCGATATCATGGGTGATAGAGTTATACTCATGAGGATGAAACTATTAAGACCAATAAGAAACAACCAATCTATGCTGCATCAAAACACATCCCAAATCAAGATGTGAATCATCACAGAAAACCTCAAATTGAACTCTCTCTACTGGAAAACAAAATAATAGAGCATTGATCAATTTCTCCTTAAGGTACTAAAAATATGAATGACACTGGTCAGTCCAAATGAATGTATGATCCTTCCTGGTCAAGGTTTTCAAAGGAGTCGCAACTAGAGAGAAATTAGGTATGAAGCTCCTGTAATATCCTAAAATACCAGGGAAACTTTGCACTTATAATACTATCTCAGGGGATTTATAAGAAACCACTTCCTCAATTTTTTAAGGATCCACAGATACTCCCTACTAGGACATGGCATTCCCCATGAAACAAACTTCATAAGCATAGATATCACACTTCAAAAACTTCCCAAATAGTTTCTCATGACAATGAACTCCCAAAATGGCATGAAACTTCTTTTCATGCTCATCCTAATATGCAGAGTACATGAGGATTTCACCAATGAAAATCACCATGAACTTATCTAGAAACTCCTTGAACAATGCGCCCATCAACCCCATGAGAACTTCTAGAGAACCTTTCATACTGAAAGGCATCACAACATAATCATAATTCCTATAATTAAAATAGAAGAAATTCCTCAGAACATCCTCATCCTTCACCCACATCTGATGATATCCTAACCATAAATCAATTTTCATGAACCAACTTGATCCCTTTGGCTAAACAAATAAGTCATCAATCTGTGGAAGAGGATAGTGATTATTCATTGTCACCTGATTTAAGAGATAGTAATTGGTAAAAAGTTACAAACAATAGTTAGAATCATTTAAAAACAAAATTGCTGCATCCCAAGGTGACACAATCAGTCAAATAAAACCCCACTAAAATAGATCATCGAGCTTTACTCACAGCTCTCATAACTTAGAAGGTTCCATCCTTTACAAATACATTGAGATATGGGACATGCCTGGTTGTAGATCGATCCCAAACATGATCTCCCATCGAGGGGGTAATGCTACAACCCCCTCTAGAAATACATCGGGGTACTCTACCACAACCCTGGGAAACACCGACTTCTAAACCTCTGATGAGCTCTTCATATGCTTAGCCAAAAAGGAAGACAAAGAAAGAACATTCCTCTGAACCATCTTAGGGTCTTAGTCACCAAAAAACACTACTGTCTCTCCTTTAGCATCATATAACACGACCATACTCCTAAAAAATTACATATATCATGAACTAAATACATCTAATCCATGTTGATGATGATTTCATATGGTTGAATCCATAAACATAGGAAGTCTCCCAAAGAACGGTTCTACCTTAGCACTAGATCACAGTCTATACATACTTTATACAAGTCATATCAACCTATGAATAGCATAGTAGGTGCCAAAGGAACTAGAATCATATATACCTCAGGTCCCAAATCATGGAAAAGGTCAGGTTATATGAAAGAGTGTGTCACTTCTGAATAAAAAAAGCAACCACCCAAGTAGAAAACAAGTAAAGAGTACCTTGAACGACATCTAGCTTGTATGGTGTGAGAAACTCTAAAGCATGAGGCTTACCGTATAACAACCTAAAGTTTTATCAATGGAATTACCTTCTTATAATTATTCCTTATAGTATTAGGAAGCACAATGACATATCATGATACTAAATACTATGTGACCATTAAATATAATTTTTCCAATTCTATGTTTTGAATTTCCAAAATCTGACATACACGATTGCGATCAGTATGTTATTTGGAATCCGATAGAAAAAACTTAATTTTTGGTGAATAGTAACCAACCCTTATGAATATTAACCTAATCTTACGAATAGTAATATGACCCTTATGAATAGTATATCATCAAAAATAATAATAACCTTACCCATGAATGATTAAATAAAATTTACAAATCTTATAAGTGGGAATTTGACCGTAGTAAAAGTATTGGTATTTTTATAAGTCATAAATAATTAATTATAATTAATTATTTTATAAGAAAATATATTTTCCTAAAATATTTTCATTAATTAAAAATTTTATGTCTTCTGGTTTAAAGATTATTTTATAACACCTTATGTAATTTTTGAAAGCATTATAAAGTCAATTTTAATTTTAAAAACTATATTTTTCAAGTAAATTATGATTTTAATTAAAAATTAAATTAATGATATTTAGAAAATTAGTTTTGAAAAATTAATTTCATTTTATATTCTAAAAGTTGAAAAATTGTTTGGGTGAATTTTTTGGGATTTTTCTGAAATACGTTAACTTTCAGGTGAATAGTAAAAATACAGTTTTTCACATAACCAGTGTATCCTAAATTGCATCATTCATGATGTAATGATGACATAAAATTTCTAGAAAATTATATTCATCCATGTTATATTTAATTTCATAAATGGTTTCTTAAAATACAATAAACTCAATTTTCAAACCTAAAAAGAACTTTCCAAGCCCTAAAGTCAAAAAGTGATTCCTTAAAAATCATTTTCTCTTTCTTTTCACCTTCCTTTAAATAAATTAATAAATTCAAATTATAAAGATGATTTAAAGCCTAAAACGAACTATATTATATTACTATATGATTTATGTTTTCAAAAAACTACTATTACAAGTCTAACATTTGATATATTATTTTATTTAATATTTTATTCTTAAAACACCCCCCTCCTCAAGTGTAAATAACCCCTCTCCCTACCCTTTAGAAACCACTCCTCTCATACTTTAATAAGCCTAATATCTTCCCAAATTACCCCTATCAATCCTCTTAGAATAATTAGGGACGTTATGGAGCCCTCCAACTCCAATCACAAAGGGAGTTATAGTTTCGTGCAAGAGGAGCTACACCGAGGAGAGAGTAAGACTATTAAATCTTCTCTCATTTATTCCTTTTTTTCTTTTACACCATCCCTTTCAAAAACATATGCTAAAAAATTGATTATGTGGTAATTTAACATTATATTAATGATTTTAACCTACTGTAATTATCATATTAATGAAAAATATGAATTTTATACTTCCCTTTCGCGCACTATCAACAACGTCCCGTTAAAGGTGGATTAACCATCTACAGAGCCGTTGCCAAGATAATTATTATAAACACCCTCATGTATGGAAAATATAAATTATATAAAATATATTAATTTCAAATTACATGTATTATATTCTTCTGGAACTAATTGTACTAATTTATAAATTACATTTAATAAAAAGTGAAATCGTTGCAAGATGGGAACTTTTTAAGTAAAATATGATATAAAAAAGCTTCATTTTCATCAATAAAAATTATGAAATAAAATAAAATGAATATAATTGATAAATATTTTTTTAAAATTACTATAATTAACTTTTATATCATTGTTTTAATAAACATAATTTATTATTCAGGAGGCACAGAAGAGACAAAATTAAGCAGAAATTAAGGTAAGGGATCCTCCCCATTTCACTCTTAATCAAGATTGTCATCTATGATATGCATTCTTATGTGTATTCCCAAATGATGAAGTATAATTTCTCACCTCCCCAATACTTACCTATTGATTTATAAGTGATGAGAAACCCTTTTTATCTCTCATCAATCCCTTTTAGGTACACCTGATACCATGTCAATAATCCGTAATGAATTTTACCCGAACCTCCTTTATTCATTCAGGTTCCTCTATATTTATTTTACCCAAATGAAGTTGTCTTTTATTTTTTATGTAAAACTTATAAATTCTGTTTATATGCTCCAAAATCATGTTCCAATATCCATCTCTCATTCTCTTTCAGGTATATACATTCTTTTAAGTGAATCCCTCCTCGATACTTCCCAATAAGAAAACTCATTTTAAGGGAACTTCCCAAATTTTTACCCAACTTAAAGTACACTCTATCCTATATTTTAAGTCACCATTTTATTTATAAAATAAGTCTTTTTATCATGAAAACATTATTTTTTCACTTCTGGTTTTATATAAAAGATTGTTCTCTTGTCTATTTTAAAATCTATGTAGTATTTTCCTTAAAACCACACAAAAATGTTTTAATGCTAAAATTTATCAAATACATTTCATACATGTTTTTACTTCTGTTTGACATCACTTAACATGATATATACCTATTTTTCCTTATGAACATCCATGTATTTTCTAATTCCTTTCTTTCATGTACACTTTCATGATGCGCCCATTGGTTATATTTTATGTCATGATTGTGGTACCCAATTCTTTCCATGGGTAACCCTTATGTTTATGTAAGATTGATTATGTATGATTCTTTGTGGAAAACATGTTCATGAAAAGTAATATGGGTGCTCCCAGATAGAACTCCAATGAATTGGGTTGATTTAAGTCTCATGATATGTTATGTGCAATGGTCTTAGCGGTTAGCCTTGGCTTGTGCTACTATGGGAAACGGGATTGGCGGTTAGCCTTGACCCGTACTACTATGGGAAATGAGATTGGCGGTTAGCCTTGACTCGTAATAAAGATGTGTTGTATGTTTCTTTCACATTTATATGATTCCTTGTTTATATTATCTCATTCTTATATGTTATGATTTCATATGTTCCATGCTTTTGATATCGTTATGTCATGCCTCCTAACTCATGTTTTTAAGCTTATTTCTTATGTTCATTCCCTTACTTGGCTTTTTAGATCATCCCTTTCTTCATGTTATCCCCAGGCTATCCTATGTAGATGTAAGGGCTCAAAGGAATTTAGGAGCTATTTATGAATATTAAATAAATAAGTTTATTTTAATCCCATGTTTATGTATTATGTACCTAGTATTCCAAGACACTAGACTTAATGATCCTTGAATTGTACTATAATGTATAATTATGCTTAAAATAATGTAATGTTATATGTAAAAGGATAGGGTCTCTATAGTTGGTATCAAAGGATGGTCTAGTTATTTTTGGAGATTCGGAATAGAGAACCTTAGTGAGAACCTTAAGGATGAGACTAAGCATAAGAAAATATCCCTAAATTTTGGTGAGTATTGAGTAAGTGTTTTATCAAGAAAATAAATCCTTGTCTAGATACAAGTAGGTAGAGGCGGCTCTAGCACAGATGTATCTAGGGGTAAAACCCGAAAACACCGCTTTGATCTAGACTCAAACAGGAACTAGTGCACGACAATGGGCCTTACTGCACTCTTGGTTATAACACTCCCAGGGGATATGATTTGTTGAATTCATGATCTTAGTACAAACCATTATTGAGAAAAAATCCCATAAGAATATAAGTTAAGAAATAGATCAAGGATAACCTATATTTAAATATAGGGAATCACAAGTTAGGATATACTTCTCCTTTAAAAGTTTATCCCCTTACATTCAAAGTTTCCTCTTTTATGCTCAATATATAAGTGTTAAACCCCTATAATTATCTGTTATTTTTCTTAGTTAATGGAAGGAAATAGAATAACATGTTCCAACAACCAACGTGATAGGAAATGTGAAGATTTCCCAAATGATATGCCTGATATGATGGGAACGGGTTCTCAAAACTTCATGAGAGTACTTGCTCAGCTGGCTCAAGTTATGAATAATAACTTTAACCATGTGGAATGGCCTCCTCCTCCAAGGAAATAACATGTTGTCATGGAATCTTTCATGTGGAAAAGGCATCCCATATTTAGCGGATCTTCTGATCCCCTCCTCACAGAACAATGGATTAACTCCATTGAAAAGATATTCTCTATCCTCTAGTGTTCGGAAGAAGAGAAAGTTGTACTGAAGTTCTATCTTTTTTATGAGGAAGATGATCAGTGGTAAAAACGGATCAAAAAAAAATAAACCCCCAGGAGGAAATTGATTCCATGGCTTGGGAGAAATTCAAGAGGATGTTTTTCAATAAATATTTTCCTCGAACCCTCCGTCTCAAAATGGAAAGAGATTTCCTCGGACTCAAGTAGAAGGAAGATGAGTCCATTAGGTCGTATAAAGAAAACTTTACAAGGCTTTCAAGGTACACCCCTGGCCTTTTCATGAACACTGAAAGAAAGGTGGATTGCTTATTTTTCAGACTAAATCCAAGTCTACAAAAATCATTGGCGATTTGAGACTTCAAAAGTTATGAGGAGATTTTCCATTGTGCCATCAAGATTGAAATGGAGATTGGATACTCTTAGTGGTCTCGTGGGCCTAGTGAAAAAAAGCAGAAAATGGAGAACAATATGGGTGGTCAGCAAACAAATCCCATGATGTAAAGAAGCCTGAATATCCCACTTGTAAAATTTTTGGTAAGAATCATCCTAGGAACTATTTAAAGGGAACCAATAATTTCTTAAAATGTGGAAAGTTTGGTCATATGGCCAAGAACTACCAAAGGGATATGAAAAATATCACTAATGTTGAAGAATAAAGGAAGGTTTAGATCAATTCTCAGCCAATGGTCTAGTGTTACAACTTCAAGGATCATGGGCATTATGCCAACAACTTCCTTAATCCAAGGGTTGGTGGAGTAAATCAACAACAACCTCCAAGGCAACAAGGAAGGGATTATGCTATCACTACTACTAAGGTGGAGCCGGACAATGATGTGGTGACAGGTACGCTAGTTATTCATTCAAGAATATATATTTGATTTTGGTTCTATGCATTGTTTCATATCTTGCAAGTTTAGTAGAACTATTCAAACACCACCTCAAAATTTGGAGGACAAGTTATCTGTGAGAACAGCGAATGGGGAAATTATTGTGTCCATGGTTTATAACTCCTCCCTAGTTAATTTTTGTGGTCTAAACCTCCCAGTATATCTTTTAATACTTCCGTTATTGGAGTTAGATGCTATCCTGGGCATGGATTGGATATCTTTAAACAAATCCAACATCAACTGTCGAGAAAGGGATATCACTCTTTACATCCTGAAGTATCCTCCAATTCTTTACAAATGTAAGGAGGAAGATGAATATCCTTTGGAATAATTATCTCAAATATAGATATTAATACCTTATGAGCAATAATTTCTAGCTCAAATGATTGATATGGAGGAGAGAATCATGATTGAAGACATGCTCATCGTGAGGGAATATAGTGGTGTATTTCCCAAATAATTACCCGAACTTCCCCCAGATCATGAGGTAGAGTTCTCAATAGAACTCATAACCAGAGCTACTCCTATCTCAAAGTTTCCCTATAAGATGGCTCCTATAGAACTTAAGGAGTTAAAGAACAAGCTGAAAGTGCATTTGGACAAAGGGCTCATACGCCCTAGTGCATCACCTTGGGGTGCGCTAGTTCTCTTTGTGAAGAAGAAGGATGGAACAATGCAGTTGTGTATTGATTATTGGAAACTTAACAAGATCACAATAAATAACAAATATCATATTCTAAGTATTAATGACTTGTTCGATCAGTTAAGAGGATCTCAATAATTCTCAAAGGTGTATCTTCATTCTGGATATCATCAGCTAAAGGTGAAGAAGGAAGATATTCAGAAGAGTGCCTTCTGTACAAGTTATGGGCACTATGATTTTCTGGTGATACCCTTTGTACTTACTAATGCCCCTGAAATATTCCTAGATTTGATTAATATATTCTTTAGACATTAAATCGACAAATTTGTGGTGGTTTTTATTGATGATATTCTCATATACTCCAAGAGAAAGGAGGAACATGAAGGACATCTAAGACTTGTGATGGAGACTTTGAGAAAGGAGAAGTTGTATGCCATGTTCATAAAGTGTGACTTTTGGATGAAACAAGTCACGTTCATGGGAAATGTGATCACAAGTGAGGGAATTTCTATGTACCCTTCAAAAAAAGGTGATGAGGAATGGCCCAGGCCCTCTAGTGTCACAGAAATCCATAGTTTTCTTGGATTAGTTGGGTACTACCGATGTTTTGTGAGAAATTTATCATGATTGTCAAGATCGCTAACTAAGTTAACAAAAAAAGGGGTAAAGTATGAATGGACATAAGAATGTGAGGGAAGCTTCAAGGAGCTAAAGAGAAGGTTGATCACTACACATGTACTCACACTATCGAAAATTGGGTAAATTTTTGTGATATACAGTGATGCTTCAAAGAAAGGATTGGGTTGTGTACTCATGAAAAATGATAATGTGATAGCATGTGACTCATGAAAGTTGAAGATCCATAAGAAGAACTACCCGACACATGATCTAGAGCTGGCAACCGTGATTTTTTCCTTGAAAATATGGTGGAACTACCTTTATGGTGAGAAGTGTGACATATATTCCAACCACAAGAGTTTAAAGTATATATTCACACAAAAGGATCTCAACATGCACCAAAGGAGGTGGTTAGAGCTAATTAAGGATTACGATTGATCTATTCACTATCATCCTGGAAAGGGGAACAAGGTAGCTGATGATCTAATTAGAAAATAACCTAGTACTCAATCCATGTTATGGATTAAGAAAGACCCTATCTTCTTGGATATGCAAAGGATGGATTTAGAAATCATAAGGGTAGGGGATACATCGTACCTTTCCCAAATGATTGTGTAACCATATATCCAAGAGAATATTAAGGAAGCACAAAGGGATGATCTAGAGTTACAAAAGATGGTGAATGCAGTAATGGAAAGGAAGCTGCATGAGTTCCATATCGATGATGATGGTGTTATTTGGTTTGGAACATGATTTTGTGTGCCTTCATCACCCAGGATAAAGAAGGATATATTGGATAATTCACATAGCTCAATATTCTCTATCCATCCTAGTAGTACCAAGATGTACCATGATCTATGAGAACACTTCTGGTGGGATAACATGAAGAAAGAGATTGTGGAATATATATCAAGGTGCTTGGTATGTGAGCAAGTTAAAGTAGAGTGAAAAAAGTCCAAATGGATGATGTAGCCATTGCCTATACCCATGTGAAAATGGGAGAATGTCACTATGGAATTTGTCACGGGTATCCCAAATACATCCAGGGAAATAATGCGATATGGGTTATGCTTGACCGACTCACTAAGACTTCCCATTTTATCGCTATTCAGGAAGATCTCTCACTTGAAAAACTTGCAAAGATATATGTGATGAAATTGGGGAGATTGCATGGTGTTCCACTCTCGATTGTCTCTAATTGTGATCCAAGGTTCACATCTAAATTTTGGAGGAGTCTTCAATATGATTTGAGTACTGAATTAAATTTCAGCATGAACTATCACCCCCAAAATGATGGCCAATCTGAAAGGACTATTTGGTACCTTGAAGACAAGCTAAGAGCCTACTCTTTAGAATTCAAAGGTGGATGGGATCAACATCTCTCATTGGTTGAGTTCTCATACAACAATAGCTTCCACTCGAGTATTCAGATGGCTTCATATAAATATTTGTATGGAAAATGATGTATAACTCTAACCTATTGGGACGAAGTTGGAGAAATAAAGCTACTTGGACCTGGTATTGTGCAAGAGATGATAGATAAGGTTCAAGTCATCGAGAAACATATCAAAGTATCTTAGAGTCGGCAAAAGAGAATGCTAAAAACCATCGAAGGGACTTGGAGTTTGACATTTGAGATAAATTCTTCCTTCGAATATCACCATGGAAGAGAGTAATATGGTTTGTAAAGAAAGGGAAGCTAAGCTAAAAGTACATTGGCCCCTTTGAGATCCTTTACTGCATAGGAGCCATGGCCTATCGGCTTTCACTTCCACTGAATATGGATCAAGTTCATGATGTGTTTCACATATCACTCTTGAGAAAGTACATACCAGATCTCTCACATGTACTAAAATCGGAGGTGGTACAGATGGAAGATGATATCTCTTATGAGGAGCAGCCAGTAAAGATTCTAGACCAAAGTGATAAGGTTCTACACAATAAGACAACCCATATTGTCAAAGTGTTGTGGAGGAACAATAAGTTTGAAGAAGCAATGGTAAAGACCCGGATTTTCCATGTAATTTTTTTTTATTATATGGAACTATTCTGAGGCTGCGAAATCTGACTTCATTTGATTTCGATGCCTGGTGTGCCTAGAATGGAATTTTAAACTTTCTTGAGGTGCGTTTAGTAAATGTGGGAGCAGGAAATCCTAAATTTTGACCTGGTGTTCGAAATTGAAATCTGACGGCACCGATGAACTCGTAGCGCCAGGATTCGCTTAAGAGAGCCTTAACCTCTACCATAGTGGGTTGAGAGAGGAAGTTGGTTTTTTCATTTTTCATGGAGGATTAATAAAATAAATCTAATTTATTTTAAATATTTACCATCTCTCTTTTAGGTTTTAATGGCAGGGACCACAAGGGGTGGTCGGGCATTTAATGCAGGATATTAAATGCCCAGTTACATAAAAATGTGTAACCACCCTACATGTAATTAAGGAGGTTCATTAATTTCACCAATTAATGAACCTCTCATAATTATGTGTTGTAAAGATAACTCCCCTCTTCTCTCTATTTTTTTTTTTTTTGAATTCGTTGGCAAAGGAGTTGTGTTTTTAGAGAGGAGTATTTTGGAGGAGCCTCTTGACAAAGAACAAATCCATCAAGCAAGCACTGAATATCATCGTTTGAGTGACATCGTTGTAGGATTGCTTCAGGATCAACGAACACTGACCCATATTCAAACGCGGGATTCTCTCCAATGACTCAATAGGTAGGGTTTTGTCTTGTTTAAATTTCAAGATTTGTTGAATCAATTATATTCTCCCTTGTTAATATGCTAAAGAGAAGGGCGCAGAGCAAATGAACAAGGCCCGGTCCCTCCGCCTCTTGTTTTATCGTTGCGTTCTACGCAGGTGAATTTTTGGGTTGGACAAAACCCAAATCTGAGGGTCATGCAGTCAAGGAGACGACCCGGGAAGCCCGTAGGTGTGATCGGATGGAAAAACAAGCCACTGGAGCTCACCCATTGGCCCATGAAAGACCACCAGTACAACACCAGCGCGGCGGCACCGGCGACTGGCCCCGGTAGGCGATGGCGGTGTCCATAACCGACCGACCGTGGTGGTGGCGGCATGCTATCGTGCGCCACAGGAGGAGGCCACAGCATTAGGTCACGATGGTTAACAGACGGCTGGCATTGGCTAGCCACGGAGATGGTGGCGGTGCATGCCGCAAGAGGAGGAGGCTGTTGCTTTGCAGTCACGGTGGTTGAGTAGGGTGGCCGGCACCAGCCGGCCATGGAGGCAGAGTGGAGTTCTTTCGCACACTGCTGAAGGTGTTCGTGGCTTGAAGCTGCGGCAGAGGTAGGGACTCGCTACCTGCGGGTCCCATGGGCGACTAGGCGGTGCCATGTGGTGTCGCCGCTCCAAATCCTAAATGTCTTACCCGTATGGGGAAAGGGGTGGACATCCCCCCCACCCCCGTTCCATCTAGGACGGGCCACATGCCCTCCTACAGGCTGGGCTACGCCCCCCTGTGGGCCGGTCTGTGCCCCCTACGGGCCGGGCCGCGCCCCCCTGCGAGCTGGGCCACGCCCCCTATGGGCCGGGCCGCGCCCATTGCGAGCCGAGACGCACCCCCCTATGGGCAGGCCGCACCCCCTGCAGGTCGGGCCACCCCCCCCCCCCCACCCCTCAGAGGGCTGGGTCAGGTCAGACCAAACCGGGTCAGACCGAACCCAGACCCATCCAGGCCCAGTTTTGGTTAAAATGCCATAACTTAAAATCCAGACGTATGTTTCATGAACCGTCTACGGCGATGGGATCCTTGGAGCGAGATGGTACTTTTGGTATACTCCACTTAAATTTTGGAGAAATTTGGAGTACGACCGAGTTGTATTGAACCTGAATCCAATCGGGCCCTCGGTACTAAAATGCTATTAACTCACCGAACAAGCGTCTGATTGACAAGCTGTCTGTCACGTTGGAACCCTTACGACATTAAGGTCCTTTAGGTTACTTATTTGTGGATATTAGTGGTTGTTGAAGTAAAAACGATATCTCTAGGAGCAAATTCTATGAAACTCGAGTGCGCTGGGTGTAGGGAATCCTATGGCTGACTGTCTTTAAAGTAGCAACTATGTGTGGATCAGCATCATAGAGACCCTGTGTGGATCAGCATCGTAGCTACCCAACGAGGACTAGTTTTAGAGAGGCCCATCAAGGATCAACACCTAGCAACCCTGAGTAGATCAGCATCTAGCGACCCTGTGTAGATCAGCATCGAGCGACCCTGTGTGGATCTGCATTCTAGAGACTCTGTGTGGATCAACATTCCAGTGAACCTATGTGGATCAGCATTCTAGCGACCCTATGTTGATCAGCATTAGTGTGACTTGATGAGGACCAGCCTTACAGTGGCCCGTCGTGGAATAGTGACTTACGTCCAAGAGTGGATCGATAATAGAACAACTTCTTTGTAGATCAGTTGTGGAACTTATAAATAGAATAAGATGATATAGCTTAAGACTAATCATCTATATTCCTGATCTCTAAGTTTCATACCTAGTGTGAGCTAGCTATTGCTTCGTACTTTTTGATTGAGGTCTTTCTTTGTGGTTTTTCCTTTGTGGAACTCTGGGAGACCTTCGAGGGTCTCAGTGTCCCTACTGAGTATTGTTATACTCACCTCTTCATGGTATTCTCCCACACCTTATTGTGTCTTGTGCAGACGATAGACAGATTTGACCAAGTTTTGGGAGCTAGGATTGGATAGTGCTTGGAGGTGGACCTTTAGACGTGACAAGCCGCAGTGACAACCGACCATGAGTTATACCTACCCTTCAAGTAGGAACCCCGGAGGATGATTCTAGGAGCTATTTTTTTGTTGTAGTTATACTTTTCATATGGGTTTGTATTCCATCCCCATTTATTTACAGTACACACCCCCTTTTTTACTATAAATATGTGCTTTGTTGTTTGAATTCGATTGTATAATCGGTCTATGTATTTGCAGGTTTAAAGGTAATGTCTTTTTCATTTACAAGGATATGCCTTTTGGTGCTAGTTTCCAACCCCTGGCCTATGGAAGGTGGGCTTGGGGTAGTCATGGAACGGGCCCCGGGGGATGGGTCGTGACAAAGTGGTATTAGATGAGTCAGTTTTACCAAAGAAATGGGACTCTGATCTTTTTATGGGAAATGGTGTTAAGTGTTATGAGTGTGGTTTTTAGTTTGGGGAATCCATTGTTGGTGTGGCAGCCGATGTATCCATACACCAGGACCCTGAATTCTGAATTCCGACTTAGTACACAAAAACACTGATTGCGTGTGTTTTTCAAAAGTTTTTTTTCCTTTTGATCTCTTTTGAGTCAACTCACCAGGTATAACTTATTGATCGTGGTTCATCTGTTTTCTTTCAGGATTCCTCCACGTAGACAACCAGCCATGGTTCCAATGAGAGTCCGTGATGACGACCCACCAAGTGATGAGGCTTTGATATCGGGCCCTTTTACAGTGATAGTACCATCGGGTGGTGTACCAGCAGCACCACTACCCATTGGGCATCTGTTTCCACCATCCCACCAGCAGATAGTGCATGCTAACTAAGAACATTTCATGAGTTTCGGCGGAAGAGGCCACTGAGGTTCCAAGGAGAGATAGATCCGTAGGTGGCTGAGGACAAGACAGAGGTTGTGGCCAAAGTTTTTCGCCTGGTTGGGACACCATCCAACTAGATGGTGATCCTAGTTACCAATATTTTATAGGGAGAAGTAGAGAGATGGTAGATCCAGACACTCCAGATACATGACGAGGCGACCATCACCTGGGTAGATTTCGAGGGCCTCTTCAAGTTAGAGTTTGTTCCAGTGACTCTTTGCTCTGTGCGTATACAGGAGCTGCTACACTTACAACGGGGTAGCCTGACTGTGACCCAGTACTTGTAAAGGTTCACCGACCTCTCGCGCTTCTCTACTGATATGGTGCGGGACCCGTTCTTCTGGGCCTAGACCTTCGAGCAGGAACTCCAATGGGATATTAGAGCTTTGATGGTATCTCTTAGAATCCTGACACATGATGGAATTTTGTAGAGAGCACTCTTTGGTGGAGAGATTCCTTGCTGAGCAAACACCGACAATGAGACCCACCATTGGGCAACACATAGAAGAGTCATCTATAACTGGTAGTAGGTAGATGACACAGAGGAATAAGCAAACCAGACCTTCCGGTGGATGACCCCGGGATGTAGGGTCATAGGTGCAAGGCACATGAGGTAGATCAGGCTAGCAGAGGAGTATATTGTGCTTCACGTGCGGTGGACAGGGTCACATGGCTCGCGACTACCCAACCAGCCACACTGACAAACATCAGACGGTCGAGGGACCACTGAGGCAGAGTCAGATATTTGAGTGGGGAGGTCTACAGGTAGCAGGCGGATGTGGCAGAGGAGCTGTCCGTGCATCAGGCTGTGGGCAACGATTCGAGGTTCTACCGCCACCACGTCTATGTGGTCCACCCTGACCACAGGGAGCAGGTGGACAGGGATGACCTCATCTCCAGGTAGCTGAGACCTACAACCACGGTGCTACAGAGATGATTCGAGGTAAAATACGTGTCTACTCCACCTTATCTATAGTACTTATAGACACAGGTTCGAGTCACTCTTTCATTGTCATGTCCCTCATTCAGAGCTTGTAGATTTTGTTGGAGCTGTTGGCTCGATCCTTACATCTAGAGACTCCTATGAGAGCGTATTCAACGATTACACACTGGTTTCAGTATTGTGAGATTACTCTAGGAGTTGAGAGCTTCATCTAGGATCTTCTAGTAGCGGCATCGAGGACTTACGACATCATCTTGGGTATGGACTGGTTATTCGTAGTCCATGCTCAGATTGACTGCATTAAGCACAAAGTGTGGTGTGCCTGTGAGGATGGGACCAGTTTTTCCTTCACCAGCGATAAGGGAACCTTCGCAGCACAGTATGGACTTACTTGGAGGAGGGTACAGCCAATCACATATCAGTTGGATAGCCTTACCCTCGGAGCAGTTGATGTTGAGAGTCTAAGATATCCTGAAGTGGTGGACCAGTATACTGATTTCTTCCCTGATGATGTTATGGGACTACCTCCTCATAGAGAGGTAGAAGTCTATATCAACTTGTACCCAAGGACAGCACCGATATCTACACCAGCATATTGGATGGATCCCATGGAGCTTCGTGAGTTACGGGTACATATGGAGGACTTGCAGAGGAAGGGGTTCATAAGGCCCAGTGTTTCTCCATGGGAAGCCCCGATTTTATTCTCCAAGAAGGAATATGGGAGTTTGAGGCTCTATGTGGATTATCGGCACCTGAACCAGGTGACTGTGAAGAACAAGTATCCACTTTCGAGGATTGATGATCTCTTCAATCAGCTGAAGGGAGCTCATTGGTTTTCGAAGATAGACCTCGGATCAGGCTATCATCAGATCAAGTTACAAGATGAGGATGTGCATAAGACGACCTTCAGATGTCGGTATGGTCACTATGAGTTCTTGGTTATGCCATTCGATGTGACCAACGCCCCTGCAGTGTTCATGGGACTTAGTAATAGGATATTCCAGCCATACTTTGATCGCTTCGTGGTGGTCTTCATTGATGATATCTTGTTGTACTCAGCGATGGAGGAGGAGCATGCCTATCATCTGCAGATAGTTATGGATACACTCCGAGAGAACCAGCTTTATGGTAAGCTCTCGAAGTGCCAGTTATGGATATGGGAGGTCCACTTTCTGGGACACGTTATCTCAGAGGTTGGAGTTGTAGTGGATCCAGCGAAGATAGAGGTTGTGATTTCTTGGGAGCCACCCAGGATTGTGACTGAGGTGTAGAGTTTCCTGGGGTTGGCTGGGTACTACCGTAGATTCATACCTGACTTTTCTAGAGTTGTGGAACACTTTTCAGCATTGACGAAGAAGGGACAACCCTTCATGTGGACGGAGAGATGCCAGCAGAGTTTTCAGGTGCTGAGGTAGAGACTGACGAGTGCCCCCATCTTGAGGCTACCAGAAGAGGGCATTGGGTATTTAGTCTATTGTGATGCATCAGGGACCAGACTTGGATGTGTCCTGATGTAGGAGAGAGCAGTGATCGCTTATGGTTTACGACAGCTGATACAACATGAGAAAAACTATGCTACCCATGAACTGGAGTTAGCAGTAGTGGTCTTCACCTTGAAGATTTGGCAACACTACTTGATGGGAAAACGTTTTACAGTCTACTCTGATCACAAGAGTCTCGGGTATATCTTCTCATAGAATGACCTGAACTTGAGACAGCAGCGATGGCTATAGTTCCTCCAGGACTATGACTTTGATATATTCTATACTCCTGGGAAGGGGAATGTGGTAGTAGATTCACTAAGCAGGAGGTCTGGTCTATAGTTTCTTAGTGATGTGATTGAGAAGCTAGCAGCATTGCAGGTATCTTTCGTGGATAGAGATGGAGAAGCTTACCTCCAGTCTATGACAGTCACTCCCCCACTCCTTCAGTGAGTCAAGGAGGCGCAGCAAGGAGACATTGACTGCGAGGCTCGATGTGCTCAGATATCCACATGGCAGGCACCTGATGGATTTTCTGAAGGTGGGGAGCATGTCATCCTCTTCAGAGGACGTACCATGGTACCGGTGGTGCTACAGGAGGAGGTGTTGAGAGAGTTCCATACGTCCCCTCCGGTGGTACATCCTGGTGTGGAGAAGATGTACCAGTATCTTCGACGTCATCACTGGATCCTAGGGATAAAGAAAGCAATTGAAGAGTTTGTTTCATGGTGCCTCACTTGTTAGCAAGTGAAGGTTGAGCATCAGGTTCCAGAAGGCTTAGCACATCCACTAGAGGTGCCAGAGTGGAAGTGGGATGAAATTTCCATGGATTTTTGTAACAGGGCTACCATGTACGTCCAGGGGCCATGATTCCATCAGGGTGATCATTGACCGACTCACCAAGTCAGCCCACTTTCTACCCATCCGAGATCAGGGATCAGTAGAGGGCTTGGGACGCCTCTACATACAGGAGATTGTACGGCTTCATGGGGTTCGATCGACGATATTATCTGATGGTGATGCACATTTTACATCCCGGTTGTGGAAGGGATTGTAGGATACATTTGGGACTTAACTACATTTGAGCACCGCCTTTCATACTAAGACAGATGGTTAGACGGATTAGACCATTCAGACACTGGAGGACATGTTTCTTGCTTGCATCCTAGATTTTGGCTACAGTTGTGAGGATCACTTTCCCTTGGTGGAGTTATCATACAACAATAGATATCACTCAACCATTGTTATGGCACCGTTTGAGTCCTTTTACAGTCGACCATGTAGATCACCTCTATGCTAGACAAACCCAGGGGAGTCAGCACTTATGGGTACAGAGTTGGTACGGACTACCATTGAGAAGGTACAGATCATCTAAGAGCGGATGAAGACTGCACAGAGCAGGTAGAAGTCTTATATTGACAGGAGACGGAGACCTTTGGAGTTCGAGGAGGGAGACCATGTCTTCCTACGGGTCTCACCTCGATGAGGTTTGCGGAGATTTGGTCAGGGTGGAAAGCTATCTCTGAGGTTCATCGGACCCTTTCAGGTTCTCAACAGAGTTGGTGAGGTGGAGTATTGACTATATCTTCCCCCATAGATGCATCGGGTGCATGACATTTTCCACATGTCGCAGCTGAGGAAGTACGTGCATGGTCCATCGCACGTTATCGACTGGGGCGAGATGGACATTGATGATGGGGAGACATTTACGGAGGTTCTAGTGGAGATTGAGGATCGACAGGAGCAGGTCCTTCATGGATGATCGATACCTCTGGTGCATGTTTGCTGGTAGCATGGGAACCTCTATGAGAGCACAAGGGAGCGGGAGGCATATATTTGTGCTTAGTACCCCCATTTATTTCCTTATTCTATGTTGTTCCTTTCGGGGATGAAAAATCCCTAAGGTGGGGAGAATTTAAAGACCCAGATTTTCCTTGTAAATTTTTTTTATTATATGGAAATATTTCGAGGCTGAAAAATTTGACGGCATTTGATTCTGATGCCCGGTGTTCCCGTAACAAAATTTTAATATTTCTTAAGGTGAGTTCAGTAAACGTGCAAGTGGTAAATCCTAACTTTTGATCTGGTGCTTGGAATTGAAATCTGAGGGCACTGATGAACTCACAGATCAATGATTCGCTTAAGGGAGCCTTAACCTTGACTGCAGTGGGTTGATAGTGGAAGTTGTTTTTTGCAGTTTTTATGGAGGATTAATAAAATAAATCTAATTTATTTTAAATATCTACCACCTCTATTTTAGGTTTTGGTGGTGGGGAACACAAGGGGTGTTTGAGCATTTAATGCGGGACATTAAATGCCCGGTTACACAAAAATGTGTAACCACCCCACAAGCAATTAAGGAGGTTTTTTAATTGCACCAATTAATGAACCTATCTTAATTATGTGTTATAAAGATAAATCCCCTATTCTCTCTTTTTTTTTGAATTAGTTGGAAAATGGGTGGTGTTTTGGAGAGGAGTATTTTGGAGGAGCCTCTTGACAAAGAACAGATCCATCAAGAAAGAACCAAAGATCATCGTTTGAGCGGCATCATTGGAGGATTGCTTCAGGATCGACGAACACTGACCCATATTCAAACACAGGATGATCTCCAAAGACTCATGAGGTAGGGTTTTTTCTTGTTTAAATTTCAAGAGTTGTTGAATCAATTATATTCTCCCTTGTTAAGATGCTAACGTGAAGGGCGCAGGCCAAACGATCAAGGCTCGGTCCCTCCACCTCTTGTTTTATCGTTGCGTTCTACGTGGGTGAATTTTTGGGTTGGACGGAACCCAAATATGAGGGTCAAGTAGTGAAGGAGATGACCTGGGAATCCTGTAGGTGTGATCAGATGGAGAAATGGGCCATCAGAGCTCACCCGGTGGCCCGTGGAAGACCACTGGTGCGGCACCAGCGCAGCGACACTAAAACGCTTATAACTCACAGACCGGGCATCCGATTGACATGTCGTCTGTTGTGTTGGAACCATTACAACGTGGAGGTACTCTGGGTTACTCCTTTGTGGAGATTAGTAGAGGTTTAAGTATGACAGATATCTCAAGGAGAAGATTCTACAGAACTCGCGTGCACCGGGTGAGGGGAATTTTATGGCTGATTGTCTTTGAAGTAGCAACCCTGTGTGGATCAGCACCATAGCGACCCTATATGGATCATCATCGTAGCTACCTAGAAAGGACCATTTTTAGAGTATCCCATCGAGGATCAACACCTAGTGACCCTGAGTGGATCAACATCTAGCGACCCTGTGTGGATCAGTATCAAGCGACCCTGTGTGGATCAGCATTCCAGTGACCCTGTGTGGATCAGCATTACAACGACTCTGTGTGGATCAGCATTTTAGAGACCCTGTATGGATCTACAGTAGCATGAATCGATGAGGAATAGCCTTACAGTGGCCCATCATGGAACAGTGACTTACATCCAAGATTGGATCGATAATAGAACAAATTCTTTGTGGATCAGTTGTGCAACTTCTAAATGGAATAAGATGATATAGCTTAAGACTAATCATATATATTTTTGATCTCTGAGTTTTATACCTAGTGTGAGATTAATATTGCTTCGTGCTTTGTGATTGAGGTCTTTCTTTGTGGTTTTTCCTTTGTGGAACTCTGGGAGACCTTCTGGGGTCTCAGGGTCCCTACTGAATATTTTTATACTCACCCCTGCATGGGATTCGCCCACACCATGTTGTAACTTGTGCAGACAACGGACATCTTGGAATGAGGTTTGGGAGCCAAGACTGGGTGGTTCTCGGAGGTGGATCTTTAGACATGACAAGCCACAGTGACAACTGACTTTGAGTTGTACCTACCCTTCAGGTAGGAACCCTGGTGGACAATTCCGGGAGCTGTTTTTATGTTGTAGTTGTACTTTTCAGTTGGGATTGTTTTCTGGTCCCCTTTACTTACAGTACACCCCCCCCCCCCCTTTACTATGAAGATTTACATTGTGGTTTTCATCCTGTATTATACTTGGTTTGTGTGTTTGCAGGTTTAAAGGCAATACCTTCCCGTTTATCGGGATATGCCTTTCGGTGCTAGTCACCAACCCCTGGCCTATAGAAGGCGGGCTTAGGGTATTCACAGCACAGGCCCTAGGGGACAGGTTGTGACAGAAACTTGGGAACTGGAGGAGGCAATGAAGGAGAAGTACCCTCACCTGTTTTTGTAAAACAAAATTTCAAGGGTGAAATTTCATAAGGGGGGGAGAATCTAACGAGGCAAAGTTTTATCAATGGGATTACCTTCTTATAATTATGCCTTATAGTATTAAGAATCACAATGAAAAATCATGATACTAAATACTATTTTACCCTTAAACATAATTGTTCCACTTCAATGTTTTGAATTTTGAAAATCTGACATACACGGTTGCGATCAGTAAGTTATTTGGAGTCCGATTGGAAAAACTTAATTTTTGGTGAATAGTAACCTACCCTTATGAATAGTAACTTACTATTATGAATATTAATACAACCCTTATGAATAGTAAATCATCCAAAATAATAATAACCTTACCCATGAATGATTAAGTAAAATTTAGGAATCTTATAAGTGGCAATTTGACTGTAGTAAAAGTAATGGTTATTTTGTAAGTTATAAATAATTAATTATAATTAATTATTTTATAATAAAATGTATTTTCCTAAAAAAAATCATAAATTAACAATTATATATCTTCTATTTTGAAGATAATTTTATAAGACCTTATGTAATTTTTGAAAGCATTATAAAGTCAGTTTTAATTTTGAAAACTGTATTTCTCAAGTAAATTATGATTTTTATTAAAAATTAAATTAATCATATTTAGAAAATTGTTTTTAAAAAATAGACTTCATTTTTTAATTCTACATGTTTAAAAATGGTTAGGGTGAATTTTTTGGATTTTTCTAAAATACATTAATTTTCAGGTGAATAGTAAAAATATAGTTTTTCACATAACCGGTATATCCTAAATTGCATCATTCATGATGTAATGATGACATAAAATTTCTAGAATATTATATTCTACCATGTTGTATTTAATTTCATAAATGGTTTCTTAAAATACAATAAACTCAATTTCCAAACCTAAAAAGAACTTTCCAAAACCTAAAGTCAAAAAGTGATTCCTTAAAAATCATTTTCTCTTTATTTTCACTTTCTTTTTAATAAATTAATAAATTCAAATTATAAAGATGATTTAAATCCTAAAAAAATTAGATTATATTAATATATGATTTATGTTGTCAAAAACCTACTATTACAAGTCTAACATTTGATATATTATTTTATTTAATATTTTATTCTAAAAACACCCCCTCCTCAAGTATAAATAACCCCTCCCTCCCCTTTGGAAACCACTCCTATCATCCTTTAATAAGCCTAATATCTACCCAAATCCCCCCCCCCCTCAAGCCTCTTATAATAATTAGGGACGTTCTGGATCCCTCCGACTCTAATCACCAAGGGAGTTATAGTTTCGTGCAAGAGGAGCTACATCAAGGAGAGAGTAAGACTCTATTAAATATTCTCTCTTTTATTCCTTTTTTTTCTTTTACCCTATGACTTTCAAAAAATTATTCTAAAAAATTTATTATGTAGTAATTTAAAATTATATTAATTATTTTAACCTACTTTAATTATCATATTAATGAAAAATATAAATGTCATACTTCCCTTTCCCGCATTATCGACAATGTCCCGTTAAAGGTCGATTAACCATCTACGGAGATGTTGCCAAGATAATTACTACAAACACCCTCATGTATGGAAAATATAAATTATTTAAAATATATTAATATCAAATTACATGTATTCTATGCTTCTGGAACTAATTATATTAATTTATAAATTACATTTAATAAAAAGTGAAATCGTCGCAAGATGAAAATTTTTTAAGTAAAATATGATATCAAAACACTTCATTTTCATCAATGAAAATTATGAAATAAAATTAAATGAATATAATTGATAAATATTTTTATAAAATGAATATAATTCACTTTTATATCATTGTTTTAATAAACATAAATTTTTTATTCAGGAGGCGCAGAAGAGACGAAATTAAGCGGAAATTAATGTGAGGGTTCATCCCCATTTCACTCTTAATCAAGATTGTCCTCTATGATATGCCTTTTTATGTATAATACCAAATGATGGGGTATAATTTTTAACCTCCCCCATACTTATATCTTGATTTATAAGTGATAATAAACCCCTTTTCTCTCTCATAAATCCCTTTTAGGTACACCTGATACCATGCCAATAATCTGTAATGAAATCTACCCGAACCTCCTTTATTCCTTCGGGTTTCTCTGTCTTTATTTTACCCAAATTAAGTTGTCTTTTATTTTTATGTAAAACTTATAAATGATTTTTATATTCTCAAAAATAATTTTCCAAGATCCATCTCTCATTATCTTTCAGGAATATACATGCTTTTAAGTGAATCCCTCCTCGATACTTCCCAATAAGCAAACTCGTTTTAAGGGAACTTCCCAAATTTTTACCCAAATTCAAGTACACTATATCCTCTATTTTAATAAATCATTGTCTTTATAAAATAAGTCTTTTTTATAATGAAAACATTCTTATTTCACTTCTAATTTTATATAAAATATTGTCCTCTTTTATATTTTATAAGCACTATGGTATTTTCCTTAAAACTGCACAAAAATGTTTTATTGCTAAAATTTCTCAAATACAGTTTATACATATTGTCACTTATGTTTGACATCACTTACCATGATATATGCCTATTTTACCTTATTAAAGTTAATGTATTTTATAATTCCTTTCTTTCATGGACACTTTCATGATACGCCCATTGGTTATGTTTTATGTCATGATTGTGGTACCCAATTCTTTCCATGGGTAACACTTATGTTTATGTAATATTGATTATATATGATTATTTATGTGGAAAACATGTTCATGAAAATTAATATGGGTGTTCCCAGATATAACTCCAATTCATTGGGTAAAGTTAAGTCTCATGAGATGCTATGTGCAACGGTCTTGGTGGTTAGCCTTGGCTTGTGCTGCTATGGAAAATGGGATTGACGGTTAGCCTTGATCCGTACTACTATGGGAAATGAGATTGAAGATTAGATTTGACTCATACTAAACACATTTTTTTTCTACCTCATTTATATTATTCCATATTTATATGATCCCATGTTTATCTGTTATGATTTCATATGTTCCATGATTTTGGTATCTTTATGTCATGCCTCCTAACTCATCTGCTTAAGCTTCTTTCTTATGTTCATTCCCTTATTGGGATTTTTAGCTCATTCCTTTCTTCATGTTATCCTCAGGTTATCCTATGCAGATATAAGGTCTCAAATAAAGTTAGGATCTCTTTATGAATATTAAATAAAGAAGCTTTTTTTAATCTCATGTTTATGTATTATGTACTTAGTCTTCCAAGACACTAGACTTAACAATCCTTAGCTTGTAATATGATGCATAATTATGATTAAAATCATGTGATGTTATATGTAAAAGGATAGTGTATCTATATACCATGACCTCTCTGACCCTACTGATGACCACCTTTATGGTCACACTCTTCTCTCTAAGGATGAGGAGCATCTCAGGGCTATCCTTTAGCTACCCTGTCTTCTCTTTATTGATCCCAAATTGGAACACATTATAATTGTTGCCTCGAATGAGCCTGCCTCAATGAATATAATTGAAGCAGAACACCTATTGCATACTGAGTACTCAGAATGTTCAGGCACTCTCATCACTTATGATCTCATTATCCATAATAAAAACACATGTCTGGTCCATTGGCATATTCCTAATATCTGGAACCACTGAAGAAACGTGATGATGAAGGCTAGAACCTACCCTCAGCTTACCAAAATATATTCTGTCTAGGTAACTAGAGAACCCAGACCACAGTTCATCTTCATGATGAATATTGATGACTCCCCTCTCATGATGATCCAGTTCTATCCAATGTCTTCTCAGTGATTTTTTATCTTTCCACCACCTCAAGATATGTCGACAACATGAACGAGGTGACCTAAAGCTAGATCTATGGATGAAAATATTCCTTGAAATGCCTCACTCTATCCTCTTTGTATGGAAATAGGTCAGAAGTATATAGTAGAAGGGGGTCCTAAAATGGATCCCAAACTCTCACACACTGCAACTCCCCTCTCAAAGGGTAAGAATATCCTATAAACGTAACTCCTTCACAATTGAATAAAAAACTATACTTGAAACTAGTCTCAGAACTTATCCTATGAGACTTCCAACTCTTCATGGTCCCTATGGAATAAGATGCACCACTACCTCACTACCCCACGTAGCAGCATCATAGCCAATGAAACCAAGTTATCCTTCTTAGCATGGTCCGAATTGAAGGCTATCTTAACCTCCTATAACTAGTATTGTGTGATTGAATCTAAAATGAAGCCCTCATGCTTCTATAGACTAGTGTCCACCTCCAAGTGTAGTTATCATCAAACTTTACTCTACAACGATATGCTAGAACATCCTACTGAATATATTTGGTGTGAGCCTAATGAGGATGTCGACTTGGAGCCATACCTACACGAGGGATAAATTTTTAGACTCATAAACTTTTAATATGGAATATTTAACATTATTTATTTATTTATTTTGTTATCTGGTTTAATTTTTTAAATAATCTAAAGGTCTACCCATTTCAAACACAGATGAAAAGTAGAATGATGCATGATCCTTTATTTGGTCTCTTCCTCACAACCAGTGTCACTTTGTTTAGTAGGCTTATTATAATTAAAGGTTCATGCATCAAATCATAAATGGGGGATAAATACCTATGTCTCAGCCAGTCTCTAGTGTTTAAATTTATTGGTCAACTTAGTTAAAACCATTTCTCTACCACCCCATGAAATATAACTTATTAATAACTCCAAACTCCATCTAATCCCTCAACCTGAACCTCTGATACCACTTTTTCACAGCCCCATACCCCCAAAGAGTACCCTTCCTAGTCTGACAATGAGAGAAGGGAGATGCTGACTACCTGATTCCCACCTCCAGTAGACCCTGATTTGGCAACTAGCATCATGGGTATAATAAACATATAATCAGAGGCAATACCCTGTAAGAGACATTACTGGAAAACAAGTTTATACCCATGATTCTCCAAAAAACCATGGATATAGGTCACCCCCGTACCCACAGTTTTTGTAAACCATGGGAATATGTTTTTTGAGGAAATTTTTTTTTTGCGGGAAGGACCTATACCCACGGTTCTCCCAAAACTGTGGGTTTAGGTCACCCTATACCCATGGTTTTTGTAAACCATGGGAATAGGTTTCATGGGAAAAATATTTTGAGGGAAGGCCCTATACTCACAATTCTTCAAAAACTATGGGTATATACCACCCCTATACCCACCATTTTTGTAAGCCGTGGAAATAGGTTGTGCGGGAAAAAAATTGCAGGAAAACCTATACACACGGTTTGACCAAACTGTTGGTATAGGTTGGCCCGTTATTTTTCCATAATAATAATAATAATAATAAATATTTTAATATAAATATTTTTTTATATTTATACATACATATTTTTTTGAATATAAGAACAAAAAAAGTGTTTTAGGATAGTGGTAAAGTTGTTGGATTGTAGGCGGAAGGCGCTATGATCAAATCCTAGTGGAGTATTGTAACGACCCAATCATTTATGAATAAAATTCCCTTTCTTTTAATGCCTTATAGATATAGAAAACACATGCACTCTTTTTTTTATTATTGGGTTTAAATTACCATTAATTATCATTACCATTGATAATATATCCATTGAGTAGTGATCACACAACTGACATAAATATAAGGTTTTTAAAAAAATCCTTTTGACACATACAAAGGAGAGGATGGCCACTCCAGTAGACTCAGGTCAGACTAAGATCATTTTTCAGAGCTCTAAAAGAAGGTATCATCACTAGGATTCACTCTTGAGAAAGCCCAAGTTGAGCTTTAACACGTTAATCTTGAATGGAATCACCTACAAGAGAAGTTTAAGTTAATAGAGATTACCACCCGGGCGATGTTATCTGAGCCGCCTCAAGTGTCTGTCACCATCGTACACCTTACCCTTAGGTCTTATACAGGTGTTATAAGGGGTTATGTAATAAGGTATTAGTTACTTATTGTGTAATATATTTTTATAAAAAAATCTTATTTCATCATTTCCTTTATGAGAATAATCTTCCTTAAAAAATGATGAATTTGATAAATTGATTCTTCAGGTAAAAATGGTACTTTTGAGAAATATATACATGATTATATTAAACTAAGGTTTTAATTAATAATATTTTTAAAAAAATTCTTATAAATGATTATTATATCATTACCTCATTTGTAAATGATTAGGTAATCAATTTGATAAGAATTATATTTTTTATAAGATAAAACAGAAATTGTATTTTTTTTAAATTATTTTAAGTATTTAATGAGTTTTTGAAATAATTAATATTTTAATATAATATTTTTATCAAATTAATTTTATTAATAATAAATGAGTATATAATTTTTATGAAGTCAAATGTGATTTTTATTGAGGTTTGAAAACTGTTTTTTTCAAAACCAGTGAATTTTCAATAAATGTCAATTTTCATTTTAAAAGTGAAAAATCACATATTTAGAAAATTATTTAGATAAAATAAATATTTTTTTTTGAATCATGACATCTAAATTACCCAATGGTGAATTTTTTGTTATTTTCTGAGACAATCGAATTTTTTGATAAAAAATAAATACTGTATAAATAAAATTTGTGTTTTATGACATCATAATGACCAAAAATGGTGTAATAAATACTGTAATGGGTATTCTCAGACCAATATATTTTTTCCCGTTAAAAAAATATGATTTTATATTTTTTTAATTATTTTATAAATCCTTAGTGAATCCTCCAAAATGTATAATATATTTTATGATTTTAAATTCATTTCTTTAATAATGTCACTCACCTCCACATTATAAACGATAATATTTTAATATGTTCAGAAATTGAACTTATAAAATAATTTTTTCCACTCATATTTTTAAAAAACCATGGGAAGGTTTGTGGTTTTTAATATTTAATTATATAGATTCCAAAACCTAAGTTTGTGAAATATTAAAGAATTCTCCTCTCATTTCCTATATAAACCCACCCAATATCCCACTTATCTTCTATAAAAATCATTGGAGAACATCCCTACTCTTTCCTCCCCTTTATATAATCCTCCCAAGGTTCCCCAATCTCTCAAGAAGCCCCTCTTCAAGCTTTCTAAGTCACGCACTCAAGTAAGGGATCCTCACATTCCTTTCTCATTTTCGTCCAAGTTTCCTTATATTGTTATACCCTTTTATTTTTAAATTAAAAATCATGGGTTATGTTTTTAAACCTCCCCCATACTTCCCTTATTATGTTTTTATTATGTGATACCTCTTTATCCCTCATTAATCCCTCTCATGTACACCCGTTTCCATGCTGAAGTTTCATAAAAGTTATTCCATTTATCCTCTTTCTTCAAGTTTCTTTATTATGTTACACATTCTATTTCCAAATTCCTTGTGTTGGTACATGTTTTTATATGACCCCCTTACTATAAATTTCATGTATGTATAATTAGAGACTCCTTTCTCTCTCATCAAACATTTTTATGAATTTTTATGTCATGTAGTTGGGCTGCCGAAATTGCACCATGTTTTTCCATGCCAAAATCATCGTGTAGTGAATACCATGCCCATTTCATTATCAAGGGTATTCACATTTATGCACATATAATTTTTGATTGGTTAATAAAATTTATGTGTTACACATTATTTTATCATGTAATAAATGATGATGTTGAATGACTCCATGTTATATGATCTATGTGGCACACTTAAGTATGAGATTGAAATGATTATAAAGGGTGTTCCCTAATAGCACTCCAATTTAGGGGGTAATTTTTAGTATCATGATATGTCATGTTGGGATAGGTTTTTACATGATTCCTTTTAGGACATTTTTCCACCATTTTGGGATAGGGTTTTACCTGATTCTTTTATGTTAATGATGCAATGTTTTTAGTTTTTGTCACATTTCCATGTTATGATAATCATGTTATATCATGCCTTTATGTTCGTGTTTCTCTTATGCTCCATTGATTTGTCTATTTCCTAAAATGTATTGTATTATTCATGTTATTCCTTTTTTACTCCCTTACTTGGCTTTATATATCAACCTTTTCTTATGTATGTCCTCAGGTTATCCCATACAATGTTGTGTACGGAGGAATGTTGTGGTCATGTAAAAGATGCTTTCAATAAAGATGTTGTATTTTATATCTT